>OZ010794.1:516021344-516744945 GCA_963932465.1 Maratus speciosus
AATATAACTTTTGAAAATTACAGACTTTGACATACCATTTTTTTTAAATCAATAAAAATAATGGTACTGCTTGGTTATCCTGTCGACCAAAAATCTATTACCAAACTATAAGATTAAATGCTAATAATAGTTGATCGTAAATATCACATTCACTTGACTTTAAGCAAGTTACACGTATTTACGTCATAAGGTGATTTTTATTTCGACGTTTTAAATGTATTTTTATTAATGTTATACTAATTTATTTGTTCTTTCGTTATTTAAAATAAAAATTATGTCAATTTGTATAATTTGTCGATTGGTTTGGCGATTTATATAATTTGGCGAAATTGGTCGACGGGCACCAAAATAAATACTTAAAATATAAGAATAAATAAATATTTTGCAAGTAATAAAATCTAGTCAATTTAAACTGCAGTCTTGAAATTGTAAATGTCTTTTACTACTGAAGCATGGCTTACGTAATACGTATGTCTCACATTGCAGTAAACATTTCATTCTTTCAATGAAGACAATCATGGTTTTTTGAACAAAACATTTTTATATGTATAATTCCTAACTTCTGAAGTAATTTTATTGTAGCTTCCTCATCATCAGATGACTGCGAAATGGTAAAATCTATATAAGTATCAGTAATAAATATTTTCTATTAAAAAAAATAACAGATTAAAAAGTTTTGCGAGATTATGATGGAATAAAATAAATTCCATCATTAAAAATTCCTGCATAAAAATATTCACGTTCAATAATTAGCAAATGTTAATGTGTGGCACGGTTTGCAATAAAAATCGTTTGCATGATTAGGGTTGAAATAAATGGCGCGATACCATACATTTTGGCATGGTATCGCAAGGAAAATTAGAACGAAAAATAACCACAGTTTATTTTTTTAATTAGTTTTAGTTTTTGAGGCGTTTGAATTTCTTTTTTTTTCTAATTGACGAAGTTGTTTTTATTTACCAAAAGGATTGGTTAAAAAAATATTCAATTTGAATTTTTCCCCTTGCTATAGTAACAGAATGAAAAGAATGAGTTTTTAGAAATTATCACTTGAAAATTTCAGGTTTTGGCGCCAAAGATAGTGCCAAATTAGAAAAATATGAAATATCTCTCGAACTATTCGCCTTAAAAGAATTTAGTTAGTACCATTCGATTCAGCATACAAAAATACACCAAAATATGTTATCGGTTGAAAAATAGCTATAAAATCAGATTTTTAAGGACTTTTTTTAAATTTTGTTCTCTTTTTTACCCCCCTTAGGAGTGGAACTTTGGAAAATCCTTTCTTAGCGGCACTCTATATTATAAGAAGTATTTTTACCCCGATTTTCAAGATTTTAAGCTCAGTAGTTTTGGCTGCGCGTTGATTAATACAAAATCCAGACTTTCTTTTATATATATAGACTAGCCGCCTTCGCCCGCTACGCTGGTCGGTTTTTCTAAGGAAATTTTGAATGAAACAAAATATATCTGTGAATTTGATCATGCGTTTTAAAGCAATATGGACATTTACCTGGTCTATCCAACCGAATTGCTGAAAGCAATATAAATGTCATTACGCTATTATATCTTTTATTGAGTCATACAAAATTTAGACTGTTAAGGACCAATTTCTTTAGTTGATCTGTTAGTGTAGGATTCGGTAAAGAACAATAGAACAATATGTAATATACTAAAAGCGTAAAATGAAAAATTATCAAGTCTCATCAGAATCTGTTAATTGGTCTTACTGAAAAGGCTGATCGTTCATAATAATTGGGTTCGCCTGATTCTAGAACTTTCATCTATAATTCTACAATCAAGCAACCTAATAACCAAGCAACAGCAAATGATATCTGCTTTATACTAAAACATTCACTGAAAAATTAACTAACAGATCAAGTTGCATTGAAATTCACTTAGCAGAATCTTTTAAACTGCAAAATATACCGAAACCTTCCCTAAAAATGATCTAATTAACCGTTTAAATCCCATAAAAATTCATTCAGTGGAACCTATAAAAAAAGCAAATCTTTCACGATCAAAATTGGGTTCATTTGATTTAGAACTTTCCCCATAATTATTTAACTAAGCAACGTAGAACGTTATGTTTTATACTAACATCTTTTCTGAAAAATTATCTAACTAACAATGTAAGTGCCGTCAAAATCTATTCAGCAGAGCGGCCGGAATGAAATTTCTCTTTGCATTATATATATAATGATATAGTTAAATATAACTTTCATAATCGTGTTAACCTGGTTATAGAATTCTCTGGGAGGTAGGGGTAGGTATATACTGCATCACTTCTGAATTTTTTAAGGAACTCAGCTCATCTTCCATAACTGCAGCATATATACTCTCTAGTATACCCTATCTCTGTAGCGTATATCTTCCAATTTTCTTTACTGTACCACTGAGAACTTTTTTCGCATAGCTCCGTAACTAAACAGCACAGAATGATATGATAAATATAGAAAAAATCCCTGAAATATTATCTAACTTACTGTGCAATTAATTAGATGGCTTGAAATCTTTCATAATCGAGTTCACCTAATTTTAGAACTCCCGTATTAACTTAGAATGGTGGTTTTTACATTAAACCATTCATAAACCAAACTTACTATTTAACAGTGTAAGTTCTACAAAATTCTGTTCAGTAGAATCTGAGTTATAGTCATATTTACAATATTTATTGCTCATTAAACCTTTTCTCTTTACATTTGAAATAAAATCAGTAACTGTTTTGATATTTCCCTGTTATGCCAACACCATTGTCACCAAGCGTAATAGTTGGCACAAAAATGAAATGATACATTTGAAAAAAAAAAATTTGTTGATAAAAAAAAATGAGCATTTAAAAAATATAACTTTTGAAAATTACAGACTTTGACCTACCATTTTTTTTTAAATCAATAAAAATAATGGTACTGCTTGGTTATCCTGTCGACCAAAAATCTATTACCAAACTATAAGATTAAATGCTAATAATGGTTGATCGTAAATATCACATTCACTTGACTTTAAGCAAGTTACACGTATTTACGTCATCAGGTGATTTTTATTTCGACGTTTTAAATGTATTTTTATTAATGTTATACTAATTTATTTGTTCTTTCGTTATTTAAAATAAAAATTATGTCAATTTGTATAATTTGTCGATTGGTTTGGCGATTTATATAATTTGGCGAAATTGGTCGACGGGCACCAAAATAAATACTTAAAATATAAGAATAAATAAATATTTTGCAAGTAATAAAATCTAGTCAATTTAAACTGCAGTCTTGAAATTGTAAATGTCTTTTACTACTGAAGCATGGCTTACGTAATACGTATGTCTCACATTGCAGTAAACATTTCATTCTTTCAATGAAGACATTCATGGTTTTTTGAACAAAACATTTTTATATGTATAATTCCTAACTTCTGAAACAATTTTATTGTAGCTTCCTCATCATCAGACAACTGCAAAATGGTAAAATCTATATCAGTATCAGTAATAAATGTTTTCTATTCAAAAAATAACAAATAAAAAAGTTTTGCGAGATAATGATGGAATAAAATAAATTCCATCATTAAAAATATTCACACTCAATAATTAGCAAATGTTAATGTGTGGCACGGTTTGCAATAAAAATCGTTTGCACGATTAGGGTTGAAATAAATGGCGCGATACCATACATTTTGGCATGGTTTCGCGACGAAAATTAGAACGAAAAAGTACCACAGTTTTTTTATTATTATTTAGTTTTAGTTTTTGAGGCGTTTGATTTTTTTTTTTTTTCTAATTGACGAAGTTGTTTTTATTTAACCAAAGGATTGGTTAAAAAATTATTCAATTTGAATTTTTTCCCTTGCTATAGTAACAGAAGGAAAAGAATGAGTTTTTAAAAATTATCACTTGAAAAATTCAGGTTTTAGCGCCAAAGATAGTGCCAAATTAAAAAAATATGAACTATCTCTCGAACTATTGGGCTTAAAAGAATTTAGTTAGTACCATTCGATTCAGCATACAAAAATACACCAAAATATGTTATCAGTTGAAAAATAACTATAAAATCAGATTTTTAAGGAATTTTTTAAAAGTTTGTTCTCTTTTTTACCCCCCTTAGTGGCGGAATTTTGGAAAATCCTTTCTTAGCGGCACTCTATATCATAAGAAGTATTTTTACCCCGATTTTCAAGGTTCTAGGTTCAGTAGTTTTGGCTGCGCGTTGATTAATACAAAATCCAGACTTTCTTTTATATATATAGACTAGCAGGTTATGCCCGCTGCGCTGGTCAATATTTCCAAATGAACCTTGGATGGTGAATTTGAACTTGTATTTTAAACAATATGGATCTTCAGCTTGACCTTGCACATTACTGAAAACGATGCGAACGCCATTGCGATATAATGTTATCTTAAGCGTTGGACAAAATTTAGCAATTAAGAAGTAATTGTTTTAGTTGATTATAAGCAGCGCACTTATGGTCGGGTAATGAGACCGTTATGACAACAGGAATTAATACCTCTGTAACTAATCAACATATAATGAAATCGTATATACTAACACCATTCCTAAAAGTCATGCAACAGGGCCACTTGTAACGAAATATGTTCTGTAGATTTTTTTTAAAAGCCTAAACTTTCATAATCAGGTTCACTTAATTTTTGAACTTTTACTGTTGCTCTATAACTAAGTACCCTTGAACAATATGCATACACTAAAACCTTTCCAAAATTATTACCTAACTAATTGTGGTATATCCTACGAAAGTATTATAAACAATCGGAATGAAATACAAATTTCCGTTGTAAATATTTAGTAGATGATGATGATGCGATTTTGTGTAATAGAATTCATAGTAAAGTTTTCGCTTCAAACAAAAACGATGCTTTCAACATTAAAGCTAATACACCAATATGTGAAGTATCCGATTACGGAAGGTTAACTTGAATTCTCATGAGCAACTACTCACAGGAAAGTGAATATGTGGCTTTTGTGATACTTTTATGTCAGCCGGGCGCAGGTAATAAATCAATAAAGATTGTTTTCATAGCATATTCTTATTTTATTATTTTCATTTAAAACACAAACCTTTCACTCATTTAATTTAAAATGCATGCCTTATACTAATTTCATTTAAAAAACTGAAAAGATAAACAATAACAGGAAATAATGCCATAATTAAAAGCAAAAAAATATTTTTAATTTACATACGCAAAATGTAACTACTGCTACTGGGAATTTTAAAAATGCTATCAGCGAGATCTGCGCACGGTTGTTATAAATGTACCCATTTTTTCTTCTTATCGAGGAGTAATTTATAAATCGCACAATATTATTCCAATTCCAATTTCTTTCATTGAGGAACCTATGACCGGAAAAAATGGAAAAAGACTCTTGTAGATTCTTCGGATGACGGCATCTGACGCCATAAACCGAGTTTATATATATGAAAATAATTTTTAAGTCGTTACAAACATTGCTTCCATACTTAAATATTTTCATTGGTACTACTTGTTATCCCGTCGACCAATTTCGCCAAATTATATAAATCGCCAAACCATTCGCCAAATTATATAAATTGACATAATCTTTATTTTAAATAACGAAATAACAAATAATTTAGTATAACATTAATAAAAATACAAATAAAACGTCGAAATTAAAATCACTTGATGACGTAAACACGTGTAGTTTGTTTAAATTCAAGTGAATTTGATATTTACGATCAACCATTATTGGCATTTAATCTTATAGTTTGACGATAGATTTTTGGTCGACGGAATATCTAAGTAGTACCTTTTCCATTTTTGTTTTATAACGCTAAATTCTCAGTAATTTTTTCCCTTTTATTTTACATAAAATCACTATTTTTTTAAAAAATTAAGATGCTTGCATTTTTATTTCAAACTCATAGAGCCGTTTTTATTTTTTAGCCAAAAGGGTTGATTTGAATTTTTTCCGTTGCTAGAAAAACGGATGTAATGATAGATATTTTGAGGTTTAGATGCCAAAGACACCGCCAAATTAGAAAAATATGAAATGTGTCATGAACTATTGGACTTATAAAAATTTATTTGGTAGCATTCGATTCAGCATACAAAACTACATTAAAATATGCTATCATTTGACAAATAATTTTGATATTCGATTTTTTTCCCCTCCCCGTGCAAAAACCATTAGGGGTGACACTTTAGAAAATCCTTTCTTAGCAGAAGTTTATGTCATAAGAAGTATTTTTACCACGATTTTCAAGATTTTAGGTTCAGTAGTTTGCGCTGTGCGTTAATTAGTCCCCTAATCCAGACTTTATTTTATATACTATATTAGATATGCGATTTTGCGGTGAATCGATGATCGAAAATTAGTCCAATATCATTTGAAATATTACATAACAGAGGAGAAAGTACGAAGAAAGACGAAGAAGAAATGACGAATTACAAAAGACTTGTAATTTTTTTTTTCAAAATGTTAAATTTTTCCATGGTAATAACGTATTAAAACATAATTTCCTTAAAAATTATCTTTATTTCCTAGATTTCGAATCTGTGAAATTTTCCTATAAATGAAATTGGCGATATGACTTGAGAAAATAGATAATATTTGCTTAAATAAAATGGGTAATATTCGTTGATCTGAGTTCGAGTTTATAAATATCACATGCTTTCGGAATTACGGCGAAAAACATTTTACAAAGTATGAAATTATTTTACAATATGTATGTGTGGCAGAGATTCACACTGAAATTTAAGCATTCGATTCCATTTTTAAAATATTAACTGATATCTATATAAGTTACAATTGAATATGAAAATGTACTCAAAAAATGATCTCTTTCACCTAAAAAAACACCATTTGTGAGAACATCCTCAAGCTAATGTCACGCTTATGCATTTTTGGCTTAAAATCACATCGTTTGGCGACAAAAGAAAAATAAAAAATTGTAAAGAAACAAATAGTAATTACACATGTGACTCACAATTACATCTGCTTGTTTCTTCTTTCAGTCACGTGATGGGACATTTAGATATAAAAAAAAAAGAAAAGAGCAGAACAGAAAGAAAATGTCGTTAAAATTTCATCTAATCAAATTTTCTGATTCGTTTCCATATCTAACGCAAGCGATAAAGAGCCAAATATTGCGTATCAAGTGTAATATTTCTTATTAAATTAATTTTTAAGCATTACAAATATTTCTTTCAGGTTTTGATTAAATGTTTCCGTTTTTTAATATTATCATTCATTGAAACGGATTTTCTTTTTCTTTTTTTTTCATTTAAATAAAATTAGTAACAGTTTTTCTTTTATTTTTCGAGGTTTAATAGCCGTTTCAATTTTTTTTTATCAACGATGAATTTCGCCAAGAAATAAAATGGTAACCTTATCGCCCAAAATAACAGAATTTTCCGTCATAATTCTAAAACTAATATAGGTAGAATAATGTGTTATAGCTTAAAACCTTCCCTGAAACAATACCTATCTAACGGTATAAGTTCCGTAAAAATCCATGCAGTAGAACTCGAAATCTAGGCGTTCGGAACGAAATTTCCGTTTGGATTTTATATATATAATAGATAATAGAATAGATAATAGATTTTATATATATATATAATAGAATAGATAATAGATTATGTGTTATGAACTATCTCAAAGTTTAAAACAGATCGCATTGTTAGATTTCCCAATTTTAACAATATCGCGTTATGTTAGTTCCACATTCCACCACCAGGGAGCGCACTCTATTCTTAACGAAAGCGTATCCGAACGAAACTCCTTCGTGCAACCTTTCCGTAGATACATGAATCGGGAGGGTGGCGGTCTTAACGAATAATGTAAGATAATTGCTGAAATTACTACGAAAAATATGTTAAAGGGGCCCTACGCGGGCCCCTAATAGAGTTAGAGGAAATCGGAAGACGGCAAAATAATCGCGGGGAAAAGTTTGCTTGGGTGCTTCGGAGCTACTTTTGGCGCGAGATCTAAACTCTACGACCAATAGGAGCCCAGATATTTAAGGAAATATGAAGTTACAAAGTTCAATATAAAAGAATTTTCCGTAATAATTCTATAACTAATCTAGGTAGAATGATGTGTTATAGCTTAAAACCTTCCCTGAAACGATACCTATCTAACGGTATAAGTTCCGTCAAAATCTATGCGGTAGAACTCGAAATCTCGGCGTTCGGAACGAAATTTCCGTTTGGATTATATATATATAATAGATAAGGCATTTCGATTCATATTAATTAAACTATTTATTAATTTGCAATATTGTACTTTTTCCTAGTATTGCAGATGTGCAACATAAAAAAGTTTGACATATTATACGAAAAATGTATCTCTGATTTTTTTTCTCCTTATATTTCCTGTGTTATAAATCTTTCAGAGAATCTTATATCATTTTTTTGAAACAAAATAAAAAATTATTCATTGAAGGGTTAAGGGGTTAAAAATAATTTAATGGAAGTACAGGCTTTCCAACTGGAAGTACGACAATGTTTATAATTCTTACCATCTATATTATAAAGGACAAACATATCTGTGCGTAACGCATACGTCATTTTGCGAATGGCAACACTTTGAAATTTGAAATAAATTTTTGGTTTTGTAATTTTTTCTACTGCAAATTTTTAAACTTCTAAAAATCGTACATTTTAATTTTTTACACCGTCGTATAAGGAAAAAAATGCTCTTTTAAATGGAATTTGTTTGAAAGCTGTATCTCAATTTATTTTTGAGATATTAATTATTTTGTAGTTTTTAATACCATTTTACTTATCGTGGCAACAAAAGTACACCATTTTTTTGAAAGTCATTGAAAGTAAACGGAAAATAGTCGAAAATAGGAGATACTGTATCTTTTTGTTGCAATTTTCTCATAAAACCTGAAAAAAAAAAGTTGAAATTAAAATATGGGCTATGTCAAGAATATTGTCTGTTATTCCGTGATAATGACGTCATATGCATACTTTTCTATAGACGAAGTTTAAGAGTGGATTATAAAAGTGGATTGATTTAGTGGATGCAAATGACATCATTTTATAAAAAAGAGTGTATTTTAATTCCTAAACTTGAATTATGTTTTGTAGTCATAAGTGCGTCATTTTCACTGCCCAGCTGCTTTGAAATTACTCACAGGTGCAAATGCTTCCCTTTTAAAAGTAATGTAATCGAAATCACACACAGATAAAGCGCAATGTTTTACAAAAATTTAGAGCGTCTTTATATAGAGAGGTGACATGCAAATAATAGCGATTTATATTACAGAAATTGATGATTCTCGCATGGATGGATTTACTTCGCCGAGTTAGACAAGCAAACAATAATTCGTGGTTTAAAATAATAACATGTTCCTGAAGTTTTTGTCCAAAATTCTCTCGAATAATAAAATTTTAATGCTATTCTTTAGGACATTCTACTATAATTTTATCAAAATAACATAATTTGCTTAATTTAATTTTTCCTAATTTTATATAATCTATATATTTAAAATACAAGTGTGTTTTTTAGTCATCTGCCCTGATCTTTCTGCTAAACCAATTTTGCTGATTTTTTTTTCTTTTTTGTAAATTGAAAGCTCTTTATTTGTAGATGTGATCGCACTATCTGATTTTTTTTTAATATTTCCACTTTTGTATTTTAATTTAAAAAGCATTTTATGAAATTTCCTCAAAATGGTGAAAATTAGATAGCTTTCATTATTGCAGACAAGAGAGAAATAATGAGGTATTTTTATCTTTTTTCATGCTATTTTCTGATAAACATTCAAAATTTTTGATAAAAATTGTCGTGTAGGGTTTAGTGTCGCAAAATCCCATTAGGAGCAGAATATTATATTAGGGGCATAATAACGGAAAATGACATACTGCTTTTGAAAACACGCATTTTTCCTCATAAATTTTCTATATTGTTTTTCCTTCTGCATGTGAACTGATACTAAGTTTCAGACACTGGGCGAAATGTTTATTTAAGTGAAAATGAATTCATATTTAAAAGAAAACGATCATTTTCTTAGATAAAATTGACCATTAACAAATGCGCCTAAAAAACTTAAATTACGGAAATTTTTACTCTCCGGAATTGAGATTAGAATCTCAAGTAAAGAGTGCGTAAGTTCACCTAAAAGATGTTGCTGACAATCGTGACTTCAAGTTTTGAGTTAAAATGATTTTTAAATGATCAAAAAAAAAAAAAAAAAAAAAAAAAAAAAAAAAAAAAAAAAATTGAAAATTATGGATTTGAGAAGTGCGTATGCAAAATTTGAGAAGGTGAAAATTGCTGTTTTTCATTCCGGAATACCAATTGATAACCACATCCTAATAACTGATCTTTATTATATTTTATTGATTAAGTATCTATCTTATAAAGAACAAACGTATCTGTGCGTAACGCTGACGTCATTTTGCGAATGGCAACACTTCACAATCAAATTTCGGTCTTCAAATTTTCGCTACTGCGATTTTTTAATCTTCTGACCATCGTACATTTTCAATTTTCTTCGCACAGGGGAAAAAAATACTTTCAAATGCAATTTGTTTAAAACTGTATCTTAATTGACTGATGTATTATATTTTCTAAAATAATTTTTAAGCACGTTTTCATTAAGTTTATCTTATTACGTGCCGGTTTCAATACATAACATTTTGCACATAAAGCAACAAGCATTTTTTAGCATTTGTTTCTGACTATTTTTGCATAACGAAATTACAGGGCTCCCAAATGGTCCGCCAACTGAATACCAATAAATTTTATCAGAAAATTATATGGTAGGTTTGCGCTGGAATTAAATTTCAAAGGTGATTCCAGGGTGGGTTGCAAGAAAAATCTAAAAAAAAAAAAAATTTCTAAAAAAATATTTGTATTCAGTTGGCGAACCATTCGGAAGCCCTGAAATTAATACTTCCTTTATAAACAAATAAAAGAATAATATTAAAAAAACCACCAATCTAACATATTTGTGAAAGTCAAATTAAAGAAATTAATACTTCTTTTATAAACAAATAAACGAATAATATAGAAAAAACACAAATCTCACATATGTGTAATCGTACAATTTAAATTTTTAGATCACCAAATAGGATTTTTTTTTTTTTTCAAATGGACTTTTTTTGCAAAGTTCATCTCAGTTTACTGATTATCTATGGTTTTCAAAACAATATTAAAGCATGAAATATTTTTTTATTTATCGATATCGCGCGGAGCTCAATTACGAAAGATTAATCCGTTTGCCCTTAAAAAAATAAAGAGTTCATCATTTTCTTAGGGCTAATATCCATTTAAAAAAACTTCCCTATGAATCAATAAATAAAATAATATAAATAAAACGCAAATTTAACAGACCTATATAAGCTCTGAAATTATCACAGCTATAATTAGTAAACTCTTGGTCAAGTAACTCTTAGCATTCGGCTAATAAGAAAATATCGCTTTTGATAATTTTCAAAATTTTATTCGATTGTATAATTCGTATTTTCCATATGAAAAATGCTTTTTTAATGCAAGTGGGCAATCTAAAAAAAATTATTGCATATAAAAATATTATTAGTTTTCAATTTAAAAAAATCTTTTCACCTATATTCTTTAATCCGGGAAGCCCGGGTACGATCCCCTAGTATCTTTAAAAGTAAAAAAAAAAAAAAAAAAAAAAAAAAAAAAAAAAAAAAATACACTAGAGAACAGGAATTCTGCTTTTTCAGAATTTAGTGTCGCCCCCGGAATTTCCATTACTTCATTTTCTTCTGGTGGACTGGTGGCTTCTATTATTATGAAACAGCCATTATAAATGAAGCGTTAGGTGAAGATGAAAGAGCAGCCGTAAAAAGTTAGAACTCTGATTTTCTGGTCAGAATGGAAAACAAATGGCCATAGTTAAAAAATATATATATGGCCTTTTTTTCCCCCCATTCATCTTCACCTAACGC
Organism: Maratus speciosus; assembly: GCA_963932465.1. Classification (NCBI taxonomy): domain Eukaryota; kingdom Metazoa; phylum Arthropoda; class Arachnida; order Araneae; family Salticidae; genus Maratus; species Maratus speciosus. The sequence goes on from OZ010794.1 coordinate 516,033,235, forward strand.
TTCATTTATAATGGCTGTTTCATAATAATTGCAGCCCCCAGTCCACCAGAAGAAAATAACTCAGTTAAGCGGGACTCGGATAATCGGGACTCTACAGAAAAACATATTTCAATTTTAAGACTTAAAGCACACGCTTTTATTTTATGTAAAATGATGTCATTTGCATTAATAAAGATTCTTAAAATTAAACACAGTTTATAATAGTTCCATGTTTTATCATAAATCATTCATTTATATATTTTTTAAAATAGCACGTATTTTAATTATTTTTTTTTTCAATTTTTATGAGAAAATGGCAACAAAAAGATATAATTGCTATTATTCAAAAAAATTTTCTTTACTTTCTACAGAAATGGAGAACTTGAGTTGCCAAAATGAAACAAATGTCGCTAAAAACTACAAAAAAAATTAATATTTCAAAAACAAATGGAGATGCAATTTTCAAACAAATTGCATTAAAAAGTACTTTTTTTCCCAATACGACGGTATAAACATTGAAAATGTGCGATGATTAGAAGTTTTAAAAAATGCTGTAGAGTATTTAATCGCACAATGAAACATCGGCTCTTGTTTTACGGCTAGCGTACACAAGGTAACGTTAGTTATTGGAGACAAAATAAGCTGGGAGAAAAAAATAGCATTCCGGGGCTAAAAAATCTTTATAATTTTTTAAAAATCTATCTTTATAGTAACTACATCAGAAATCAATATCAGTAACTTAATACAATTTAATTCTACGATAGGATGTAATCCACTGTGTTTTTCCGTAGTATATTATGTTAATTCTATTTGATTTATATTTTAGGTAGTTCTCCATTCAGTGCTGCCAAATAGTCAAAAGTGAATTTCCCCAAAATTTCTGAAATTTTCCCAAATGAGCTTTTTTTTCAGAAAAAGTCCCCAACTCAGTTACTACCCAAAAAAGTAAATTTTCAATTTTCAATTTGGGGAAAACTCAATTTTTTCCCCAAATCAAGCCTTTTTTGAAAAAAATCCCCATTTACAAAAAATTTAAACTCGGAAGAATTTTGCATGCATATTCGCAGCTAAATGAAGAGAATGAGAGATACACAGTGTTGAATTCATGGCCACGCCATCCCCCCCCCCCCCCCCCGGAGCAATGAAATGTGACCCCCTCGGAAGATTTGAGATTTTGTGTTGTCAATGGTCAAAAGTGCAAACCCCCCCCCCCCCCCTGCAGCGAGATAAATCCCTTCATGAGAAAAGTGCCTGAATTCAACACTGGAGGCACATTTTACAACGATAAGTTATTCTATGCTTATTTTTACTTTCTTCTATCTTTACAAGAAGAAAGTATTGGATTCGTGAAAATTTTCGACTTCCGGTTTTCGACGGATTTATACGTTTTAGAATGCCCAGAACACGATTTGATGGTTTTTAAAAAATGTCTGTCTGTGAGTCTGTCTGTCACTCTGTCATTCTGTCACTCTGTGAGTCTGTATGTGACAAAAATTTTGTGGGCGCTTTAGATGGATACTTCTGTTGCCACTATGACAAAAAAGTAATTCAAAATTATTACAACAAAAAAAATTTAATAACTCAGAAACAAATTGAGATACAGATTTCAAACAAATTGCATTTAAAAGTACATTTTTGTCTCTATACGACGGTGTAAAAAGTAATATTGTGGGATGTTTAGACGTTTAAGAATGAAATTTCATTTAAAATTGGTCGTCAGATTTCTTGTACGATGGAAAAGACTTTTCCCGAACAGCCAATGAAATGCTTGGATAATACGTAAGTTTCAGGTGGATAATACGTAAGTTTTAAGAAATCTGACGAGTCGCAGGCGATTTTCGTCGCTTGCAATTTTTTATGTGTAATAACACTATTAATGTTTAATTCATGGCGTACGTAATGAAGGATCAACTCCGTGCGATTTTTTATGTCTTAAATTTTAGTCTTCGAAAAAATCATTTTCCAAATGGTCGTTGTAATTTGTTAAATTGCTTTTTTTTATAATTTATTTTTATTTTTATTTTATTTTATTTTATTTTATTTTATTTTTTAGGTTCCAAAGGCAGCAATCTTGAATTTATTTTATTAGACGTTATTTGGGCAGTTTGGCGGTAGTTTTTTTTATTGGAAAAGGGGGTCGACGGGATAATGGAGAACTACCAGATTTTTTTATTAATTTAAAACTTTGGATACAAGTCAGGATATCCGCTTTGGTCCCTGGGTCCCCGCACGGGGACCTGTGTTCTTTTTCTTATAAACACTAAACTGTCCGATTTTTTTACATTTCCACATCACTTCTTAATCGCCGAGTGTTTTTTGCGTTCAAAGCAAACGAATAAATGGCAGCATCCAAGCTGATTCCCACATAAAATAAATGTTATTTTCATCTGAGTTTGCAAAATGCCTAAAAATGTCCAAGAGACAGTATGACCAAGAAAGTGAGAAATTTTCATAAGTATTTAACTGAAAACTTTTTCAATAAAAAATTTTGAGGATTTGTAGATTATTTACTTGTTTAATGCTCTTAAATTTGTGATTGCGTTAATTTAGGTTAACAGTTATTAAATTGATGTTTTTAATGAGTTTTGTAGTTTTAGATCCCTATTTTTAAACCTAAATTACTAAGCGCCTAAAGGATCAATTTCAGAAAAGATATTTTTTCTGCCATTTATGATGTCATTTTGTTTGGAAAAAACAATGAATAACCATTTGTATTATTAGTTTAGCTTCGGAACTGAAGAGGATATATATATGTCCCAGTGTAGTATATTTTATCTTATTCGTGCCACTTTTTGAAAAGTAGTCTCTGCCATACGCTTTTACTAGAGTATTGATGGGATAATGGAGAAGTACAAGATTTTATTATAAATTTAAAACTTTGGACACAAGCCAGGATATCTATATGTCCCAGTGACGTATTTTTCATTTTATTCATGCCATTTTTTGAAAAGTAGTCTCTGTCATACGCTTCTACTAGAATATTGACGGGGTAATAGAGAAATACTAAATTTTCTTATTAATTTAAAACTTTGGACACAAGCCTGGATATATATATGTCCCAGTGACGTATTTTCCATTTTATTCGAGCCACTTTTTGAAAAGTAGTCTTTGCCTTTGCCATACGCTTATACTTGAGTATTTTAAAAAGATATCTCTATAAAAAAAAAAAAAAAAAAAAAAAAAAAAAATCAAAATTTTTAGAGGATTGACTATCAAAATATTCACCAGTCCTCGCCCATAATCAAAGGTTAAAGTGGGATACAAATATCAAACCCAAGCAAATAATTAAAAAAATGAAAAGTCAATTATTTAAAACATAGGGTGTCCACTAAGGTACGTACATAAATATATACAGTAGTGCCCCGACTTACGTCATCCCGAATTTACGTCGTCTGGCATGGAAAAATAATTTTTCCTTAATTAAGACGTACTTTCAGCGTTTTTTAAGACTTTTTGTTCTATGAAGGGAAAATTTCCTGCGACAGTCAGGCGATACCGACAAATAAATAAAAAAAAGTCACTAGAAAAAGCCTATAAAACTTACTCTGCTGTTACAAAGTGCTTCTAAGAAAAAAAAGGAAAAATTTGCCGGTTCAAACTTTATTGCAAGATCTTTTCACATCCTCTAAAACTCGAACGGTAGAGCTAGAAGAACAATAAATTTTAAGTTAACAATTTATTGATTATTCAAACTTCTTGTATTGCAAATTCAATTTTTTACTAATGTTAAATGTAGGGGAGACCGGGGCTAGTTGGCTACAGGGGTAAGTAGGCGCAATCCTCATAAACCGCCTGTTTTTGGATAGATTGCGCAACGAGTCACAGAGTACGTTTCTTCTTGCTTTTTACAATCCTCATTGTAGTTTTGCAGCTTTACATACGTGCAGTGGACATTTATTACGATTTTTCTATTTTTTGCACTCATAAGTATTTTTTTGTTGCTTCATTCCTTTCCTAATTTCTATTACTTATCTTAATAATCGCGATTTAACTTGTGCAGTTTTTCTTAGTGTATGATTAACTGTACCTACCCCATATGTGAATTACTTGAATTATTTATTCTTAGATGGTTACGTGTTCCTTTTGGGAAGAAATTTATTATGGGGCTAGTAGGCGCATTGAACACGGGGCAAGTTGGTTCGGTGTCTGGTGTGTGCTGGTAGCTTGAAAAACAGCAAACACCGAGAAAAGTGGTTGCAATGCAAGAATTTTGGGCACACGAGGCTTGCTCAAACGGAGACGCTCGATTTTTAGGGTTTCGTTCATCTCACGAAACCCTATTCGTCTCGATTCTCTGTCTGTCTGTCCGTCACAGAGCCCGTTCTCAGAAACTATACATGTTAGAGACTTGAAATTTTGGGTACTTATAGCTGAACACCTACCTCACATCAAACAACAAATCATAAAATTTTGAAAAAGTCCTTCCGGCCAGTGCCGGGAGGAAGAGGTAGCTTTCATAATCCTTATTTAAAAAAATGCCAAATTATATCATTCAAACACACGAAGCTCAATTTAGTGGAAACCGAATATAGGAGATTCAATACTAATTTTTATCAATATAATGAATGAGAATTTCGCGAAATTAGTCAGCTTTATCCAAGCTGGTTTTATTTAAAAGTGATTTACATTTGTCCGCCAAATTCGGCAATATCTTGATGTGCCCGCCATTTTAAAACAGCACTTTAAAGTAACATATATTTGGCTGCCAAATTCGGCAATTTCTTAAAGTGCCTGTCATTTTAAGAAAACATGGTGGATGAGGCTAAGCAGTGAACTTGGTCGAGACCTTAGTAATTGCTGTGCACATTCTCACTCACATCGGAATCGGTTAATATATAGGAGCGCTGTCGCATGCAAAAAATCAGATTTTTCAAAATGTCACCCACAATAGAAATTGAAACTGCTATATCTGAGCCATTTTTTAAGGTAAAGACAAACAAAAAATGCTCCTGAATCCTTATATCAAGGCCAAATACTTAAGAAAGAAACCTTTTTCAATTTCTAATTCTTTTGCACCTCACTTTAAATATATATATATATTTTTTAATTTAATGGTCGCCATTTTGAAACAAGATGGCTGATGAATCTGGCCAGCGAACTTGGTCGAGGTGTTGATGTATACTATCCACATGCCTTCTTACATCGAAATAGGCGAATACGTGTGTTATCGCGTGACAAATACAAGATCGTTTCAAAATGTTAGCCATGCTAGAAATTCAAAGTGCTATAAATCAACCATTTTTTAAGATATAAACAAAAGAACAAATTTTCAGAAACAAAAACTGCTCCGGAATCTTTGTATCAAGGCCAAACACATAAAAAAATCTTTTAGGTAGCTTTTTTTACAAAAAGCTACCTATTGCAGCCGTTCGGAGGAAAGCGATTTCAAAAAATTTTGGTATATTTTCATCGATCATGACCCCCAGACCCCAAAACCACCCTCCGTTCAAAATTGATATATATATATATATATATATATATATATCAATATATATATATATATATATATATATCTGACATATGTCACACTGTAACTCTCGTATTTATGAACCGATTTGGATGTAATTCGGTGTGTACATAGTACATACCAATGTCTCGACCGAGTTCGTTGGCCAGCTTCATCCGCCATTTTGTTTCAAAATGGCGGCCATTTAAAAATTTTAAAAAAATTTTAAATTTAAAATGTGGTACCAAAAAATTGAAAATGGAAAAATATTTTTTTCTTATGTATTTGACCTTTATACAAAGACTCCGTAGCAGTTTTTGTTTTGTCTATATCTTAAAAAATGGCTGAGTTATAGCATTTTGAATTTCTAGCGAAGCTGACATTTTGAAACGTCCTGAATTTTGTCACGCGATAAAAGGCGTATTTATGAACCGATTTGGATGTAACTTCGTTTATACATAGTACAGACCAGTGTCTCGACCGAGTTCGTTGGCCAGCTTCATCCGCCATTTTGTTTAAAAATGGCAGCCATTTAAAATTTTAAGAAAAATTTAAATTTGAAATGTGGTACCAAAAAATTGAAAAGTGAAAAAATATCTTTTTCTTATGTGTTTTACCTCGATAAAAAGATTCGGGAGCAGTTTTTGTTTCGTCTATATCTTAAAAAATGGCTGAGTTATAGCATTTTGAATTTCTAGCGTGGCTGACATTTTGAAACGCCCTGATTTTTGTCATGCGATAACAGGCGTATTTATGAACCGATTTGAATGTAACTTGGTCCGTACATAGTACATATCAATATTTCGACCGAGTTTGTTGGCCAACTTCATTCGCCATCTTGTTTCAAAAGGGTTGTCATTTTTTAAAAAAAATGTAATTTAAAATTTAAAATGAGGTATTAAAAAATTGGAAAATGAAAGAGATTTTTTTTTATGTGTTTGGCCTTGATACAAAGATTCTGGAGCAGTTTTTGTTTCCGAAAATTTGTTCTTTTGTTTATATCTTAAAAAGTGGTTGAATTATATCACTTTGAATTTCTATCATGGCTAACACTTTGAAACGGTCTTGTATTTGTCTCGCGATACCACACGTATTCGCCTATTTCGATGGAAGAAGGCATGTGGATAGTATACATCAATATCTCGACCAAGTTTGCTGGCCAGCTTCATCAGCCATCTTGTTTCAAAATGGCGGCCATTAAATTAAAAAATATATATATTTAAAGTGAGGAGCAAAAAAATTAGAAATTGAAAAAGGTTTCTTTCTTAAGTATTTGACCTTTATATAAGGATTCAGGAGCATTTTTTGTTTGTCTTTATCTTAAAAAATGGCTCAGATATAGCAGTTTCAATTTCCAACGTAAATGACATTTTGAAAAATTTGATTTTTTGCCTGCGACAGCACTCGTATGTATCAACCGATTCCGATGTGAGTGAGCATGTGCACAGCAATTACTAAGGTCTCGACCAAGTTCACTGGTTAGCCTCATCCACCATGTTGTCTTTAAATGGCAGGCACTTTAAGAAATCGCCGAATTTGGCAGCGAAATATAAGTTACTTTAAATAAAAGCAGCTTGGATAAAGCTGACTAATTTTGCGAAATTCTCATTCATTATGATTTAGTATTGATAAAAATTAGTATTGAATCTCCTACATTCGGTTTCCACTTAATTGAGCTTCGTGTGTTTGAATAATATAAGTTGGCTTTTTTAAAATAAGGAATATGAAAGCTACCTCTTCCTCTCGGCACTGGCCGGAAGGACTTTTTCATTTTCCAATTGTTTAATACCTCATTTTGAATTTTAAATTTAATTTTTTTAAATGGCAACCCTTTTGAAACAAGATGGCGAATGAAGCTGGCCAACGAACTCGCTCGAGACATTGGTATGTACTATGTACAGACCAAGTTACATCCAAATAGGTTCATAATTACGCCTGTTAGCGCGTGACAAAAATCAGGTCGTTTTAAAATGTCAGCCACAAGAGAAATTCAAAATGCTATTACTCAGCCATTTTTTTTAGATATAGACGAAAGAAAAACTGTTCCGGAATCTTTGTATTAAGGTCAAACACATACAAAAAATATCTTTTTCACTTTCCAATTTTTTGGTATCTCATTTAAATTTTTTTATTTTTTAATTTTTTTAAATGGCCGCCATTTTGAAACAAGATGGCGGATGAAGCCGGCCAACGAACTCGGTCGAGATATTTGTATGTACTATGTACACATCAAGGTACATCCAAGTTGGTTCATAAATACGCCTGTTATTACGTGAGAAAAATCAGGACGTTTCAAAATGTCAGCCACGCTAGAAATTCAAAATGCTATAACTCAGCCATTTCTTAAGATATAGTCGAAACAAAAACTGCTCCCGAATCTTTTTATCAAGGTCAAACACATAAGAAGAAAATATTTTTTCAATTTTTAATTTTTTGGTACCACATTTCAAATTTAAATTTTTCTTAAAAATTTAAATGGCTACCATTTTTAAACAAGATGGCGGATGAAGCTGACCAACGAACCCGGTCGAGACATATGTATGTACTATGTATAAACGATGTTACATCCAAATCGGTTCATAAATACGCCTTTTATCGCGTGACAAAATTCAGGACGTTTAAAAATGTCAGCCACGCTAGAAATTAAAAATGCTATAACTCAGCCATTTTTTAAGATATAGACGAAACAAAAACTGCTCCGGAATCTTTGTATAAAGGTCAAATACATAAGAAGAAAATATTTTTCCATTTTTAATTTTTTGGTACCACATTTCAAGTTTTAAAATTTTTTAAAAAATTTAAATGGCCGCCATTTTGAAACAAAACATCAGATGAAGCTGGCCAACGAACATGGTCGAGAGATTGGTATGTACTATGTACACACTGAATTACATCCAAATCGGTTCATAAATACGCCTTTTATCGCGTGACAAAATTCAGGACGTTTCAAAATGTCAGCCACGCTAGAAATTCAAAATGCTATAACTCAGCCATTTTTTAAGATATAGACGAAACAAAAACTGCTCCGGAATCTTTGTATAAAGGTCAAATACATAAGAAAAAAATATTTTTCCATTTTTAATTTTTTGGCACCACATTTCAAGTTTTAAAATTTTTTAAAAAATTTAAATGGCCGCCATTTTGAAACAAAACATCAGATGAAGCTGGCCAACGAACATGGTCGAGAGATTGGTATGTACTATGTACACACTGAATTACATCCAAATCGGTTCATAAATACGCCTTTTATCGCGTGACAAAATTCAGGACGTTTCAAAATGTCAGCCACGCTAGAAATTCAAAATGCTATAACTCAGCCATTTTTTAAGATATAGACGAAACAAAAACTGCTCCGGAATCTTTGTATAAAGGTCAAATACATAAGAAAAAAATATTTTTCCATTTTTAATTTTTTGGTACCACATTTCAAGTTTTAAAATTTTTTAAAAAATTTAAATGGCCGCCATTTTGAAACAAAACATCAGATGAAGCTGGCCAACGAACATGGTCGAGAGATTGGTATGTACTATGTACACACTGAATTACATCCAAATCGGTTCATAAATACGCCTTTTACCGCGTGACAAAATTCAGGACGTTTCAAAATGTCAGCCACGCTAGAAATTCAAAATGCTATAACTCAGCCATTTTTTAAGATATAGACGAAACAAAAACTGCTCCGGAATCTTTGTATAAAGGTCAAATACATAAGAAAAAAATATTTTTCCATTTTTAATTTTTTGGTACCACATTTCAAGCTTTAAAATTTTTTAAAATTTTTAAATGGCCGCCATTTTGAAACAAAACGGCGGATGAAGCTGGCCAACGAACTCGGTCGAGACATTGGTATGTACTATGTACACACCGAATTACATCGAAATCGGTTCATAATTACGGGAGTTACAGTGTGACATAGGTCAGATATATATATATATATATCAATTTTGAACGGAGGGTGGTTTCGGGGTCTGGGGGTCATGATCGATGAAAATATACCAAAATTTTTTGAAATCGCTTTCCTCCGAACGGCTGCAATAGGTAGCTTTTTTGTAAAGAAAGCTACCTAAAAGTTGGTAATTAACCGAATTACGGGCTAATTAACTTCTAAAATTAACCAATCCACCTTTTTAATTTATCAAAAGCACCTCTCTGACTACAATTGGACCCTTTTTGCGAGGCTAGCTTCGGAGCACTACCATTGGAGGATTCACGAAAGCTGAACCCCGATTTTATCTGGCGAGGCTAGCAAACTGCAGACTTGATTTTTTATCTCAGACATTACGGCGCGCTCGCGGTTTTTATTAGGTAGCTTTCTTTACAAAAAAGCTACCTATTGCAGCCGTTCGGAGGAAAGCGATTTCAAAAAATTTTGGTATATTTTCATCGATCATGACCCCCAGACCCCGAAACCACCCTCCGTTCAAAATTGATATATATATATATATATATATATATATATATATATATATCTGACCTATGTCACACTGTAACTCCCGTAATTATGAACCGATTTCGATGTAATTCGGTGTGTACATAGTACATACCAATGTCTCGACCGAGTTCGTTGGCCAGCTTCATCCGACGTTTTGTTTCAAAATGGCGGCCATTTAAAAATTTTAAAAAAATTTAAAACTTGAAATGTGGTACCAAAAAATTAAAAATGGAAAAATATTTTTTTCTTATGTATTTGACCTTTATACAAAGATTCCGGAGCAGTTTTTGTTTCGTCTATATCTTAAAAAATGGCTGAGTTATAGCATTTTGAATTTCTAGCGTGGCCTACATTTTGAAACGTCCTGAATTTTGTCACGCGATAAAAGGCGTATTTATGAACCGATTTGGATGTAATTCGGTGTGTACATAGTACATACCATTCTCTCGACCGAGTTCGTTGGCCAGCTTCATCCGCCATTTTGTTTCAAAATGGCGGCCATTTAAAATTTTTTTAAAAATTTTAAATTTTAAATGTGGTACTAAAAAATTGAAAATGGAAAAATATTTTTTTCTTATGTATTTGACCTTTATACAAAGATTTCGGAGCAGTTTTTGTTTCGTCTATATCTTAAAAAATGGCTGAGTTATAGCATTTTGAATTTCTAGCGTGGCTGACATTTTGAAACGTCCTGAATTTTGTCACGCGATAAAAGGCGTATTTATGAACCGATTTGGATGTAACTTCGTTTATACATAGTACATACAAATATCTCGACCGAGTTCGTTGGCCAGCTTCACCCGCCATCTTGTTTAAAAATGGCGGCCATTTAAATTTTTAAGAAAAATTTAAATTTGAAATGTGGTACCAAAAATTGAAAATTGAAAAAATATTTTCTTCTTATGTGTTTGACCTTGATAAAAGGATTCGAGAGCAGTTTTTGTTTCGTCTATATCTTAAGAAATGGCTGAGTTATAGCATTTTGAATTTCTAGCGTGGCTGACATTTTGAAACGACCTGATTTTTCTCACGTAATAACAGGCGTATTTATGAACCGACTTGGATGTACCTTGGTGTGTACATAGTACATACAAATATCTCGACCGAGTTCGTTGGCCAGCTTCATCCGCCATCTTGTTTCAAAATGGCGGCCATTTAAAAAAATTAAATTTAAAATTCAAAATGAGGTATTAAATAATTGGAAAATGAAAAAGATTTTTTTTTATGTGTTTGGCCTTGATACAAAGATTCCGGAGCAGTTTTTGTGTCTGAAAATTTGTTCTTTTGTTGATATCTTAAAAAATGGTTGATTTATAGAAATTTGAATTTCTAGCATGGCTAACATTTTGAAACGATCTTGTATTTGTCACGCGATAACTCACGTATTCGCCTATTTCGATGTAAGAAGGCATGTGGATAGTATATACATCAACACCTCGACCAAGTTCGCTGTCCAGATTCATCAGCCAGCTTGTTTCAAAATGGCGGCCATTAAATTAAAATATATATATATATTTAAAGTGAGGTGCAAAAAAATTAGAAATTGAAAAAGGTTTCTTTCTTAAGTATTTGATCTTGATATAAGGATTCAGGAGCATTTTTTGTTTGTCTTTACCTTAAAAAATGGCTCAGATATAGCAGTTTCAATTGCTATTGTGGGTGACATTTTGAAAAATCTGATTTTTTGCATGCGACAGCACTCCTATATATTAACCGATTCCGATGTGAGTGAGCATGTGCACAGCAATTACTAAGGTCTCGACCAAGTTCACTGCTTAGCCTCATCCACCATGTTGTCTTAAAATGACAGGCACTTTAAGAAATTGCCGAATTTGGCAGACAAATATAAGTTACTTTAACCTTCCGCCTACCAGACGGGTCCATTGGACCCGGCATGTACATTCAAAATATTTATTCAAACCAGAAATTTCTTCAAAACAAACTAAATGTATAAATCAGACAATAATAAGTTAAATAAAGAAATTAAATAGTTTTAAGTAAAAATTCTGGTGTAGAATGTTTTTATAAAACTTGAGTAAAATTTCCGGTAGTTCTAGGGTTAAAGAAAAGCAGCTTGGATAAAGCTGACTAATTTCGCGAAATTCTCATTCATTATATTGATAAAAATTAGTATTGAATCTCCTATATTCGGTTTCCACTAATTTGAGCTTCGTGTGTTTGCATGATATAAGTTGGCTTTTTTTAAATAAGGATTATGAAAGCTACCTCTTCCTCCCGGCACTGGCCGGAAGGACTTTTTTAATACGAAATTTAAACTTTTTAAATATTAAATTTTTTGGTTAAATTTTTTGCCATCCTGATTTGAAATTCTTCGGTGATTTCATACATACCGCAGTTCAAACTCCTAGCTTAATTACAAGCGGAGGTATTAATTATTATTTAATTAATTAGGTTTCATTTCCATGAAATGCGGGTGGCACGTGCTTTTTAAACCACGAAATAATTTAAATTAGGAAATATATTAATTTGCATGAGGTTCAGCGCTATCAGATAAGTATATTCGAGGTGAGAAAAGGCGTGCTTCGCCAAAGCCGCCTCAAGACTACAAGCCAAACACAAGGTTTCGTGACGTCACGACGCGGGGCTTAGATCAGCCGTGGAGAGCACATGCGTTATTAAAACATATTAATTCTTTCCTCTATATTTCAACTTATTATCACAGCATATAGGAAAAAAATAAAAACTTATAGTTTAAAGATTCTAATTAAGTGCTTTTTAATCAATTTCGATCACTCGAAACAATAATAATAACGATAACACAAAAACAATATTTATGAAATAATACCACTGTGTCAATGAAAATGTGCATCAGAATTAAAGTTACATTAAAGAAAATTCGTTCGTTAATGAAAAGAAAATCCCAAGTATTAAATTTATTTTAGTAGACAGTTTCTATTATTTATTCTACTTTGAAATTTAGAAACAATATCAATTATCTATTTGGTATATATTCAAAAACAAGACATTATACATTATTACATATGTAAATATAAATTTGTAGTTTAAACACATAAATCGAATTATTTTGCTTTCAGTTATTTCAAAATAAATAAATAACAATAAGTGTGCCAATTAAAACCCACATTTAAAAATTAAAGTGGAAGAAAAGTGAATGTTAAATGAAAACAAATTCAAGTTGTGTTATATTTTTATTTTAATCGGGCTTGAAATTATACAATAAATATCCTATTAAATATTAAGTGATTTGAAACCTGCATATAATAAATAGTAAAATTAAAGTATACATGAAATTAAGTATTCTTATAAATAAATTTTCGTACTGTAAACTTTACTTATCAGAAATGGGTAATTTTCACATAAAATCCATTAAATTAAAAACCACAAAACTGTCATAATACTAAAACAACACAAGTTCATGAAACAGAAAATTATTATTTAGTTTTGTATTAGTTTGATATATTATGTAAGGTATAAGCAATAGATTTTTAAAAAGTGTATTGACATATGAAGAAAAAAATAAAAGAAAGAAAGAAAAGACTTTCATCAATTGGAATTAAAATATTCCTAATTTATGTTCATTTTCCTCGAATGTTTAGGTAATAGCTGATAAAAAAAAAAAAAAAAAAAAAAAAAAAAAAACATCGAAAAACACAAAAACCTTCCACAAATATAAATATTTCATTTCCAAAATAATGTTGTGTGGGTTCTTAAATGTTTGTTCACATCTTTTAAGCTTAAAATAATCAATTTTTATGAGATGAAAAGTATTTCCTGACTAGATCTAAAAGTAAATTTATAATTATAGAATAATAATTTTATTTATTGTTACTTTTAATTAAACATTAAAATGTATATGAAAACACATAGGATTTTTGCGAAGAAGGTGGGGGGGGGGAGGGGGGCAACTACTGTTTTGCATAAGGGTACTAACACCCTTTCCTCTAGTCTTGTAAATAAATTGTTTACATTTGTGGCAAAAATAGGGAGATTCAAAAACATTATCCCCATAGCTCTATTTACGCAGTACATAAGCATTTATAATTTAACAAAAAATTATAAAAAGAATTTTTATTAAGATAGCAAACGTTTAAGATTAAAAAACAACAATAAATTGATACATGTATATCGATCGGGGTTTGCTTTAAAAGAAGTAAACAACATAAAAATGCTATGTATTCACAGCGACTTTTATGAAAATTTCTGAACAAATTAGAAAGAGAGGATGGTGTGACAAAATACAAATTAAATGATATAAGTCTTGACACGATTTAGGGATGTATGCCATTTTAAATTATTGGTCTATGTGGAACGAAACAGAACTACAATAATATAGTTTCGTTTTGAGACATGGTATTATTGATAGAATCGTACTAGGATTTGCTAGTTAATTTATTTCAAAGAAATTAAAAATAAAAGATTTTGAACACAAGAAATAAAAATTGTGCTGATAGCATATAAATATAATTTGAAAATAAAACTTACCTTGAAAAGAATGTGTTATCAGGCTGAGTAAAACACACGTGCACGTAAAATAGAAAGATACAAAATTCAAATGTTCGGGGCTGGTGCGTTGGCAGTTAGCCAGCCCCGGGCTGTGACGTCACACGTGGGGGGATGAAGGGCGTGTCTGGCTTGTAGTCTTTAGGCGGCTTTGGCTTCGCCCGCTATCGCATAATTTTTGTTAGGTTTGTGTCGATGGGAAGGGGGGGGGGTAATACTTTTGATTAAATATCCCAATTAAATCGAATTACAGATATTATTATGACAAAGACCAGCGTGCTTCGCCCGTTATCGGATAATTTCTATCTTTCTGTGCGTGATAGCTTATTTGTAAGTTGCGATATTAATTTTTATTTAATGAATCTGCATATGTAGTGGAAAATAGGGTGCGTTTTGGATCCTTTTTAGGCAAACGGGGAGAGGCGCTGGTTTTCTTTTTTAAAAATTAGCTTTTATGACCTTTTTAGATACCGTTTTTGAGGGAGTCCTCAGATATATGCTACTTATTAAATATAAAAATGTCAAATTTTTAGTTACCACTATTTCCGAATAGTAATTTTAGCAAGTTTCTTAATTTCTAGCTTAAGACCGCCACCAACTCGAGTAACATATCCACTGATAGGTTTTTTAACACAGTTTCGTTGAGATACACTTTAGTTATGAATAGTGTGCGCTCCCTGGTGGTGGAATGCGGAACTAACAGAATTCTTGGTTAATAACGCCACCATTACGACTCCTGTATCTACGGAAAGGTTGCGTGAAGGAGTTTCCTTCAGATACGCTTTTGGTACGAATAGAGTGCGCTCCCTGGCGGCGGAATGCGGAACTAACGTAACGCAATTTTGTTAAAATTAGGAAAAATACAAGTAGATGTGTCTTGAAACTTTAAGATAGTTCATAACACATTGAGATATATACTACTTATTAAATATAAAAATGTCAAAAGTTTAGTTACCACTATTTCCGAATAGTAATTTGTGCAAATATCTTAAATTCTTGCTTAAGACCGCCACCACCTCGAGTAACATATCTACTGGTAGGTTGTTTAACGGACTTTCCTTTCCACACAGTTTTGTTATGAATAGAGAGCGCTCCCTGGTGGTGGAATGTGGAACTAATAGAATTCTTGGTTAAGACCGCCACCATCCCGACCCATGTATCTACGGAAAGGTTGCGTGAAGGCGTTTCGTTGAGATATGTTTTTGTTAAGAATACAGTGCGCTCCCTGGTGGTGGAATACGGAACTAACATAACGCGATTTTGTTAAAATTAGACAATCTAACAAGGCGATCTGTTTAACATATCTACTGATAGGTTGTTTAATGGACTTTCCTTCCGATACAGTTTTGTTATGAATAGAGTGCGCTCCCTGGTGGTGGAATGTGGAACTAACAGAATTCTTGGTTAAGACCGCCACCTTCCCGACCCATGTATCTACGGAAAGGTTGCGTGAAGGGGTTCGTTCAGACATGTTTTTGTTAAGAATAGAGTGCGCTCCTTGGTGGTAGAATGTGGAACTAACATAACGCGATTTTGTTAAATTTAGGAAATATAACAAGGCGATCTGCTTGCGACTTTAAGATAGTTCATAACACATTGAGATATATGCTACTTATTAAATATAAGAATGTCAAATGTTTAGTTACTACTATTCCCTTATAGTAATTTGTGCAAATATCTTAAATTCTTGCTTAAGACCGCAACCAGCTCGAGTAACATATCTACCGATAGGTTGTTTAACGGACTTTCCTTCCGCTCTAGTTTTGTTATTAATAGAGTGCGCTCCCTGGTGGTAGAATGTGGAACTAACATAACGCGATTTTGTTAAATTTAGGAAATATAACAAGGCGATCTGCTTGCGACTTTAAGATTGTTCATAACACATTGAGATATATGCTGCTTATTAAATATAAGAATGTCAAATTTTAGTTACCACTATTTCCTTATAGTAATTTGTGCAAATATCTTAAATTCTTGCTTAAGACCGCCACCACCTCGAGAAACATATCTACTGATAGGTTATTTAACGGACTTTCCTTCCGACACAGTTTTGTTATGAATAGAGTGCGCTCCCTGGTGGTGGAATGTGGAACTAACAGAATTCTTGGTTAAGACCGCCACCTTCCCGACCCATGCATCTACGGAAAGGTTGCGTGAAGGGGTTTCGTTGACACATGTTTTTGTTAAGAATACAGTGCGCTCCCTGGTGGTGGAATACGGAACTAACATAACGCGATTTTGTTAAAAGTAGGCAATCTAACAAGGCGATCTGTTTAATATATCTACTGATAGGTTGTTTAATGGACTTTCATTCCGAAACTGTTTTGTTATGAATAGAGTGCGCTCCCTGGTGGTAGAATGTGGAACTAACATTACGCGATTTAATTAATTTTAGGAAATATAACAAGGCGATCTGCTTGCGACTTTAAGATAGTTCATAACACATTGAGATATATGCTACTTATTAAATATAAAAATGTCAAAAGTTTAGTTACCACTATTTGCGAATAGTAATTTGTGCAAATATCTTAAATTCTTGCTTAAGACCGCCACCACCTCGAGTAACATATCTACTGATAGGTTGTTTAACGGACTTTCCTTCCGCTCCAGGTTTGTTATTAATAGAGTGCGCTCCCTGGTGGTAGAATGTGGAACTAACATAACGCAATTTTGTTAAATTTAGGAAATAGAACAAGGCGATCTGCTTGACACTTTAAGATAGTTCATAACACATTGAGATATATGCTACTTATTAAATATAAAAATGTCACAAGTTTTGTTACCACCATTACCGAATAGTAATTTCTGAAAATATCTTAAATTCTTGTTTAAGACCGCCACCACCTCGAGTAACATATCTGCTGATCGGTTGTTTAACGGACTTTCCTTCCGACACACTTTTGTTATGAATAGAGGGCGCTCCCTGGTGGTGGAAAGTGGAACTAACAGAAATCTTGGTTAAGACCGCCACCATCCCGACCCATGTATCTACTGAAAGGTTGAGTGAACGCGTTTCGTTCGGATATGTTTTTGTTAAGAATACAGTGCGCTCCCAGGTGGTGGAATACGGAACTAACATAACGCGATTTTGTTAAAATTAGGCATTCGACTTTCGTTATAGCGAAAGACTTTTTTTAAATTTTTTGCAGTGCGTGCGCAGCACGTCTGCAATACGGTGCCGAAGGCATCGGGAACCCGGTTCGACTTTTGTTCGAGCGCGATACGCTTTTTTTAAAGAGTTGGCAGTGCGTGCGTAGCACGCCTGCTATACGGTGCCGTAGGCAACGGGGACCGAAATCGCCCACTCGTGGACAGCCTACCGTGAGGTATAGGGACAATAAGTCCACGAGGGGAAAAAGGGGCTGCCAGGCAGCGCAAGCAGGGTGGCGCACATTTATTACAACATAAAAAGCATGTTACAAATACTGCCTTATTATTGAAGGCAGTGCGGACACATATGTATAAATAAATATTGAAATATATTTACAGGTTAAATAGAATGTAAAAAAAAAAAGGATTAAGGTTTAGCTATAGTCTTAGAAATAAACGAAAAATGTTTGTTTAAAATGTCGTAATTTTCTAGAAGTCTCTGGAAGTTGCCTGCGTTGAAAAGAGTGTTATTCAAATTTTCTCTCAATGTTTTGTTTCTGTCAAAATGGAAATGATGTTTCATTATGGGGCAGTTTCCAAAGATATAGTGTGTAGCGTTTCCAATACTCTTTCTGCATAAACAAAGTGGTGAGTCTCTTTTTTTAATTTTATGTAGAAATGATGGGAAACTTCCATGACCAGTAATATAGTTAGGTAACGTAGGGCGATCACAGATGAACTGTATGTCAACTTTATTAATTATACTGTAAGTATCGCGACCCTTTGTCGACTGAGTCCATGAGATTTGCCATTCATCCAGAGTTTTTTGCCTAAAGATATACTTGAATTTGGATTGTGGAAGAAGCAATTCCTGGCAATCGTTGTATTGGTTGTTATCTATAACCGCCTTCGCCAGAGAATCGGCTCTTTCGTTTCCCGGGTTACCTATGTGAGATTTAATCCATGAGATATAGAACTTTTTGTTAGGGAAATGTAGTAAAAGATTGTAGATATTATAAATTATATAATTGCGTGGAAATGCAATTTGAAGGGCGTCATAGGATGAGTGGCTGTCTGTAAGGATAAGAATTTCATGATGAGAAGAGTTAATGGACCATTCCATTGCCTTGTAAATTGCGAATAATTCAGCTTGGTAGATCCCCGTTCGAGCGAGATTGCCTTTTGTACAAGATTTTGCAGGCGTGCGCAGCACGCCTTCTATACGGTGCCGTAGGCAGCGGGGACCCGGTTCGAGGTTCTTTCGGGCGAGATTGCCATTTCACAAGATTTTGTAGTGCGTGCGCAACACGCCTGCTATACGGTACCGTAGCCAGCGGGGACCCGGTTGGATTTTCGTTTGAACGAGATTGCCTTTTTTTACAAGATTTTGTCGTGCGTGCGCAGCAGGCCTGCTATACGGTGCCGTAGGCAGCGGGGACCCGGGTCGAGGTTCGTTCGCTTCGAGATTTTATAAAAAAGGAGGGAATTATGAAGAGGAGGGGTTCATGAAAAGGAGGGGCCCGCTAGCGGGCGAAGCCAGGTAGTTTCTAACTCAGCCCTTAATTAAGTTGAAGACTTGAAATTTTGCATAATTATAGATAAACACTTGCGATCAAACGACAAATTATAAAGTTTCGAAAAAATCTTATATTTAACCCTCTGTGCTCTAACTTGTTTATTTTAAACAATTTTTTATCTTCCCCCTTTTTCACCCGGGGGGCACTTTTTAAACTTTTGCAGCCACCCCTTTGATCACTCTTTCATATTATGCACAATAGACTTACATATTGTGGTTCCATTTTTTACCGCCAGGGGCGCCTACCTATCTCGGGTGCTATGGGTCCGATTCCCCCGACTAATATATCTACGGGTAGGTTGTAAAACGGAGTTTCGTTCGGATAGAGGTTTGTGTAGAATAGAGTGCGCCCCCTGGTTGCGAAATGTGGAACTAACAGATTTTAGAAAAGAATAAAGTGTTTTGAAAGGAATATTAAACGAAACCCTCTGTGCGATCTGTGATCACACTTACCCACTTGTTTAGTAGTGGCAACTGTAATTCTGATGATGATATCGAGTAGGATAGAAGTTACTCAATGTTAATGTTTTATTCATTATTTTTATGTCTGTATATTTTAGAATTTACATTGTACGGCGATAACGCCTTTGTTTAAACTTACTGGTAATAATGAAATTGATTTCTCTTAACTGCGTGTCTTATTTGAGTTTCATTTAAATTTTTATAAAGCGTGTGCCAACTTACCCCATAGGTATAGGCAACTTGCCCCGTGACGGGGTAGATTGGCGCACAATTTTTCTTTTACTTTATGCTTCTGCTAAAAGTAAACTACAAAAGCTATAAACTCAAAACTCCGGGTGTTTGTAGCCCAATGCCTGTTCTTTAAAAGTACAGTTAAAGTTTCATAAAAAACTTAAACAAAAACTTAATGAAAATTAATAAATAAAAACTGCGCCTACTAGCCCTGGTCTTCTCAATGTTGTAACATAATCCCTAAATACAATAGCATATGTTCATTAGATTTTGGAGAATATTTATTACTTATTAACTTTTGCTTATCTAAATGTACCGTGACTTACGTCTCTAGTCTTGTAAGGAATTGCTGACGTAAGTCGGGGTATTACTGTATAGATAATTGTATGTTTAGACATACAGGACATAAAAAGGGATGGACAAACTTTAAACATTATGTTAGAACATAAAGAAAAACGTTTTGTATGGGAAAATTATTTCGCAATCTGTCCAATTTACTTCCACGATAGGATATTATTTACAAATCCACTATGTTTTTTCGTTGTATACTCTATTAATTCTATTTGATTTATATTTGTTATTAACTTAAATCTTTGGTTACAAGTCGGGATATATATAAATCTTAATGCATTTATTTTTATAAGAAAAAAATATATACATAAAAGAAAAAAAAAACAACGTAATATACATTTTTCGAAATTCATTTTAGCAATTCTTCATGACTCGATTTAAAAATTAAAAGCAATTTTTACAAGATAGAACCGATTTAAACAAAATTACTAAAACGTTATTTTACAAAGTACAGAATTAAAAATTGAACGAATGTACCATTTTACCCGCGCCTTATCCTATTATTTTAATGTTAGGTCAGTAATGAAGAGATTTATAAAACCAATTTAGAAGGGATGTTTTTGTTAATGTGCTTCATTCCAGACATACAGTTAATATAAAAAATGTCTTTGGCTAGTTTTAAAATAAGTCTTCCATTTTAGGAAATGCGTAAAATAATTTTAATAATTTACTTTCTATTTTTCTGTAAAAATTACATTTTAAAACAAAATTCCGAACATATTAAATTTATCTTTAAAAGAAGATTAATGCATTGTTTTAAATTGCAAATTATCCATACTTTGAATGATTTATAAAACATATTTACGTACTTAGAGATTATCAAACTTTAAATATGAAACACAACAGCTATCTTCATTAGATTTGTAATTTGACGATCCAGAAATATTTGTCTGCAGTAGTTGTTAATTACGTTTTAGTTTTATTTCGTCATTAAATTAAATGCGTGATACAAACAATCAAACGCAAGCAAAGAAATATTTAACTGATAAAGATATGTTATTACCGTAATTTCCGGCGTATAAGCCGTGGATAAGAAAACTTTGCTTAAAATTAGAAATTTTATTTAATATATAAAGTCGCAATGAAACAATGTAAATTGTGTTCTGCATTACCTAGTTGCGGAGCAACTTAACACCCAATTTAAAGGTGGTTCGATTGAATGAGGCATATAGGGAGCCATGAGAGAAAATTTTTCAAATGTGGTTAATCCAAAATAAAAATATATATATACTTTAATGACTAAAGTAGAAGTGAGAGTGAATGAAATACTTAAAAGTTTAACAATATATAAATAAACGGTCAAGTGCGAGTGTTATTCGAGCTAAGAGGGTTCCGTACAATAAATATATGAATTATTAACTGCATTATTAAAAAAATTGTTGCTAAAAGAATAATAAGACTTTGTAAAAAAACTATACAATGTAGGGTTGGGTATAGCTGTTTATACTAAAAAAATATGAATGGACATTCCATAAAAGTTCGAAGATATATGGAGCTTAAATAATATCAAATATTGCAATTCTATATAACACTTTTTTCTAATCTTATCCTAATCTGTTTGTGATGAACTTAATTCGGTACTGTCAATAAAAGGAGTGTATATTTAAACTTCATTTGTTATTTCACAAAACTAAATTCAGCGTAGTAATATCCCGCGTAGAAAATATGGCGTAGATGTCGCTGCGATGGACTCTTTGGATTTTAGCATCGTTTGACAATTAAGGGATCCAATATTTTAGCACTTTTTTAAGTATTACTAGAATAGCTTACTTTCCTATACTATATATTCTAGACGCTGTACCTATAGTACCAAGATTATATTTTATTTTTATGGTTTCTCTAAGATGTGTTGCACAAATACTCATCCACAGGGAATGGAGTTGCATTTCAGGTGGGTATCTTCTCAAACCTTTAACATTTAGAAGTCGAAGTTATTTCAGCCGCATATCTACCTCTGGACTGAGGCTATTCGGTACTTCTCATGATTAAAAAAAAAAAAATACTTGGAATATATCTATTTTAATTTTTTTTTTGTTATAAACTTCCAACTGTTCTTATTCATAATCAAGGAACTATTTAAATGTAATAAAAAGTAATATTTAATTAGAAGTTATTGAAAATGCATATTTTATATGTTTTTAAAAAGTTCTGCATAAGAAAATAATATTTTTTAACATAAAATTTTACATAGACTTGAATAAAAAGTTACCCAAATGTTGTAAAAACATCTGAAATAGTTTTAATTTGTATATAAACGTTATTTAGTAAAATTTGCTTTTGTGTGGTATATTTCAAAGCACAAAGACCAACACTACAAGGTTAACAATAAGTTCGAAATAAGCTCTGGTTCTAGATATTTACATATACTTAGTTCTGCGTAGTGCTGCCACGTATTTTTTTTTTTTCAAAATCAAAGATTCGTTTATAATATATGAAAGGGCTTAGACCTCAAAGCGTTAACTGTTGACCTGTTGAAAAAGTAAAGTTTTCATTTCAAGATTCTGGTGCCAATGTGGTATTTAGGAAATAATATTAAGTGGTCCAGAACGGAAATAAGGCCCTTTAAGGGTTAAATAGTCATCAATTGCATGAAGAAGTTGACATCATAAATTCACATTTATTAATAAAATAACAAATCCAAGCAATGTATAGTTTATTATAATAAACAAGTAAAAATTAAATTTAAAAAATCAAAAAACCCGAATGCGTAAAAAGCGAACTAATTAATTATTTCTCATCAATGTGAAACTACTTTTTTATATTACTTACCTATTTTTTTATTTAGTTGTATTGATGACTTTTAAGTTGTGTTTAATTGCTGTAAAATAGCCCATGAAACATCGTCTTCATTTTGAAAGACCTATCCAATGATATGCCACTCAATAGGGTGCGTAAAAATTTTTTTCGTCTCTACCACGGCGGTAGAGACGAAAAAAATTTTTCTATACGAAAAAAAAATTTCTATTTTGGTTATACGCGCACCATTTTGAATTTATAAAAACAAAATCTAGCCTATAACCATTGGACGGTTAAGATAAATCGATAGAGACCCCATTCATTAAAATCCATCCAGCCGTTGGAATGTTTCGAGGGTATAAAGAAATCCACTTACCCAGATACGCGTGAAACACATAACCCTTCTTGGCAGTCGGATAAAAAATGAAGGATGCTCAGTGCGTCCGCTATCGATGATAATGCATGCTTTTTCATGCGAGTGCATGGGTGTACCTGCCAGTAGTAAGTAATTTAAGTAAACTTAATTCTCTTATTAAAATAATTGTTTTTTGTTTATACCTGTTAGTTTGTCAGTTAATATGAATTTACTTCATAATGCAACACTTCTGCATGCGATTATGGAAATATTTATGCTGGTGTTTAAAGTTATTTTTTTCGTTAAAGACATGATTTTATGCTAAATCGAAATCCTTTTCCAATTTTGTATTTGAACCGTTTTTTCGCAATCTGTCATAATTGTTACTTTCTTCTATCTTTACAGGAAGAAAGTATTGGATACGTGAAAATTTTCGACTTTCGGGTTTTCACGTTTCAGGGGTCAGAGATTCCGAAAAACATGTTTTTACAAAATGTCTGTCTGTAAGTCTGTGACTGTATCTGTCTGTATGTATGTGACACAAATTTTGTGAGCGCTCTATCTCAAGAACTAAAGCACGGGATTTAATAAAAATTTATATTGAGTTAGTCCCTGATATAAATTGGAGCTGATTAGCTTTTGATGTAAATCGCTCAACAGGTGGCGCTTCTATGCAGCATTTTTCATGATTTCTACAATAGCTCAATCTTCAGAACTAATGCACGGATTTTCATCAAACTTCAGATTCAATTAGTCCCTGACATGAATTGACGTTTTGTACATTTTGGTGTAAATCGCTAACAGTTGGCGCTACTATGCAGCATTTTCCGCGATTTCCGGAGTAGCTCAATCTCCAGAGCTAATTCACGGATTTCACCAAACTTCAGATTCAGTTAGACCTTGACATGGATTGACGTTTTGTACATTTTGGTGTAAATCGCTCGACAGATGGTGCTGCTATGCAGCATTTTTCGCGATTTCCGCAATAACTCAATCTCCAGAACTAATGCACGGATTTTCACCAAACTTCAGATTCAGTTAGTCCTTGACATGAATTGACGTTTTATGCATTTTGGTATAAATCGCTCAACATGAGCCTCTGCTATACAACATTTTTCACGATTTCCGCAACAGCACAATCTCCAGAACTATAATGCACGCATTTTCCCCAAACTTCAGATTTACAAGGGGAGGGCCAACCTTGTTAATCACAGATTTTGATTATTTTAATATATGTTGTAGGGTAGAGACCCCTTAGTGTCAGGTTCAACGGATTTTATCCAACGCTCCTTGGTTCTTGAGAAACCTCGGGATCTAATAATAGTACACAACATAAATACTTACTTTGCAACCGCAATGATAGGTTGATCGTAGCTCAGTTGGTATGGCGTTTGCCGGCTAATGCGCGGGCCCAGGTTCGATACCTGAATGCGCTACATTTGTTTTTCTCATTTTTTGTTTTATAAATATACTTTTAAGTATAATTAATAAACTCATTGTCAATTAAAATTTATAATATTGTATATCAATTATAATTTTAACATATTTAATTTTTTACTTAACTAAATAGTTGTATAAAACATCATAAAACTGTTAATTTTTAAAAAATCACTTTTAAAATGTATTTCATATATTCTTTATCGATGCAATGATATTGAACAATTATATCAATTCGTGATTTTAAAGAAACGTTATTTACGCATTGCTTTAACAAAGGAAGTCAATGCGATAATACTATTATTCTGTTTTTAAAGTAACAAGCATAATTATATTAAAAATTAGCATCAGAATTAAATTACAACCGACTTTTTGCATATTAAAGATTTTTAAATTTGTAATACGTATGCTTGCGCTTTCAATTATTTTGCTTTCACCTTTATCTTCTTTCTGCTTTTATTTTTATTTTATTTGAATATTATTTTATTTTATCATAACTAGATGGCACCACAACAGATTTTGTCACGATTTTGGAATTTTTATCATTCAATAATAGATCCAATTTCCTTTTAAACATCTTTAAAGGATGAGAATTAATAGTTTAAAAATAAAAAATGATAAATTTAAGTTTGTTAACATTATAATTAATGTATGATATTAAAATTTGTAATTGAAATTATTAAATTATAATTACAAGTATATTTATAAAAAAAATGACAAAAATAAATGTAACACGTTCGGGTACCGAAACCGGGTCCGCAGATCAGGCAGCGAACGCCGTACCGACTGAGCTACGACCAACCTATCATTGGGGTTGCAATGTAAGTATTTAATTTGTGTATTATTATTAAACCCCCCGGTTTCTCAAGAACTAAGGAGCGTTGGATAAAATCCGTTGAACCTGACTCTAGGTGGTCGCTACCCTACAACATATATTAAAATAATCAAAATCTTAGATTAACAAGGTTGGCCTTCTCCTTGTTAGTCAGTACTTGACATGAATTGATGTTTTATACATTTTGGTGTAAATCACTCAAAAGGTGGCGCTGCTATACTGCATTTTTTGCAATTTTCGCAATAGTTCTATCTCAAGAATTAATGCTTGGATTTTCAACAAATTCCAGATTCAGGTATACCTTGATATGAATTTGTGCTGTTTATGTTTTCGTGCAAATCGCTCAACAGGTGGCGCTGCTATGCTGCATTTTCAGACTTTCCACTATAGCTCTATCTCAAGAACTATTGCATGAATTTTCATCAAACTTCAGATTCAGGTGTACCTTGATATGTGCTGTTTATGTGAATGTATGCTGTTTAAATAGAAGAAAGATTTGTGGAGGCCACAACATACTAATTTACATATGTAGATAACTTTTAAATTTTACTTTCAGTGGCTATTGCAGTCAATTTTATATGTTAGCTCATAGTTATTTTACTATAGGTAGACATTTATTTTATAATTCTATCTTTATCCCAAAGCCATTATGTATTAAGCCTGAGTAAATGAATCTCTCTATTCTAAAAAAAAGTAACTCCCGCTGTCACCGCCGCCGCCGCCACCGGTTTTGATTTTTTTGTGACCGGAGGCCTTTCTTCGTTAATATTAACAAAAATAATGCATACAAAAAGATGAAAATCGGTGGTTTTATACAGAAATGTTTGATAAACACGCTGATGCAGACAGTTTTCAAATCGAAGAATTATTTTAAGAGTTATTTAATGCTAAAGTTGGACAAAATCGTTCCACTAAAAAAGTTTTATAGCAGCAAAAACTATACAGGGCAGTGTAATCATTTTTAGATCATTTTATGCGTTAGAATTTGCCGGAGTGCAGATTGCATTAATTTTTTTATTTTGACTCATTTTTTCAGGTTTTATTTCTATTTTAAATTCAAATTTTCAGCATTTCTAGAGATATTTTTTACAGATTTCAGAAAATTGTACTAATTTAAAATGTTGCCATCTGTATAAAAAGCGCAAGCAATAATGTTTGCTTCAAATTAAAAATTTATTTACACGTGACTATTATAAACAGTAAAAAAACTTTCAAATTAGTATTAAATAATTACGTATAAAAAGCAGGAACTTATTAAAAATTACGTCATAAAAAGTATACACTTGAATTTTATAGGAGAAAGGATATTGTAAAATAATTCATTAACATGCGTTAGAAGTCTTAGGAGAAATTACGTCATATTTACGTCACATTATAGTTATTACATAAAATGAACACAAAATAATATTGCAAAAAAGTTTAAATTTAGAAATTGCGCTAGACATTTATTTGATATTTTGAAAATTAATTTAAAATGTCTCATTTAAAAGAACTTTCTTTTCGCTTTGTTAAAAAAATACCAGGAGACAAAGACTCTCTTTACTTAATTCCTTTTATATTAGCTTATTTTGAAATGTTGTTACAGGTGTATACGTCATCAAGTTATTTTTATTTCGACGTTTTATTTGTGTTTTTATTAATGTTGTACGAATTTATTTGTTCTTTCGTTATTTAAAATAAAAATTATATCAATTTGTATAATTCGGCGAGTGGTTTGGCGATTTATAAATTTGGCGAAATTGGTCGACAGGATAATCAAGTAGTACCGCAGCGGATTTGGCGTTAAAATTCCCCAATCAAAGAGAAATGAATAGAAATTCGTTTATAGGGAGATCGCCACTGTTTTTTAAATTATAATTCAATCTTTCGAAATATCTTTAAAACAGATCAAATTAGCGTGCATTTAGAGTCTGCGGTGTCTGGACGGGGGTTGGCGAGCGTAGCTCGTAGGGGGCCGAGCCCCCTAGTGATAGAAATTTAGCTAGTTGAAATTAGTGCTTACTTACAATTGATTGTGTTTGTGCATACTAGAAAAAGAAAAGTAAAAAACAGAAAATTTATATAGAGAAAAATTAAAAATTTAATCAAGGCAACAAATAACAACCAGGCAAAATGTACAGTCTTTGGAAAAAAGCAAACCCCCCCCCCCCTACTAATTCTCCAGAAAACTTTTGTAGAAGAAAGTTACCGGTACGAAACGATTGGAAATAAAGCCTACTTTTAAATGATGCTTATAAAATTTGCTTAGGAGGGGCATCTACATATCAAAGCGCACCTTTATTTTTTTTTCAATAGCAATACCCAGATTTGACACCCTAAATAAAATATACACTCTTCAATTAGCCCAAAAACCAAATTTTCATGAAATTCGTACGATTAGTTTCAGAAAAATTAATTATTTTAAAATGAACCTATTTTGGGGACTTTATCCAAATTGAAGCTCGGTACTCAAATGTTGCTATACTACAGAATGTTATTTCTATTAATATATTATTTCTTATTAATATGACCATTTCACTAGCTTAATATGTTTCGACTATTGCCAGTCGAAATGTTTCAATAAAATGCGTATTTTTTTTTTCTTTTTTAATTATGCCTTTTAGCACATCATAGACATCAGCATATCTTAAACCATCATTTTGACATTTTTTAAATCATAATTTAAAAACTATTTGGAAGAAAAATTTGAAATTGAAAAACTACTTGGAAGAAAAATTTTAAATTGAGAATTCCCATAAAGCAAGATGAAACTTAATATAAATGTGTCAAAAAATTGTTAGTTGCATTTCATAATTTTTTCGAATATTAATTTCATTATTCATATTATAAAATTTTTAAAATTACAAATTCAATATATTTATGTTTTGGGTTTTTTACTATTATTACCACATCAAAAATTATCACATTATGAGTATAATTTCATTAATAAAAATATGAAAATGTAATTTACCTTTGAAAGCTCTAAATTTCGAATGTTTATAATTCAAAAACTTATCCAAACGACATGAAATTTCATTTCTTGGCGTAGTTTGGATTGAAGAGTTTGTATTTTTTTTTTTTTTTAATTTTAGTCAGGGAATTTCATCGTACAACTTTTAAGATGATAAATAGTAACATTCTTTTACTTTAAGGATGTTGATTTCCTTTTCTAGAGCTTTCATTAGAAAAACTTTCTTCAGTCCCTATATTTGCTTGTTGAATTTAATTGTTATTTAAAATTACTTAATAAAGTTGACAAAATTTAAAACTAACCCGGTATTTTATTTCTTAGGAAAATTGGTGATTTTGTCATCTTAGAAAGATGCAAATTTATGAATTTTTAAATCCTTTTGCGATGAATAATGCATATTGTTTAATTTAACTGTCATTTCTACTGTTGCCTTATTTAAATAAATTTACATATTATGCATCATTTGGAATTTCCTCTTTTGATTTATTGGAATGTTCCTTGTTCAGAAACTTCTCAAAACTATTTTATTGTGTCTAAAGTTTAGATATAAATCACTTTGAACTGGATATCTAAATTTATTTTAACTTAGGAATGAACATTAAAACAGACAACAATATTTAATAATATAATAATTGTATAGAATTAGTATATCTCTAATTCTTCTGAAAAGTCATGTATAATTTTTATTTTAAAAATGTTTAACATAAAAGTAAAAGCACTGAATTATAGTGAAACTTCATTTATCCGGGCAAATGTTTTCTGGACGCAATCAGCAATCCGGTATAGAAACGAGAAAAAAAATACCGTACCTCTAATTTTCTGCATTAATAAACACCGTAGTGTAACCCCCAGACACACACACATACACAGACACACAACCGTCCCCAATGTTAGCATATTTAGATTTCATACATTATTTACGGAGTTTAAAGCAATTTCTGCTTCAATACTATTTTAAAAATACATTTTAGCAAAGGTAAGGAAGGGAAAGAAGATGAAATTAAGCTTCTACAATTTTTCCTAGACACTGTGAATGGATTTATGAACTGATATTTGCATGAGAACTTTATCCATAATTTGCCTGATACCATGAATGTTTTCATTTGCTTATTTTAACTTTAAAAAGGCTAATCAAGGGATTATCCAAACAAGTCGGAAAACATCAAGCGTGGCAAATAACTTCGTACTGTAAATAGGTTTATAAATATTCGGATCTTGGTGCAATAGCTGTTGCACTCTTATCCACCAATTCATGAAAACAAAATGCATTACTATTACATATATTAATTTCAGTAATACGGAAATAATGTGACTCAATCAAAAATAGTACGTAATCACCATGGCAACTTAGAATGATTAAAAATCATTGAATTAATTACGTATAATAGGATTTAATCGAATGAAGAAATCTTTTATTAATATCTTTGTAAGTTTGAATCTATTTTCATAAAATTTGAAATTACTCGACAAAATTGTGTAGCGATTATGTATATTAAATTTGAAACCATTCAGTTGGATGTTTGTTGCGATGTTATATGCGAATAGACAGATGGACGGAATAGACGGCGACTATAGGTGTTACATACACTGAAGAGCCATTACATTATGACCACCTATTTAATACGTTGTAGGACCACCTTTCGCCCTCAAAACTGCCAACACCAGACCTGGTATCAACTGGACAAAGTTCTTATAGGTAGTCTGAGGTATCTGGTACCAAGCGCTCACCAAGTGGTCCTGAAATTCTCGCATATTGCGAAGCGGCAGCGTAGCAGCCGAATTGGGATTTTCAGGTGGAACCACAAATGTTCTTTAGGATTCATGTCAGGTGAATTTTGGAGGCCAGGACATGACTTGAAACCCGGTAGAATTCTCCCCGAACCACTCCCTGACGATTCGACTTCGACGAGATGGTGCATTATTCTGTTGGTAAATGCAAAAACCCGCCAGAAACATTGTTGTCATTAATGGGTGCACCTGGTCTGCAACGATGTTCAGGTAGCGCACAGACATCAGGGATTGTTCTATGGGGATAATGGATCCTAATGTGTTACATACAAATATCGCCCGCACTATAATATAGCCGCCACAGGCATGTCTCCGACCAAATGTGCATCCGGGAGCCAGGGTTTCCGTTGGAAATCAGCGTATTTAAACACGCCTGTCGATGTGATGTACCAGAAAACGTGATTCGTTGGACTATGCGACTTTCATACATTCTTCAATGGTGCAATTACGATGTTCATGGGCACGTTTCAGGCGCTGCTGGCGATGACGTGCTGTCAGCGCAGGAGCGTTCTTAGGACATGGGCTGCGAAGGCCCATACGCAACAGTGCACGTAGCACTGTGTAATGAGAAACACTGTCTGGGTCGCCACTTTTGTAGCTGTTGGGGATTTCGACTGTTGCAGCTCTTCGGTCACGACGAATAATGCGTAACAGTCCCCGCTCTCCTCTGGAATGAATGCGCTGCGGGCGACACACCGCTGGCCGGAGACATGTCGTTTCACCTTCCATACACCACTTTCGATACATGCTCACAACGACTCCACGTGAACAACCCATCAAACGCGCCGTTTCCGATATCGACGTTTCCAGTCCCTGAGTGATAACGATTTTACCTTTATCAAAATCTGATAAATCTGCAGTTTTTCCCGTTATGTCACTAATCATGTTATGTTTTGAAATTGCAATGAATGGGCGCTTTATATTCTCCAATATCAGCAGCGCACGCGCCGCGGTTTTCTT
Organism: Maratus speciosus; assembly: GCA_963932465.1. Lineage (NCBI taxonomy): Eukaryota > Metazoa > Arthropoda > Arachnida > Araneae > Salticidae > Maratus > Maratus speciosus. Next base: position 516,064,345 of record OZ010794.1, read on the forward strand.
TCTGGACGAGCTCATTGTTATAGATTGAAAGTGGTCGTAATGTAATGGCTCTTCGGTGTATTTATATAATTACGAACGCACCTAAAGAAACGGAGTGTAACCTTCGTACCCGTCCCCAACATTAGCATATTTATATTTAATACATTATTTACGAAATTTAAAGCAATTTCTTCTTCAGCTATTTAAAATATATATGTTTTGAGTGGGTGAAGGCGGGGAAAGATAACGAAGTTAAGCTTCTATAATTTTTCCTAGGCACTGTGAATGGATTTTTATAAACTAATATTTGCATAATAACTTTGTCCATATCTAGCCTGATACCATGAATTTTTTCAATTGCCTATTTTAACCTTCTAATTCCCATGGTAGAATACGCTCTTGAAATTCCTTAATTTAGATAATTTGACTTCATATCAGAAAATTTCAATAATAAATTTCACTTTATTTAATTATGGAATGTCTGTTATTAAATAAAGCATATACTGTTATTTTAAATTTCTGGTATGAATTTGGAATATCCGAATTAAAGAATCCACGAAATTCGAAACACTAATGGTCGCACATATGCTACCAAGGGCATTAGAGGGTTAACTTTAAATGGGCGAACCACGGGATTATCCAAAGATGATAATTTTCGCCATCTTTTTTTCAGACATAGAGTAAGAGGACGAAAATTACCCTTCTTTAAACAGCAACCGGAGTTATTTCAAAATAAATGGATCTCCTTCGAATTTGTAGGTTTTGTGTTCTACTTACAAAATATTTTACTGAATAAACGGGTCAAGTGCGGTTATTACTCGCGCTCAAAGGGTTCCGTACAATAAATATGGGGCATTGTCACAATCTTTTGACTTTCATGTCCCAAAATAATAATTTTTTATTTAATACACTTTTTTGTGTTTTCTTTTTATTTCATATACTGGGGAACATCCCATTGCATGATTGCATAACAATATTAACGAGATAAATAAGTTTTGGACGATTTTGGTGGTCCAAATACCAGGAAAACTCATCTACCGTCCTGTATCCCTGATGCTGATTTTTAAGTTTGGAGCTGTCTGGAAAAAATTCTTTCAATAAAAATAATTAAATGTAATTTTTTTTCTGAAACTGGGACTATTGTTTTATATAAATATGTAGCTAAGAATAAACCTGCACACATTTTTAGGGTTGTTATTATTTTTAAATCTCTGTCCCTGGGTTTTAGATTCCTTACCATCCCTCTTTTAAATTATACAGAAAATCCTTTCAGATGCAGCCACAGAATTTTTTTCAATTTTTTTCTCATGCAGATGTATGCTAGAGAAATAATGTCTAAAATTCTTTGGCAGGAAATTTACTGTAGAATTTAAATCAGCATTTAAATATCAATTTCAAGCATCGTGGCTTTATTGGTAGTCTCACCGTCCCCAAGGTTTATTCCTGCACTTTTCGAGTTAAATTATAAAAAAAAAAATAATATAATCCAATGTTAACAACTGTTTCTAAAAATCAATGAACATTGTGGCTATCACTTAGTCTTAACATGATTTTCCTAAAAATAGGTGGTAATTTTCCTTACCGTTCCATCCTTACCGTCCCTTTTTTTGCCATTTCGTCCTTTTTTCCAATGCCATCCCTTTTTTTTACCTTACCGTCCCTTCTTTAATACACCTTTAAGACAATGTTATATAAAAATTCTGTATTAAAAGTACTACATTGTTATTATTTCTTATTTGAATGTCCTGTGGATACTATGCAAATTCATTATAAGTAAAAATTTAGAAGAAAATAAAAAGTTATAGGAGTAAAATGGTAAGGAAAATTAAACTCGCAAGTTTAACTTAAACCTCAGTTAAATAAAAAAAATTTTCGCTGCTGAACACTTTTTCTTTATTTTGAATCATTAAGGCATTCGTCTATCAGATTAAAATGTTATTTTAGCAAGTTTAATTTTGTCAGATTTTTTTTCCCAAAAGTCAAAAGATAGAGAGAATGCCCCATATATGAATTATTAAATGTATTATTAAAAAACATTGCTAAAAGAATAATAAGATATTGTAAAAAGCTATACAACTTAGGGTTGCCAACCCTACTTTTTACCGACTTTTTTCAATTAACAATTATAATTATTATATTCTAGTTTTTATATTATTGTATTTGTATAGCATCCATCTAAAAGCAATATTTAATCAATCTCATAGTAACATTTTTCATTATGAATCAAAATAAGACCATATCTTGTTTACTGGCACATCTATCCTAGAAGTTTCGAAAAGAACAACGATGAGAGGTGTTTTTTCTGTGGTCTCTGATTTACGACAATCTGTGTTGTCTGCTAATTTTCTTTCTGATCACTACGAGGGTTTCACATATGGTTCAGGACAAAGAAAAAATTAAGGGGGGTCCTACACGGCTTATGAATATAAGTGAAACGGATCTTCTTAAAATTAGCATAAATTATTGTTTCGCTTGAAAAAAAATGAGCTTGTACGCGATATATATATATATATTTACAGTAACAAACAAAATATTTCTGGAAACGGCGTTCCCACGCGTTCCCACCCAACTACAGCACTGAGGATTGGGTATAGATGTATATACTAGAAAAGTATGAATGGTTATACAATAAAATTTCAAAGAGATATGAAGTCTATATTAATATCAAATTTTTCTATTCTGTATAACTCTTTTTTAATCTTATCTTTATCTGCTAATGATCAACTTAATTCGGTACTGACAATAAAAGTAGTGATATTTAATATTCATTTGACCTTTCATAAAACTAAGTTTAGTGTAGTAATAATCTTTTCTTCTTACAGTGTACATAAAACAAAACTCTTGTTCAAAGTGTAAAATTGACATTGTGCTATGCGCGTTTCGAAAGGAGGTCGCAAAATTGCAACACTGCCTTGGTCCGTGCCGCATTTTTCCAAGTAGGTTTTTAATTAATATTTAAAAAGACGGGAAGCGTATTCAGATCTATTCAATGCAACTTGGCATGAATCCCATAGTATTTATGTGATTAATTCTAATTAAATTAGCCTGTTTTTAACAATTTGACGTTTATTGTTTTATACTGCTACTGGGCCTTGCATTACACATACATATCATTAAAAGTTGTTATCTAGGCTTTAAAAACCGATAGCACACAGAGTACGTTGCCCTTTTCGTTATATATATCGAAACCGTCCGTGTTTTGAAGGATTAATATCTCGGCTAATTATCGACAATTTTTTTCGAAAATCGTTATCAACAATGCTATTATACTTCTGCTACGATAGATACCTCCAGCGCTTCTCAACACCTTTGCTGAACGCCCGCAAATTGAAATTTGCGTCTTACTGAAAAATGCGATTTTCTCAAAAACTATGTGACCTAGGGTAATCGCTATACTTTTGCGGCAAGGTTTACATTAACATCTACTGCCTCTAATTTTTTCATAATTTTAATTTCAGCAGATTCGGAAATAGACGGGGGCGGGGGACATATTTTTGTACTACATTTTCGACGATATCTCTGAAAATATAATGCCTAAAATTAAAATAAATGTTATTTTTGAGTTCAGCGCTACGACAGCTTTCACACGATGTACAAAGAAAAGAGTTTTTTCCTTCAAGTACCTTAATTAAATCCGCTAGATGTTTACTAAATATATTTGTGAATGTTTAATAAACTGTAAATATTTGGGTCAATGGTATTTATTACTTCGCCCAATTTGAACTTTCCACGTTACATAATTTACAAGTAACATGGCTGTAACAGACAAACAGATACACACAGGAGTGATTTTATAATGGTTCCGTTTTTATTTTTTAGGTTCGTTCGTAATTATATAAATACGTAAGCACCTATAGTCGTCGTTCAAACCGTCTGTCTGTTGCATATAACAGCGCAAAAACTACTCAGCCGAATCGTTTGAAATTTAAAATATATAATTTTTGCATAATTTTGTCGAGTCATTTCAAATTGTATGAAAATCGGATGCATAGTTTAATTACAGGGACAATCAAAATTTTTCCGTTACGTTACGGCCTATGGGAAAAAAATATTTGGAGTGCATTTCAATGATGTTACAGGCTTTATTGATATGCACTTATTGAAGTGCACTAAAATATACATTCAGTACAACATGCGGTGCAAAAAATATTTATAAAACTAGTTACAGTACGAATGCACCTCATTTGGTACGTTTGACGTGCGATTTTCAACTTGTTAAGCACGGAAAACTAAAAAGAGAAAAAACCTATGATAGAATGGTGATTCCTTACGTTGTTATGATCAAACATTTTAGAAAAACACACTGAAAACTAATTAATGGCCATAACTTCCCTCAAAGTGTGAATTCGCATGCAAATTCTAGTGATCGGCATGTCCCGCTTCTAGAGAACTCTTGGTGGCCGCGACGTGCTAGCGTCTGCAGTAAACTGTGAGAAACACTGAATTCGTCATTTTACCCCGCCTTAATAGAATGGTGATTCCTTACGTTGTTATGATCAAACATTTTAGAAAAACACACTGAAAACGAATTAATGGCCATAACTTCCCTCAAACTGTGAATTCGCATGGGAATCCTAGTGATCGGCATGTCCCGCTTCTAGGGGACTCTTGGTGGCCGCGACATACTAGCGTCTGCGATCAACTGTGAGAAACACTGAATTCGTCATCTTCCCCCCTTAATAGAATGGTGATTCTTTACGTTGTTATGATCAAACATTTTAGAAAAACACACTGAAAACTAATTAATGGCCATAACGTCCCTCAAAGTGTGAATTCGCATGGAAATTCTTGTGATCGGCATGTCCCGCTTCTAGGGGACTCTTTGTGGCAGCGACGTGCTAGCGTCTGCGATCAACTGTGAGAAACATTGAATTAGTCATCTTCCCCGCCTTAATAGAATGGTGATTCTTTACGTTGTTATGATCAAACATTTTAGAAAAATACACTGAAAACGAATTAATGGCCATAACTTCCCTCAAAGTGTGAATTCGCATGCAAATTCTAGTGATCGGCATGTCCCGCTTCTAGAGAACTCTTGGTGGCCGCGACGTGCTAGCGTCTGCAGTAAACTGTGAGAAACACTGAATTCGTCATTTTACCTCACCTTAATAGAATGGCGATTCCTTACGTTGTTATGATCAAACATTTTAGAAAAACACACTGAAAACGAATTAATGGCCATAACTTCCCTCAAACTGTGAATTCGCATGGGAATCCTAGTGATCGGCATGTCCCGCTTCTAGGGGACTCTTGGTGGCCGCGACATACTAGCGTCTGCGATCAACTGTGAGAAACACTGAATTCGTCATCTTCCCCGCCTTAATAGAATGGTGATTCTTTCCGTTGTTATGATCAAACATTTTAGAAAAACACACTGAAAACTAATTAATGGCCATAACTTCCCTCAAAGTGTGAATTCGCATGGAAATTCTAGTGATCGGCATGTCCCGCTTCTAGGGGACTCTTTGTGGCAGCGACGTGCTAGCGTCTGCGATCAACTGTGAGAAACATTGAATTAGTCATCTTCCCCGCCTTAATAGAATGGTGATTCTTTACGTTGTTATGATCAAACATTTTAGAAAAATACACTGAAAACGAATTAATGGCCATAACTTCCCTCAAAGTGTGAATTCGCATGCAAATTCTAGTGATCGGCATGTCCCGCTTCTAGAGAACTCTTGGTGGCCGCGACGTGCTAGCGTCTGCAGTAAACTGTGAGAAACACTGAATTCGTCATTTTACCCCGCCTTAATAGAATGGTGATTCCTTACGTTGTTATGATCAAACATTTTAGAAAAACACACTGAAAACGAATTAATGGCCATAACTTCCCTCAAACTGTGAATTCGCATGGGAATCCTAGTGATCGGCATGTCCAGCTTCTAGGGGACTCTTGGTGGCAGCGACATACTAGCGTCTGCGATCAACTGTGAGAAACACTGAATTCGTCATCTTCCCCGCCTTAATAGAATGGTGATTCTTTACGTTGTTATGATCAAACATTTTAGAAAAACACACTGAAAACTAATTAATGGCCATAACTTCCCTCAAAGTGTGAATTCGCATGGAAATTCTAGTGATCGGCATGTCCCGCTTCTAGGGAACTCTTTGTGGCAGCGACGTGCTAGCGTCTGCGATCAACTGTGAGAAACATTGAATTAGTCATCTTCCCCGCCTTAATAGAATGGTGATTCTTTACGTTGTTATGATCAAACATTTTAGAAAAATACACTGAAAACGAATTAATGGCCATAACTTCCCTCAAAGTGTGAATTCGCATGCAAATTCTAGTGATCGGCATGTCCCGCTTCTAGAGAACTCTTGGTGGCCGCGACGTGCTAGCGTCTGCAGTAAACTGTGAGAAACACTGAATTCGTCATTTTACCCCGCCTTAATAGAATGGTGATTCCTTACGTTGTTATGATCAAACATTTTAGAAAAACACACTGAAAACGAATTAATGGCCATAACTTCCCTCAAACTGTGAATTCGCATGGGAATCCTAGTGATCGGCATGTCCAGCTTCTAGGGGACTCTTGGTGGCAGCGACATACTAGCGTCTGCGATCAACTGTGAGAAACACTGAATTCGTCATCTTCCCCGCCTTAATAGAATGGTGATTCTTTACGTTGTTATGATCAAACATTTTAGAAAAACACACTGAAAACTAATTAATGGCCATAACTTCCCTCAAAGTGTGAATTCGCATGGAAATTCTAGTGATCGGCATGTCCCGCTTCTAGGGAACTCTTTGTGGCAGCGACGTGCTAGCGTCTGCGATCAACTGTGAGAAACATTGAATTAGTCATCTTCCCCGCCTTAATAGAATGATGATTCTTTACGTTGTTATGATCAAACATTTTAGAAAAATACACTGAAAACGAATTAATGGCCATAACTTCCCTCAAAGTGTGAATTCGCATGCAAATTCTAGTGATCGGCATGTCCCGCTTCTAGAGAACTCTTGGTGGCCGCGACGTGCTAGCGTCTGCAGTAAACTGTGAGAAACACTGAATTCGTCATTTTACCCCGCCTTAATAGAATGGTGATTCCTTACGTTGTTATGATCAAACATTTTAGAAAAACACACTGAAAACGAATTAATGGCCATAACTTCCCTCAAACTGTGAATTCGCATGGAAATCCTAGTGATCGGCATGTCCCGCTTCTAGGGGACTCTTGGTGGCCGCGACGTACTAGCGTCTGCGATCAACTGTGAGAAACACTGTATTCGTCATCATTCCCCGTTTGTCATCTTACCCCGCCTTTCCCGATATGTATATTTATTTATATATAATAAAATCGAATAAATGAACAAAGCAAAAAGATTAAAAATTATAAGTGGGAATTTTCAGGTAATTATGTTCCCTGTAGATGTCTTTGTATCACAAAACACAACACACAGGACTTCGATGAGCAGTATTTATAAACTCTGGTGGGTTCCGACTATTATTTAAATACTAGAAAGGTAGCCCGTCAAAAATGACGGAAATTGAGATATAAAGATATATACAACTCATGTGCAAGAATATGAGTTTTCTGGCTTGTTCCGCAGTGATAGATGAAAAGAACACATTTTAAGAACGAAACACATTTATGAAAAACTGTGTACAGTAATCTGCACAGTTTGGTTCCAAGTGTTATGCAGATTTGAGGCTTTTTATGGTTATGTCTATTCAATCTTTGTTTACAATTTTTTAAATTAATATATTGGACAATTTAGATTGTTGAGCCTTAAAAATAAATAAATAACCCACTTGAAGTAAGGTTAAAAACTATTAAATTATCGTATGCGATTTCATGAAATGGTATTATATGGTATTATATGTGTGTGCTTCACGATCTTGGTTACGACGTTGGCGAAATTGGCTGCAACTTGTCATAATAGTAATAGTGTGGGCCGCTATAACAAAAAAGTAACCAGTTTTTAGTAAAACTTCTGATGTAAAGTAGCTTTCAAAAACTTGTGTAAAATTGCAGGCCGTTCTCGTGTTATGTCAGTCCTAATAATAATATTTCTAACATTGGAGATTTTCCATGTATATACGGAATTTAGAAAAGCTTCACCAAAAGAAAGGTCCTGAAATGACATTGTAATTCCTCTAACTTCAAAGTTTAATCGGGCCCTGATGTTGAGTACTGAAATCTAATAAATACAGTTATTTTGAATATTACAACAGAATTAAATAGTTAAACTTATTTAACTTAAACCCGCTGTTACTTCCCGATGTTATTTTTTAGTATTAAGAAAAAAAATTATTTAAAATTTTCAAATCATGCATTTATGATTTTTTTTCCGTCTTTAATAACTAAATAATGAAAAAATAGGCTTTTGTTCTGAGCTCATAAATATGACAATAAAATAATGTAACTAAGAGACATTGCAAAATTAAATCTTTGTGATTACAAACTATAAACAAACGATACCGACACCATTTACCCTACTATGACGTCCTTAGAATATTGCCCATAGATTGTAGGAGAACTTACTTTGTGAATGATTACCTCAATGATTTAATATTTTTGACGTTTCACGATGAATGAATCACTTGTGTTTGTTTAGGTTTATGGAATGAGATATTAAGCTGTGAAACTAATTTCAATTGAAGTTATCCAAGGATATGTGTATTTTTAATCGAAATTAAAAAACATGCTTTGATCTCGAAATAAAAAGTTTTAGTTTGTATAATTTGTTATTTCTGTTAATTATTTATTTAAGTACTTTTCCATTATAGCGCATTTTTAAAAAACCATGGCGCGATTCGGGCATCAGAAAGTGAGATATGTTGCGAAAATATATAAACAGCTATGAAAACAAAGCTAATGAACTTTTATCTTTTTTTATATATGCACTTATATGCATAAAAAAATAGTTTCTAAATATATATAATTTTTTATATACAAATTACGGCACAGATTTCAGATATGAACCGGGATACCTAACTGACGCCAAAATGGTGTTATTTTGCCTGCTATGGTAACCCGGCTATTGTTTTTTATTTATTAATAAATTGTTTATTTACTTTTATTTTCTGTTTTTTAATTATATAAACTGCTTTGCTCTATAGTTATTATTCAAACTTTTATTTATTTATAGTTATTTCCTTTTCAAAATGATAGCAAATAATTGAAAAATATATAAGTAACTGGTATTCGAAAGCGAGATTTCTGCCAAATTGGCGTCATAGAAAAATCACGCCAACTCCCATGCGTATATGACATCTGTGCAAAAATTACTTCTGTTTCTTTATAAAAATGGGTAAATAGCTTTTTTTATATTAAATTGTCGGCACACATGTCATATACGCCCATATTGGAGCGATTTTTTTTTTTGACGCCGATGTCATATACGCACCGGGTACTTAACTGGCACCAAAGTGTCGTTATGTTGCTTGTAATGGTAACCCGAATGTTGTTTATGCTGTTGATGTTTTCGCCAAATTGGCGTCGGATAAAAATCGCGCCAATAAATCATGACATATGACATATATGTCATGTGAAATATATGACATCTGTGCCAAATTGTATACATATGGAAAAAATTGCTTGTGAGTATGAAGCAGTAAATAGGTTGCCAGAAAATACGTTGGCAATTATCTTTCTCGCCAAGAAACTTTTCTCCGAAGTATTGTACATAAGCAATGATTGCTAGAAATGCATTTTTAATTATGATATGCGCTTTTATGTTTCACTACATTTATGCATACTATACTGTGTGTATAAATGCTACAGTTCATATGCAGGGCTACACAAAAGAATTCGTAAGAGTTACTGAGTATGGGAGTAAATTGCTTAAAGGTGGTTTTTAAAGGAGTTATGCATTTTTACGCTGAACTGCATTTAGTTTCCTAAGAAATGTTTGTGGAATATAGATAAAATGATATACATGGTCACGCAAAGAATAGGATTCATAACCGTCTATGGATGATGATATCTGGAAATGTGATTTCAGTAGTTTTAAGAGTAGTTTAAATTAAATTTTAGCTAAATAGTGGCATTTAATAACGGTACTATTGGCTATGGACGGTAACTGCTGAAATCAATTTTTAAATTTTTTTATGCGTTTTCTAAAATGTTTACTTAGTTATCTTGGTACTTCTTAGTTATCCCGTCGACCAAATTACTGTCACCAAATTGTAAGATTAATTGCCAATAATGGTTGTCATTAATTAATTAATTAAATGCCAATAATGGCCAATAAAACCATTAATTCGACGTTTAATTTGTATTTTTATTAATGTTTTACTATTGATTTGGCGATTTATATAATTTCGCAAAATTGTTCGACTGGATATCTAAGAAGTAACGTTATCTTATTTACCTTATTTCCCTAAATAACGAAGTTTTGTTAAAGCATTCAGGATGTGTTGGGAAGTGTTTCATATTCTATGCTTAACGCATGATTTTCTTTCTTCTTTAATCTTATTTTGCATTTATTTTATTCTTAATTATATTGCTTATACTGCTTTATAGAAACTTATAGAAACCTTATAGGAACTTTGGCACAGTTGTCATATACGTTATCCTATATTGGCGCGATTTTTTTCCGACGCCAATTTGGCGAAAACATCAACAGCATAAACAACAACATCCGAATTACCATATCAAGCAAAATTACGGCACTTTGGCGCCAGTTATGTACCCGTTGTGTATATGACATTGGCGTCAGAAAAAAATCGCGCCAATATCGTGCATGACATCTGTGCCGAAACTTTAATATTTAATGTTTAAACTCTTCGCTCCACTCCCCTTGCATATAGTACAAACTATAACACGGATAGCGCAAAAAAATAGACAGTTTGGTACTTTTCCACTGTAGGAGCTTTGGCATTTTTTTTTTTTTTTTTTTTTTTTTTTTTTTTTTTTTTTAAAGCTTGGTGTAATTTGGGCATCAGAAAGTGAGATTTGGGAACTTTTCCGTTATGCGGATACCATTGTCGCCAAGCGTAATAGTTGGGGAAAAATCGTGAATTGAAGCATTTGAAAAATAAAAGAAAACCATTGTCGATACTACAGTGAGCATTTAAAAAATATAACATTTGAAAATTGCAGACTTTTACGAACTATTTCATCAAATCACAAATATATACTTAAAATAAGTGAACAAATAACTGCTATAAAATAAAGCAATTAAATAAAACTCATATTAAACTGCTGGCATATAATTACAAATATCTTTTAGCGTTTTGAAATATTTGTCGCATTAGCATACATTTTGGCATGGTGTCCGTATAACGAAAAAATATCGAGATTTGTTGTCAAATCATATAAACAGCTATGAAAACAAATTTGATGAGCGTTTTTGTTTGTTTTATAAGTATATTATTGATGTTTTTATGTACAAATTACATCTGTTTCTGTATAAAATTAGAGAAACGGCTTTTTTATGTTAAATAAATCGTATAAATATCGAAAAAAAAAATGCGTGTGTATATAAAATGAAACAGTGAATAGGTTCCCGGAAAATATGTTACCAAATTTCCTTTTTCGTCAAGGCACCTATACTGGAAAAGTACCTAAAGCACATTAAAATCGCGCAGTTAGGAGATCACACAGTACACCGTCGTCTATTGGCGGTTATTTTATTAGTAGCATCGGGAGGAAGATGTAAAGATGTACTTTAAATTCTCACCCATAGATTTCGAAAAAATATCTTAAAAGAGTGGAGTTTAAATTAAATTTCGGTGACCTCCATTATGAAAGATTAATGGTTTTAAATGGGAATTTCGCCAAATTAGCCAGCTATTGCAAAGTTGGCTAACATTTGGCGCTACTGTGGTAACCCTGCATTAATATTTTTCAACAATTACATATTTCAATGAGGCGGTCCTACCGGAATAGTGAGGGACACACAGAGACTTGGATTTTATATAAACTAGCTGCGTAGCAACCCGTTGTGTTGCTTTTGAATTGCATGAGACAATCGATCTTTTTGCGAAAAATGAAATCTTAACTTTATTATAAATTTAGAAAGCCATTGCAATATTAACTTTATTAAATAAAATATTTCAAATGATAAGTTATATTTACAATTTAAGTCAAAACTTTCTCAATAAAAATGCACATATTCTATAACTTTATTTGCCTAGAGCTTTTCGCTCTTCCAAGATTTTGCTTCGAATTTCGGAGTTCGTAAAAATGATGTCATTTGGGTCAACTTATACAAAAATGAATTTGTTTGGACGAATTTATTCAGAAGCATTTTATATTTATGAATTAAAATAAATATTTAAAGAATTATTTTTTTTTCTCGCTAAAACTTTTCTCTTTTTTTTTTTTTCTCGCTAAAACATTTCTCTTTTTCTTCTCGCTTTTTTGCATTTTTAATGTCCGCTTCTGAAATGTTTTATTAGCCATCTTAAGGCAATGGTTGAAAATCTACTTTACGACTTTAAATTAAATGAAAATAACGTACGATGTTTTTTTTCTTTTGACGTCAACAGAATTTATCTCAATGTTCTAGTCGAGAGTCGAATTTGTGTTTCTAAAATAAACGGTTTCCTGAAGCTTGAATATGTGTGAGTTCGTATTTCGTGAAATTTTCTTGAAAACTACAATCATTATTTTACTATTTATTCAAATATACGTTAATTTCAATTTAAAAATGATTTCAAACAATGATTACCTAATAATCCTTGTCATTTTCCCTTTAATCTCTTTTATCCACAAAAATGGAGCAATTTTAGTTTCCATCATTACAGAAATGTCATCAAAAATAACGTAAAAATTTATATCTCGAAAACTAAACAAATTTTAAAATTCTACGACCACATTTAACATCCTCGGACCCATGCGGATAACTGGCGTTAATTTGATCACCCAACATTCCATATTCTAGGAGGAACAGCTGTGAAATACAAATGAACAGTCACTTTTTAATATTGATTGATGAAGTTTTAATTTCGCTATAAAAAATTAGTCAGGGACAAATGCTGAATTATTTATATTATTTTAAGTACAAATGGCTTATTCCGTAATGGAGCCTGTACGCGGTGGATATAGATTAAAAAACATTATTCTTGAAAATTATTTAAAAAGACATAATAAATAAATCAATTAAGATAAAGTTTTCAAGAAAATTGCATTTGAAAGTAGATTTCCCCCCCCCCCCCCCTATATAACGGGTGTAAAAATTGAAGATGCGCGATGTTTAGAAATTCAAAAAATTGCAGTAGCAAAGATTGCAAGTCCGACATTTAATCGTCAAGCGTTGCCATTCTCAAAATTACGCCAGCCGTACGCACGGACATATATTTCCTTTAGATAGATTTTCAAATGTGAAGTTCCGTTTGTCAGCTAAAACTTTACATGTGAAAATGTATTCTTTTGGCTTGAGGGTCTAATTTCATACCGCGAAGTACAAATTCCAGAAACTGATGTCTTTTAGATGTATTCGTGTAAAAATATATAGTTTTATCAAAGAAAAGGATTGTTTTCTTTTAAATATGGCACTTACTGAAGCATTACGCCAAGTGTCTCAAATTCGGTATCAGCCGAATGAAAATATATTGTAACATTAGCTTTATGAGCGAAAATGTTTTTTAAATAGTGACGTCATTTTCTGTTCAGACTTAAAATAAAGTTATTTTTAATTGTAATGAGTAAATGGTATCAATAAGGATAAATAAACCCCAAGATTTCTTCTACCATTTTGATAAAATTTCAAAAAATCTTTTCAAATTAAATTAAAAATATAAAAGTGAAAATATTTAGAAAAATAGCTAGTGCGAGGACATCTACAAATGAACAGCTTTCATTTAAAAAAAGAATTATTAGCAAAATTGGTACAGTAGAAAGTTCAAGGAAGTTGTCTAAAAAAGCTATCTTGTGTTTTCAATATATAGATTATTTTTTCTCTTTTACTTTAACAGTTGCCTAGCAACACTATTTCATACAAATTACATTTAAAAGCACATATTTTTCCCAATTCGGCTCTAAAAATTTAAATTGTTCGACTACATATGTTAAATTCGTGCTTTTTTATATATTATTCTTTTATTTATTTATTGATGAGGCTTTAATTTCTTTGTAGAAAATTAGCGGGAGAGAAATTCTGAACTTTTTTTTATGTGCAAATTGTTTATTAATATTTCGCACTGGAGTCGGCACGGCAAAACCATTTAATTGATAAATAACAACGAAATAAAGCCAAAACTCACTGGGTTTTATAACAGACGATATTCTTGACATAGCACGTATTTTAATTTCAATTTTTTTCGGTTTTTATCAGAAAATGGCAACAAAAATATACAGCAATCTACTATTTTCATTTTTCCCCCTTTAGTTTCAACAGAAATTGAGTACTTCAGCTGCCACGATTACAAAAATAGTAATAAAAACTACAAAAAAATTAATATCTTAAAATTAAAATGAGATACGGCTTTCAAACAAATTGCATTTAAAAGAGAATTTTTTTCGTTATATGGCGGTGTAAAAATTTAAACTGTGCGATATTTAGAAGTATAAAAATTTGCAGTAGAGAAAATTACAAAACCAAAATTTTATTTCAAATTTCAAAGTGTTGCCATTCGCAAAATGACGTATGCGTTACGCACAGATATGTTTGTCCTTTATAATATAGATAGATTCATTAAAAATAAGGAAATGCTGGAAATGCATTCTTGCGAGCTTCATCGCAAGTTATGCACCGCGTGGAACTAATAAGTTGGTCAGTAAGAATAATTTACTAACTCGAACAAAAAATAGCGAGTAAACATAACACGACTCCTAGTAAAAAAATGCATATACGGTAGCAGTTAAACCTGGCATTCCTCGTCGCCGTTCGAAAACGAGTAAGTGTATATTTTCGAACGCTAGACAGAAGTATGCTCCTACGTGTGCGATACACTAAGTCACATATGTTTGTTCTTCGGTAGGAAATAACGCATTAGATTGGAGATGAGAGGAACAGAAAAAAAATAATTTAGGCTACAGTTTTTCGGAAGCGCTGTTCCTCAGAGGTTCGGAGAGCTGTAATTATGAGTTCCGATGAATTCCGACTAATATTTAAATAATGAATAAGCAAAGAAGTACTGGATAGGAGCTCCGGTACAAATTAAGCACCGGGCACAATCATAAAATAAAATGTTATGCTGTGAAAAAAAAAAAAAACTTTTTGATGTCATATAACTCAATTTTTGTACCTATGAATTTAATTTCGAATATCCCCTTAAACGATTAAGGTCATTGTGCTAAATGAGACGCGATTTGACGTGTATTTGACATTTTATTAAATAAATAGGTACCGGGTGTACTAAAAAGGACTGACTGATTTTAAAATTCAATAACTCGCAAACGGTGACAGATATTAAAAAAATTCTTGCAGGAGGTTTATGTATGATGTCAGGAGGGTTTTTTAGCGAGATTCTCGAATTTAGTTTGAAATACAAACTATAGATGGCTCTGCAATCAATAGGCGCTAAATTCATGATGGATTTTTTGGACTTTCTCTTCTCCCAAGCCAAAAAGGAAATTAAAATGTATTGAGTGGGTCCCGAAGTACCAAAAATCGGGCCTGGATTTAGCACGTATCGCTCGCAGCGCCATCTATTGTTTGTAATTCGAACTAAATTCGAGAATCACAGTAAAGAACTCCTTGCATCACACATAACGCTCCTGCAAGAATTTTTTTAATATCTGTTACCGTTTCCAAGTTATTGAATTTTAAAATCTGTCAGTCCTTTTTAGGACACCCGGTATTTTATTTAGCAGAAAATGATTGAATACTGTGCCTTTAGATCTAAACAAACTTATTTTGTTGAAATTGAATCATTATCTATAATATAATCAAGCAATATCGATTGTCGCATTTTTGTTACTTTTGATGCATTAACAATAGCTAAATGATAAGACGTTCAAATTACCAATATCTGACAAAGTATTTTATGCATATTAGTGATAGTAAAAATGCCCGTCAAAGTAAAAAAAAAAAGAAAACAGAGAGAGAAACTGTGATCCATTTTCGGTTTCATTCGCAGCATTTACGGAATTATGGGGCGCTTGATAGTGAACGATATGTATTGTAATGGGAATTCATTTAGTATATATATCCTATTACACTATAAAGTAAGACAAAAAATGTTTCATTTTTATACGATTAAAACTTGCCGAGAAATAACTGTCTAAAGTTGAAGCATCTTTTTTTACTGCGAAATAGGGGTCATTCATAAATTTACTAGAAATATAAATAATCGTCGGATAAAAATAAATAATAATTCAGAGTAAAATTAACATTGCAATATGAATTTGAAATCTTGTTTCATTCTGAGATATTAAAGAAAAATATACAACTTGTACTGAAAATATAAATTAAAAAAATAACGCAATTTTTGTTAAAAGAAATGATGAAATATACAGTCACAATTCTTTACTAAAGGATACATATTTTTAAATGCTATTAGATTATCTAATATGAAACTTAATTAATAGAAAATAAAGTTGTCTTAAAACTTTCTCGAAGCGACTACCTTCGGCGGCAATGCAGAAATGTACACACGAAATAAATCCTTCTAATACTTTAAGCACTTTGTGTACGATCTCTGGGAGTGATGTAATTAAAAGTTTTATAATTCGATCAATTTTTTTGCCTTACTTGTTTGTGTAATAGGAATTTTTTTACTAAATATCACTTAGGACATGTGAACTATATAAAAATTAGAATTTCGATGCTGTTTAAAAATTGTTTTTATTGATCAAAACAACTTTTGAAATATTTTTTTTTACCTCACATAAAACATTTTTGTAATTGGAACTACATGTGCATCACTAACAGTTTAAAAATCAGCCATTGGACACCGTTGAGAGTGGACACCCTTCATAGCATTTTTATACGTTTTTTGCGTAAGATTTTAAGTACAAAAACAATGTTTCATTTATGCGTCGTCACATTTAGGCACAATGACATTAATTCTAAAATATCTTAAATGAAAACATTTTTATTCTTAACGTTAAAATATGCAAGAATATTTTTAATAATGTACTAAATAGTAGACACTGGCATACTGATATTACAAAATCCTGTTGTCTTCACTGTAAAAAATATATGTGACTTTATTAAAAAAATTCTTTGTATCATTACAGATATTACAACAGTTACTAGAAAATCACCTGTAACTAATCACTGCTAGTACTATTACCAAGAAAATAGCTGTAACTGAATGCTTGTTGCGCATGTGTCCTTCTCTGTCCGTAAAATCTGTCCTAAAATCTTGACTCCCACTTGAAATTAAATTTACAGGAAATTAATTCTATCTAATATACACTTCGTAAATGTTAATTTTTCTGCAACAAATAATTCAGATCATATTCAAATTATTCATTAAGCAAAGCAAATTCCAGTAAAGCATTATATTAAACAAGCTATAATTCTAATCATCCATTAACCATAGAAAAGCCCTTATAAAAAATTAACCTTATTAATTGAAACTTAAAGGAATTATAGTAGCATCAATAAATTTACGCTCAGTCATATAAGAATATCAGCACACAGAAGAATCAGCTTCATCACCCATTAACTTTCATTTAAAATCGTTTATAAACCCGTCCTCAGTAGCAAGGTATGTAGAACGCTTGGTTCCCAAACCCGAGATAGTGAGTTCTGTCTTCCGCCAAGGAAAAAAAACCTGACATAAATCTCTCCCATTAATAAATATAGGTGCTTCCAAAATTCTCCAAAGATGGCGCCACCAGCAACTTTTTTCATTTTTTATACAAATTCAGTTCGCACAATTTCTTAATGATGATACAAGAGAAGTATCTGTAATATTACTAACGATTCCTAAGTATGCATACTAAAAAAGCACCTGTAACGGCTACTAACGATTTCTTAGTAATTTCACTAAGGAAGTCCATGAGCGGTTTACTAAGTTAAATGCAGTAATGCTACTCAAGAAGAATCTCTATTAGTTACTAGAAAAGTTCCTGGAATCCCTGGAGATTTTCTAGTAGTACTACACTTTTTTTTTTTTTTTTTTTTTTTTTTTTTACAGTGTTCGAAGACAACAAGAGATTAAACATTAGATCGGCATTATGTTTAATTCGAAATATGCCAAATAAATATATTTCGGCTCGATTTAGAAATAAGATAAAGATTACTAGTCGAAAATAGTGACACTCAAAAATGAAAAAAATTGATAACGAACGGTTTTGTTAAAAAATCTACCACTATTTCTTAATAATTATAATGAACTTATTTAATGATAGTTTAAATAAGGTGAATTATTTTTATTTGGAAATATTGGTAGATTAAGGAACAACAAGTCGGAAATACTACTACGTCAAACGCGGGAAATGAGGTGCGTTCGTACTATAACTAGTTTTAAAAATATTCAGATCTTGGTGCAATAGCTGTTGCACTCTTATGCAAAAATGCATGAATACGAAATTTATTACGATTATCTATGTTAAATTCAGTAATACGGAAATAATAGGACTCCATCTCAAATAGGACGCAATCACCATGACAACCTAGAATTATTATCTATCATGGGATATCATTGAATTAATTACGTGTGAAAGGATTTAATAGAATGAAGAAAACTTTTATTAATAACCTATTAACTTTTGATTAAATTTTCATGAAATTTGACATGACTCGACAAAATTCTGCAACGATTATGTACATCAAATTTCAAGGTATTTTGATGGATAGTTTTTGAGTTGTTATATATGCGAACAGACGGGCAGACGGATGGACCAGATGACGACTATAGGTGCTACGTATTTATATAATTTCGGACGCTCCTGAAAATCCGCTCGATTGAGAACACTGTTTGGTACCTATGCGCAAATTGTTTTTCTTTAACTCCTTCGGGACCATGGGTGCATATACATTATACACTATATGGCCAAAGGTGACCGGTCACTTGCGATTTTAGACGTTTCGTTAAATATCTAGAAAAATACATGAGGAATTAACCCGAAACTGCAGGTGTGTAAACAGTACAGTATAGGTCATATATTTCCGTGAAGATTAAAATCCCATAGGGGACCATCAACAAATTGAAAAAGAACGAATAACTTTTGGATAACCCTGTTATAACGAATGTAGCAAAAGAGTTCAAACTCGAGTCGTCAAACTTATTAGTAAGTCGCTTATTGTAATATACTGTGTTCATTTTAATGAGGATAGCATGTATACACGTAGAGAAATTTAGGTTTTTATAAAAATAGTCCTAAATTTCGCTTTTTGTTTATAATTTACGGACTTCTTAATATAAAAAAAAGCTCTTTTCAGAAAATATGACAAATAACATTGTACGCAATAATCTGCAATCAGAATTAAAAAATAATAAAAATTGGATGAAAAATGAGCAGGTTTACTAAAAAATGTTTCACTGCGCATGCGCCAAAGCAGTCAAAATATAATGTGCTTATGTATTAGCTACGTATATAGAGCAACTTTTGGGAAAGTCTCAAAATCATAGCTCGAAAATTCTGAAAATTATCGTCGATAGAATAAGCTCAAAATCCGTTGTTCCCCCAAAAAAGCAAAAATATGAGGGGTTGTATCCAAATATAGTAGTACGTGCAATATTGTGTACGCTATACACTTAGCTAATACTTAGCTAATACTTAGCGCGAATGCACATTATATTTTGTTTGCATTCGCGCATGTGCAGTGAAACATTCTTTAGTAAACCTGCTCATTTTCATCCAATTTTTATTATTTTTAGGGTTCCGTACTTAAAAAGTAAAAACGGAACCATTATAAGATCACTCCTGTGTCTGTCCGTCTGTCTGTCTGTCTGTCACAGCCATTTTAATCGTAAACTATGGAACGTGGAAAGTTCAAATTCGGGGAAGAAATAAAGACCATTGACCCACATATTTTCAGATTAATAAACATTCATAAATATATTTAGTAAAAAAGTAGAGGGGCTAATTATGCTACTTGAAAAAAAAATCTTTTCTTTGCATATCATGTGGGGTATCCTGTGAAAGTTTTTTTAACGCTGAACTCAAAAATACATTCGTTTTAATTTTAGGTATTATATTTTCAAAGATATTGTTGAAAATGTAGCGCAAAAATATGTCCCCCCCCCCATCTAATTCCGAATCTACTGAAACTAAAATTATGAAAACATTAGAGGTAGTAGACGTTAATATAAACCTTGCCGGAAAATTATAGCGCATAGTCACATAGTTTTTGAGTAATTAGCATTTTTCTGTTATACACAAATTTCGATTTACGGACATTCAGAAAAATTGTTGAGCATCGCTGAATATACCTATCGTTGCAGAAGAATAAAAGCATTGTTGATAATGATTTTCGAAAAAAATCATCGGTAATAGCTGAAATACTAACCCTTAAAGCTACGGTCAGTTTGGACATACACAAGGACAGGGCGGCGTACTCTATGCCTAGTTAACGACTTTTAATGATATATATGTGTAATGTAATGTCCAGTAACAGTATAAAAGCAATAAACGTCAAATTGTTAAAAACATACTAATTAAAGGGATCTCGGGACTCTAAAAAGTGGAAAAAAAGAAAAAAAAGACCATTTTCAACATTTAATGTCTTAAAATGTATATGATTTTAAAACACAATTTTAATTGGAATGAAAGATATATGTATGTTCTTTCGTTTCACGTATTTAAAAAATTGCAAGATACAGAATTAGCATTTATAGGGGGCTCGAAACTGTTAGACATTTGTCGAACAAAAAATTGGCATAACAGTTTACGCGCAGGATTACAAAATAAATATTGCAACTAGAATGAAAATTTTGGTGCTTAGATTGTAGATTGTAATAATTAATAATAATAAGTAGACTTCAGATTGTAATAATTTCCCTGAACGTAAATAAATTTGTATTTAAAGCATTTTTATATTTTTAATGCAATGCTGCATTTAGCTAGTACAAAATTTTGAAAATTTCAACAGTAAAATCACCTAAAAAAATATTTTTTTGAACAATAAAAAGGAAATTTTTGGTTCAGTTTATACAGAATAACATGGAATATATGTTTTGAAAATTTCATGAAAAAATATTCAGAAGTTTTTGAGGTATCCTGCGAGTTATACCCAAAAAACGACATTTGGAGAAAAATGACTTCAAAGTTTCGGAAACGCCGCTTCAGCTGTTGAGCGAGATTCTAAAAGCCATAACTTCTGTTCTAATGGGGATTTCAAGGAAACAATTATATCAAAATATTCAGAAAAGATAGGAGCTTAACATCTAAAAAAATTAAAATTTCTTAAATTTTGAAGTTTTAAGAGTCCCGCGACCCCTTAATCCTTTCCGGCACGGAGTAATTCTATTTATAAACTTATGAAATAATGAACTGACACCAAAATTTATAAGCGAATTTATTAGAAAATGCGAACTTGCTTATTTTCACGTACATGATAAAAGGAAAATTTTAATTAAATATTCTTGGTGCCATTTGTCTGTTTTGGAATTAAAATTAGGTGTCCGTTTTTTAAAGGCATCGCCCTCGAAATATTTAATTAGAATGGATCGCATAAATACTGTGAGATTCGTGATAGTTTGCATTGATTGTATCTCTCAATACGCCTCGAGTGACTTTAAAAGTTAATTAAACACCTATCTGGAAAAACGCGGCACTGACAAAGGCGGCGTTGCAACTTTGAGACCTCAATTCGAAGCGAGCTTAGCACAATGCCAAATTTAAACTTTGAACAAAGGTTTTGTTTTAGATACACTGTAGAAATAAAGGTTATTACTACGCTGAATTTAGTTTCATGAAATGCCAAATGAAGTTTAACTATGCACTGCCTTTATTGTCAGTACCGAATTAAGTTCATCATAAACAGATTAGGATAATATTAAAAAAAGAGTTATACGAATAGCTATATTTGATATTGTTTCATATATCTCTTTGAACTTTCATGGTATACCCGATTACACTTTTCTAATATATACAGTTATACCCAACCCTACGTTATATAGTTTTTTAAAAAGTCTTAGTATTCTTTTAGCAACTTTTTTTTTTTATTTTAATAATACAATAACAAATTCATATATTTATTCTACGGAACCCTCTGTGCGCGAGTAATGCTCGCACTTGACCGTTTATTTAATTCTGATTGCAGTGCATTGTGTACAATGTTGTTTGTCATATTTTCTGAAAAGAATCTTTTTTTATATTAAGAACTCTGCAAATTATAAGCAAAAAACTTGGCGAAATTTATGACTGCTTTTATAAATACCTTAATTTCTCAACGAGTATACATGCTAGCCTCATAAAAATGAACACAGTGTATTACAATAAGCCGCTTATTAATAATCTTGAGTTTGAACGCTTTTGCTACATTAGTTTTTACAGGGTTATCCAAATGATATTCCTTCTTTTTCAATTTATTGACCCCCCCCCCCCCCCTATGCGGTTTCATGAAAAAACTGAAATACTGTTTACACACCTACACTTTCAGGTTAATTCCTCTTGCATTTTTCTAGATATTTAACAAAACGTCTAAATTCGCAAGTGACCGGTCACCTTTGGCCATATAATGTATGCACCTTCAAAAGATGCTTAAGGACCCCATCAGTGGCTGAGAGGTTCTGCTCTCGAAGCTGGTAGACGAGAGGTGCAGGGTTCGAACCCAATCGCGCCCGTCGGCCTATCCGTTTCGGAGTTTTCGTGGTTTTCTTCAAATCATTGGATTGCCATGCGTAAATACGGGTAGGGTCCTTTAGAAAGACCACCACGAAGGGCACTCCCCCCCCCCCCCCCTTAGGACCTATATCCCTCGTGTTGATAATTGGCCGTCATAAACTCAACCAACCAACCAAAAGATGCTTAAAGCACTTATTTTTGATTCCACAAAAAAAGAAATGTAAGATTTGGCTTATTTAATTAAGGCAGTTTTTCGATTGATAAACTAAATTTAATTATTTGACAAAAAGTGGTGTCAACCGAATAAAAATCATGCAAAAGATGCTGGACCCGAACGGGTTAAGTTTTATTTATACAACATACACTATTTTCTGCGATTTTAGGATTCCATTATTCTTCCTATTGTATTTTTTCAAATATTTCAAAACATAATTTTAACTTTCCGTTTTACATAAATTACATTTAAATATCAAAGCCCGAAATTTTACTTAAAAATAAATGAAATTCTCAAACGGTAAGGCAATTTTAAACTGTTATTTATCGCCTGGAAGAAAATGAATATCGATTTCAAGAGGTAAATGAAATCGTATAAATTTCTGGCTGAGAAAAATAACTGGTACACTGTAAACGAAAAGAGAGTCTTTTGATATTTTTTTTCTTCTTTCTGAAAATACTTATTTTTTAAATTAACGAAAAGAATTTTTCCTCTGAAATTATATAAACAGTAATCGATGATATTTCATAAATGTTTCCCACCGCAGGTTGGTTTCCTATTTCGCTCTCTAAAAAAGCTGACATGAATGAACTTAAACGTAGAAAGAAATATAGGAAAAGTTTAAATATGTTTTCTTTAATTTTCTAAGTAGTAAACGAAGCATCTTTCCGTAATTTTTCATACACTGATTGTTTCAATACCGCAAAAATGGAAGTTGCAAAATTGAGTTTATGCAAAAAGAAGAAAAAACTGTTAAAAATTATGACAAAATCTTCATAAATGAAACATATGCTGAACGTTGCTACCGGTTAATAAATTAAATTATGCTAAATTAAATGAGTAAATAATACCGACTTTAAAGTTAAACGTAGCGAAAACCATTGAGCGATTTAAATTATTTTTGTTCAAACTTAAACCATTCTATGGTGGAAAGTAATTAGGATAAAAACGGTATCGTTCTTAACCCTCCGTCTACCAGACGGGTCCATTGGACCCGACAGGTACATACAAAATATTCATTCAAACCAGAAATTTCTTTAAAATAAACTAAGTATATAAACCAGACAAAAATAAGGTAAATAAATAAGTTAAATAGTTTTAAGTAAAAATTCTGGTGTAGAACGTTTTATTAAAACTTGAATAAAATTCCCGGTAGATCTAGGGTTAATTTTTCGAAAAACTTCTTTCAATCTTGTTCATATCGTTCAAATAGCTCTACCTAGGAACCCGTGTTGCCAGATTGGGGGCTTTTTTGTCCCCAGATTGTTGATTGTCACCGCTTTTTTTAAATAGAAATATTCGGCCTATTTAAAATTAATAGAAAATTCTGAAAAATAAGGCGTATTATACTATTTTTAAAAAGTGGTGACAGTCAGATAATCTGAATTAAAAAAGTCCCCAATCTGGCAACAGTGCTAGGAAATCACTTTAACTTTCATCACTAACTGGAATTACCTAACATCCAATAGGCACAAACAGTTCCATTCACACGTATTATACTGTTTTAGAAAATGGCGAAATTCGCTTTCTTATCTAGTTATTGAAACGCTATGGTTATAGGTCAAGAGGTCTCAGATTCGAAGCCCATTTCAAGTTTGGATATTCGTAGTATGCCGTATTCCTCTTTAACCTTTCTGGAAAAAGTCATTCAATCGCTATAATATTGAAAACTCGCTAGAATTTACGAATAATTTTATTTGGAGTTAAATAAATACAATTATGGTTATTTTATTCATGTAAAATGAAAAGCAGTAGGGGAGAGGGGGATACCTTTGAACTGGGGTCACCTTTGAATACTCTAAATATTTTCCTTTAAGGGTGTATTCGAAAAACATATTTTTTCACCCTCAACAGCTCGAAATTTTCTGAGACATTTTCAGACTCATTTTTAAAAGTAAAAACATGAAACTTGCTGTGGTGATTTTTGAAGAGTTGTATAATGTGCCGTGTGATTTCATTTTTCGCTCAATTAATTAGAATTTGATTTTTAAGCAATTATTTTCTCAGTATGACCACCTTTTTCATCCCCAGATCTCCCGCTTCCTGAAATTTCGGTTCAAAACGCCGATTTTGACAGCATTTTTTACAATATTTTCTGCATTTATCAAAAAATCGAGAAGCACGGCACATTATGTAATTTCTAAATAAGAGAATTTCTCAGTTTGATGCGTTTGAGAGCAAAAATGAATTTAAAAATGAATCAGAAAATAAGCAGTTTGGATCGGAATATACCCTTAAATAAATTATATTTTTTAAATATGTATGGCAGCACATTGCTACTGCTTCAATGTTACAAGAATACAAAGCTTTACTATTTTGAATGCACACTACTGCCTAAGCAAGATATGTATATTTTGCTTTCTTGAATCTAAACTTAACAAAATAAAGTTGTAAGCTTTTTGTTGATAATCTTGCATCCCTAAAATTATAATTTACTATTTAATACCTAAATAGAGATGTTAGCTTTAACTTATAAGGTTTGTTTTATTCAAATTCTCAAACCTAATTGAGTAAATAGTTGTAATGGCTTGTGATGGGGCACCATTGAACGGAAAGTTGGGTTACCATTGAACAATTCAAACTATGAAGGAAAGAGTTATAGATGTATCTAAATATTATTATCGTTGTATTTTTTTAAGTATGAAAATTAAGAGATTAATTAAGTGTTAATATACTTAAAATGAAAGTTGTACTGATGCAGGACTTCAACTACAGGCAAATTCAGGACACACAACAATAATTCATGATTTAGTAGATTTGTTTAACAACCCTGTTTCATTTACAATGGTAAACATTATTTCTGGATTACATAAAACAGGGTTTTATCCATTCTCTATAACAATTTGAATGTAAATGATTTCATTTTAGTTCAGTTTCATGCAAAAAGAACTTTTCATTACGTCGGTCAGATTAAAATGCTTAATGTCAGGTTTCTTCGTTAAAAAAAAAAAAAAAAAAAAAAAAAAACATAAGATATATTTTCCAGAGGCATCAGATATCAATTTGGTAAAATTTAAGGATTTTATACAAAAAAGTTGGCACAATTAAACATAATTGGGGGGATCCTCAACCGTTCTGTCTCAACAATGTGCTTTAATTGATACAAATTTGGTTAAATAATAAAAAAAAAGTAATTTCAGTTAAACGTAATTGTGTAATTTTATTCTTATTATTTTATATTTTGGAAAGGTACGCAGTTTTTAATAAAAACTGTGAATATTTTTATATTTTGTTTATTTGTTCAAAGGTGCCCCTATCTTGTTCAAAGGTACTTCTACATGGGGCAGGTTTGAACAAAAAACTTTCAGCTTTTTAAAGCCTCACAACATATTTAATTTATCTGAAAAACTGTAATTTTTTATTTCATATGATGCAAAATTACATTCTTTCTCTCACGAAATATTTAAAATTCAATAAATATTATTCAAGTAAGAAATATGTGGATTTTTAAAAAAAATGTTCAAAGGTGCCTCCTCTCCCGTACTTTACTCAAAAAATTCTGATCCAAATTAAAATTAAAATTAAGGGATAGAATAATATACACCTATAAATAACATACCACTGAACTTAGGTGCAACACATTGAGTTAAACAGAAGCCGCAGCTTAATTAAACATTGTATGCAAAGAGCAACCTTAGCCACTGTACGCTATTACTAATAGCTGCCAACCTACCATTAATCTTCTGTAATGTCTGGATTAATTTGACCAGGTTAACCACATTTCGAACCAGAATATTTTTGTCATGAATGTTTATTTAATTCCAGGTTTCTACGTGGAATATATTTAATTTCATTTCTTAAAAAAATATCTGGTTCGAAACGTATTAAACCAGGGTCAAATTATCGCAAGTATTACGGAAGATTAGTTTGAGGATGGCACCTATGTGTTACTTCATTTTACTTGTTCATGACTTAATTCTTTCCGGCATTGTGGGTTAAATGCTGTCCCAATTAATTTTAACGGAACCAGTATTTTGAAATAAATTTTCGCCTTTTAAATTGTACATGAGGAAAAGTTATTTACGAGGTGGATATTTCTACTTCAAACTAGTTGGATGTGCCAATCCCAAGACTTCTATCTCATATATTTTAATATTTCAAAATGTTGTTACAAATGTCTATATTTTATTTTATTAGTTCAATACTATAACAACTTTGACTATCATCTTAAATTCCTGCTTCAGCCAATTAATCGGAGTAAAAACGAGTTAATCTCATTCATGATATTTATTAAGATCAATAGTTTTGTTATTTTGTTGTATATCAGCTGTTCGCTAATAATCGGGTTATCAGGATGGGAAGTTCTCGACGACGATTCTCCAGCCTCCAGTGTACAACAGAACCACGAAAAATCAAGAAAATTACACAAAAATCGCTATTACAGCGCCACCTGCCGGCGGAATTTTTCCAAATTCAGGGAGGACCTTCTTGCTATTGCCAAAAACATACACAAAAAATGTGGTCCAATTCTATGTATAACTTCTTACACTTTTCGATGGTACAATATCCAAAATGCACAAAAATAGCTATTACAGCGCCCCCTGCCGGTGGAAATTTTCGAAATTGAGAGAGGACCTGCTTACCATGGCCAAAAACATACACAAATACTTTGGCTCAATTCTATGCATAACTTCATACACTTTTCGATGGTACAATATTCAGAAGGCACAAAAATCGCTATTACAGTGTCCCCTATCGGCGGACTTTTTCCAAATTCATGGAGGCCCTTCTTCCTTTCGTTCAATTCTATGTATAACTTCATACACTTTTCGATAGCACAATATTTAAAAGGCACAAAAATCGATATTACAGCCCCCCCTACTGGCGGATTTTTTTCAAATTCATGGAGGACTTGCTTGGCATAGCCTAAAACTTAAAAAAAAAAATGGTTCAATTCTATGCATAACTTCATACAGTTTTTGATGGTACAATGGCGACAGACATACGGGCCCACGGACACACGGACTGACAGACATTTTCTATAGATATGTTTTTTGGCGTATCTGATCTCTAAAACGTGTAAATCCGTCGAAAACCGGAAGTCGAAAAAAAATTTCGATTACAATAATTTCTTCTTTTGAAGATAGACGAAAGTAAACAGTGGTTGCAAAAACTGAATTAAAAAAAAAAAGTCGCTTACACTTATTGGGCGCGACGCTTTAGGGGTTAACGGAATCAATTACCTCACAATTTTCTGGGCATCTATGAAGGGTGAACTAACAGCTAATGGCTCAAATTCTTTTCTGCGGACGACTTTGCGCGCTTTTTAGTGGCGCAAAACCACCTTTTCGTTAGAGCTTAATCTTCAAATTACTATCACTAATACAACGATAAATAATTATTTATTTATGTTTTTATAGGTATGATATAAGCAGTATTTATTTTCTGCACATAAATAAACAATACTGTCACAAAAAAATAATTTTTTTTTCTTGAGAGTAACGTGTTTATGGGTATGCTATAAACAATATTTATTTTCTGTAGATGTATAAACAATACTGTCACAGAAAAATAAACTTTCCGTGAGAGAAAATCGAGCAAAAATCAAATAGCACATATATTTTTAGCTAATCTTCTCCAAAATAATGGAAATGTCAGTTTCATAAATGTATAACTTGACAAATGCCTATTGAGCAGAAAAAATCCCTTCGAAAATATTTATTAGCATAGCCCTTAAACAGTATTTAATCTCTTTTCATAATTATAGTATAGAGGGTGAAACATAGCTCGGGATTACAGTACCTATATATTTATGAATTTCAAATGAAAATGAAACCTTAAATTTGATTATGAGAAAATGTATCGCAATACTTTTAAATGTTTACTCAAAAGTAAATACATCAAACAATTATAGTAGAACATCCCTATACAGTGCATACGTTTACAATAATATGATTGTTAGTGACAACCTTCTAGTCTATCTATCTATCTATCTATAATGTAAAGGACAAACGTATCTGTGCGTAACGCTGACGTCATTCTGCGAATGGCAACACTTTGAAATTTAAAACTAAATTTCAGTTGTGCAATTTTCGCTACTGCAAATTTTTAAACTTCTAAACATCGCACATTTTCAATTTTTACACCATCGTATAGGGGAAAAATGTACTTTTAAATGCAATTGTTTGAAAGATGTTCTCAATTTATTTTTGAGATATAATTTTTTTAGAGTTTTCAGGCGCGTTCGTAATTATATAAATACGTAGCACCTATATGTCGTCGTTCAGTCCGTCTGTCTGTCCGCCCGTCCGTCCGTCCGTCCGCATATAACAGAGCAAAAACTACCCAACCGAATGGTCTGAAATTTTAAATACATGACTGTTGCAAAATTTTGTCGAGCCATTTCATATTTTATGAAAATCGGATGTATAGTTTAATTACAGGAACATTCAAAAGTTTTTCTTTACATTGCGGCCTATGGAAAAAAATTATTGCAAGCGCATTTTAATGATGTTACAGTCTTCCGAATGGTCTGAAATTTTAAATATATAATTGTTGCAAAATTTTGTCGAGCCATTTCAGATTTTATGAAAATTGGATGTATAGTTTATTTACAGGGACATTCAAAAATTTTCTGTTACATTACGGGCAATGGGAAAAAAAATTATTGCAAGTGCATTTTAATGATGTTACAGACTATGCACTTATGAAGTGCAAAAAAAATATACATTCAGTACAATATGGGGTGCAAAAAATATTTATAAAACTAGTTATAGTACGAACGCACCTCATTTGCTACGTTTGACGAGCAATTTCCTACTGGTTAATACTATTTTTGTAAGCATGGCAACTGAAGTACTCTATTAATCTAATAAAAGAAAAATGGAAAATAGTCATAGAGCAAAGAAAAAGAATAGAGATGAAGTGTGGCGGCTGGATGTGACGCCAAAAATCCAACCTTTTGAAATCCGCTACGCTCGGCCCAAATACATTCATGTGCTTTCGCAAAAAGAAGAAAATTTCTAGTAATACAGTTTTTAATTCATAATACAATGAAATGCTACTTTAGAATGCTTCAATATAAGCAGATCATTTTCATTTAGAGAAAAAAATGCACGGGATGTCAATGAATTCGGTCCCGTTCCAAGGGCTTGTTTCGTTTCGGCCGAATGAGGACATTTAATTTTGAGTGATAAAGCGCATCATATTAGAAACTGTTTTTACGGCATACTGCATCCTTATCTATATTTTATCTCGATAGAAAATAGTAGATTACTGTATATTTTCGTTGCCATTTCTCATAAAAACTGAAAGAAAAATATTCGAAATTAAAATATATGCAATGCCAAGAATATCGTATATATTATATCGAATATATTATAAATCCCGGTTATATATATTTTTAATTTATCAATTAAATGACCTTTAGCTTATTGCAACACTTTTTCTTTCAAAAATGTATTTTATAGAATATTTGAGTGAGTTATTTTCTTCGCATTTACTTAATTCGTATCAGAAAACTCAAAGAACGCAATTTTATTAATCCGTGTGTAATAATATTTTCCGAATTTCGATAAAATATAAATGAATGATTTGTGATAAAATACGGAGCTATTATAAACTAACAAATAAAGGCATATGAATCATTAGATAACCGATTTGTTTTACCGAGCTTCTTGAACTACGACATTGCTCTTTACTGGGTTTGCGTATTATTCCGCGATAATGAGGTCATACGCATATTTTTCTATAGATGTTGTTTATGATTAAATAGTAAAAGTGGGTTGCTTTAGCGGATGAAAATGACGCTATTTTATAAATAAATGTGTGTATTATAATTCTTAAAACTGAAATATATTTTGTAGAAGTGCGTCATTTCAACTTAGCTGCTTTGAAATTCTTCGCAGGCGAAAATATTTCACTTTTGGAATTAATGTAATCGAAATCACACACTGATAAAACGCAATGTTTTACAAAAATTTAGAGTGTCTTTATAGAAGAGCAGTGATATGCAGTGTGCATGCTCAGATCGGAAGTCTTTGTCCTAAAAAATCAATTTATATTACAATGCATGATTTCGATTCTCCGAGTTAGAGAAGCAAACAAAGAAGATCTTGGCAATAATTCGAGGTTTAAATTAATATCAGGTTCCTAAAGTTTTTTTCCAAAATTTTCTCGACTAATAAAATTTTATTGCTATTCTTTAAGACATTTTACTATAATTTTATCAAAATAACATAATTTGTTTAATTTGTATAAATAATTTTATATAATCTATATATTTAAAACACAATGCTGTTTTTTAGTCATCTGGCCTGAGATTTCTGCTGAACCAATTTTACTAATAATTTTTTCGAACTGAAAGCTGTTCATTTGTAGATGTGCTCGCACTAGTTGTTATTTTAAACAGCCCCATTTTTATATTTTAATTTGAATAGTATTTTATGAAATTTCTTCAAAAAGTTGGTTATTAGATAGCCTTCATTATTGAAGAGAAGACAGAAATAATGAGGTTTATTTATCTTCATTCATGCCATTTTGTAATAAAAATTCAAAATTGTTGTACAGGGTTTAATGGCGCAAAATTTCATTGGGGACATAACATTTTGAACGGAAAGTGACGGATTGTTTTTGAAAACACGCATTTTCCCTCATAAAGTTTCCATATTTTTCTTCTTCTGCATGTGTACTGATATTAAGTTTTACAAGGCGAACTGCTTAAATAAGTGAAAATGACGTCATATTTAAAAGAAAACGATCATTTTCTTAAATAAAGCTAAACATTTTTACACAAATGCGTCTAAAAAACATAAATTACGGCAACTCTTCGGTACTGAGATAAGAATTTCTAGCTAAGAGTCCAACTGTTCACATGCAAAGATGCTGCTAACAATCTTGACTTCAAGTATTGAGTTAAAATGATTTTTAAATGGTCAAATTAAAATAGTAATTAAAAAAAAATGGTGAATTATTATATGAGATGTGGTTATGTAAATTTTGAGAATTTGATGGTTTGATGACGGTTTTAGATTTCATGGGGGAAAAATTCTATGATGGTGTCAAAGTCGACTAAATTTTGCTGTTTTTCATTCCGGAGTATCAAGCATAAGAGACTCATTTGATAACTTCATCATAGTAACTGATCATTATTATATTTTACTGATTACGCATCTATATTATAAAGGACAAACATATGTCTCTGCGTTACGCTGGCGTCATTTTGCGTATGTTAACACTTCATGATTAAATTTCTGTTTTAAAATTTTCGCTACTGCAACTTCTGACCATTGTTCATTTTCAATTTTTAGAACGTCGTATAAGGAAAAAATCCACTTTCAAATGCAATTTGTTTAAAAACTATCTTAACAGACTGATTTATTATTATTTTTTAAATAATTTTCAAGCTTGATTTTTTGTAATTTATCTTATCACGTGCCGGTTTCAATACATAATAATAATAATAAACATTTTGCACGTAAAGCAACAAAAATTGTTCAGCATTTATTTCTGACTAATTTTCCATAACGAAATTAATGCTTCCTTTTTAAATAATTGAAATAATAATATAAAAAAACACAAATATAACATATTTGTAATCCAACAATTTAAATTTTTAGACAGCAAAATAGGAAAAAAAATCCCTTCAAATGGAATATGTTTGCAAAGTGCATCTCAATTTACTGATTGTATATGGTTTTAAAAACTATTTGCATGCATGAAATATTTTTTAATTTCTCTCTATCGCGTAGAGCTCGATTACGAAAGAACCTTTTGCCCCTAAAACAACATAAAGCGTTCAACATTTTCTTCCGGCTGATATGCCATAAAAAAAATAAATAAACTTTCTCTATGATTAAATAAATAAAATAATATAAATAAAACACGGGCAACAAAATGTTGGCTTAACTCTGAGCATGCGGCTAATACGTAAATATCGCTTTTAATAAACTTTAAAACTTTATTTGATTGTATAATTCATATTTTTCATACAAAAAATGCTTTTTTATTGTTAGAGGGCAATTTAAAAAATATATTGGATTTAAAAAAATTATTAGTTTTCAATTAAAGAAAATGTTTTCATCTATATTCTGTTACCCGGGAAGCCCGGGCACGATTTACTAGTCTGTCTTTCTATGTTATAATGGACAAACATATCTGTGCATAGCGTTGACTCCATTCTGCGAATGGCAACACTTTGAAATTTAAAATGAAATTTCGGTTTTGCAATTTTCAATATCGCAAATTTTTAAACTTCTAAGCATCGCGTATTTTTAATTTTTACACCGTCGTATAGGAAAAAAAATGTACTTTGAAATGTAATTTGTTTGAAATGTGTATCTCGATTTATTTTTCAGATATTAATTTTTATATACTTTTTATTATAATTTTTTTTTAAAGTGGCAACTGAAGTACTCCATATATATTAAAAGTCATTAAAAATAAAAGGAAAATAGTAGATTACTGTATCTTTTTGTTGCCATTTTCTCATAAAAACTGAAAAAAAAGAAATAATTTTACAAATTTTTACTTCCTTTCTAAAATAAAAATTCAAAAATATTCCAATTTTTCGCCACTTAGAACGTATGCAACCTTTTAACAGACATTGCTTGATATACACCATTTGAGAAATTTGGTATTATTAATGAAAATATATACATTTAATAATATTTTTTTAATATTCTTGACTATATAATTAGCGAAACAGTTACTCTCAATTTAAATAACAATCCATCTTTCACTATTCTTTTACGTAATCTAGTTTCATTGTTACATAAAGTAACAAAAGGAAATGGCATAAAATTTTCTACAAAATATATGATTTAAGCTAAACAGTGAAATATTACTCTGTTTTCTAATAATAATAATAAAATATATGATTTAAGATAAACAGTGAAATATTACTCTGCTTTCTAATGCAAGTTATGTCATATATCACTGGTTATTTTCCCGCAAAAGCCTTTGAGCTTGACATGTGTAAATATATATCATTTCACCTTTTATCCATAACAGGGAATAAAGAATATCTAATGTTGTCTTTCGATGATAACTGTCATCCAAACTTAAAGAATGTTTGAAAATTACGACATATTTCAAAATAAAAGAAACATTAGTATCCGGTATTGGTGTAAACATTTTAGGATCGAAAGTGAAAGATTTTTTTTTCTCATTTAAAAATAATAATTATTTTTCTTAGTCTGTCTACTAATACTACTGTTTCTGAAAAATAAAAATAAAAAATACATATTTTAAAAAGTTGCTACTTAAATATTAAAGCTTTTGAAACTAATAAGCAGCCTTTCACCAGATTGTATAATCAATTTTTTAAAATGTTTACATAAATTACATGTAACAATTACTCAAGCCTGCGATGGTTGCGTTTTTTAACTTTTAATAATTGATTTTTATGTATTTTTTTTAACGCGGAATCCGAAAATGACCTTTATTTTTAATTGTCACGTCAAAATTTTTCGCAAATCTAAAATTTCAAAGGTAAAAAGTAAAAAATAGCGAAATCTGATGCTATAAAATTGATGTAATTTTTTTAAATTCAATTTAATCTCACTTAATTCAATATTTTATTAAATTTTGTGGCTTAATATACTGGGGATAATTACAGCTAAACAGCTCATTGTCCCATGAGGGGAAAGAGGGGAGGAGCTGTCTTTTAACTTTTAACTTTGAAATTTAACAACTGTTCCCATCTGCAATCGGAAAAATTATCCGAATTCTTTGAGCAGCCCTGTATATGATATGTATCTAGTATGGTTTGTATCTATTAACTACATGCATGCCAAAATGTAGTTTACTTAAGAAATATACATATTTCAGTTGAAAATTCCCTTCAGTAATTTCCTCTTATAGGAAGAATGGTGCGTGAATAGTTTTGTGCAGCCCTGTATATGACGTATAGCATTTTTATATAACGAGTAACATGCAAAAAATTTGTTAAATTTAAAAGCTCATACCGAATTTTAAAACGTACACTCCAGCAATTATTATTCAGAGATAGTACTGTATCCGATTTCTTTTGTGTTCCCTGTAAATCAATAAATAAGGGCATCCTGGTACGTGAATACTTTTGTGCAACCCTGTATATGACATATAGAATTTATATATAACGAGTAACATGCAAAAAATTAATTAAATTTAAAAGCGAATATAGAGTTTTAAACCGTACACTCCAGCAATTATTACTCAAAGGCTGTAAAAGATTTCTTTTGTGGGTCCCTGTAAATGAATAAAAAAGGCTATGAATTCCCTGTTCTAACGTAATTGTAGTGAAATTTAGTGATTTATATCAGTTTCAACTCATTTTAAATAGCGCAATGCCATTAAAATACTCTTAAAACGATTTTGCCCCATATACCGTAATGTAATGGAATACTTTTGAGTGCCCCTGTAAATGAACTATTAATCCTACATACCTCATATACGCAATACCAACCATGCTTTGGTGACCCTAAATAACCTTTATCAATTGCATGAAAATCCTAGTATATTTACGGGAGTTAGAGCGTGGACAGAGGGACAGACAAACCGAATGCATAAACACTTTTCAACTTTGTTGGAAAGTATTAAAAATGAAGGTCATTTTCCGATTCGGCACTAAAATCTACATAAAAATCAATTATCAAAAGTTAAAAATCTCAACAATCACATCAATTTTATAGTATTAGATTTTTGCTTTTTTTTTTTTTTTTTTTTTTTTTTTTTTTACCTTTTTCAGTTTGAAATTTATGATTTGCGAAAAATCTTTTTGTTACGGTAAAAAGTGAAGGTCATTTTCGGATTCAGCGCTATGAAATACACAAGAATTATCAAAAGCTAAACTCATGACCGAACCCAAATTTTGCAGGTTAGTGTTATGGATGAAGTACTTTTTTATTTACTCTAAACTAATATCATTATGAATTTAGTCAGACATTGAAATATATAATAAGAAAATAGCCAACTGCATTTAACCGTTTCAGGGGTAAAGTAGTTCCATTGTTAAAATGTTCAAATGATTGAATATCGTTAGAATTTACAAACAAATTGATATTAAAGTAAATATTTTTCTCTTTACGCACTTTATAAAAACAAAGTTTAATTACAAATATTATGGGTGACAATCAACATATTATAAATAAAAATAAGTTAACTAGTTCATAATTAAAAAAAATCATCTTAATAATACAATATAAAAATAACAAATGATTCACGACCTGAAACATTATTAAAAAAGTTTAAAAGATTTTAAAAAATCAAGTGCTTTCGGTTATGTACGTAGACGTCATCACGGTTCAAGATTTAAACCGGTGTTACGAACGCTACCTGTACATATCAGATATGGACAAGTTGCGTTCGCATTCTCTATTTCTCACTTATTTAGATCATATACAGGGCTGCACAAATGTTTTCAAGAACATCCGTTTATTGGCGGAAATTGCTGAATGGAAATTTCCAACTGTCCTACGCTTTTAACTGACTTAAGTTTTAAAATACTATATAGTATACATGCATATCTATAGATCTATATGGCTCCACAAAAAATCGTATATTTTCCCGACTATTCTTGGTAATAGCAGAAATTTGGTTTTCAAATGCCTTATGCGTTTTTTTATTCTTCATTTAGACATAATCTTTTACCTTAGTAAACAGTGACGTTTTGTTATAAGAGTCTGAATGTGTTGGAAAGTGTTTCATAATCTATGTCGTATGCATGATTTTCCGTTAATGTCTTTCTTCTGTTCTTAGTATACGTTAGAAAATGAGTGCTTGTCTCCAAAATTAATAACTAATTACTCAGAACAATTACAAGTCTAAAAAATATTCAAATAAGCGTACCTTATTTTGCTTACTTTTACTGTTCATTTAAAACAGTGCTCTGATAAGAAAATTCTGCTTATATTTCTTATCACTTATTTATTTTTTATTCATTCCAGACACACTTCAAAAGAAATAATAGTATTCCCTGAACGAAGACGTCTGATTCACATGCAAAATCCCTCGCAGCAAAATGAATTACCTAACTTTGTGGAGAAATTGAATTTTCCATCCGCTTTATTATCTCCTTTAATTTAATTCATAAGACTAAATGCCGCTTTTTTAATATTTTTCTTTGTATTAATGATGAAAGAAGATTTTCTGATTACTGGAGAAAACGGCACTTTTTAAAGTTATTTCCATTAAATCTAAAAATTCAATAATATATAAAAGAGAAGTCGTATATTCTCAAGGTAAAATATCTCATATTTAAAACATCAGATTCAACATTATTCTAATTTATTTTCTTTAAAGATCATTATACAAACATTTTGCAGTAACATAAAAGGAAACACAACAATATCAAAAGAAGAAAAAAGTGCTTCAAGCATAGCTTATGGAACATATTCCAACACATTTAGGATGCTGTCAACATTATTCTTATTTATTTTCTTTAAAGATCACTATACAAAAATTTTAAAATAGCATAAAAGAAAACACAACTATATTAAAGAAGAAAAAAAAGCATTAAAAAGTTGATGAAAAAATAGGTACTTGTTTCCAAAATTAATAACTAAATACTCGGAGCAATAACAAGTCTAGAACACATTAAAAAAAGTGTACATTTTACGTATTTTTATTGCTCATTTAAAACAGTACTCTGATAAGAAAATTCTTCTTATATTTCTTATCGCTTATATATTTTTTATTCATTCCAGACACAATTAAAAAGAAATAATAGTATTCCCAGAATGAAAACGTCTGACTCACATGTAAAATCCCTCGCGGCAAAATAAATTATCTAATTTTGTGGAGAAGTTGACTTTTCCATCCGCTTTATCATCTCCCTTAATTTAATGCTAAAGAATAAATAATGCTTTTTAGGTGTGTTCGTAATTATATAAATACGTAGCACCTATAGTCGTCGTTCAGTCCGTCTGTCTGTCCTTCTGTCTGTCTGTCCGCATATAACAGAGCAAAAACTACCCAACCGAATGGTCTGAAATTTTAAATATATCATTGTTGCAAAATTTTGTCGAGCCATTTCAAATTTTATGAAAATCGGATGTATATTTTAATTACAGGGACAGTCAAAATTTTTCTTTACATTACGGCCAATGGGAAAAAATTATTGCAAATGCATTTTAATGATGTTGCAGACTTCCGAATGGTCTGAAATTTTAAATACATAATATTTGCAATATTTTGTCGAGCCATTTCAAATTTTATGAAAATCGGATGTATAGTTTAATTACAGGGACAGTCAAAAAATTTTCTTTACATTACGGCCAATGGGAAAAATTATTGCAAGTGCATTTTAATGATGTTGCAGACTTCCGAATGGTCTGAAATTTTAAATACATAATTTTTACAATATTTTGTCGAGCCAATTCAAATACTTTGAAAATCGGATGTATAGTTTAATTACAGGGGCAGTCAAAAGTTTTTCGTTACATTACGGCCAATGGGAAAAATTATTGCAAGTGCATTTTAATGATGTTACAGACTCTGCACTTATGAAGTGCAAAAAAATATACATTCAGTACAATATGGGGTGCAAAAAGTAATTATAAAACTAGTTATAGTACGAACGCACCTCATTTGCTACGTTTGACGAAGAATTTCCAACTTGTTTAATTTTTCTCTGCATTAATGATGAAAAAAGATTTTCTGATTACTGGAGAAAACGACTCTTTTAAAATTATTTCCGTTATATCAAAAAAGTCTATAATATATTAAACAGAAGATATATATTCTCAAGGTAAGATATCTCTTATTTAAAACCCTTTTCACTCCTCATTATTTTGAGTATGGGCTACCAGCAACTCGTCATTTTGACTGTGGGCTACCAGCAACTCCGCATCGTAACACAAATATTTTATTCGATCGGCACCACTTATTTAAAAAAAGTTTTATTTAAAAGATGAAAAATACACAATTTAAAAAATGCTCAGTACTGCCATGATTCAGTTCCTGTTAGTTTTCCGTAGTATTACTGTCGGGGGGGGCCCAGGTTCCTCGATAAACTGTGAGAAGTTGGTTAAAAAATGCTCTAATTAAATAAGGCAAATTTT
This sequence comes from Maratus speciosus, assembly GCA_963932465.1. Classification (NCBI taxonomy): domain Eukaryota; kingdom Metazoa; phylum Arthropoda; class Arachnida; order Araneae; family Salticidae; genus Maratus; species Maratus speciosus. The sequence continues at coordinate 516,103,102 of OZ010794.1, forward strand.
ATTTTCTTTCATTACTGGTACCAGAAACAAAATTTTAAAGGCAAGATGATGTCGCCACAACGGTGACAACGAAGTCTTTCACTTACGTTACAATGTCGCCGTAGAGGCGACAAAGGAGTGCAATGGATTAAAACATCCTGTTCAACATTATTCTTATTTATTTTCTTCAAAGATCATTATACAAACATTTTAATGTAGCATAAAAGAATACACAACAATATCAAAAGAAGAAAAAAACGTGCGTCAAGCATAGCTTATGGAACATTTTCCAGCACATTTAGGATGCTGTCAACATTATTCTTATCTATTTTCTTTAAAGATAATTATACAAACAATTTAAAGTAGCATAAAAGAATACACAACAATATAAAAGGAATAAAATAGTGCTTCAAGCATAGCTTATGAAACATTATCCAACACATTCAGTATGGTGTCAAAATTATTCTTATTTATTTTCTTTAAAGATGCAAAAATTTTAAAGTAGCATACAAGAAAACACAACTATGTTAAAGAAGAAAAAAAACACATAAAAATGTTGATGAGAATATGAGTACTTGTTTCCAAAATGAATAACTAATTACTCGGATCAATTACAAATCTAGAAAATATTCAAATAAGTGCACCTTATTTTGCTTATTTTTATTGTCCCTTTAAAACAGCGCTCTGATAAGAAAATTCTTCTTATATTTCTTATCACTTACTTATTTTTTATTTATTATAAACACAATTCAACAGAAATAATGGTATTCCCGGAATGAAGACGTCTGACTCACATGCAAAATCCCTCGCGGCAAATTGAATTATCTAATTTTGTGGAGAAATTGAATTTTCCATCCGCTTTATCATCTCCCTTAATTTAATGCAAAAGAATAAATGACTTTTTTTATATTTTTCTCTGCATTAATGGTGAAAAAAGATTTTCTGATTACTGGAGAAAACGGCACTTTTTAAATTGTTTCCGGTAAATGTAAAAAGTCTATAATATATTGGAAAGAAGTTGTATATTCTCAAAGTAAAATATCTCTCATTTTAAACATCAGGGGGATTCAACATTATTCTTATTTATTTGCTTTAAAGATTATTATACAAACATTTTAAAGTAGCATAAAAGGAAACAACAATATCAAAAGAAGAAAAAAAGAAGTGTGTGAAGCATAGCTTAAGGAACATTTCCCAACACATTTAGAATGCTGTGAACATTATTCTTATCTATTTTCTTTAAAGATCATTACACAAACAATATCAAAAGAAAAAAAAGTACTTCAAGCATGGCTTATGAAACATTTACCAACACATTCAAAATGCTGTAAAGATTATTCTTATATATTTCCTTTAAAGTTCATTATATAAACATTTTATTGTAGCATAAAAGAAAACACAATATTAAAGATTTTAAAGAACAAAAAAAAAAAAAAAAAAAAAAAAAACGCATAACAAAGTTGATGAGAAAATGAGTACCCACCTGTTTCCAAAATTAATAACTAATTACTCGGAGCAATTAAAAGTCTAAGAAATATTCAAATAAGTGTACCTTATTTTGCGTATTTTTATTGTCCATTTAAAACACTGCTCTGATAAGAAAATTCTGCTTATATTTCTTATCACTTATATATTTTTTTATTCGTTCCAGACACAATTCAATAGAAATAATAGTATTCCCAGAATGAAGACGTCTGACTCACATGCAAAATCCCTCGCGGCAAAATGAATGATCTAATTTTGTGGAGAAATTGAATTTTTCCTCCGCTTTATCATCACCCTTAATTTAATGCATAAAAATAAATGCCGACATTTTATATATATATATTTTTTCTTTGCATTAATTGTGAAAAAAGATTTTCTGATTAATGGAAAAAAACTACACTTTTTAAATTATTTCTGGTAAATTTAAAAAGTCTATAATATATTGGAAAGAAGATGTATATTCTCAAGGTAAAATATCTCTTATTTTAAACATCAGGGTATACAATATTATTCTTATTTATTTTCTTTAAAGATTATTATACAAACATTTTAAAGTAGCATAAAAGAAAACAACAGTATCAAAAGAAGAAGAAAAAAAACCGTGCGTGAAACATAGCTTAAGGAACATTTCCCAACACATTTAGAATGCTGTGAACATTATTCTTATCAATTTTCTTTAAAGATCATTACACAAATAATATCAAAAGAAGAAAAAAAGTACTTCAAGCATGGCTTATGAAACATTTACCAACACATTCAGAATGCTGTAAAGATTATTCTTATATGTTTTTTTTAAAGATCATTATATAAACTTTTCAAAGTACCATAAAAGAAAACACAACAGTATTAAAGAAGAAAAAAAAACGCATAACGCAGTTGATGAGAAAATGAGCACTTGTTTACAAAATTAATAACTAATTACTCGGAGCAATTGCAAGTCTAAAAAATATTCAAATAAGTGTACCTTATTTTGCGTATTTTTATTATCCATTTAAAAAAATCCTCTGATAAAAAAAATCTTCTTACATTTCTTATCACTTATATTTCTTATCACTTATATTTTTTATTCATTCCAGACACAATTCAACAGAAATAATAGTATTCCCAGAATGAAGACGCCTGACTCACATGCAAAATCCCTCGAGGCAAAAAGAATTATCTAATTTTGTAGAGAAATTGAATTTTCCCTCCGCTTTATCATCGCCCTTAATTTAATGCATAAAAATAAATGCCGCCTTTTTTATATTTTTTTTCTTTGCATTAACTGTGAAAAAAGATTTTCTGATTACTGGAGAAAACTACACTTTTTAAAAATATTTCTGGTAAATTTTAAAAGTCTATAATATATTGGAAAGAAGTTGTATATTCTCAAGGTGAAATATCTCTTATTTAAAACCTCAGATTCAACATCATTCTTATTTTTTTTTAAAGATTAATATACAAACATTTTAAAGTAGCATAAAAGAAAATACAACAATATGAAAAGAAGAAAAAAAAGTTCGGAGCATAGATTATGAAAGACTTCCCCAAAACATTCAAGATTCTGGAACTAAATTTTACTGTTTAATAAGGTGAAAGATGACGTCTCAGTAAGCAAATTGGAAAACTCTTTACACATCTGAAAACCGAATTTCAGAAATTTCCACCTACACACTGTAAAAAATCCAAGCCGGCTCGGCCTGCAGGCTCAGGTAGATTTCGATGTTAAGTACTGTAAAAGCACTTATTTTCGCGAGGCTTTAATTTTCGCGATTTTCGCGAGCCCGTCGTAATCGCGAAAATTTAAGCCACGCGAAATATATATATTTTTTTCGCCTCAAATAATAATAAAAAATCAGAAATTTTCTCCTTATCCAAAATTTAATGATTACAGTTACTTAAATAAGAAATAAGTACAAAAATTTCTTAAATACTTACAACTATTTCTTGAATACGATGCAATTACTTCTTGAATAAAAACAATAATACAACTAATAGAATGCAGTCATTCACTTATAATATTTATACCAGCTTCTTTGAAGCTGAGCGATGGGGAGAGTAGGGGGAGGGAGGGCGAAGAACCTTTCGGACAAAAGGAAGTTTCTTCAATTGCCTTATGCAAAAGGGGTTGGTCCTATTTAGGTAGTTTCGGAATTTTTTAACTTTCAGTTCAGTTCATATAAAATTCGCAAAATTTTCAGCTCGCGAAATCACCGATATCTTCATTTTCACGAAAATTACGGCTCGCGAAAATAAGTGCTTTTACAGTACCAATTTACCCAACAAAAACTAAATCAAGATTAGAGATAAACCCACTTTATCAATTTTATATGGCCGCTTTTGACAAGTTTTTAATTTCATTTTTATATAAGAGCTGATTTTATCAGAATGATATTAAAACAGTATTCAAAAAATATTTTTCCATGCTCTACAACCCGAAATTTACGGACACACTTTCAGATTCATTTTTAAAAGGAAAAACATGAAACTTGCTGACGTGATATTTTAAGAGATTTATAAGCGGCCAATGTTTTTATTTTTCGTTCAATAAATTAGAACTTGATTTATGAACAATTATTTTCTCAGTAGGACAATATTTTTAGTTTCTAACACAAACATATTCAGCCTCTATTTAAAAAAAAATCGGTCTTTACAGCACATTATATAGTATCTGAATAACAGAACCTACCAATTGGATGAGTTTGAAAACAAAAATAAATTTAAAAATGAGTCAGAAAATAAGCAGTTTGGATTTGAGTAATATGATATTTTTTCCTTCAACTTCTATGTACTTTTAATTTGTTTTTGCAGTAAGAATTGGTCCTATCAAAAACCTGTCAGTATAAAAGTTGTAGATAATATTCAGAAGATGTATAATAAATTTAAGCGGATTGGATATCTTGTGAATTGACGAAGTTATGGATACTTTTCTCCTTCAATCCCCCCCCCCCCTCTTACCGATTTTTGTTTTCGTTTTTAATTTGTTTTGCGGTAAGAATTGGTCCTATCAAAGACTTGTCAGTTTACAATTTGTAGATAACATTAAGACAATTTATAAGAAATTAAATTGGATTTGATATCTTGACAATTGACCAAATTATGAATTTTTTTTCTTCCCAAACCCCTATTTTTTCGCCCCTTGAGCCCATTTTTAATTTTTTCCAAAATCTGCCATACATACATTTTTGGCCCTTTTTTTAGAAGTAATAAAAACTTTATTTTGAGTCGATATGTATTATAATAAGAAGTTATGGGGTTTTTTCCTTTTTCACAAAACCCCTCCCTATTTCCAACCCCTTGGTCCGAATTTACCCATTAACGAACGTGACCGAGATTTTATGCCCCTTGATTTTATGTATCAGTTTGGAAAAGATTTGTGCAGAATTATGGAAGTTATCTTATCCATAAAAAAGTGATATATATATATATATATAAAGTTTTTTACTGGGGGTAGTTTTGGGTTCTAGGGGTCATGATGAGTGTAGATCTGCAAAAAAATTTTCCGAAATTCCAACAAAGGGGAGAATGTAATAGGTAGTATTTCATTCGAAATCTACCCCAAAAAAAAGGTGTAACGCTATCCTATAAAATTGGTGGTAGTCTTGCTGCCGCCATTTAAGGGAGTAATTTAACCAATATAATTGATGTTACGTTACTCCATAATAATGTGAATTTTGATATTTTCACTTTAGTGTGGTGTAATATTACGCCAGTTACATCAGTTTAAATTACCAGTTATATCGGTTAAATTACTCCATAAAATGGAGACAAATTTAACCGAAATAACTGGTGTTACGTTACACCGTAATAATATGAATTCTAATAGTTCCACATTACTATGGAGTAATGTTACAACAGTTACATTAGTTTAAGTTACGTCATTATACGCAGTTAAATTACCCCATAAAATTGGTTGCAGCATGCTGCCATCAATTTTATGGAGTTGCGTTACATAAATTTTTTGCAATGCAGTTGGAAAATCATCCGAACCCTCATGTGCATTTTTATCTATATATTTGTATGTATACTACATAGTTTGAAAAAAAAAATTAGTTCCGCTAAGAAACACATAACAAAGTTGAAAATACTCCGTCTTCAATTTCCGCCAGTAAGCTGAAACGTAGTTGAATTCTATTGCTCTGCCCTGTACATAATCTAAATAATTTATACACATCCAGTAACATGCAAAAAAATAATTATATTTATAAACGCATACCATAATTAAAAACGAATATTTTTGTGTATGCCTGTAAGTGGACGATAAATTCTATGCACATGATATTTTGCAACAAACACCTTGTAGGGAACATAAACGAGGTATATCAATTTCTTTATGTTTGAAAAAGTGTAGCATCATTAAAATACACCACAGACGATTTTTCACCATAGACCATAATGTAACGTAATTCTTTTGAGTGTCCCTCTAAACGAACTATAAATACTACTCACCCAGTTTTCAATAGTGAAACATGACATGGTAAACCTGAATAACGTATATGAATTACATGGCAATTAGGGTATGTTTGCCGGAGTTAGAGCAAGGTTATTGATTTTAAATTGTTTTTTCCTTTAATCTATCTTTACATGAAGAAAATATTGGATTCGTGAAAATTTTCGACTTCCGATTTTTGACGAATTTATATGTTCTAGAAGGTCCTGAACACAATTCGACTGTTTTTAGAAAATGTCTGAGTGTGAGTCAGTCTGTGAGTCTGCCTGTATGTGAGATAAATTTTGTGGACGCTCTATCTCAAGAACTAATGCACGGAATTTAATAAAACTTTGGATTTCGTTATACCTTGGTATAGATAGGTGCTGATTAGTTTTTGGTGTAAATCGCCCGAGAGATGCTGCGGTTTTCACGATTTGCGCAGTAGTTCTATCTCAAGAACTAATGCATGGATTTCTTTAAACTTTAGATTCAGTTAGACGTTGATATAAGTTATTTCTGATTAGGTTTTGGTGTGAATCACCAACAGGAGGCGTTACTATGCTACATTTTTCAGGATTTATACGATTTTAGCGATAGTCATATCTTTAGAACTAATGCACGGGATTTCATCAAATCTCATATTCTGTTAGATCTTGACATAAGTTGGTGCTTATTAGTGCTCGTGTAAATCATATGACAGGTGGCGCTGCTGTGCTGCATTTTTCATAATTTTCGCGACAGCTGTATCTCAAAAACTAATGGATGGAATTTAACTAAACTTCATATTTTGATATATTTTTACTTAAATAGATCCTTATTAGCATTGAGTGTATATTGCGCGCGACAGGTGTCGTTTTTATATTCTTTGTATTGGGATATTTGATTTCAGACAACATAACGTTGGGATGCCAAATTTCAATGATTCGTTCGAAAGATGCGATGCTTATATAGCCATTTTAAATGCACATAGTTCAACGAACCTACATTTTTAGAATTCTCATGATAGGTATAAACTGTCATTTAAGTTTGGCACTGCGAATTTTGAATAGGATAGGAGAAGGTTTTGTGATTGGCATATGCGACTAGTTTACATTTGCTTTGAGTAAAGCGTTCAATATGTCCGTGTGCAGCCTTTAGCTGTTTTACAGATAGTTTTGCTTTATTTAATAATGAAAGAAAAAAATTTCGTAAGAAAATAGTGGTATTACGTGCCAAGAGTTGTACGATTCTAGCTAGCTTCGAGTCACATGAATAAGTTTGCCACTCTTTCCATTAAATTTTCAAAAGTTTCTCTAATAGCGAAAAAACAAGCAAATAATTGTTTCTCTAAGTAAATATTCTATTCTGCGTTTGTTTGTAAATGTGATGTTGTTTTCCTGATATCATAATATGAACTTTATAATTTAGGTTACTCTTATTAAGGTGTCTCAGGGTTCTTAAAATTGGAAAAAATGAAAAAAGAGACCATTTTCAACACTTAATATCTCAAAATGTAGGGGCGACTAGAGAGGGTTGACCATACGGGAGGCTTGACCCACCCATCAGTTTTGATATTTAAAAGAATTTCAGAATTTTGTCAATAGGTGTCGACCAAAGCTACTGGAATGCTCAAACAACAATCTTTGTTTCATACAGTTAATCGAAATAGGTGCGGAAAAAATCAATTTTTAGGCATTTTCAACCTAAAAGTTGTATTTTTTAGAAATATTTTGAAAGTTTTCTTCAGATAAAATATATCATAGAAATTTAAGCAAGTAGGTTTTAAGTAATGCACAAAATATCGATCTTTCATTCCAGGCATAAAGATTGTACAGTAAATTAAGCTTAACATAACAATGTGCTATTCTTTAGAAAAGGGCTATGTGGGGAGGCTTGACCCAGTCAATGTGAGGGAGGGTTGAGCAGATGCTGAAGGCTCACTTAATGAAGTGATTTTGGAAATCTTTTTATTATACACTGTGCATAATGAAAGGTTAATGGCTACATATAAAAAAGAATGTAAATTTATTCTGTAAAGCTGCAGTGAAATTGGGTGATGAAAAAGAAAATGTTTAAAACTGATTAAAGAAAAACGCGTAAAATTGCTATAGTATCCACTGCGAGAAAAAATTTAATGAAATATAAATGGAAAAGTTTATAGGAACTTTTTTCCATTTAAATATTGCTTACAGTATGTAAATAAAAACAGTGGAAAAGACTAGAAAAGAATAGAAAGTTTGAAAGCACCAGTCTCAACCCTTTCAGGGGCAGTTGAATGTTTATGAAACCACTTAATTTTAATTCCCAAACGCAAAATGGTACCAGAATTTTGTTAAAATATTTTCCATTTAATATGTATATGAAGTATAGCCCTTTTCTTATTTCCTGATAAATTTGTTCGTAAATTCCGGTGCCAGTCATTTATTTCAACATTTTAGTAGTGAAAGTAGTTTGCACCTGAAAGGGTTAAAATATGCTGTGATAAGTCGACACATTCAAGACGGGAAACGACGTTCTCGTTTTCATTCAAAAACATCATTGACTAAGGGCGTGTCTTCTAACTTACAGAAAAAGCATTTATATCATGTTGTCCATATTTTTTTAGATTGCAGGACATTTTATATTAAATTCGTACATTGAAAGATATTTACCGATGCATAAACTTAAAGAAACCAATTTAGAACATCAGTTTACAAAAGACTTTTAGAACAGGGAGGAGCTTCTACTGTTTAAAATTCAGATTTGATAGAAATTGCCAGTTGGCAATGTATTAAGTGCTCATGCAGCTGCAAAAGATCATAGCATTGATCGAAAAACTTTAGGAAGGTATGTAGACAAGTTTCACCAGGATGCATACAGTGAGATGAAAGCCAAACTATAAAAAAGCGGAACAGTGGCTCCTAAATCCTGACATAATAATACATGAAACCCTATGAAAACGGAACCTAACTCTAACGGAATACTGTCTTAAATGTTGAAATTTAATTTTCCCTGCTGTACAATTATACCTGCTAAGACAAAATCCAGTGTAAAAGAAAAATTTTCTCCTCTGACTTGCGATTGCATCTAAACAGGTATGGTTAGCATATTTTCAAAAACAAAATTATAATAATTAAAGCATGTAGCATAAAGTTATTTTACTTTTTTTAAACTGATTTTATTTCTCTTTACAAATATTTCAATATAAAACAATGTGGGTCAAGCCTCCCATATAGTAGGTCAAGCCTCCCATATAGTGGGTCAACCCTCCCATACGTGGGAGCGTTGACCCATTATTTTCACTTGACTAAAATCAATCATTTTTCAAATTTTTTATATATTACACTTATGCAGCAATTTTATTTTGATAACTGGTTGTATAACGAATAAAATGATATATAAAACTTCATTCTGCGTTCAATATTTAAAAAATAAAAAATCATTTAGTAAAAAGTGGGTCAACCATCCCTAGTCTCCCCTATATCATTTAAAAAAAACAATTTTTATTGGGATGAAAGATATAAGTATGTTCTTACATTTTTTGTATTTAAAAAATTGCAAGATGGGGAATTAGCATTCAAAGGGGGCTCCAAACTGTCAGATATTTGACTAGCAAAAAATTGGTATAACAGCTTATGCGCACAATTAGAAAATAACTATTGCAACTAGAATGAAATTTTTGGTGCCTACTTATACTTCATATTATAATAAGTATCCTGAACCTAAATAAGGTTGTATTTGAAGCATTTTTATATTTTTAATACAAAGTGGTATTTACCTATTGCAAAATTTTGAAAATTTCAACAATATAATCACCTAAAAAAATATTTTTTGAACAGTAAAAAGAAATTTTAGGTTGAGTTTATACAGACTAACATGACACATATGTTTTGAAATTTTCATGAAAATATATTCAGAAGTTTTTGAGATATATGCTGCGCGTTATGCCCAAAAACGTCATTTGTAGAAAATGACTTCAAAGTTTCGGAAACGCCGCTTCAGCTATTGAGTGGGTATAATTCTAAAAACCATAACTTCTGTTCTAATGAGAATTTCAAGGAAACAATTATAGTAAAATGTTAAAAAAAGATAGTAGTTTAACATCTAAAAAAATTAAAATTTCGAAAATTTTGAATCTTTAAGAGTCCCGAGACCCCTTAAAATGTTTATCTGGATTTTCAAGTTAGTTGTATCCATCACAAAATTTTCTTCTACAAGTTGTCCAGCAAAGGAATCCCTGATTTTAAAATTAAGTAACTCGGAAACTAAGATCGATAGAAGAAGGAAACAAGTGGTATGTTTATTTTAAAACCCGAAAAAAATCTGATTCGATAGTTTCAAAATTAGTTACAAATTTTGTCGACAAGTTGCGATGTACGGTGAAGTCGCAGTACAGAATCGGAGAAATGGGCTGCAGACTGTCCTTTGTAAGCAGTCGTTCTTGTCATCAGACACTCTGCCTGTTCACTGAAAATTCTCGAAAAGTTTGCAAATTGTTCAATTCCTACTATTAGCTCACACTCTCCCTATATTTATTTATATATTTATTTGTCGTGTTCAAATTTTCAATAAAAATAAAATACTCATTATTCATTCTATCAAGCTGAAATAAAATTTTTTAAACTTGTACTGGATGACAATTGATGTTAATACAGTTTTTTCAAATATTAATTCATTAATTAAATTTTAATTAATTAATTTTAGTTTTGCATGGGAAACAAAATGGCGGCCATTGGTTATTGAAGATCAATGAAAGTATTTTCAATAAGGGGTTACCATAGGGGGGACCCTGTTCTGTCGCCAAATACCGCCAAGTTCGTCGCCAACTTGGCGATATATTGCCAAATTTGGCAGCCAAAATGAGTCGCCAAAAGTGACGCCAACTGGGCGGTATCTCTAATATTTCGCCAAATTCCCATAGAGTTCCATTGTAAACCTACTTGCTTATAGAAAATCAACAAATTGAGATATTTTAATGCAACAAAAACTAATATTAGCTTAAAGGATTATATTAAATTATTCTTTGATGGCCTAAGTAGGAATTGACTTTAAAAACAAAATTTTTATATTACTTGTTTTCTTATCAGAACCTTTTGCAACTTAAAACTGCGATTCAAAACTGCGCCTTGTTACCGTCGGAATACGATTTAACCGTCGACACTCGAGTAATAAAAAACACGTTGCTTCACAGAATAGATGATTTCATTCATTTTCTTCAGTAAAAAGATTGATCCCTCTGTACTTCAAAGTACTTTGTTTTAGGGATCCCTCAGATACTACAGCACCACCTGTTGACAAAATGTGTAACAAATTTTGAAACAATTGTATCAGATTTTTGCGGCTTTCAAAATAAACCTACCATTTGTTTCGTTCTTTATCGACTTTAGTTTCCTAGTTAATTAATTTCAAGTCGGGGAGTCCATTGCCGGACACCCTGTATATCAATGAAGTCGTCTGCAACCGAATTTAAATGAGAATCTATTCGTTTTTGAGATATAGCTATCGCAGAAGTCATTAAAAGCAGAGCATAGCATCGACACCTGTTGGTTAATTTACATACAAACCTAATAAAGATCTATTTATGTCAAAGTCTAACGGAATGTGTTTGACAGAACAAGTCTAACAGGATTAGTTTGACGAACTTCTGTGCATTAGTTCTTGAGATATAACTATCGTGGTAATCGTGAAAAGCAGAGCATAACAGCAACACCTTTTGAGGAGTATACAGCCAAATCTACTAAAGAACTATTTATGCAAGGTCTAACAGTTTATGTTTGACAGAACTAGTCTAACAGGACTAGTTTGATGAAATTCCGTGCATTAGTTCTTGAGATATAACTATCGTGGGGATCGTGAAAAGCAAAGCATAACAGAAACATCTGTTGAGGAGTATACACTCAAAGCTACTAAAGATCTATTTATGTCAAGTCTGACAGAATATGCTTGACAGAACTACTAACAAGACTAGTTCGATAAAATTCCGTGCATTAGTTCATGAGATATAACTAACGCGGAAATCGTGAAAAGTAGAGAATAACAGTTAAGGAGTTTACACCCAAACTTACTAAAGATATATTTATGTCAAGGTCTTGCAGAATACGGAGTCTGATAAAATTTCGTGAATTAGCTCTTGAGATATCGTTATCGCGTAAGTCACAAAAGATGTAGCATAACAACGACATTTATTGGAGAGTTTACATCAAAACCTGATCAGCGCCTATTTATGTGAAAGTCTAATAGAATGTTGATTTTTACGAAATTCCGCGCATTAGTTCTTTAGATACAGCTATCGCGGAAATTGTGAAAAAGGCAGAATAGCAGCGCCACCTGTTGGGCGATTTAAGCCAAAACTTAGTCAGCACCTATTTATGTCGTTGTCTAACTGAATATGAAGGTTTATTTAATTTAATGCGTTAGTTCTTGAGATAGTGCTCCCACAAAATTCTTCGGAGATACATACGTTTTAGAAATACAGCGACTTCTAGACATACAAGCAGATATTTTCTAAAAACAGCCAAATTTTTTTAAACATATAAATCTGTTGAATACCGGAAATCGAAAATTTTCCTGAATCTTACACTTTCTTCTTGTAAAGATCGAAGAAAGTAAACATAAATTTTTATTTTAACGAAAAGATATAAATACAAAGGATTTATTTAAAATTCAATGAACTTACTTATTCTTTAATTTTCAACGACAAAATCTATTAGATTACTAAATATTAAATAATCAACAGCTAATATAATTAATTTACCGGTATTTAATTACTTATTTGTTAATTAACTATTTGTATTATTAACTAACTCCTGAATATTTGTTAATTAATGATAAATGATAAAATTAATAAGTAAGATTGTAAAGATCGAAGAAAGTAAAAAAAAAGTTTTATTTTAACGAAAATATATAAATACAAAGGACTATCAAAAATTCAATGAACTTATTTATTATTAGATTTTCAAATGACAAAATTAATCAATTTAGTGAATAACAGTTAATCAACAACTAGTATAATCAACTAACCAGTATTTAATTATTTATTTGGTAATTAGCTACTAGTAGTATTAACAAACTCCTGAATAGTTGCTAATTAATAATATTCCTTTTTTAAATAAAATAAACGTTTGTGAACAAAGTGACGTATTAAAATGAATGGATCGTCAGTTAAATATTATTTCCTCAATAGAAGTATAATCCAGAGCACAACTACTTCTACTTCTAGACTCTTCCATTTCAAATGAAGTGGTGTATTTGAAATGAATTGAACAGCAATTAATGAAAATATTCCATGACGATTGCTGTCGATTTGCAGACCGAAAGTAGTAAGAAATTGAAATAAAATATTGAAAATGGCGTATGTGAACAAAGTGACGTATTAGAATGAATGGAACGGCAATTAAATATTTTTCTCTGCAGAAGTTTTATCCAAAAGCACTGCTACTTCAACTGCGGTCCAGTTACGCATTTAAAAATGAAAGTAACATATGTGAACAAAGAGACGTATTAAAATGAATTGATCGGCAGTTAAATATTTTTTTCCTCTACGCAAGTTTAATTCAGATCACTACTACTTCTACTTTCATCTACCCTAAGAATTATAGGTTCTCCCATTTCAAACGAAGTACGTATTTGAAATGAATAGAAAATCAATTAATGAAATTATACCCTGAGGATGGCTGCGGATTTGCAGGCCAAAAGTACTAGGAAATTTAAATAAAATGTTTTAAACTTGTAACACCAGCAGCATTATTATCTATTGCCTTTTAGGTAAACAGAAAACGTTTAAAATTCATATTGTGTAGTTTGTGATTCTTTTTTTTTTATTTTCTCAGTAAAATTTAATGTTAGTCTTTTTGAAGTCATTACTAAATATCATTCACAACTGAAAAATGCAAATCAACATTTAACTAAAGTTAATTTTTTTTAAGTAAAAATACAGCTATTACTTATTTTACATAATTTAACATAAAATATTGAATTGCTTTGATCTGTGTTTTTTAAGAAAATTTCCTTCAGATGATTGGTTCATTAAATCGCGTTCATAATAATACTTTAAAAGTAACAAACTGAAAAGTATTTTTACACGTGCATAATTTTGATGTTTAAAAAAAGCTTTAAAAAATGAAAAGGACGATACTCTCACTTTAAAATTCACATTTGCGTTTATAAACTTAAAAGATCATTGTATTATATTTCTTTTGCATGCAGCATTAAACTTTAAAACGCGGCATTATAGGATATTTAAAAATAGTTCTGCAATTAACCTAGAACTAAAAATAAATTTTAAAACTTCACATTAAATCATTCTCAATAACTATCTTTATAGATTAGTTCAAGTATTAAAATGAAGTAGATATTAATTATATATACAGGGTTATTAGCAAAAAAAAAAAAAAAAAAAAACGTTTACAAAATCACATAGTAAATCAGGCATACAACAAGAATGAAAAATCACATAGGAACATAGGGTCGCAAGCCACGTATTGAGTCACAAATACAGAGTGTTTCTTCCTTACTCAATTGAGATTGACGGTCATAACTTTCAGAAAACTGAAGTATATTATAATAAAACGTTTAACAGACATTCTCATCTTTGTTGTAAATGTGAGAGCAACAAACAAAAGTGGTAGAAGTTTGCATTATACGCGCCAGCAGTATGCACTTGATGCCTTACATTTTGGGTTTTGATTATCAATTCATGCGACCTCATCGATTGGTTGAGCAACATCTTTTTCCAGATCTTTTCGTGATGTTATCACATTTCACTCAAAACAAGATACATATCGTTGCATTTTCATTACAATGTTTTTGTTTAAATCGAAATTATGACCGTCAACCCGGGCTCAGTTAGGATGAAGTATCTTGTATTTGCGACTCAATAAGTGGTTTGCGACCCTATGTTCCTATGTGACTTTTTATCCTTGCTGTATGCCTGATTTGCCATGTCATTTTGTATTTTTTTTAATCACTCTGTGTATATATATATATATATACACAGGGTGGTCCAGAAATATATGCCAAAAATGCACAGGCAGGTAGAGGGGACCTAAATAATCCGATTTCGTATAGGAATGTGGGTGCAGAAATGCAGTGTTGAGGCACTAGAGGGTGCTGTTATGTTCGGTGGATGGAAGGGGTTCGCTGGCTTGAATAGCCTTTTCCTCATCGATTTTGAGCAACATGCATCGTTACACCAATGTGGAGCTTGCCGACATGCATTTTATGTATGGGGCTGCACAAGTAAATGGCTCACACACAAAGGATGTCCAACAGCTTTTGAGCTCTACGACTGTGCTATCCTCTACTGTGCGTAATACTACTTTTTCCACTGCAGGAATTCTGTGATATCTTGCAGTGCCCTTATCACGCCTGGAAGCATAAAACGATTCACTTGCGCCCAACTCCTAATGAAGACGCTCAAACGTTCGGGGATTCTGCAGAATCCTACTCGGAAATCGTTAATCTAAGTCCTTTGAGCAGCCAATCCATTTCTTTGCGTAATCTCATACAGGAAATGCATGTCGGCAAGCTCCGCATTTGGGTAATAATCCATATTCCTTGATATTCGTGCAGGAACTGATGATTCAAGCCAAAGAAGATCATTCATCCACTGCATTCAACAGCGCCCTCTACTGCCTCAACACTGCATTTCTGCACCCACATTCCTATAAAAAATCTGATTATTTAGGTCCTCTCTACCTGCCTTTACATTTGTGACACATATTTCTGGACCACCCTGTATGTATATATATATATATATATAACCTTTTATAAACCAATACAAATTATCATCAACAATTGTGAATATACAGATTAAAAATGAGTTGTTATGAAAATTAAAAATGAAGTACTGACCTTTATAAAATTCTTTGAAACTGATCATCATAACAAGTGAGACAAGGAATTGAAACTATCGTAAACATTGGAAAAATGGAAATGTTTGCGGAAGCAAGGTAGAATCATCATGCCCAAATTACCTTGAGTTCCACAAATAACATGTACGGTTTCATCCTTGCATAAGCCATAACAAGATAAAAAATGCTAAATTCGGGCTACCGTACACAATAAATCAAAATGAAAGAAGCCAGAAGCATTGAAGATCCACCGTGCCATCAATGTTACAGCTTATTGGAAAGGCTATAAGAAATTATTTGCACATGTTGCCAAAAATATTTCAGTAAAATAATATTAGTACAACCAAGGAGCTAAGATAAAGAGTGTAATAAGGTTGAAATAGATTAAATACAGTATTTTCATTAAAGGATCAGAAATAGTGCTGCCTCTTTCATTATTTAATACTTTTAAAAATCACTCCCAAAGTTTCATTTTTAGGAAAGAGAGGGGGGAAATAAAAATTAAACTTTGACCAATATAATTTAATAATAATAATAATAATAATAATAATAAAACCCTTTTATGTAGGCATTATTGAAGTGTGCTGAATCAACTACCATAATAAAATATGTAATATTGCGAATTAACATAGATACATGAAAAAATTAAAAACATTTTTGCTTGATTAATCATAAAGTGTATGTATGTTAAACAAATAAATGTTTCTGCTTTGTTTAAAAATATGTTTGTGAGGGAAATTACTTTTTAAGCAGTCTACGAATTTTGTTTCAGAAACTAATAATGTGTTTTTGTTTATGAAATTTATTCGTACTAAAATTTCATATAAATAAAGCAAGAATTATGTTATTAACAATTACTATAGGCTAATTCCATGGGTTTTTGTAGTGTAAGTTACGTAGTGATAATTGTTATGCTTTTTGATCACTTTTATTTTCGTAAAGTTTGCTTGGCCTTATTCAATTAATGAGATATCTCCGATAAAATAAGTCACCTTTTTTCATTCTAAAATACTGGTAGCCAAAAATCGTAGCATGTGACGTACACTACAGGTACTCATGGAAATACCCTATATTTATTAGTCCGTAAGTGCAATTAATAAAGTGTGCATATAAAATAAAATGTGAAGTTGATTTGGGCAGAATACTTTAAGAACACTTCTTTTAGTTTTCTTTTTTTTTTTTTCAAAAAAATAAATGATTCATTAAGTTCTATTAATTATAATCCTTCAAACTATTAAGCAGAAAACCATTTTTGGCTTCTTTTAGTCTTAACGTTTAAAAAATTATGCTTAAGCCCTTGAGTACGCCCACGTACGATGCGTACGTGGTTGAAAGTACGTGCGTAACGACGGCAACGCGGCGAAGTGGTTTCCAGTTTGTCGCTGCATCTGGCTGGTTTTTTATTTAGACATTCCGAATTCTCACCAGTAAGTTTTAATATTTTTTGCTCAGTAAGATAGTAGAGTTAGTTGCGAAGACCGTTTGTTCGAGGTGCCTTGGAGATCACTCCTACATCTCCGACGCATAAGAAATTGAAGAGATAACTGGTAGTCAACATATGTAGAGAAACAACAGCCGTGAGGGTGATGTCAGCATGCCATGAACATGGGATTGGTCGGGTAAGCCCTTCCCACAGGAAAAGTCAAAGACTTTTAAGATACATAGACCGGCAATTTCCATTCAAAAGCATGTGAAATCATGGCAGCCATCTGAAGTAAATTGAAACACCTGAACTGCGAGGTTTGTACGTCAACTGTGGTTATATACCATTAAGTGCTATGGCTAGAATGAGCTTAAAAAATAATTTTTATCAATATATATGAAGTTTATGGCATATTTTTTTACATGAAGCTATTTTTTATATCTAAATATGCGTTATAAATATTGAATTTTCAGAAATAAAGTTAAATAAGGCGATTTATTAATAATTTTATGGATGGTATGTTTGAAAAAGAGTATCTAATTTTAACATGCCTTATAAACCTAAATAAAGGCGAAATTTAATAATAATAAAGGCGAAATCTAGACGGCAAAACTGGTGGTAGTTGGAAGCCGATCGCTGTTTTCGACGACGTACTCAAAAGGTTAATAAAGAGTTTAAGCGAAAGTAGATAAATACTTTTAATTTAAAATTCCCAGTTGTTTTTATCTTCCTAAAAGGCCATTGTCTTTTAATATTTCTTTTGCATAAATAATTCAACTTTAAAAGTGGAAGCACGTAATCCTTAAAAATAGCTCTGCTATTAGCATAAGACTTTAACTGCTTTATCTTCACTGACAGACATTTTTAATATGTATCACTCATGATGATTCAAAATGTATAAATAAAATAGAACAATGGAAACTGGATGGGCTGGAAGATCAAAACCATTGTTCGACTCGGGTATCGTAGGCCATTTAAGTTGATGCCACTGATTATAAATAATTATTCCGAAATTTGCTGTAGTGTTACTAGATAAGGAATGAATAATTTGTAGTTGTAATTAATCAACAAGTAATATAATTTTTTTTAAAGTCAATTCCTACTTAGGTCATCAAAGAAAAATTTAACATAACCCCTTAATGTAATGAAACAGTTGTTATACATGTTTTTATAACCCCTTAAGTTAATATTAGTTTTTGTTGCATTAAAATATCTCAATTCAATTTGTTGATTTTCTATATGCAAGTAAACCCTATTGACTTACAATGGAAATCTATGTGAATTTGGTGAAATATTAGAGATATCGCCAAGTTGGCGGCACTTTTGGCGACTCTTTTTGGTCGCCAAATTTGACGATATATCGCCAAGTTGGCTATAAAATTGGCGGTATTTGGCGTCAGAATAGGGATCCCCTAAGGTAACCGCCCTTTTAGGTATGGTGATGCATTAAATGCAGTTCAATAACCAATGACCGCCATTTTGTCTCCATATAAAAATAAAATTAATTAATTAAAATTTAATTAATGAATTAATGTTAGAAAAAACTGTATTAACATCAAGTGTCATTCACCAGAAGTAAAAAAAATTATTTGAACTTGATTGGATGAATAATAAGTATTTTATTAACGATTGAAAATTTGAGCAAGATATATAGGGAGAGTGTGAACTAATAGTAGGAACTGAATGAATAATAATAATCAATCAAATGTATAATTTACATCCGGTAGTGTTCTTCGTGGGAAAAGAATGTCAAATCACTATTTTTATTCCAAATATTCCCTCTATTTTTATTTTCAAAGGTGTCTTAAAATATGCCGAATATCTAAACTTATTAAACGTTTCAAAGCTGAACAAGATAAACTTTTTCCTATTTGTATTTCCAAGTAGTATGGAGTTTTCGTAATTTATACATATAAAATGGATGCTTTCTTAAGGGAACAAGAGACCTTCAAATTGATTTTTTAATTTTTTTAAACTTTCACTTTAAATACTATTCAAGGGCACATTATGTATTATGGCATATGTCTATCACACATGAAATGAAAACAAAAAATTTGAGGGAGAGAAAAATAAGAAAATTTCTGAATATTTTAAGCGTTATGAAAAAGTTTTCAAAATAACACATGCGCATTCCATATCAGTTAAAATCCCCAATATTGTTTATGCAAGTTTCTTTTAATCTATACTAATATTATAAAGAAGTAAAAATTGTTTGTGTGTTTGTTCGAGGTAATCTCTGGAGCTATAGGACCTATTTCAAAAGTATTGGTATCAAAATGATTGTGTTAGTCCCACTTAAAACATAGGATATATCTTATGTCCGTGCCACTAACCCAAATGTGGTGCAGGAGCAAAAAGCGTTCTAAAAATCTGATTTTTGTGTTATTGAAGGGCCTAGAAACATGAAATTTGGAATGGTAGTTACTTATAAGATATAAATGATCTCTAAGGACATTTTTTAAAACATTCGAAATTTAAAGGAGGTGAAAATGCGCAAAAACGTTCTAAACAACGTTCTAAATGGCAATTTCTACGCATTCTCAAGAAGTAACAAACCGATTTAAAAAATAATGGTTTCAAAATGATGGTGACAGCCGTTGCTCCAACATAGGCTATTTTTTTGTCGGCGCCACTACCCCAAAGGGGGTGCAGGAGAAAAAAAAAACTTACTAAAAGGCGATTTTTGTGTTGCTGAAGGGCCTAGGAACATGAAATTTGAAATGGTAGTTACGTATAAGATATAAAAGATCTCTAAGAATATTTCTTAAACATTCGAAATTTAAAGGGGGTGAAAATGCGCAAAAATCGTTCTAAAAAACGTTGTAAATGGCGATTTCTGAGCAATCTCAGGAAGTAACGAACCGATTTAAAAACTAATGGTGTCAAAATGATGGTGCAAGCCCTTGCTCCAATATAGGCTATATTTTATATCGGTGTCATTACCCCAAAGACGGTGCAGGAGCAAAAAACGTTCTAAAATTTCGACTTTTGTGGTACTGAAGGACCTAGAAACATGATATTTGGAATGGTAGTTATAACACACAAATGATCTTTAAGAACATTTCTTTAAAAAAAAAATCGAAATTTAAAAAGGCTGATAATGCGCGAAAAGCGTTTTAAAAACGTTCTAAAAGGCAATTTCTACGCAAACTCAGAAAGTAGCAAACCGATTTCAGAAGTAGTGGTTGAAAAGTGATCATGCCAGCCTTTGCTTCAACATAGGCTCTATTGCATGTTGGTGTCACTACCACCTGGAATTTGTAGAAGCAAAAAACGTTCTAAATTGCGATTTCTGTGATACTGAAGAGGCTAGAAAATTTAAATATGACATGGTCGTTACTTATAACATATAAATGCCTTCTAAGAACTGTCGAAAATAAATTCGAAATTTAAATAGGTGAAGCGAAGGGAAGGGGAAAAAGCGTACTAAAAAAGTCCTAAGTTACGATTTCTATGCAATCTTAGGAAATAGTAAACTGATTACAAAAATAATGGTTGCGAATCAATGGTGACAGTCTCTGATTCCACAGAAGTTATATTTTAGGAACTTTCTGAGGCTATATCTTATGTCCGCGCCACTGGCCAAAAGGGGCTGCAGGAGCAAAAAACCTTCTAAAAATGCGATTTTTGTGTTACTGAAAGACCTAGAAACATGAAATTCGGAATGGTAGTTACTTATAAGATCTAAACTATCTCTAAGAAATCTCTTTAAAAATTCGAAATTTAAAAGGGACAAAAATGCGCGAAAAGCGTTCTAAAAAACTTTTTAAATTGCGATTTCTACGCAATCTCAGAAATTACCGATTCGATTTTTTTTTTAAATTGTGTAAAAACGATTGCGATAGCCCTCGCTTCAACATAAGCAATATTTTATGTCGGTGCCACTAACAAAAAGGGAGGTGCAGGAGCAAAAATGTTCTAAATTGCGTTTTGTGTGATACCGCAGGGGCTAGCGACTTGAAATTAGGCATGGTAGTTACTTATAAGATATAAATGATCTCTAAGAACCTTTCCTAAATAATTCGAAATTTAAAAGGGGTGAAAATGGACGAAAAACGTCCTAAAAATCGTTCTAAATTGCGATTTATACAAAATCTGAGAAAGTACCTAACAAATTTCAAAAGTAATGATTGGAAATTGATGATGATAGCCCTTGTTCCAATATAGGATGTATTTCATGTCGGCTTCACTACCACCTTGCGGTTGCATTTTAAAAACGTTTTAAATTGCAATTTTTGTGATACTGAAGGGGTTATAGCCACTTGAAATTTGGCATGGTACAATTTGGCACTTATGAGATGTAAATGTTCTCTCAGAAAAATTCCTTAAAAATTTGATATTAATAAGGGGTGAAAATGAACGAAAAGCGTTCTAAAAACGTTCTAAATAGCGATTTCTACGCAGTATCAGGAAATATAAACCGATTTTAAAAGTAATGGTTTCAAATTGTTAGTGACAGACACTGCTCCAACATAGCCTATATTTTATGTTGTTGTCACTACACCTGGGGTTACAGTAGCAAAAAATGTTCTAAATTGCGTTTTTTGTGTTACTGAGGGAGTCTGACATTTTTAATTTGGAATGGTAATTACTTCAAAGATGCAAATGCTTTCTAAGAATTGACGAAAGCAAATTCCAAATTTAAAAGGTTGAAGTGAGCGTTTTAAATTATGATTTTTATGCAGTCGTATGAAATACGAAACCGATTTCAAGCATAGTGATTGCAAATTGATGGTGATAGAACCTGCTCAAACATAAGCTATATTTTATGTCGGTGCCACAACCCCTAGAGGGTTGCAGGATCAAAAAACTTTCTAAATTGCGATTTCTGTGGTACTGAAGACACTAGAAACTTTAAATATAGAATAGTCGTTACTTATAAAATATAAAGGTCCTCTAATAATAGTCGAAAATAAATTCGAAATTAAAAAAGGGTGAAACGAAGGGAAGGAGCGAAAAGCATTCTAAAAGAGTCCTAAATTACGATTTCTATGCAATCTCAGGAAATAATAAACATATTACAAAAGTTATTGGTTGCGAATCAAGGGTGATAGTCTCTGATCCTATACGGGCTATATTTTATGCCGGTGTCACTACTATCTGGTTGGCAGGAACAACAAGAAAGCCTTTAAAAGCCTCTAAATTTCGTTTTCTATAGAATATCAGGAAATATCAACCGATTTCAAAGTTAATGTTGGCAAATTAACGGTGACTGTCTCTGTTTCACCATTTTTTGAGACATTCTATTTCAACTCTTTTTCGGCATTTTATGTTGGTGCCACTAACACCGGAGAGGTGGTAGACTGTTAGACAAGAAGCTTGGAATTTGACATGATGGTTAATTTTAAGATGTAAATGTGTTAAGATGGTTTCTAAAAAATTCAAAACTTCAAATGAATATTGAAATGAGTGTATGGAATGAGCATAAAAGTCTCAAAATACTTTCTAAATTATCATTTATTTGAAATTAGATTTAGTTCTTATTAATTAAAATCTCATTTCTTTCTATTGCACTTTTATAATGAAGTTTAGTCAAATTGTGGCTTAATTCGTAATTTTTGAATTATTCCAAAAAAATGTCCTTCTAATAAAAAATAGTCGTGCAACTATTACTTGGCATATCTCAACTATTACGCGAGAAAAGCCACGGGGTTTGCTAGTATACAAATAAAACTGTGCATCGAATTTTATATATTTGAATCGAAAGGTAAGAAAAAGATATTTTCTAAATTTTTAAAAATTTCAGCATTTTTGGATCATATTTCTGCAATTAGCTACCTTTAATTATAATTCCTTCAATTATATTTAGGTTTTAAAAAAGATGCACAGTTTTAGGCAGATATAATGACAAACAGCTATAAAAAATATTGGGGATTTTCACTGATATGGAATGCGCATCTGGAATTTTAAAAAGTTCTTCATAAAGCGTAAAATATTCAATTCCTTATTTTTCGCCCCACATATTTTTTAAAATTTCATGTGTGATAAATATATGCCAACCTTGAATAGTATTTAAATTGAAATTAAAAAAAATTAAAAAATAAATTTGAAGGTCCCTTGTCCCCTGATTTATTCTGTTGGGTATAAAGCCTTTGTAGCATAATGAAGCAGCCAGTTAAACTAGCAATATAAATGTAGGTGAAGTCTTTTGGACAACATATAAGAGAAAGAATCTGGAATTTACATACATGAAGATTTTTCAGACTGCCTCCAGAGTAAAAGTTCTTTGTATCTTAGTTGTAAGTCAATTGCATAAAAACATTAAATTCATTGGAACCAAGACGCATTAACTTAATTGTCAGAACTTTTTTGGCATAATGTAATGGGCAGTTAAACTATACTATAAATGTAGGTGATTTCTTTTAAATAGCTAATAAGATAACGAATTTGGAATTTACTAACATGAATATATTTCAGACAGCCTCCAGAGTAAAAATTCTTTTTATCTTAATTGTATGTCAATTGAATACATTCATTGAAAGCATGCTACATTAACTTTACCGTCAAAACTTTTGTGGCATAAAGAAGTGGCCAGTTAAACTAGCAATATAAATGAAGGTGAAGTCTTTTGAATAGCTCATAAGAGAGAATCTGGAATTTACATACACGAAGGTTTTTCAGACTGCTTCCAGAGTAAAAGTTCTTTGTATCTTAATTGTAAGTAGATGGCATAAAACATTACTTTCATTGGAATCATGCCATATTAACTTAACTGTCAGAACTTGTTTTTGGATAATGAAATGGGCAGATAAACTAACAATATGAGGTTAACAATGTACGTGACAATAACAATGTAGGTGATTTCTTTTGAATAGGTAATAAGGTAAAGAATCTGGAATTTACCAACAACAATATACTGTACGTTTCCAGGGTAATACGTATTGATAGAATCGCTTGACACGACCGTTAACGAATTTTAACCCACTTCCCTGATTACCCCGCGTTATCTCGGGCTCGTATATTAATTAATATCCTGAAAAAACACGGGCATGCCATAATTTGTCATTTCGATTTGTTTTATTACATTTTTACTCTGCCTGAAGCTAAAAAAGAAAAAATTATTCTTATATAATACAATAATTTATATATTAAAATAAATTATATGTAATATTTGATTGACAGTTCTTCAAGTTCTGTAATGTGAAATACAAATGATAATATGTAATGATGTGATTGCAAAAAATGTGATGATTTTTAGTAATTTTTTCAAAAAAAATTGTTAAGGGAAGCGGTTAAAAAGATGTTCAATGTGTAACTATTACAAAAAAAAAAGGCAAATAACTGGCATTAATAAATTTAAATATTACGTAACACAAATACATGATTCACAAAAGAGCCTTTGAATATCTCATTACAGAAATATATATTTTAGTATACATATTTTTTGTATAGAAAAGTAGTTTTTATTTCTAAAACATGTTCAACATTTATTGTTTATAGACGTGTCTTTTAAGTTGTAGTAATTGTAGTAAAAAAAAAAAAAAAAAAAAAAAGCATTTTTCGTTCGTTGGTATTTTATATAACAGTCGGCAAATTTTCAAAATCCTGAATCCCCAGAACATCTATCACTGCTTTCAAACTGATAGATATTTGCATGTAAAAGCTTTGTCTACACAACTAGAGCTGTTCTTCCATGCGAAAATATCCAAATCTTATGTTGGAATAAATAGTTCCATATTATTTTGTATTCAGCTGATGATCATTTGTTTGCTATGTTCTTCTCTAACCTCGCAAAAGTATTATCTAAGAGGTTTTAAAATTTCTTGAAAAGGAAAAACATTTCACTAAAGCTATTTGCAGCAGGCATGAATTATGCATGAATAAAAATTCTTATGCAACATTCTTTTTAAGATTCCGAGACATGCATTTTTTATTTTTAACTCATAAGTAATCATTTAAGATCATTCCCATTGAAATTTATAAATGTCATGAAAAAACAAACTAATTAGTTTACATAAATTACAATCTACACTATATGGCCAAAGGTGAGTTGCAATTTTAGACGTTTTGTTAAATATCTAGAAAAATACATGAGGAATTAACCTGAACCTCCAGATGTGTAAACAATATAGTGTAGGTTATATATTCCCGTGAAGATTTTTTTTTTCAGAAACCCCATACAGGCCCTTCAACAAATTGAAAAAGAATGAAAATCTTTTGGATAACCCTGTCAAAACTAATATAGCAAAAGCATTCAAACCATAGATTATTCTCAAATTTTGCGAAGTTTTTTGCTTATAATTTGCAGAGTTTTTAATATGAAAAATGTTCTTTTCAAAAAATATGGCAAACAACATTTAGAACAATACCCTGCAATCAAAATTAAAATATATTAAAAATTGTATGAAAAATGAACAGGTTTACTCAATAATGTTTTGCTGTGCATGCCCGAACGCAATCAAAATATAATGTGCATAATGTGTTAGCTAAATGTATAGAGCAACTTTTGTAAAAGTCTCAAAAACATAGCTTGAAAAATCTGAAAATTGTGTTGATAGAATAAGCTCAAAATCCAGTGTTTAAATAGTGAAGCAAAAAGATGAAGGACTATATCCATATATCCAGTGATTAGTGCCAATATAGCATACACGATATTGCACGCACTATTTTTTACTTTCTTCTATCTTTACAAGAAGAAAGTATTGGATTCGTGAAAATTTTCGAATTCCGGTTTTCGACGGATTGACATGTTTTAGGGGTCAGAGATACCGAAAAACTGACACAAATTTTGTGGGCGCTGTATCTCAAGAACTAATGCACGGAATTTAATAAAAATTTATATTCAGTTAGCCCCTGATGTAAGTTGGTGCTGATTACCTTTTGGTGTAAATCACCCAACAGGTGGCGCTGCAATACATCATTTATCCTGATTTCCGCAATGTCTCTATCTCAAGAACAAATGCGTGGATTTTCATTGAACTTCAGATTCAGTTAGTCTTTGATATGAATTGGCGCTGACTACGTTTTGGTGTTAGTCGCCCAACAGGTGGAGCTGCTATTCTGCATTTTCCTGATTCCTGCAATAGTTTTATCTCAAGAAGGGATCCACGGATTTTAATCAAATTTTAGATTCAGTTATCAAGTTGACTTGAGTTGTTGCTTATTAGGTTTTGGTATATATCGCCCAAAAGGTGGCGCTGCTATGCAGATTTTTTACGATATCCACCATAGCTAAACTCAAAAACTAATGCACGGATTTTCACGAAACTTCAGATTCAGTTAGAAGTCGGCATAAGTTGTTGCTGATTAGATTTTGGTGTAAATCATGTAACCGGTTGCATTTTTCAGGAAGTATTAACATGTATGAGATAGAAGAAAGTTTTGGGATTGCCACATCCAACTAGTTTTTATTGAAATATGATCTCCATGGTGAAAAATCATAAATAGCGTTAAAACGGTACCTCTGGCACGAAAATCGCCAGCGCTAGACAGAATAAGAAGAAAAGTGAATAACCCCAATAAAGACAGAGAAGCGAAACATTTTATCGTGTTTCACAAAAATATTCACGTGATCTTTTTCCCACACGATAACACTTAGCATGCGGATGATGGTGAATACAGTATATGGCCAAAGGTGACCGGTCACTTGCGATTTTAGACGTTTTGTTAAATATCTAGAAAAATACATGAGGAATCAACCTCAAACTGCAGGTGTGTAAACAGTATAGTATAGGTCATATATTTCTGCGAAGATTTTTTCCTGAAACCCCATAGGGGACCGTCAACAAATTGAAATAAAAAGAATATATTTTGGATAACCCTGTAAAAACTAATGTAGCATAAGCGTTCGAACACGAGATTATTAATAAGTGGTTTATCATAATATACTGTGTTCATCTTTATGAGGATAGCATGTATACTCGTAGAGAAATTAAGGTTTTTATAAAAACAGCCCCAAATTTCGCGAAGTTTTTTGCTTATAATTTGCAGAGTTCTTAATATAAAAAAAAAAGTTCTTTTCCGAAAATATAACAAACAATATTGTACATAATACTTTGAAATCAGAATTAAAAAATAATAAAAATTGGATGTAAAATGAGTAGGTTTACTAAAACATGTTTCACTGCGCATGCACGAATGCAATCAAAATATAATGTGCATAATGTATTAGCTAAGTATATAGAGAAATTTTTGTGAAAATCTCAAAATCATAGCTTGAAAATTCTTAAAATAATCGTCGATAGAATAAGCTCGAAATCCGTTGTTCCCAAAAACAAGCAAAAAGATGAGGGGTTGTATAAAATATCTGTTGATTAGTGCTAAGTTAGCGTACACAATATTGCACGTAGTATATTTGGATAGAACCCCTGATCTTTTTGCTTGTTTTTGGGAACAACGGATTTCTAGCTTATTCTATCGACGATTATTTTCAGAATTTTCAAGCTATGATTTTGAGACTTTCACAAAAGTTGCTCTGTATACTTAGTTAATACATTATGCACATTATATTTTGATTGCGTTCGCGCATGCGTAGTGTAACATTTTTTAGTAAACCTGCTCATTTTTCATCCAATTTTTATTATTTTTAAATTCTGATTGCAAAGTGTTGTATACAATATTGTTTGTCATATTTTCTGAAAACAACTTTTTCTTATATATTAAGAACTCTGCAAATTATAAGCAAAAAACTTGGCGAAATTTGGGTCTGTTTTTATAAAAACCTTAATTTCTCTACGAGTATACATGCTATTCTCATAAAAATGAACACAGTATATTACAATAAGCCACTTATTTATAATCTCGTGTTTGAACGCTTTTGCTAGATTAGTTTTTACAGGTTTATCCAAAAGATATTCGTTCTTTTTCAATTTGTTGACGGTCCCCTATGGGGTTTCAGGAAAAAAATCTTCGCGGAAATATATGACCTATACTATACTGTTTACACACTTGCAGTTTCAGGTTAATTCCTCATGTATTTTTCTAGATATTTAACAAAACATCTAAAATCGCAAGTGACCGGTCGCCTTTGGCCATATAGTGTAGCACGGAAGCACATACCCGGGCAAGAGGAATCTGTTGAACCTGATGTCTGATGGCATCCTACAAGCCAGATGTAGTTCTCTGATTAAATGAATGCATTTTAGATTTCAGGTATCCGCATAGCCAGAAATCCATTTGAGTGAGAGCTGGAGACCTTGGCGGCAACGGAAACGTGAAATAGCGGAAGATAACTCTTTCACTAAACTGTTAAGGAATGTTTGACAGAAGACACCACATGTGGGGGTGCACCATCTTGAAATCATGCGACGTAAGATAGAGCACTTCACTGTTGCGAATTGGGAATTACGTAATTATAAACTATATATAAAAATCACTTCAAAATATCAAAATACTCAATTATTGCTATAAGTGCTAAACATAAATTTAAAAAAATGCGAAATTCCTTTATTTATTTACATTTCGACATGTTTCATTGCATAAGACGGCAACATTGTCAAGAAAATAAAACGATAAAAATATTTTCGAAAAAATTCAAATCGAAAAACTAGTAAACAAAAACGAAAATCACGCGAACACAAGGATAATGAAATTAACTGGAATATTAAAAATGGAAATTTGTGAACGGGAATTATTTTACATCATTGTTTCATGATTCTGTGTAGCATTTCTTTCGAAATTGTAGTGTGCTCCATGGAACTCCCTAAGAAATATTGCTAAAAATATTACAGTTAATTTCATTATCCTTGTGTTCGCGTGATTTTCGTTTTTGTTTTTGTTTACTAGTTTTTCGATTTGAATTTTTGCGAAAATATTTTATGTCATTTTATTTTCTTGAATCTGATGCAGTGAAACATGTCGAAATGTAAATAAATAAAGGTATTTTGACCTTTTTAAAATTTATGTTTATCACTTACAACAATAATTGAGTATTTTGATTACGTAATCAGTCAACATTTCTAGATAGCGAGCACTCGTTACCGTACTCGCTTGTAGACCTGCGTCAGTAGCCCCTTCGGAAAAGTAAGGGCCGATAATGTAGGTGGCCTCGTTATACCGCACCATACAGTCACTTTTTCACCGAGTAACAGAAGTGGAACCACATCATAAGATTTACTGTCTGACCAGAGCATACAGTTCTTCGAATTAACCTCGCGAAATATTACATAATACCCTCGTTTGAATATTACGTAAAGCGAATTAATTTTTCATAAAAGTAGATTTAAATCATCAAAGCAGAAATATCTTTCTGAAAAATGATGTTTTATTTCTTATTAATTCATCATGTTGAAAGTATTAAATAAATCTATCATTAACAAATTTTCAGGGTATGTCTAAAACATAGCTATTAAGAAAGAAAACAAAAAAGCTTGCAGTGGTAGGCTTAAATACTACATAGCATATTACATGACATGTTTCTCAAATGGTAATATAAATATCTCATAACAGAGATATACTTTCAGCAAAAATAGATTGTACTTCTTTAAAAAATATTTAACGTTCTTTTTCTATTGACTTAGATTTTATATTAGAGTAAAAAATAATTTTGCTTAAAGTACATTCTTTGTTTGTTTGGTGTGCATTTTATACTACATTCTAAAAATTTTCAAAATCCTGCATTCCCAAAATATCCATCAATGCTTTCAGACGGATCAATATTTGCATGTTAAACTGTTTTCTTCACAACTAAGAATGATTCTTGCATGAGAAAATTTTAAATCCCAAGTTGATAAAAATATTTCCATATTATTCCGTATTCGGTTGATGATTATTTGTTTGCTATGCTCTTCTATAAACTTCGAACAAGTATTATGTAAAACATTTTATAAATTCTTCTTGAAGTAGAAAAAACATTTCACTAAATATATTTTGCAGTGAACATGAATTTATACATGAGGAGAAATTCTTATTGAATATTTTTTAAAGAGTTTCCAAATAAATTATTTTTAATATTAACTAAAAAATTCGGGTAATCCAAAATTCTGGAACAAATTTAACCCGAGAGTTCGCGCCCAGGGTATGGCATACTCGGATCTCACACCCTCCTTTCATTAAATGGGTCAAACCCCGTGTAGCTGAGTTAGAAGTCCCAAAGAAACTATTTTTAACATTAACTAAACAATTCGAAAATCAGGAACAAATTTAACCCGAGAGCACGCGCCCAGGATAATGCCATACTTGGATCTCACACTCTTATTTCAGTAAATAGGTCAAGGTTTAGAAATCCCAAAGAAACTACTTTTAACATTAACTAAACAATTCGGGTGATATAAAAGTTAGGTACAAATTTAACCCGAGAGCACGCGCACAGGGCATGGCATATTCGGATCTCACACCCTCCTTTTTTTAAATGGGTCAAGGTTTAGAAGTCCCAAAGAAACTATTTTTAATATTAACTAAACAATTCGAAAGTCAGGAACAACTTTAACCCGAGAGCACGCGCCCTGGATAATGGCATACTCTAATCTCACACCCTTTTTTCAGTACATGGGTCAAGGTTTAGAAGTCCCAAAGAAACTATTTTTAATATTAACTAAACAATTCGAAAGTCAGGAACAACTTTAACCCGAGAGCACGCGCCCAGGATAATGGCATACTCTAATCTCACACCCTTTTATCAGTACATGGGTCAAGGTTTAGAAGTCCCAAAGAAACAATTTTTAATATTAACTAAACAGTTTGGGTGATCTAAAAGTTAGGAACAAATTTAATCCGAGAGCACGCGCCCAGGATAATGGCGTACTCGGATCTTACACCCTTCTTTCATTAAATTGGTCAAGGTTTAGAAGTCCCAAAGAAGCTATTTTTAATATTAACTAAACAATTCGGGTGATCTAAAAGTTAGGAACAAATTCAACCCGAGAGCACGCGCCCAGGTTAATAGCGTACTCGGATTTCACACCCTTCTTTCATTAAATGAATGAAACCCCGCGTATCTGAGTTAGAAGTCCCAAAGAAACTATTTTTAACCCTGGAATACACGTGCAAGGCATGAAATAACCAGAGTACATACGTTATTTACATTCGTCACCACTATTTGACGAAAAGTAATCTTCAAATTGCATAATCGTAGAACTTGTAACAAATGTCTGCAATTAAATAATAGGAAAATTTTTATTTGAATTTATTGGTGGCAAAGTGCAGTTTTCTTTGGCGTACGCAGCACGCCGCACGTGAATTTGAGGGTTAATATTAATTAAACAATTCGGGTGTTTCAAAAATCAGGAACAAACTTAACTCGAGATCATGCGCGCAGTGTATGGCGTACTCGGATCTCAAACCCTTCTTTCATTACATGTGTCAAACCCCGTGTTGCTTAGTTAGAAGTCCCAAATAAACTATTTTTAATATTAACTAAACAATTCGGGTGATCCAAAAGTGAGGAACAAATTTAAACCAAGAGCACGCCCCAGGGTATGGCATACTGGGATCTTACACCCTCCTTTCATTAAACGGATCAAACCCTGTGTAGCTAAATTATAAGTCATCCTCTTGAAGGGAAAGAATTCTTAGGAAAATTCCAACATTAGTTTTTTTGCAATTGTATTCAATATGGTTGTGAGATACCCATGCGACTTCTCGAATCAGTCTATTTTCGCGTGTTGATTTTAATATGCAGTTTTCATTTAAAGTTAAGATGGCAAAATATCTAAGCTAGGAGATGAAAAGGGCAGAAAACTAAATACACAGGCCAAAAATGTGATAAATACATATGTATGGATCACATCAGTCTATTTTGTGAGGAATGTGCCATAAAAATGTAAATGCATTTTTATTGTAATCAAAAAGTGTTTACTTGTCAATTTTTATGGACTGAGTTTTTTCTGTATTATTTAGTTTATTTCTTTGCTATAGAAAATAACTTGCATTTCATGACATTTAAAGGTTAAAACACCCGCCGGACATGACATACACGGAGCTCATACTCATGTGTAATTTTTTGGCGCGCCTTCCCGTAGGTTAAAAATTAATATAGTAGAGTCACGCATATTCCAGTTTGTATGGAAAACACTGATCTCGGCCTCGGATAAGTAAAAAACTCCATAAACGTGATTTTAACAAATCTTTACTAACTATGGGTATGAAATATAAATTTACACACGCTTTACCAATTGTTATTTTACTTACAGTTCTTTGATATATACTTCAAATCAGTGGTGTAGTCGTAAAAAGAACAGAGGGTATACGCTCTAAGCAGAGGGTATACGCTCAAAGCAGAGCGTATACCCTAGAGTGTATGTACTATAGCACTCTTTAGAAACAGAGGGTATACGGTGCTCCTTAAAAAATTCCAGAAGGTATACGGCGTGTACCCCCGTATACCCTCCACTACATCCCTGCTTCAAATGCTTTTATAACTAGTTGGATGTGCCAATCCCAAAACTTTCTTCTATCTTATACATCTTAATATTTCAAAAACTAGTTACACATGTTAATACTTCAATATTATTAGTTCATTAGTATACCAACTTTGATTTTCAACTTAAATTCCTTCTTCAGTCAATTAAATGAACTAAAAACGAGTTAATCTATATCATGATATTTGTTAAAATTAATAGTTTTTCCTTATTCTGTTGTTATCAGATGTTTGCGAATAGCCGGCTTAGGAAGAAGTGAGTTCCTGCCTTTGCACGAGCCGCCGATGGACAATAGAACTACGAAAAATCAAGAAAAGTATACAAAAATCGCATCACAGAGCCCCTTTACCGCGCGATATTTCCAAATTCAAGGAGGACCTGTTGGCCAAAGCCATAAACATGCACAAAAAATTTGGTTCAATTGTATGCATAATTTTATACACTTTTCGATTGTACAATAGAGAAAATGGTACAGACATCGTAATTATAGCGCCCCCTTCCAGCGGAATTTTTCCAAATTCACGGAGAACCTTCATGCCATGACCAAAAAGAAACAGAAAAAAATTGGCTCAATTCTATGCATAAGTTCATACACTTTTCGATGGTACAACATGCAAAATCGCTATTACAGCGCCCCCTAGCGGCGAAGTTTTTTCCAAATTCAGGGAGGACCTGCTTGTCATAGCCATAAATTTAAAATAAATATTTGGTTCAATTCTATGCATAACTTCATACACTTTTGGATGGTACAATATACAAAATCACACAAAAATCGCTGTTACAGCGCCCCCTACCGGCGAATGTTTTCCAAATTCAGGGAGGATCTGCTTGCCAAAGCCAAAAACTTAAAATGAAAATTTGGTTGAATTCTATGCGTAACTTCATACACTTTTGGGTGGTACAATATTCAAAATCGCACAAAAAACGCTGTTACAGCTCCCCCTACCGGCGAATTCTTTCCAAATTCAGGGAGGACCTACCTGGCATATCCAAAAAACTAAAATAAAAATTTGGTTCAATTCTATGCATAACTTCGTATACTTTTGGACGGTACAATATTCAAAATCGCACAAAAATTGCTATTACAGCGCCCCCTACTGGCGAATTTTTTCCAAATTCAGGAAGGATCTGCTTGCCATAGCCAAAAACTTCAAATAAAAATTTGGTTCAATTCTATGCATAACTTCATACACTTTTTGATGGTACAATGGCGAAAGACAGACGAACAGACGGACAGACGGACATACAGACATTTTGTATAAACATGTTTTTTGGTATCTCTGACCCCTAAAACATGTAAATCCGTCGAAAACCGGAAGTTGAAAAAAATTTCGATTACAACACTTTCTTCTATTAAAGATAGAAGAAAGTAAAATTATTTAATATTAATAATTAATTAATATTTGAAAAAAACTGGATTAACATCAAGTGTCATTCACTTCAAGTTAAAAAACATCTATTTGAACTTGATTGGATGAATAATAAGTATTTTTTTAACGATTGAAAATTTGAACAAAATATATATACCGATAGTGTGAGATTATAATAGGAATGGAAAAAATAGTTTCACATTGATGAGAAATAATTAATTAGTTCGCTTTTTGCGCAGTCGTGTTTTTTGATTTTTTTAAATTTAATTGTTTATTACCTTTATTAGTTCACCAATTTTTAATATTTAGGGTTCCATACAAGAAAGTAAACACGGAACTCATAAG
Organism: Maratus speciosus; assembly: GCA_963932465.1. Taxonomy (NCBI): domain Eukaryota; kingdom Metazoa; phylum Arthropoda; class Arachnida; order Araneae; family Salticidae; genus Maratus; species Maratus speciosus. The sequence continues at coordinate 516,137,220 of OZ010794.1, forward strand.
ATCGCTTGCATGTATGTCTGTCCCTCTACCACAGCCGTGTTTCTCGAAAACTATGGAATGTGGAAAGTTTATTATTGGCACCATTATAAAGGCTATTGACCCAAAATTGTATAGATTATTGCCCATCAAAATTATATTTTGGAAAATATTAAAGGAGGGGGTGAAGTAATTAAGTTACTTGGATTTTTTATACATGCATGTATATCCTGTGGGGTGTCGTTCGAAAGATCTTGTAACACCGAACTCAAAAATATGCATGTTTTAATTTTAAGTATTATATTTTCAGTGATATGTACTGCAAAAATAGATCACCCCCCCACCCCCATTTTCCAAATTAAAACCTAAATGATGAAAAAATAAGGGTGGTAGAAGTTTAATTACACCTTGCAGGTAAATTATACCTATTATCCTAGGTCATACAGTTTTTGAGAAAATTGTATTTCTACATTGTACATAAACTTTATTTTGCGGGCGTTCATCAAGGACGCACGAGGTACCTTTCGGCGCAGAATCATTCGAAGATTGTTGATAATGATTTTCGAAAAAGTTTGTAGGTAATCACCCAAGATATTAATTAAAAATCTATATAGAGAAACGTGGCACGCACCAAGGCACTGTTAGTACTATGGGACCTCTTTTCGAAGCGTGCTCGGTACAAATCAATGTTTAAACTTTGTGAAAGATCCTTGTTTTTAGGAAAATCACAGTCATAAATAGCCAATTTTTTTTATTTTAATTGATTTCTATTATTGAATTCAGTTATTGAAAAATAATTCATAGAATAATTCAAAATTTTTTTACAGTCTTATTATTCTTTTAGCAATGATTTTTTATTGTATTGTAGATAATGATTAATAAATGCATTCTACGGAACCCTTAGTGCACAAGTAAATCTCGCACTTGCCCAAATATTAAAGGTTTTCCGCGGTATACCAAAGAGCACTCTTTATAAAACTTATAAGCTTTATATATTATTATTTATTATTTATATTTTTTAAATGAAGGCAGGAATCCAAATAGATTTTTCGCTATTTTCGAAACGCGATTGATCAATAATAAGCCTACATTTTTCGAGATTATTTAAAGTGCAAAAATTGCAAAATTCTAGATTTGCGATTGGCCAATCGCGTTCCAAATACAACGAAAGAATTATCTGAATCCCTACCTATAACTCAATATTTACTTTAATTGGATGTTTTGATAGCATGGATATTACAACAATGCACATTTTAAGCGATAGAATTGCTCATTACTTTGAATTGAACATGAAAAACATCTTTTCATGTTTCAAATTCAAAACATCTTTTCATGTTGGTTAATCTTGTTCCGAATACAACGAAAGAATTTTCAAAATCCCTACCTATAACTCAATATATACTTTAATTGGATGTTTTGATAGCCTGAATATTACAAAAATGCACATTTTAAACAACAGAATTGCTCATTACTTTGAATAGAACATGAAAACATCTTTTCATGTAAATAAGAGCTGTCCAAGTTTGAAAAGAAACTTTTGTTGTGTACTATTGTTACATTGCGGAAGAACTCATTTCTGTACGCTATCCATCACAAATAAATATTAAACTGCACCAACTTTTGCAGAAATCTTATACATTAGTAAAGTTTTAGATGTGTTGGATTTATGGGAGATGTCTCATAAACTTCAATTACTTTCATTTGCTGAATAAATGTTTGTTATATTTGTTGCGTGTCTTGAAAGATGTTGTATGCAAATAAACAAAATAGATACGAGTATGTAAGACAAGATACAAATATGAAGAATTGTGTATTTAAGAATACAAGAAAGTAAAATCATGCATTAAAGCATAGATTATGAAACACTTTTCAACACTCCCTGAAAACTTTCACAAAAATTTGCCGTTTAAGGGGGGTCCATGGCTAAAACTTCTAAAACAAAATGCTTTTTTTTATTATTAGCTTATTACAAAATACTAAATTTTTAGCGTTAAATACCGCAAAACGCAGCCCCGCCAGTGGCTGAGAGGTTCTGCTCTCGAAGCTGGTGGACGGGAGGTGCTGGGTTCGAACCCAATCGCGCCCGTCGGCCTAACCGTTTCGGAGTTTTCGTGGTTTTCTTCGAGACCGTGGTTTCCCATGCGTAAATACGGGTTAGGTTCCCTTAGAAAGACCCCCACGAAGGGCACTCCCCCCCCCAGGGCCTATATCCCACGTGTTGTTAATCGGCCGTCATAAACACAAACCAGACCAAACCGCAAAACGCATGCTTTTATCTTCATTAGATCCAGAGATATAACACCTTTTGCCTTGGGAAGCGATGCATCAGCTGTCCGCTGACGAGAACTTTAGCTCCATTTATCTCAGAATGAATTTTTTCACGATTTGTCAACTTTAAAAGAATATATCTAAAGTTCTTTGCAAGATATATGCATGAAATTTTCAACAGAGATTTTATGCTATATTTCCAACAAATTGTCTTCAGGATTTTTAATTTTGAGTGATAATTCTAAAAATACGCTAATTAATGCAAAACTCATTCATAAAAAAACTTCATTTTTTTACTTACATTTTTTTATAAAATTCGTAATCAATATTTTAAGAAATTCTGAAGACAAATTAAAACGACTCATTTTCTGTGCACAAAAGTGTAAAAATTTTGTAAATCGAGTAAGTACTTCCAGAGTTATATCAAAAATTAAATATGTTTAAAATTTTACAATTTAAATAAAAAAAAAATATTTAAAAATTTTCAGATTTTTTTTACATGCAATATTCTTATTATATTAAAAGATATTTCAGAAAAAAATTTCATAACAAAATCTCTATGAATAAAAAAAAAATAGAATTTAGAGCCCCAGACTCCCAATAAAGAAAATATCTAAGTAAAAATTTTAGAAAACACATAACATACTTGAAACCCAGATTTCAACAATTACCGCGAATTGCGGAAAAGGTATTCCTTTTATTTTGTGCATCTCTATATATAATCTGTATATTTGTATATGTTCTGCTCGATATGCTAAAATTTACTATAGTAAGAAAACTCATAATACCGTTGAAAATTCAACTTCAGAAATTTCTACCAATTAACAGAAAAAAAATTTAATTATTTTGTACAGCTCATTACATAAGCAATAATTTTTTATACATGCCACATGTTAAGATAAAATTTAATTCAGTCGAAAACACGCTTAAAACTACTAAAATCGCACTTCCAGAAATTATCATCGATACACGTGCATGTATCCTGTTTTCTGCATAGCCTTGTAGCTTATTATATTTATATTTTAGAAACATGCCTTTCCAAATACAGTTGAGCTTGAAAATGCATAACCGAATAAAAAAAAACTTTAAGCAATTCATGCTCATTCTTATCAATTCATACACATTTTTTAGCGTAGCTTTTTTATGGTCTATAAAATTTATTCACACCATAGCGTATGCAAAAATTTAGTTAATCTTAAAAATGAATTCCATAGCTGAAAATGCACTTCAGCAATCATCCCTAATAGAGAATACCCTGTAAATGAAATTAACTACGATGCATATCATATTCTACTGTAAGCATCTGATAGTAAAGCTCAGTAACGTACAAGGTGGTTATAATTAAAGTTACCCTGTTTGGACTACGTAGAGACCGGTCTGGTAGACGGATATCGATAAACCTCTGAAAATTTGTTATATGGACCATGGGGACAAGAAATCTGCAATAAAAAATAAGAGTTAAATTTCGACCACCATGTGAGAAGAAGGCGCATGAAGACCAAAAAACTCAAACTGGAAACACAAAACTTTATTTATTCACAGGATATGTTCAATGTGCATACCATTTGCGCCAAGCAAATGTTCTAAGCGTGTTATAGCGTATTCAACAGTAGCACGAAGGGTTTCTCAATCAATTGCAGCAAAGTGACGAGTTATGCTTGCTTTCAGGCAGAGTCCGTATGCTTCCTCCATATACACGATCTTTCAGGAATCCCTACAACCAGAGGAATTCAAGTGCGGAAAATGAGAAGGACAGGTTGTCGGAAAACTTCTCGAAATAACCCAATCATCTTTGAAGTGGGCATGTAACACTGTGCCACTGTTCGGACTATGTGAGGTGGTGCACCATCTTGCATGGCAAATTACTGCCTTCTGTTAAAACAACTTCACCAGTAAGACTCGTTCTTTCTTCTCTAACGGCAGGGTGCAGGCAACGCCCCCTAGATATTTGGGCTAACGGCCCTACGAGCTAATGAATGATCTTTTTTCTTTGTTCTGCCTGCTTTGTGTGACGTTTTCGTGACGCATGTCAAGGCTTTCTTAAATATCTTGGGGGCGTTGGTGCAGGATGACTTTACGGCAGTCATTACTGGATTTCTAAACCGCTCCAAATTTACATAAGGTCATTTGTCGTACATCCATCTACCGGTCGAGATTTGAACTACAATTTTTTTTATTGCAGATTTCTTTTACCCATGGTCTATACTCTATTTCACCTGAACTTGGCAGCACTATGAAAGGTAGAAACAGTAACATTCCGCCTTAAAAAATAGTTCTGCGTTAATTTTTAATCTTTAATGATCAAAATGTGTAGAAAATCATATGATTATGTTTATAAATTACAAAATTTGGTATTTTGAAGCATATATTAAAATAATCCCTCTGTTAAAAGTATTTAATAGAAAAAAAATGTATTTAAGCGAACGTATAAAGTAAAAATCCTGGCGTAAAAAAACGCTCCTTTCGCAAGGAGCCAATCTTCAAGGCTAAATTTCTGGCGCGCTTTTTAAGCTTCCGTGGTAATTCCAGTGCTCTATTGCTCGTCGCATTTTTTCAGAGATCTGCACGGGCCGGGCTTGGGGCTATTTTCATTCACGACACTCGGATCTGGCTGGGCTCGAGCCATACATTTTTCTGGGCCTAGTGACAACTCTTTACGGGCTGGGCCGTGTTCGGGCCTTACTTTTTTCCTGAAGGATCCAGCTGTGCTCGGGCTTTACTTTTTTTCCTGAAGGATCGGGCCGAGCAGGGCCTAACTTATTTATTATGTACAGAACTCGTTTCATTCCTCGTTTCATTTCCCGTGACTCGTTTCATTCCTAGCCTTTACGGCCAAACCTTTTCAGTCCTAGTTGTGACCCAGCCCGCATGAAAATCATTATCTCGGAGTGGCCTGGTCCGTTCAAAAGTCAGTAAAATTAGGCCTGGCCCAAATATTTAAAAAAAAATGCATACATTTTTAAATTTTGATTATTCTATAACTAAACAATAAAGTTGAATTGCGTGGATTTTTATTCTATTTAAAAATTATTTCTTAAACATTAAAGTTTATTCTTTTTAAAGAATAAGAAATTTCTACGCTTATTAAAATATAGCTATATTTAGAAAAAGTAAAACGTGTGAAAAAGAACCTGCCTATGACGGAATCGTGTTTTAAACTGAAAAACTTGTTGATCCATGCAAAATTAATATTATACTAATACGTAAGAAAAGAATATATAATATATTTACACTTGTTAAGAAGGGAACTTGTTCATAACGCATTTTTTTCTATGCAATTCCGTCTTAAAAGACTTTACAGTATAGCCTTTTTCAGATTTTCAACACTTCAATATATAGAATATTGATTAACAGTATTAATTATAACTGAAACATTTGTACACTGTAAAAAAAATACTTCCAGTTTTCCGGTAGGAATCGGAAAAATAGTTGCCCTTATCGTACCGGAATAATTTCCGACCCAGCTCGGAATAAAATCCGTAAGAATAAGGAAATAGTCAGTAAAAAGGTATTTTACGGATTTTATTCCGATTTTAAGGATTTTATTCTGAGCTGGGTTGGAAATTATTCCGGTACGATAAGGGCAACTATTTTTCTGATTCCTACCGGAAAACTGGCATTATTTTTTTTTTACAGTGTATACAAGAAATAGAGTTTCATTAAAAAAAATGAATATCGCATATAAAAATGAATATGAAAAACTTTTATAAAAATAAACATGAAAAAAAAAAGTTACGATAAAACTTTTTGGTCAGAACTCCTCGTACAAAACAAATTTTTAACCAAATCAATGTTTTGTAGAAATTCACTCGGTCCTCGAGCAGGGCTCGGGTCGAGACTTTCATTTTTATCCGGGACGGGCTCGGGCTGAACTTTTAAAATTTACCGGGCCGTACCGAGTCAATACTTTTTTGTACGGGTCGGGCCGAACTTTTAATTTTTGTAGCGCGCCGGGCCTGGAAATTTCGGCCCGTGCAGACCTCTAATACATTGTTCTTATGAATATTTTTAATAATACTTGGTGCTGGCTTCCGCTTTTACTTTTCTTTTTAAAATGTTCATTTTTTTTTTTTTTTTTACTGTTAGTTATTGTAATTATTTGTTCGTTTATTAATTGAGTGTTTGTAAAATTTGTTAATTTACATTATTTGAATCAATCTTATTTGAATTATAAAATGTCGGATAAAGCATTATCTCTATCCACATTTTACATAGAAAAAGATAAAGTACGTTACGTAAATGGTATAAATAAGTAGTTAGTACTTTTTCTTTTATCCTTCTACTTTTACAATAATAAATTTACTAGATAATGCCCGTCAAGATTTGACGGTAAATAACTTAAATGTTTCATTAGAAAAATACTTGAATTTTTAATTAGTTGCTTTTAAATTAATTATTGAACTCGTGACAAATTTCTATGTTGCATAACTGATTCCTATTTCTTTCAGGCGATAGAGGGCGCTGTCAGTCTAATTTATTTTATTACAGTATTTTTTTTTTCTTCTTTCCTTTATTTTATTTATTTTTTTTTTGAAAAAAAAATAGCAATATTTATTTTTATTTATTTATTTATTTTAAACTGCACAACTATTAAAAGCTGCCATGAATTTTATTTTTATTAGTCTCATTTCTCTAAAACCTAAATTTGAAACTTTATGCAGCTAACAATTTATAATATAATTTTTTTACTCGAATTTTACTTTACATTTTTATTTATTTTTTAAATATTAAATCACCGATATCAAGGTAATTTCTTTTATAATTCTTATATGAATATTTTTTTTTCTTTCTTTCCGTTTTCTCCTTTACGGAAAAGAATGGCAAACTTTTCTTTCTGCCACACACATATATATATTCTTGATAATGCTAAGAAAATATAACAACAAATATAGATCAGCTCAATTTATTTAATTGATAATTACATGCAAAATATTTTAAATAAAAAATTATTATTATTGAAAATATTGTTGCGTATTAAATTTTATTTAATTATAAAGCATTCAGATAATAATAATATTTAATTATAATGCATTCAAATATTAATAATAATAACAAAATAAAAATCATACAACTTCTCCTGCTAATAAAACATGTCACTATTGAAGAGAATCATCGCCAAAACTATTGCAGAAATCATTTTGCTGGGCGTTGGGCTCGAACTCACATCCCCTACAAAAATTCAGAGCTTTAAACTGCGGCCTTTGACCACTGCGCTGCCAGTAACTCGCTCGATATTCCTCTAAGTTAAAGGGCTTCGAAAAAAAGTTGACGCATGCACAAATGTGTCAATATTGGTCTTACTGATCGTGGTCTTGAAGAATCAGGTTTTCGCTTTAATATAGTAGATAGCAAATTGGAGGTAGAGAAAAATGAAAGAATGACATCGGCTGATTGTATTGTAAAATTATTATTCTTTTTTCCCCTTATATCATTTCTAAACACATATTGGAACTAGCGTCCTGACATTTTTCTTTCTGTAATGAATACTAAATTATTGATTATAATTTTAGTAATTAAATTATAAAACTGTATATTATGTTCCCAATTAGAGAGTCAATTGCTTAATAATAATTAAGAGGATATTTCACTCATGAAAACACCCGCTTGCTAATCTTAATCCTATTGAAGAAATTTTTAACAATATCTCATTCGCATTTCAATATTTTAATTTTTTTTCCGCATTTGATAGCTGAGGTCGATTTTCACAGACTCTTTTTTTACTTTTTCGATTTTGTTTAGAGGCTTTTTTACTAGGATAATTTCACTTTCGAAACCTGTTCTGAAAATCAAAGCCCCCCCCCCCCCCTCTCTCCCAAAAAAGGTTATTTGTAGAGATCGACATCAGCTATCCAATGCAAAGGAGAAAAAATAATTTAAAGTACTGAAATGCAAAAGAGATATTAAAAAAATAATTCCAAAATAACACATTTCTGTCAGTGGTTTGGTATAAATAACAAATTTTCTGTTTTAAATAGATTTTCAGATAATTTGGTTTTAATCTTTTAACCCAATATAGATAATCTTGTCTCGTTTTCAGTAAAATTAATTCGAAATTCGTACAGCGATTTTTAAAATTTTCTCGATTTTTTTATGCGATTTTTAGATTTTTTTACTTTTTGCGGCGATTTTTAGATTTTTTTACTTTTTGCGGCGATTTTTTGACATTTGTAAGAGGTATTCGGTTTCAAATTTGGAACTTAAATATAGGAAATTTTGCTCTCGGCAATTTTTACATTTTTAGAGAATTTTCAAGACGATTTTTTGAGTTCCGATGTGATTATTTTGACATTTTTGAATGGAATTTGATTTTAGATTTTTAGCTTACTGCAGTAATTTTTGCCATCTTTTGAATAAAGTTTTCCCGGAATTCGTGAATTTTTTTTAATTTTTCGCGATTTTTAGATATTTTTCGCATTTTGTGTGCCGGGCAACGTCATGCGGGCCAGCTAATATAATATAAAATAGTGCTGAAATCAAATTAAAAATGGTAAAAATAAGAAAAGAATAATAATGCCATTCGCTATTTTAATAAATGTTTATATAATAAAATTAATTTAATAGGAACTTCAAAAGTACAGATTTTTGCACACTCATCATATTTTTCCGCCAAAGGGGCGCTTTTCCTTGTTTATTAGCAATCCTCTTCCCTTCGAGAAAACCCTGGTTACTACGCCAACGGCTGCAATTCGGCTCTCGTAGGGTATCCAACACTGCCAAAATAAGGGGAAATGGACTGTATATAACGTATATCCCACGTTTCATCGATGTCTATCTACCAGAACGGACTCTACGTAGGTCTAAACAAGGTAACTTTAATTATAACCATCCTGTATATCAATTTCATGTCATTTGAGATAGTACAATATAATTAAAATATGGTGCGAGCATTTTTTCCTCTAGACCATAATAAAACTGAGCTCCTTTGTGTAACCCACTAAATGAATATAAATGCTTTGCACCACCTACAGAAAGCATGTTTTAGTGCAAATCATAAATTTATGTCAGTTTCATTATGTTTGTAACAGACAAACATCATTAAAATACGCCGCAAACAATTTTTCTTCATAGATCATAATATAACGTTACACTTTTGAGTTCCCCTGTACATGTACTCTAAGTGGTGCTAGACATAATATTTTTAATGAAACCATTTTCTAATGCACCTGAATAAGGTGTATAAATTTCATTATGTTTAAAATAGTTTAACAATATTAAAAAACACCGCAAATGGGTATTATTTATAAACCATAATGTAACATAATACTTTTGAATGTTCGTGTAAATGAAGTATAAATTATACACACTTCATTTTCAATACCAAATATGTCATTGTAAACCTCAGTTGCGTGTATCAATTACATGGTAATCTATATTTACTCAAGTTAGAGCACGGACAGGCAGACGAACAGACAAACCCAATTCATAAACACTTTTCAACTACGTTGGAAAGCGTTAAAAATTAAAGGAAAATGTATGTATGATAATGAATATCTATTGAGTATTCAGAAGAAAGGTAAATTACAAACGTCTTTTTAATTTAAACTACGTACTAGCATTTTCAAAAAAATATCCACGATTTTCTTAATCACAGTTTGACTGTCATTAAATATAGTAACAATTACTATTTGAAAATTATGGTAGAGATTTAGGAAAAATAAAAAACCTTGCGAAATTGGCAACACTGCTAATAATTAAGATAGAACAGTATTTCACTCAAAACGAAGAACGCGCAAAATATTAAGCAGGCAGTTTTAATTGGATAAGTTAATTGGAAGCGTTGTCTTATTAAAATAAACAAGAAGTTGACTAGTTTTACATAAATTTAAAAATAAAGGCTAATTTGAAGCATCTATTATGTTTCATCGCACTAATTAAGTCTTTTTAAACTATAATATCTTCTTATCTGTTAGATAACCTCAGAAAAACCAGACTGGCAGTTGTTTATTTTAAACCTTTCGATAAACTTATTCTTTACATAATTATCGCTCTACGTAAAAGCAATTATGTCGTCAATGAAGCAGACGCTAAAGACATGTCGCATTAATGATTTGGTATTATATTTCAGCATAATCGTGATTCACTGAACTTATCATAAGTTGTTAAAAATCTTATTATAATTTTGTTTTTGAGATTTTGAATAAAAGTTAATATATGAATATAAACATTATGAAAATATAGTATATCCTTTACATATGCCGTTTTATAAATTATTTTTATTTTGTCGTAAAACATTTTTTTTATTGAAACAGGCAGTTGTAAAATTTAAAAATAAAGTTATTCAGAACAATTTAACCCTAATTAATTATGATTGTAATTAGGAGATTAAGAAAAAAAAAGAAAGAGAGAAAATTCAAATAGATGCTTACATAATTAATTCAGTAATTTTAAAATGTAATAAGAATTTATTTAATTAGTATACATGAATGCAGAATTATTTCCTGGGATAGATTCTTATTGAAAACAAATTAGTTTTTAAATAACTATTAAATTCTTTATTCAACCTAACTTTCAATATATTCGATGATTATTTCATTTATTAAATATTGTTGTCATTAAAAAAGAATTTTTTAAATGAAAACAATTTTTAATTAAGTAAACATTATGAAAGCAAGACGGAAATTGTATATCAAACGTAGCAAATGAGGTACATTCGTACTATAAATAATTTTTATAAATATTCAGATCTTGGTGCAATAGCTGTTGCACTCTTATCAGGGTTCGTAATGGTACGGTTATTTTCAAGGCCAAATATCAGTAATTTTTTTATAGAAAAACTAGCAGGCTATGCCCGCTGCGCTGGTCCATATTTCCAAATGAACCTTGGATTAAACTAAATGGTGAATTTGAACTTGTATTTTAAACAATATGGATCTTCAGCTTGACCTTGCACATTACTGAAAACGATGTGAACGCCATTGCGATATAATGTTATCTTAAGCGTTGGACAAAATTTAGCAATTAAGAAGTAATTGTTTTACTTGATTATAAACAGCGCACTTATGGTCGGGTAATGAGACCGTTATGACAACAGGAATTAATTCCTCCTGTAACTAATCAACATATAATGAAATCGTATATACTAACACCATTCCTAAAAGTCATGCAACAGGGCCACTTGTAACAAAATATGTTCTATAGATTTTTTTAAAAAGGCTAAACTTTCATAATCAGGTTCACTTAATTTTTGAACTTTTACTGTTGCTCTATAACTAAGTACCCTTGAACAATATGTATACACTAAAACCTTTCCAAAATTACTACCTAACTAATTGTGGTATATCCTACGAAAGTATTATAAACAATCGGAATGAAATACAAGTTTCTGTTGTAAATATATAGTAGATGATGATGATGCGATTTTGTGTAATAGAATTCATAGTAAAGTTTTCGCTTCAAACAAAAACGATGCTTTCAACATTAAAGCTAATACACCAATATGTGAAGTATCCGATTACGGAAGGTTAACTTGAATTCTCATGAGCAACTACTCAAAGAAAAATGAATATGTGGCTTTTGTGATACTTTTATGTCAGCCGGGCGTAGGTAATAAATCAATAAAGATTGTTTTCATAGCATATTCTTATTTAATTATTTTCATTTAAAACACAAACCTTTCACTCATTTAATTTAAAATGCATGCCTTATACTAATTTCCTTTAAAAAACTGAAAAGATAAACAATAACAGGAAATAATGCCATAATTAAAAGCAAAATTTTTTTTTTATTTACATACGCAAAATGTAACTACTGCTACTGGGAATTTTAAAAATGCTATCAGCGAGATGTGCGCACGGTTGTTATAAATGTACCCATTTTTTCTTCTTATCGAGGAGCAATTTATAAATCGCACAATATTATTCCAATTCCAATTTCTTTCATTGAGGAACCTATGACCGGAAAAAATGGAAAAAGACTCTTGTAGATTCTTCGGATGACGGCATCTGACGCCATAAACTGAATTTATATATATGAAAATAATTTTTAAGTCGTTACAAACATTGCTTTCATACTTAAATATTTTCATTGGTGCTACTTGTTATCCCGTCGACCAATTTCGCCAAATTATATAAATCGCCAAACCATTCGCCAAATTATATAAATTGACATAATCTTTATTTTAAATAACGAAATAACAAATAAATTAGTATAACATTAATAAAAATACAAATAAAACGTCGAAATTAAAATCACTTGATGACGTAAACACGTGTAGTTTGTTTAAATTCAAGTTAATTTGATATTTACGATCAATCATTATTGGCATTTAATCTTATAGTTTGAAGATAGATTTTTGGTCGACGGAATATCTAAGTAGTACCTTTTCCATTTTTGTTTTATAACGCTAAATTCTCAGTAATTTTTTCCCTTTTATTTTACATAAAATCACTATTTTTTAAAAAAATTAAGATGCTTGCATTTTTATTTCAAACTCATAGAGCCGTTTTTATTTTTTAGCCAAAAGGGTTGATTTGAATTTTTTCCGTTGCTAGAGTAACGGATGTAATGATAGATATTTTGAGGTTTAGATGCCAAAGACACCGCCAAATTAGAAAAATATGAAATGTGTCATGAACTGTTTGACTTATAAAAATTTATTTGGTAGCATTCGATTCAGCATACAAAACTACATTAAAATATGCTATCATTTGACGCATAATTATGATATTCGATTTTTAAGGAATTTTTTTCCCTCCCCGTGCAAAAACCATTAGGGGTGACACTTTAGAAAATACTTTCTTAGCAGAAGTTTATGTCATAAGAAGTATTTTTACCACGATTTTCAAGATTTTAGGTTCAGTAGTTTGCGCTGTGCGTTAATTAGTCCCCTAATCCAAACTTTATTTTACATACTACATTAGATATGCGATTTTGCGGTGAATCGATGATCGAAAATTAGTCCAATATTATTTGAAATATTACATAACAGAGGAGAAAGTACGAAGAAAGACGAAGAAGAAATGACGAATTACAAAAGATTTGTAATTTTTTTTTTTCAAAATGTTGAATTTTTCCATAGTAATAACGTATTAAAACATAAATTTCCTTAAAAATTATCTTTATTTCCTAGATTTCGAATCTGTGAATTTTCCTATAAATGAAATTGGCGATATGACTTGAGAAAATAGATAATATTTGCTTAAATAAAATGGGTAATATTCGTTGATCTGAATTCGAGTTTATAAATATCACATGCTTTCGGAATTACGGCAAAAAACATTTTAAAAAGTATGAAATTATTTTACAATATGTATGTGTGGCAGAAATTCACACTGAAATTTAAGTATTCGATTCCATTTTTAAAATATTAACTGATATCTATATAAGTTACAATTGAATATGAAAATGTACTCAAAAAATGATCTCTTTCACCTAAAAAAACACCATTTGTGAGAACATCCTCAAGCTAATGTCACGCTTATGCATTTTTGGCTTAAAATCACATTGTTTGGCGACAAAAGAAAAATAATAAATTGTAAAGAAACAAATAGTAATTACACATGTGACTCACAATTACATCTGCTTGTTTCTTCTATAAGTCACGTGATGGGACAGTTAGATATAAAAAAAAAGAAAAGAACAGAACAGAGAGAAAATGTCGTTAAAATTTCATCTAATCAAATTTTCAGATTCGTTTCCATATCTAACGCAAGCGATAAAGAGCCAAATATTGCATTTCAAGTGTAATATTTCTTTTTAAATTAATTTTTAAGCATTACAAATATTTCTTTCAGGTTTTGACTAAATGTTTCCGTTTTTTAATATTGTCACTCATTAAAACGGATTTTCTTCTTCTTTTTTTCCTTTTTTTTCATTTAAATAAAATTAGTAACAGTTTTTCTTTTATTTTTCGAGGTTTAATAGCCGTTTCATTTTTTTTTTTTTATCAACGATGAATTTCGCCAAGAAATAAAATGGTAACCTTATCGCCCAAAATAACAGAATTTTCCGCCATAATTCTAAAACTAATATAGGTAGAATAATGTGTTATAGCTTGAAACCTTCCCTGAAACAATACCTATCTAACGGTATAGGTTCCGTAAAAATCCATGCAGTAGAACTCGAAATCTCGGCGTTCGGAACGAAATTTCCGTTTGGATTTTATATATATATAATAGATAATAGAATAGATAATAGATTATATATATATATAATAGAATAGATAATAGATTATGTGTTATGAACTATCTCAAAGTTTAAAACAGATCGCATTGTTAGATTTCCTAATTTTAACAATATCGCGTTATGTTAGTTCCACATTCCACCACCAGGGAGCGCACTCTATTCTCAACGAAAGCGTATCTGAACGAAACTCCTTCATGCAACCTTTCCGTAGATACATGAATTGGGAGGGTGGCGGTCTTAATCAATAATTTAAGATAATTGCTGCAATTACTACGAAAAATATTTTAAAGGGGCCCTGCGCGGGCCCCTAATAGAGTTAGAGGAAATCGGAAGACGGCAAAATAATCGCGGGGAAAAGTTTGCTTGGGTGCTTCGGAGCTACTTTTGGCGCGAGATCTAAGCTCTACGACCAATAGGAGCCCAGATATTTAAGGAAATATGAAGTAACAAAGTCCAAAATAATAGAATTTTCCGGACCAATTCTATAACCAATCTAGGTAGAATGATGTGTTATAGCTTAAAACCTTCCCTGGAACGATACCTATCTAACGGTATAAGTTCCGTAAAAATCCATGCGGTAGAATTCGAAATCTCGGCGTTCGGAACGAAATTTCCGTTTGGATTTTATATATATCTATACTCCTATTATAAAGAGGAAAAAATTGTTTATTTGTAGGAGGTAAGCTCGGGAACTACCGAACCGATTCCAAAAGTAATGGTATCAAAATGATGGTGTTAGTCCAACTTAGAACATAGGCTATATCTTATGTCGTTGCCACTACCCCAAAGGGGGTGCAGGAGCAAAAAACGTTCTAAAAATGCGATTTTTGCGTTACTGAAGGGCCTAGAAATATGAAATTTGGAATATTAGTTACTTATAAGATATAAATGATGTCTAAGAACAGTTCTTAAACAATTCGAAATTTAAAAGGGGTGAAAATGCACAAAAAGCGTTCTAAAAAACGTTCTAAATGGTAGTTTCTACATAATCTCAGGAAATACCAAACCGATTTCAAAAGTAATGGTATCAAAATGATGGTGTTAGTCCAACTTAGAACATAGACTATATTTTATGTCGGTGCCACTACCCCAAAGGGTGTGCAGGAGCAATAAACGTTCTAAAAATGCGTTTTTTGCGTTACTGAAGGGCCTAGAAATATGAAATTTGGAATATTAGTTACTTATAAGATAAAAATGATGTCTAAGAACAGTTCTTAAACAATTCGAAATTTTAAAGGGTAAATGCACAAAAAGCGTTCTAAAAAACGTTCTAAATGGTAGTTTCTACATAATCTCAGGAAATACCAAACCGATTTCAAAAGTAACGGTATCAAAATGATGGTGTTAGTCCAACTTAGAACATAGGCTATATTTTATGTCGGTGCCACTACCCCAAAGGGGGTGCAGGAGCAAAAAGCTTTCTAAAAATGCGATTTTTGCGTTACTGAAGGGCGTAGAAATATGGAATTTGGAATATTAGTTATAAGATATAAATGATGTCTAAGAACAGTTCTTAAACAATTCGAAATTTAAAAGGAGTGAAAATGCAAAAAAAGCGTTCAAAAAACGTTCTAAATGGTAGTTTCTACATAATCTCAGGAAATACTGAAACAATTTCATATATAATGGTATAAAAATGGTGGGGACAGATCTTACTCCAAGCAAAAGGAGCAAAATGAGCGAAAAGCGTTTTAAAAACGTTCTAAATGCCGATTTGTCACCAATATTTCAGGAAGAATCAAACTGATTTCAAAAGTAATGGTAAGTAATTGATGCTGACAGACTCTGCTCTAACATATACGCTATTTTAAGTCGGTATCACTATCACCTAAACGTTGCAGGAGCAAAAAAGCGTTCCAAATTTCGATTTTTGTGATCGGTAGGGGCTAGCAACTTAAAATCAGGCAAGGTACATATTTATTACGTATAAATGATCTTTAAGAACAGTTTCGAAAAAATTGTAAATTTAAAAATGGGTGAAAATGCGCGAAAAGCGTTCTAAAAACGTTCTAAATTGCGATTTCTACTCAATCTCAGGAAACTCCAAAGCTATTTCAAAAGTAATGGTTGCAAATCAATGGTGACAGTCCCTGCTATAACATAGGTTATATTTTATGTTGCTGTCACTACCATCTGAGGGTTGCAAAAGCAAAAAATGTTCTAATTTGCGTTTTTTGCATAACTGAAGGGTCTAACACTTTGAAGTATGGCATGGTATTTACTTACAAGATGCAACTGCTTTCTAAGAACTGTTGAAAGAAAATTTCAAATTTAAAAATATGAAGTGAGCAAAAAGCGTTATAAATTACAATTTTTATGTAATCTTATCAAATACCAAACCGATTTAAAAAATAATGATGACAAATTGTTGGTGATAGAACCTGTTCGACATAAGCTATATTTTATGTCTGTGCACTACCACCAGAGGGTTGCAGGAGCTATAAACTTTCTAAATTGCGATTACTGTGATACTGAAAAGGCTAGAAACTTTAAATATGGCATGGTAGTTACTTATAAAATATAAATGCCCTCGAAGGACTGTCGAAAGTAAATTCGAATTAAAAAGGGGCGAAGTGAAGGGGAAGTGTGAAAAGCATTCTAAAAAAGTCCTAAATTATGATTTCTGCGCAATTTCAGGGAATATAAACCAAATATAAAAGTAATAGTTGCGAATCAATGGTAACAGTCTCTGATCCTACACAGGCTATATTTTATGCCGATGATTCTACCACCTGGGGTTCACGGGAACAATAAACGCTCTAAAAATGGCCTTTAAAAGCTTTCTAAATTACGTTTCTGTGGAATATTAGGAAATAACAAACCAAATTCAAAATTAATGTTGGCAAATTAATGGTAACAGTTCCTTAGCCCTATATGTTGAGAGAGGTTGTAGGATTTGGAATTTTCCATGATGGTTAATTTTAAGATGCCAGAAAATGGTTTCTAAAAAATTCAAAACGTATTTATTGAGCATAAAAGTTTCAAAATATTTTCTAAATTATTATTTATTTAGTTTTATTTCGTTTTATTAATTTAAGTCTCATTTCTACCTTATGCAGTGTAACAATGATGACATCAAACTGTGTTTTAAATAGTAATTTTTTTAAATATTCCTAAAAGTAATAAGTACCTTTTAATAAAATAAAATATTACCTTTTAATATAATAAAAATTTAGTTAGTACCTTTTAATAAAAGTTAGACATATAAATATTACTTGACATATTTCAAATATTACGCGAGCAAAGCCGCGGGGTTTGCTAGTAATAGATAAATCTAGTTTAAACGCGCGAAATTTCGCTTTATTTAAGGAAAGATTTTTTTTAAGAAAACACTGGTACCGAAGAATTTCTTAGTCTGTAAATTCAAGGACCCATATATGAACCCTGCTTACGCAAAAATGCATGAATACAAAATTTATTACGATTATATATTTTAAATTCAGTAATGCGGAAATAAAATATAAAATGTTATTTTAAACTTCTTAAATGTTTGCATTGGTTAAATTGTATTGGGTACTTCAATTTTACCAGCATTTGCACTCTCTGATGTCAAAAATGGCATTTAAGCTCTAACACAGGCAATATAACTATGTAGTATGGCCACTGAGTATTGAAATTAGATGGTGTTTCCGCAGGATAAAACCCACTAATGCCCCTCAGTTTTGCCATTGTGACTTTATTCAACATTATTTTGAATAGATTTATAATTAAACGTTATTATACCAACAACATGTCATTTGACCTGTTCCAAATGAAAATAAATCGGTCATTTCAAAAACCACATCAGTCAATATTTTTCCAAATGTTCTTTTTTTTGTCGCAAATTCTTCCTTAAAGGTAGACACACTATCTGGGTAACAACTACATAAGTCAGTGTATTCCCTACCTCTACAAACAATGCCTTCTAATTTTCATTCAAACAATACCTTCTAAGATTAATTTATCTTGATGAAAAATCTTTCAACCCCACCAAGCTACAGCCTATGCACCGAAGTGTCAATGTTCCATAAGATCAAGGACAGACAGATGGTAAACAGACAAATCAAAATCATGAATACTTTTCATGTAGGTTTGAAATTGTTAAAAAAGGCTCTAATATGACTAAAATACTTAGGCTTTAAAGTAGCTTACCAATAAAGTTTGAGAACCGATAGAGTAACTATTTTAAAATAAAAAATATACCAAAGTGTAAATAAATTGTTGCTAAAAAGCTGGATGTAATTCAAAAAGGTAATTTTTATGATACTATGTTTCAAATAATATTTTGTTCCTTGCGTCTTAAAGTTTCTTAATGAAGGATATATTTTTATATAAATGCCCTTTTTACGAATGTCGAATATGACTTTGGTAGGTATTTTTTATTGAAAAGTAACTGCTATAAATTCAGAATGTATGTTTCGGTTTGGGTAATGGCAAACTTTTTGTGAATTAACCAAACAACGACTTTTCTATTTAATCTTAAAATTTCTGATTGTATGCTACATGTGATTTAACAGGGTACTTTTCATGATATGTACTAATTATGCTTCAAATAATGGTTAGTACATTACTTCATAAAGTTCCTTAATCAAGGAGATTTTATACATGAATACCCTTTTTATGAATGTCATATATGACTTCTGTAGAGATTTTTATTTAAAAATATACCATAATTTCTGAATAGATTTTTTAGGCTTATTTAATACAAAATTTTCGGTGATTAAAAAGAATAAAGATTTCTTTAAAAAAATTCTGTTAGATGTTTTGGTCTTTCTAATTTCAAAAATTTTTTAACAATTTTTCAAATTTAGTATGTTTTCTATTAAAATATATTCCCGAATTTTCGAATAGAAATCTTGTTTTTTTTCGGTTTATTTAACAGCAGACTTTCGGTGATTAAATAAATCACCGAAAGTCTGCTCTTAAATAAACCAGAAGAAAAAAAATCTCTTCGGAAATTATGATAGATACTTTGGATTAAAAAAGCACTGCCTGCGGATTTGCAATCTCTAGACTTCTCTCATTATCTCATCCCCACTCTAACAATTGCGATGAATATGGTATTTTCAAATAGATTTTCCATATCCATTTTATTTTCCGAAAAGTTGCAGAGTACTTTTAGTTATTTCTTTTAAACTTGAAGTTGCATTGTTTTTTGCTTTAAAGAAGATATTCTTTACTATGCTGTTATATCACGACTTCTTCTTAAATGCATAAGTTGAGTAGGGTCAGCATTCTCCTGTCTCTCCAACGATTTCATACTTTTTTCCAGGCATGCAGATTTTTACATCAACACCCTTTTTAATGGATGCATATATTCTTATGATTTCTGTAAAGATATATATATATATATATATATATTTAAATCTACCATAATTTCCGAATAGATTTTTCGGCTTATTTAATAGCAAATTTTCAGTGAATAAAAAATATTTGAAAGGAACTAAATATTTCTATTTAAAATTTTGGTAGATATCTTGCAATGTCTAATTTCAAAACTTGTTTTAACTCCTTCGGGAGCGAAGTCTCTTACACAAATTTTATTCAGTGTGACCACTTATATTTTAAAAGTTATTTTTTTCTTAAATTATCAAAAAAATGCTCTAATTAAATAAAGCAAATTTTACTTTTCTTTAAACATATCCCGTATGCACGTTTTGAAGATGCATATATGCTACCATGGTCCCGAATGGGTTAACTATTTTTCGAATTGAGAGCTTTTTTATTTAAAGTATATACCAGTAAAGCATTTCCGAATAGAAATCTTTCTATTATTTAATCTTCGAAAGTCAGTTATTAAGCAAAAGAAAAAAAAATCTGTTCGGAAATTATGATAGATATTTTGGAATAAAAAACACTGATGCGGTTTTGCAATCTCTAAACTCCTCCCATTATCTCTTGTCCACATTAACATTTGGGATACTTCTACGTCAGAAATTCTAGTTTATAAAAATGTTCTGGCAACGTATGTAGAGATTAATTTGAATAATCCAGTGAAATATCGCTTATATTTCCTATTTTAAGTCTTCTCAAATATTTCGTTCAAACTTTAAATTATATAGCTTTAAGAAAGAATATGATGTTTTCAAAATAGATTTTCCATATCCAATTTATTTTCGGAAATGCTGCGAAGTACTTCAGTACCCTAGGAGTAAAACAACTTTGGGTCAATGTTGTTGATCAAAGTTAAATCTTGGTTATACTAGCAAGAATAATTTCGAAATTTTATTGACAACTTTTCGATGTAAATCATATATTGCTGAAATATAGACAATTTATTGTAAACAGTACAGTGGAAACTATCCGAATCTGTCAGTTCGGAAAAGCATAATTTCAGATAATTAGACGCAATTTTAGGGATGTTCTTGACTGTGCCAAAAAGGACAAAATGCATTTTTTACGTGTTTTTTTATGAAACAGATATGTGTCTTTAAAAATACTAGGGGATCGAACCCGAGCTCCTCGGGTTACAGAGTATAGGTGAAAACCATTTTTTTTTTAATTGTAATTATTTTTTTACATGTAATATATATTTTAGATTGCCCACTAACATCAAAAAGAATTTTTATCTGAAAAATATCAATTATGCAATCAAATAAAGTTTTAAAATTTATTAAAAGCGATACTTTCACATGTCACCGCATGCCAGGAGTTATTAGCCCAAGATTTTGCAAATTTGTTTCTTATTTACATTATTTTATTTATTTTTCTATAGAGGAAGTTTTAATTTTGGTATGGAACATTAGACGGAAACAAATGCTGAATTTTTTTACATTGGCGGATTAATCTATTGTAATCGAGCTACACGTGATAGATAAATTTAAAAATAATTCATGCTTGAAAATCTATATATATTATGCTATCACAGAAATCGCGATTATTTGATAATTGTTTAATGGCAATACCTGAATGAAACGCATCTCATTGGTTATTGTGTAATATTTTTAAAAAGGGGTAATAACAATAAATAAAAAAAGTTTAATTAATAAATACAGAACAAAGCAATTTTTATAATTAAAAAAAATAAAATAAAAGTAAATAAACAATTTATTAATAAATAAACAACAACATCCGGGTTACCATATCAAGTAAAATAACGGCACTTTGGCGCCAGTTAAGTACACCGGTGCGTATATGACATTGGCGTCAGAAAAAAAATCGCGCCAACGTGGTGTGCATATGACATCTGTGCCGTCTTTTATTCATCTCATTTAAAATACAATAAATAAATAAAGGTATTTTTCCAGTATAGGTACTTGGCGAAATAGAGAAAAGGTACTTGGCGAGAAAAGAAATTTGGCAACGTATTTTCTGGCAACCTATTTCATCAAAATATTTTTTTCGAATAAAACTACATAAAAGTTGCTATGATCACAAAAAGTTTGTACTTTTATGTTAGCTGGCCGCAATTCTCGCCAATATCATTTTTTATTTTTCGAGGGGTAAATTAAAAAAATGCTTTGATGTTGAAATTAAATGGTTTATGGCATTTATTCTTTTCTTTTTTTAAAGAATTTTTTTAAAGTGAAATTCATGAACTTGAAATGTTTCAGTTTTAAATCAAAGTTATCCATTTTAAAATGAGTGAAAGATTATATTTTAATCTAAATTAATGAAACATGAAAAAATGCGACGGGTACATAATGTTTGGCGATTTATCACCTGTGCCCGACTAACATAAAAATACGGAGTTCTTGATTTCTCTATCAGAATCTTCCGATTTGGCGAAGTAAATTAAATTATGAATAACAGTAACATGATACAATGCCTAGCATACATTTAAGGGAGACCAAACTGGTCGCCACGGGCGGCTAGTTATTTTAAAAACCGTAATAACTCAGTCAATTAAGATAGAATTTTCAAACAAATTGCATTTGAAAGCAGATATTTTCTCTATTTGACTGTGCAAAGATTGAAAATGTACGATATTTGGAAACCTAAAAAATTGCTGACATAGCACGCATTATAATTTCATTTTTTTTTTTCAGTTTTTATGAAAAAAAATGGCAACAAAAGGTACAGTAATATATTATTTTCTTTCCTCCGTTATTATTTTCCCTCAACGACTTTCAATAGAAATGGTGTACTTTTGTTGCCACAATAAGAAAAATGGTATGAAAAACTACAAAAAAATTAATATCTCAAAAATAAATTGAAATACAGCTTTCAAACAAATTGCATTTAAAAGAGCAATTTTTTCCTTATACGACGGTGTAAAAATTTAAAATGTGCGATGTTTGGAAGTTTAAAAATTTGCCGTAGAGAAAATTGCAAAGCCAAAATTTTATTTCAAAAATTTCAAAGTGTTGCCATTCGCAAAATGACGTATGCGTTACGCACAGATATGTTTGTCCTTTATAATATAGATAGTTGTGGATAGGTAGATTTTTTTGGACACAATTCCCTTCACATTTAAATTTCAGGCCTTCATATTCAGGTTTCGGGGTGGTAGCTGTTAACGCAGTCATTATTATTTTTTTTTTTTTCCTTTTTAATCGTTTTAAAAAAAATCTGTTTTTTCATATCTTTAAATATTTTTTTGTCGTTTTATAATTTTCTAAACTTCAAAATTATAAACGTAAGAAAAAACTTTGCATTGTCTATAGGGTTCTGTACTTAAAAAGTAAAAGGGGAACAAGTATGAATTCACTCCTGTGTCTGTCTGTCCGTCTGTCACAGCCATTTTACTCGTAAAGTATGGAACATGGAAAGTTCAATTGGTAGAAGCAATAAAGGCTGTTGACCAACATATTCATAGATTATTAATCATTCAAAAATATAGTTAGGAAAAATGTAGAAGTGTTAATTAAGTTACTTGAAAGAAAAAATATTTTATTTGTATATCGTGTAAAAGCTCTCGTAACGCCGAACTGAAAAATAAGTTCCTTTTAATTTTAGGTAATATATTTTCAGAGATACCGTTGAAAATGTAATGCACAAATATACCCCCCCCCCCCCCACCGCTCCGCCTACTCTATTTCTAAATCTCCCGAAACTAAAATTATGAAAAAATTATGGGTTGTAGAAGTTATTTTAAACCTTGCAGGAAAACTATAGCGATTACCCTAGGTCACACAGATTTTGAGAAAATCGCATTTTTCCGTTACACACAAATTTCGATTTGCGGGAATTCTGCAAAAGGTTTAAGAAGCGATGGAGGTACCTATTGTTGCAGAAATATAAAAGAATTGTTGATACTGATTTTCTAAAAAAATGATCGGTAATTAACCGAGATATTAATCCTTAAAGACACGGACGGTTTGGGCATACACAAAGGCACTGGCGGCATACTCTATGCGTACTATGCATACTCTAGGCTTTTAAAGCCTAGATAACAACTTTTAATGATATATTTGTAGAATGAAATGTCCAGTTACTAATTCATATATTTATTGCACGGACACCTCTGTACGCTAATAATACTCGCACTTGACCGGTTATTTGTTTTAAGGAAAATATCCTTTGCACTGCTGCTATATCATGATTTCTTCTTAAATGCATAAGTTGAATAGGGTCATCATTCTCCTATCATTCAAAACATCTCATAGTTCTTTCTAAACGACATTCACAGGTTTCAGTATGTGGTGGGACTGGGTAAATTTTATAACAGTCGTTTTCATTTTCATCAAAATTTGAGCAATTCTAAATTGCTTAAAAACTGCCAGTTTTTTTTTTTTTTTTCCGTGCCGGCGTGAAAATATTCGAGATAAACTCGAGCGGAAAGTTGCCTGAATTTGAATTTTCTCGCACCGATCCACCGATTTGGAAGACATTTTCGAATTCAAGGGTTGCCCTGAAAAGAAAATTACAAATCCCCAAAAGGGATATTCGGACAGTTCGGTTAATTGGAGTTTGGTTAATCGGCGTTTTATTATACTAAAATTAAAAAATATATATATGTAAACCAAAATTCATATATATATGTAAAACAAATATATACGAAGGATTGATATTTTATTAGAAGTAATATTGGCGCAGTATTGTGCCCTAAAATGACCGAATATTGGCTTTGATACTAAGATAATTTCAATACCAATTCTTTATAAATATCAATATTTATTAATTTAATAGCAGCTTTCAAAGAAATATCGATTACATTATACATTATCAGTATTCTCTAATATTTCGTTGAAAGTTTTAATTATACCGCTTTGAGAGAAAATATTTTCTAAAAATCGATTTCCTATCTTCCGAAAAGTTGTGAAGAATAATTTATGAAGAAAATTAGAAGATACGCAAAAGATATCGTTCATTAGTAAATATTCAGAGTTTATTTATATCGAAAATTAATGAAAATATCTGGTGAATGAATGTACATAAACAGACGCGTTATAATGAAAGCTTTTATGCATACTTTCTAACTTTTTCGATTAAACTTATGTAAAATTGTGCCACATGGTTATGTCATTATGGCATAACTTTTCTATAACAAGCTATAAAAAGCACAAAGTTAATCAACTTTTGTCTTTTATTAAGCAATACTGCAGTAACCTTTTCCAAATTATTACAATAAATGAATTCTTTTGTAATCGATTTGTTACAACTGTGCCCATTATTTGTGCTATTTATAAAAGTTTATACACATATATCTTATTTTGTTTTTAGTGATTTTCCAGTTTAGTCGTATTTGATCAAAGTTAGAATTTTATTTTATTAGAATATTTTTTTTTGTTGAGGTTTTAGCTTATTATTCGAAATGTTAATCTGTATTATAAAGCACAAACGTGTTTATCAGTAACTCTGGTGTCAGAAAGATAGGAGCAATAATGCGATTAGTAATGTATGAGAGTTACAAAAATGGAGTTAATTTTATCGCAAATACATTCCCTTCTAAATATCGGTAGATTTCCATTTTAATGGCGTTAAAAAAATCATATGGATGTGTACTCTGAAATAAACTCAATTCACAGATTTTTTCCATGAATTTTTAAATAATTTTCAAAAATGAGTTTTTAAAAATCTACTAATACCGGACGCAACAATAAACAGTTGTTTGCTGCATTGATATTAAGTATGGTTTGTTGTAATATAAAAAAATATGAAAAAGTAAGGCAAACAATTCAATTTAAAACCGATTTTTATCAGGCACTGGTATTTTATTCCAACGAATGTTGGCGAACGAATATTATACACGAATATTAAAATGTAACAAATATTGACTTGATACTAGGCTAATTTCAATACTAATTCCTTGGGAGCATAAATATTCATTAATTTAACATCAATTCAATACGAAATACCGATTATATTATCTAGTTTCAGTTTTCTTCAATATATCGTTGAAAGTTTTAATTATATCAATTTGAGAGAAAATATTTTCTAAAAATCAATTTCCTGATTTTCTTTTTATCTTCTGAAAAGTTACGAAGAATAAATATTAAGAAGAAAATTGGTAGATACGCAAAATATATCATTTATTAGTAAATATTCATAGTCAATTCGCATGGAAAATTGATGAAAATATTAGGTGAATGAACGTATATAAAGAGACTCGTTAAAATGAAAGCATTTATGTATATTTTCTAACTTTATCGATTAAACGTCTGTATAACTGCGCCACATGGTTACAGTATTATGGCAAAACTTTTATAAAACAAGCTATAAAAAGAACGAAGTTAATCAACTTTTGTCTTTTAATAAGCAGTACTGAAGTAACATTTCCAATTTAGCACAATAAGTGAATTCTTTCATAATAGATTTTTTGCAGCAGTGCTCATTATTTTTCCATCTATAAAACTTTGTCTATATAATATGTTTTCTGTTTTTAGTGATTTTCTAGTTAACTCGTATATTTGATCGATGTTTGAATTTGAATGTTATTGGATGACGGATTTTCCTTGTCTCTTGGTATTACTTTAATTATTCGAAATAATAATACGTATAGCAATGCACAAACGTATTCGTCAGTAACTCTGATGTCAGAATGAATAAAGCAACAATGTGATTACAAATGTATGAGAGTTGCAATAATGTAGTTAATTATATCGCACATACATTCGCTTCTAAACGTTGGAATATTTCCGTTTTAATGACGCTGAAAAAGAAAGATATATATATATGAATGTATACTTTGAAATAAACTCAATTTACTGATATTGTCTACGATTTTTTTATTTTTTTTTTCAAAAATGAGTATTTAAAAATCTACTTATGCCTGCCTCAACAATAAAATGTTTTGCTACATTGATGTTAAGTATGGTTTGTTATACGTAATATAAATAAATGTGTAAACTATGGAAAACGATTCAATTTAAAACCAATATTTATCAAGTATTGGTATTTCATTCAAATAATACTAGCACATTATTGTGCCCAAAATATTACAAATATTGACTTGATATTAGGTTTATTTCATTACTAAATCCTTGGAAGTATCAATATTCATTAATTTAACACATTTACTACGATATATCTATTATATTTTCCATTATCAGTTTCCTCCAATATCCCGTTGAAAATTTTAATTATATCACTTTCAGAGAAAATATTTTCTAAAAATCGATTTCCTATGTTCTTTTTATCTTCCGAAAAGATGCAAAGAATATGGTACGAAGAAAATTGGAAGATACGCAAAATATATATTTCATTAGTAAATATTCAGAGTTAATTCGGATCGAAAAATGATGAAAATATTCGGTGAATAAAATGTACACGAAGAGTCTTGTTAAAATGATAGCGTTTATGTATATTTTCAAACTTTTTCGATTAAACTTCTGTACAACTACGCCACATGGTTACGGTATTATGACAAAAAATTTGTAAAACAAGCTATAAAAAGCACGAAGTTAATCAACTTTGGTCTTTTAATAAACAGTACTGAAGTAACATTTCCAAGATATCAAAATAAATGAATTCTATTGTAATCTATTTTTTTGCAGCAATGCTTATTATTTTTGCCATCTATAAATCTTTATCCATATAATAAGTTTTCTGTTTTTAGTGATTTTCTAGTTAACTCGTATTTGATCGATGTTTGAATTTGAATTTTATTGGATGACTGATTTTCCTTGTCTCTTGGTATTACTTTAATTATTCGAAATTATAATACGTATTGTAATGCACCAACGTATTCCACAGTAACTCTGATGTCAGAATGAATAAAGCAACAATGCGATGACAAATGTATGAGAGTTGCAATAATGGAGTTTATTATATAGCACATGCCTTCGCTTCTAAACATTGGAATATTTCCATTTTAATGGTGTTGAAAAAAATATATATATGAACGTATACTTTGAAATAAACTCAATTTACTGATATTTTCTAGATTTTTTTTTTTTTCAAAAATGAGTATTTAAAAAATCTGCTAATACCTGACGCAACAATAAATAATTGTTTGCTACATTGATATTAACTATGGTTTGTTGTAATATAAATAAATATGTAAACTAAGGAAAGCGATTCAATTTAAAACCAATATTTATCAAGTATTGGTATTTCATTCAAATTATTATTGGCACAGTATTGTGCCCAAAATATTACGAATATTGACTTGATATTAGGGTAATGTCAATACTAATTACTTTGAAGTATAAATTTTCATTAATTTGACTCCATATAAGTAGCGAAATATCGATTATATCTTCTATTATCAGTTTTCTCTAATATCGCGTTGAAAAGTTTAATTATAGTATAGCTTTGTGAGAAAATATTTTCAAAAATTTATTTTCTAAATTCTTTTTATTTTCTGAAAACTTACGAAAAAAATTGAATGTACCGAAATGATAACTTTCTTTAGCAAATATTCAGAGTTAATTCAAATCGAAAATTAAGGAAAATATTCGGTAAACGAATGTACAGTCGTGGAAAAAAAAGTAAACACCCCTGACTAACTCTGCAACAATTTACTGTAGAAGAAAGTTACTGGTACCAAACGATTGAGAATAAAGTCTCTTTTGAAATGATGTATAAAAAATTTGCTTAGGAGGCCATCAACATGCATATAAAAACGAACCCAAACTTTGTTTTTTCAACAGCAATACCCAAGTTTGACACCATAAATTAATTCTACACACTTCAATTAGCCTAAATCCAAATTTTTTGCGAAATTCGTACGATTAGTTTGAGATAAATTATTTATTTTAAGATGAGCCTATTTTAAGGGTTGTATCCAAGTTGAAGTTCAGTACTCGATTGTTGAAATGCTACAGAATTGCTATGACACTTCTATTAATGTATTATTTTTTGCCAATATGACCATTTCACTCGCTTAATGTGTTTTGACTATTGCCAACCCAAATGTTTTAATAAAATGAGTAAAATATATTTTTTTTTTCAAATTATGCTTTTCAGCACATCATAGATGGCCTCTTAAACCACGATTTTGACGATTTTTAATCATAATTCGAAAACTACTAGCAAGAAAAAAAATTTAAATTGAGAATTCGTATAAAGCAGGGTATAATAAACACAAGTCTAACTAAAAATTTGTAGATTGCAATTCATATTTTTTCGAATATTAATTTCATAATTCATAATGCATATACAGGGTGATTCAGCTCGTCGGTGACAAACTTTAAGGATCGATAGAGCACACCTAGACGAACATTTTTGAATAGGGAATGTAGGGTCCCTGACGCGATGGTAAGGCGCTAGGCGCTTTCGAAAATTTGGGTGCCGAAATTCGAAACGTCATAAAAACTAGGGAAATGGTTAGATTTTCTTGCTTGTTGCGTCGAAATGATTCTGTTTGTTTAGACCTTCTTCAGTACCAATTTGATAAGCGTATCTCTTAAAACATGGATAGGGGGCGCTGCAGACTTTGGAGAGCTAGACAACAACTTTAAGCCCGTTATTTTGATAATTTAACACATGCTCGCCAAAGTTTATACTCTAACTTAAAGTTTGAACCCAAAAGTAGAGCCCTGCAAAAAGCGTAAGAGCCGGAATAAAATGTCAAAGTACAGGGTGGTCGAAACTCGAAGGCTCCTAGGAGATAAACAAACAGATTTCTTGACTTATGGCATGCATTTTCATGATTCTGTTTGCTGGGGCTCTCTGAAACTCAGTTGAACGGTACAAAAAGAAACATCGATAGGGGGCGCTTTGGGCAAAAAACATAATTCGTTGACATTTCGGACGCTAACTGGAAACGGGGCGCTACGATCAGTTAGAAACAAAACAAGAGAATAATTTACTTATCATAAGAAGCTATTAAAACTGCAGTTTTTTTTTTTTTTTTTTTAACAAACATAGCTGGTTTCAATCATGCACAATGCGCGCAATAAAATTTACATAAGGTGCTTTTTGCTGATTTATGCAAAAGATATCGTACCATATCGATATGCAAAAGATACGTAATGCGTAGACGACAACGCGAGATGACGTAGTTGTATGCGCAGACACGTCTTTTGAACGTGCGGTACCTACTTAAGCTTCGGGTTACTTGTCTGCAGATCGGTAGTAGGATGGAACGGTACACAAACTCTGAATTGGCTGACATGCATTTGGCGTATGGCGCTGCTGGTTGTAATGGACGAGCCGCTCAGCGGTTGTACGCCGAGCGTTACCCCAACAGGCAAATCCCCTGCCATGCCTTCTTCGCTCGAGTACACCAGAGGTTGTCCACAACGGGATCTTTCGACGGAGGCAGGCCTGAACGGGAGCGATCAGTGAGCACCCCCGACAACGAAGAGGCTGTGCTTAACCTGGTTGAGGACAACCCAGGTCTTAGCACGAGAGATATCGCCAGACATGTTGGCATTTCGCAAGCAACTGCGTGGCGCATCTTACGTTCCCGGAATCTGCACCCCTACCACATCCAGCGGGTGCAGTTGCTCAGAGAGCAGGATTTTGGCCCTCGAGTGGAATTCTCAAGATGGTACTTGGCGATGAGATCCAGGGATCCCCGTTTTGTAAACAGCATTTTGTTTACGGACGAGTCCACCTTCAGCCGGGAGGGAATGTGGAACGCCCACAACAGTCATGTGTGGTGTGATGAAAATCCACATGAAACCAGAAGCCGAGCAGCCCAGGAGCGTTTCTCAGTAAATGTGTGGGCCGGCATTCTGGGGGATTGCCTCATTGGCCCTTATTTGTTACCTGAACGGCTGACAGGTGGAAATTACCTGATTTTCCTGGATCAAGTGCTGCCGCAGCTTCTGGATGAGGCGCACGTACCCGAAGGTTCGCGTCGCCAGATGTGGTTCCAGCACGATGGAGCTCCGGCCCATTACACGAACGACGTGCGTCTCCATCTAAACGCAAGGTATGGCCAGCGGTGGATCGGGCGTGGGGGTCCAGTTCACTGGCCTGCCCGATCACCAGACCTCACCTGCTTGGATTTCTTCCTTTGGGGTTACCTGAAGGCCGAGGTATACCATACACCTGTCAGCAGTGCTGAAGAACTTGTGGCGCGCATTGTGGCAGCTGCAGGGCAGATCAGAGATACTCCTGGCATTGTTGGAAACACACACTCCTCAATGCGACGGAGGTGCGAAGCCTGCATCATGGCCCAAGGTCGAAATTTCGAGCATCTTCTGTAGTGTTATTTTTTGTAAATAAATTTCCAGTATCATTGATGTTTTTGGTCTAAATTTATTCAGAAGTGTTGAGCAGAGGTAGAAAATGTGTTTTCATTATTACTAACTGATCGTAGCGCCCCGTTTCCAGTTAGCGTCCGAAATGTCAACGAATTATGTTTTTTGCCCAAAGCGCCCCCTATCGATGTTTCTTTTTGTACCGTTCAACTGAGTTTCAGAGAGCCCCAGCAAACAGAATCATGAAAATGCATGCCATAAGTCAAGAAATCTGTTAGTTTATCTCCTAGGAGCCTTCGAGTTTCGACCACCCTGTACTTTGACATTTTATTCCGGCTCTTACGCTTTTTGCAGGGCTCTACTTTTGGGTTCAAACTTTAAGTTAGAGTATAAACTTTGGCGAGCATGTGTTAAATTATCAAAATAACGGGCTTAAAGTTGTTGTCTAGCTCTCCAAAGTCTGCAGCGCCCCCTATCCATGTTTTAAGAGATACGCTTATCAAATTGGTACTGAAGAAAGTCTAAACAAACAGAATCATTTCGACGCAACAAGCAAGAAAATCTAACCATTTCCCTAGTTTTTATGACGTTTCGAATTTCGGCACCCAAATTTTCGAAAGCGCCTAGCGCCTTACCATCGCGTCAGGGACCCTACATTCCCTATTCAAAAATGTTCGTCTAGGTGTGCTCTATCGATCCTTAAAGTTTGTCACCGACGAGCTGAATCACCCTGTATAAAATTTTTAAGTTAACAAATTCAATGTATTTATGTTTGGGTTTTTTAATATTATAACCACGTGTAAAATTATCACATTAGGTTAAGTTAAATAATGCTATAAAAAGTGATAAATATTTTTATTAAGATTGACGATCGTTTCGTCGCACAAACGGCGACATTTTCAAAATCATCAAATTTTCATATAATTTAAAAACCACAATAAGTCACAAGACAACATGCATAATGAAACACATTGTAAAACATAAAATAAAAATAAAATTTTGCAATGTTTTTCATCATGCATGTTGCCTCGTGACTTTGTTTACCATGTTATTGTTTTTTTTTTTTTTTTTTTTTTTTTTTTTTTTTTTTTTTTTTATGAAAATTAATCCACGCTCGCAAATAGCTAATTTAATTTTATGTTTGCAATGTTTTTCATTATGTATCATGTCTCGTGACATTGTTTACTATGTTTATTGTTTTTAAATTATGTGAAAATATTTTCTATCGTGAATGATTTTGAAAATGTCGCCGTTTGTGCGACGAAACGATCGTCAATCTTAATAAAGATATTTATCACTTTTTATAGCATTATTTAAATTAATCTGTTTATAAGTGACTAGCTGTTAACCGTGACGTCGTTCACGTAACATAAAAAGAAGAAATTAATTAATTAAGCAAAGCATTTCCCTTCCGATAATTAAAAACATATATAATAAACCAATTCTTTATCACATTTTATAACAGAAAATCTCTCCATATATATATTACGCTATCGCATGTGGCACAGAAAGCGCAATTATTTGTTAATTGTTTAATAGCAATGCCCAAATGAAACACATCTCATTGGTTATTGAACAACATTAAATGCATCCCCATACCTATAAGGGAGTTACCATAGGGCACCCTGTTCTGTCGCCAAATACAGCCAAGTTTGTCACCAAAAGTGACGCCAACTTGGCGATATCTCTAATATTTCGCCAAATTCCCATAGACTTCCATTGTAAACCAACAGAGTTTACTTGTTTACAAAAAATCAACAAATTGAGATATTTTAATGCAACAAAAACTGATATTAGCTTAAGGGATTATATTAATTATATTTAACCTTCTCAGCGTATTTTATTTTTTTTTAAATCAAAATAGGTTAAAAAATTGCACCTTTTTTTATTGCATGTTTCAAATCTATATGTAGCTTAGATGCTTAGAGTTTAAACATGTAAACATTTTTGTAAAAGAGTTCAGGATCTTAGATGGGATAGGATATTAGAAATTAGGCGAAATCAGGGCTGTCACTGGAGACTATTTTTATAGTCTCGCACCACTATTGTAAAAAAATCAATTTTGTAGTACAGTTATCTTGTAGATGTTGTTAAAGTCTATATGGAATTTTTGTACTTAAAAAGTGATCCCAGTTGAATTAAAAAAATAGTCGCCAGCGGAAAAAATGAATCCCCGAGGAAATCTAGGATTGCGCAAATTTTGCTACTTTTACGTTGCCCGAGGAAATCTCGGGTTGCGCAGCGAGAGGGTTAAGGGAGTCCAAGTAAATTAAATTATGAATAAAAGTAACATGATGCAATGCTTAGCATGAACATAAAATTTAAGGGAGACCAAATTGGTCGCCAAGGGCGGCTATAGTATGAGTAATTTAAGGTATTTCTTTATTATAGGATCATTGACATAACTCAAGTTTATACGCTGAACCAGGATGTCTGTTTATATCATGAAGTAATAAGAAAATGACACAGATGTCATATACGCACCGTGGTACCTGATTGTTGCCAAAATAGATTATTTTTCTTGACATGGTAACCTGGCTATTGTTGTTTATTTATTAATAAATTGTTTATTTACTTTAATTTTCTTTTAAAATTACATAAATTAATGAAACTTTTTTAAAAAAATTTATTGCTATTTCCTTTTTTAAGTATTAGAACATAATTTTAAAATATACATGTAATTGCTATTCGAAAACGAAGTTTTCGCCAAATTGGCGTGAAAAGCAGATCGCGTCAAACCAGGTGCGTATATGGCATCAGTGGAAAGAAAATTATCGGGTGATACTTTTTTATATGTTTTACAATCATACTTGGCATCAAAGGTGGGCGAAGAAATGATCATCTAGAATATTATTAAGTCTTTACTACACAAAAAACAAACCTGTTTAAAACAATGTATATATTTTTGCAACAAATGTCTTTCTCTAAAAAAAGCAAATTGACTACGAACCCGATTACAGAACATAACTTTTCTATCTAGTTCATTTTTTACTTTTTAAGAATGAAAATACATATTTCCGGCTAATCATTACGTCATTTGATAATTTTACTGTGCATATTATTGACATTTGCTATCCATTTGCTCTTCAAAAGTTTTTATTTTTAAATGTTAAATTAAAATTTAAATCTTTATGTTAATCGTGCGAAGACGATAAACAGTAAGCATTGATAACAATTTTCTTTAAATAATAAAAATTAATACAATAACGCAATCTCATTTTATTTCAACATCAAAGCATATCCGTTTTATATTCCATATATGACGTCACATTTGCCTTCACTCCGCACATACTCAAAATTCATGCACCTTGTATTATTAAAAATACTTGAAAATTTCCGTTTTAATCTTCCAATCAGAAATTAAATTATTATTCTGGATTTTTATCTTTTGGCAACGAAAAAAGGAAGATGGTTAAATTTTATCGGAAAAATGTCAAATCATTGCGTATGAAAAATAATGAAATTTTGGATTATTATGCAACATATTTGAATAAAATAAATTAAACATAGTCTATGTTCATTTCCAGGTTGTAATCCATCTATATCCAAAAACGCAAAAGTATTATTTCTTCCGTTTAGATGAAGGTTTCATTCAAACTTTTGGACACACATTGACATTTATAATATTACTAGCAAACCCCGCGGCTTTGCTCGCGTAATATTTGAAATATGCCAAGTGATATTTGTATGACTATTTTTTATTAGAAGAACACTTTTTGGAACAATTCAAAAATTACAAATTTAAGGCACAGTTTGACTAAACTTCATTATAAAAGTGGAATAGACAGAAATGAGATTTTAAATTATTAGAAGAACGAAAACTAAATCTAAATAAATGATATTAGAAGATATTTTGAGACTTTTATGCTCATTTCAGTATTCATTTGAAGTTTTGAATTTTTTAGAAACCATCTTTACACATTTACATCTTAAAATTAACCATCATGTCAAATTCCAAGCTTCTTTTCTAACAGTCTACCACCTCTCTGGTGTTAGTAGCACCAACATAAAATGCCGAAACTGAGTTGAAATAGAATGTCTCGAAAAATATTGGAACAGAGACTGTCACCATTAATTTGCCAAAATTAACCTTGAAATCGGTTGCTATTTCTTAATATTCTATAGAAAACGGAATTTAGATATTTTTAAAGGCTTTCTTGTTTCTGCCAACCGTGGTAGTGACACCCGCATAAAATATAGCACGTATAGGATCAGGAACTATCATTCTTGATTCGCAACCAATAACTTCTGTAATCGGTTTATTATTTCCCGAGATTCCATAGAAATCGTAATTTAGGTCTCTTTTAGAATGATTTTAGC
This sequence comes from Maratus speciosus, assembly GCA_963932465.1. Lineage (NCBI taxonomy): Eukaryota > Metazoa > Arthropoda > Arachnida > Araneae > Salticidae > Maratus > Maratus speciosus. Next base: position 516,172,364 of record OZ010794.1, read on the forward strand.
TCCTTCCCTTCGCTTCACCCCTTTTTAATTTCGAATTGATTTTCGACTGTTCTTAGAAGACATTTATATTTTATAAGTAACTACCGTGCTATATTTAAAGTTTCTAGCCTCTTCAGTATACCGCAGAAATCGCAATTTAGAAAATCTTTTGCTCCTGCAACCCTCTAGAGGTTGTGGCACCTGCATAAAATATAGGTTATGTTTGAGTAGGTTCTATCACCATCAATTCGCAACCATTATGTTTGAAATCAGTTTCGTATTTCATACGATTGCATAAAAATCATAATTTAGAACGCTTTTCGCTCGCTTCATCCTTTTAAATTTGATATTTTCTTTCTACAATTCTTAGAAAGCATTTGCATCTGTGAAGTAATTACCATTCCAAACTTAAACATTTAGACACCCTTTTAACACAAAAAACGCAATTTAGACATTTTTTGCTCCTGTCACTCCCAGGTGGTAGTGACAACAACATAAAATATAGGCTATGTTGGAGCGGGGATTGTCACCATTAGTTTGAAACCATTACTTCTGAAATCGGTTTATATTTCCTGAGATTGCGTAGAAATCGCTATTTAGAACGTTTTTAAGAACGCCTTTCGTTTATTTTCACCCTATTTAAATTTCAAATTTTTAAGGAACTCTTCTCAGAGAGCATTTACATCTCATAAGTAATTACCATGTCAAATTTCAAGTTGCTAGCCCCTTCAGTATCACAAAAATCACAATTTATAACGTTTTTTTTAAATGCAACCATAAGGTGATTGCGACGCCGACATGAAGTAGATCCTATATTGGAGCAAGGGCTGTTATCATCAATTTCCAACCATTACTTTTGAAATCGGTTGGGTACTTTCTGAGATTGCGTAGAAATCGCCATTTAGAAAGTTTTTTAGAATGCTTTTCGCGCATTTTCACCCCCTTTTAAATTTCGAATTTTTTAAGAAATATTCTTAGAGATCACTTATATCTTATAAGTAACTACCATTCCAAATTTCATGTTTCTAGGCCCTTCAGTAACAGAAAAATCGCATTTTCGAACTTTATTTGCTCTTGCACCCCCTTTGGGGGGTAATGGCACCGACATAAAATGTAGCCTATGTTGGAGCAAGGGTTGTCACCATCATTTTAACACCATTAATTTTGAAATCGGTTTGGTACTTGAGATTGTGCAAAAATCGCCATTTAGAACGTTTTTTAGAACGCCCTTTTGCGCATTTTGACCCAGTTTAAATTTCGAATTTTTTAAGAAATGCTTTTAGAGATCATTTATATCTTATAAGTAACTACCATTCTAAATTTCATGTTTCTAGGCCCTTCAGTAACGGAAAAATCGCATTTTCGAACGTTTTTTTGCTCCTGCATTCCCTTTGGTGGTAATGGCACCAACATAAAATGTAGCCTATGTTGGAGCAAGGGTTATCACCATCATTTTGACACCATTAATTTTGAAATCGGTTTGGTACTTCTTGAGACTGCGCAAAAATCGCCATTTAGAACGTTTTTTAGAACGCCCTTTTGCGCATTTTGACCTCTTTTAAATTTCGAATTTTTTAAGAAATGTTCTTAGACATCATTTATATCTAATAAGTAACTACCATGCCAAACTTCATGTATCTGGGCCCTTCAGTAACACAAAAATCGCAATTTCGAACGTATTTTTGCTCCTGCACCCCCTTTAGGGGTAGAGGCACCGACATAAAATGTAGCCTATGTTGGAGCAAGGGTTGTCACCATCATTTTGACACCATTATTTTTGAAATCGGTTTGGTACTTCTTGAGATTGCGTAAAAATTGCCATTTAGATCGTTTTTTAGAACGCTTTTCGCGCGTTTTCACCCCTTTTAATTTCGATTTTTTAAAGAAATGTCCGTTAGTATCTTATAAGTAACTGCCATTCCAAATTTCATGTTTCTAGGCCCTTCGGTAACACAAAATTCGCATTTTTAGAACGTTTTTTGCTCCTGCACCCCCTTTGGGGGGTTATGGCACCGACATAAAATGTAGCCTATGTTGGAGCAAGGGTTGTCACCATCATTTTGACACCATTAATTTTGAAATCGGTTTGGTACTTGAGATTGCGCAAAAATCGCCATTTAGAACGTTTTTTAGAACGCCCTTTTGCGCATTTTGACCCCTTTTAAATTTCGAATTTTTTAAGAAATGCTTTTAGAGATCATTTATATCTTATAAGTGACTGCTATGCAAAATTCCATGTATCTGGCCCTTCAGTAACACAAAAATCGCAATTTCGAAGGGTTTTTTTAAACTCCTGCACCCCCTTTAGGGGTTGTGGCACCGACATAAAATGTAGCCTATGTTGGAGCAAATGTTGTCACCATTATTTTTGAAATCGGTTTGGTACTTCCTGAAATTGCGTAAAAATCGCCATTTAGAACGCTTTTTAGAATGCTTTTCGCGCGTTTTCTCCTCTTTTTAATTTCGATTTTTTTTAAGAAATGTCCTTAGAGATCATTAGTATCTTATAAATAACTGCCATTCTAAATTTCATGTTTCTAGGCCCTTCAGTAACACAAAAATCGCATTTTTAGAACGTTTTTTGCTCCTGCAACCCCTTTTGGCCAGTGCCACGGACATGAGATATAGCCTACGTTCTAAGTTGGACTAACACCATCATTTTGTTACCATTACTTTTGGAATCGATTTGGTAGTTCCAGAGCTTACCTCCTACAAATAAACAATTTTTACCTCTTTATAACATTAGTATAGAAGATTATTATACATGTTTTTATCACATTAGGATTATAATTTCAGGAGATATTAATAAAAATCATCCAAAGGATTAGAAATTTCGCTTCTAAGCATAGTTTGAACCGAAGATTTAAAATATATTATCAAAATTGTGTGTTGCCATTGAAAAAACAAAGTTTGGTCTGGTTTTGACTTGTAGATGGCCCCCTAAGCAAATGATATATACATCATTTAAAAGTAGACTTTATTCCGAATTGTTTTTACCAGTAACTTTCTTCTATTATAATTAGTTGTTGAATTAGTAGGCTGCGTTTAATTTTTCCCCCACGACTGTACATAACCTGAACCGTTATCTCGAAAGTTTTTATGTATACTGTCTAACTTTTTGTATTAAACTTCTCTAAAACTGTACCACATGGTTATAGCATTATGGTCAACTTTCTTTAAAAGCATGAAGTTAATCAACTTTGGTCGTTAAATAAGCAGTACTGAAGTAACATTTCCAAGTTATTACAATAAATGAATTATTACGTACTCGATTTTATATAGCTCTGCTCATTATTTGTGCTATCTATAAAAGTTTATCCATATAATATATTTTCTGCTTTTAGAGATTTTCTAGATAACTCGTATTTGATCGACATTCAAATTTTAATTTTTATTATTATTTATTTGGTTTATTAACCATTTATTTATTAGATAAAGCACAAAAGTTTTCGTCAGTAACTCTGATGTTAAAATAATTAGGGCAACGAAGTATTACAAACATATGAGAGTTACAATAATTAATTTAATTATATCACACATGTATTTAATTCTAGATATATTGCGTAATTTTATTTTTAATGCCGTTAAAAAATCAAATAAACGTTTACTTTGAAATAAACCCAATTTGCTGATTTTTTCTATGTTTTTTAAATAACTTTCAAGTACGATTTTTAAAAATTATACTCACATCTAATTCAACAGTAAACACTTGTTTTCTACATCAATATTAAGTATTATTAGTAATACAATTAAATCGGTAAACTATCGTATGACGGATATTGTACGAGGCTCGGCTGAAAAGACCCAGGCCCGACACATATATAGCACCACTAGGGAAGGTATACGCTAACATTGCATAGCATTATCCCTGACTAGCTTATACCCACAGTTTCAGATCAGTAGCTTGGTTATTGTTCGATTGACAGCAGTTAAATCAAGACTATTTTAGAGTTTTTACGAAAATGGAGGATTTGGAAAAATGAGCGGTAATGAAATTCTTGCATTTGAAGGGTTTAACGCATAAAGAAATCAAGGAGGAAATTGGGAGCACACTTAATGACTCTGACCAATCATATTCAATGTTTAAAAGGTGGTTTGATGGGTTTAAAATGGGACGAACGAGCATGAGTGAGGAGCCACGCTCTAGACTCCCTGTGGTAGTGACAACTCCTGAAATTCAGGGATGTAGTGGAGGGTATACGGGGGTATACGCCGTATACCCTCTGGATTTTTTAAAGGAACACCGCATACCCTCTGTTTCTCAAAAAATCTATAGTAAATACACTCTAGGGTATACGCTCGGCCTTGAGCGTATACCCTCTGCTTAGAGAGTATACCCTCTGTTTTTTTTACGACTACACCACTGCTGAAATTGTTGAAAAAATTCATCGAATAGTTCTGGAAGACCACCGATTAAAGTTGTTCAAGGTAGAAGAGGCTATAAAAATATCAAAAGAACATGTAGATATTATTTTAACTAATATTTTGAGCTACCACAAGGTCTGTGTAAGGTGGGTGCCGCGTTTGCTGACACCTGACTAAATGTCGCATCGGAAAACCGTTTCAATTAAGAATTTGGAGCTCTACCGTAAAAATCCCAAAGAATTTTTGAGACGGCTTATAGCTATGGATGAAACTTGGATTCACCACTACACTACTGAAAACAAATTACAGTCAAAACAGCGGATTCCACCGGAGAACTGGCTCCAAAAAAGGCGAAGTCAACTTTGCCAGCTAACAAGGTTATGGCGATTGTTTTCTGGAACGCGAAGGGAATTATTTTTATTGATTGCTTGGAAAAGGGTAAAAGTATCTCTGGTAAGTACTACCTCAGTTTACTGCGACGTTTGAGCGACGAGGTAAAGAAAAAATGACCTAATTTGGTGGGAAAAAAAATCTTGTTTCAGCACGACAATGCGCCTGCACATCGGTCAGTCATCGAAAAGGGTAAAATCTACGAATTAAGGTTCGAATTGCTTGATCATCCATCTTATTCGCCATATTTAGCACCCAGTGACTACCACCTATTCTCTAACCTAAAACAATTACTTAGTGGACGAAGATTTCATAGCAACGAGGAGGTTATTGATACCGTAAACAGCTATTTTGATGAGCTCGACTAATTGCATTATAGAGATAGTTTAATTACGTTAGAACACCAATATGATAAATGTATGAGCCTTTTGGAGATTATGTTGAGAAATAAACAAAAAAAAAATTCATAAAATATGCTGTTTTCTCTGTCGGGCCCGGGACTTTTCAGCCAACCCTCGTATGTCTAATTATAACAGATGCACTACGGAATTAAGTTGAAGCTTTGTGTCACTGTCGCTAATTTCTTCAAATTTTGAAAGATAATTAGGACTGACAAATTTGGGAATAAAGTTGGTGGAAGATCTTTTTTTTTTCTTTTATGGTTGTCACAACGCTGATCTTCATTAAAAAACGAACGAATGAAACATAGCATAATATTAAATGTATTAATCGTTCTGAATTGGCTAACTATATGTTATGAAATCTTGTTGTAATACGACTTTTTCCAAAAGTTTTCAAAAGTTCTTTCATAGTCCAATGTCATTTGAGTTGTATAAAATATAACTATACCCGCTAAATATCAGTAAATAGTATATTTGCTAAATTTTAGTAAACTTTGGATGGCTACTTTAAAATTTTTAAAATAAAAGTGATTTCCTCTCAAAATAAAAATAAAAATTCGGAACCGAAATGGTTAGTATTAAATTTATCTCTTTTAATTTATATGTTTAGTTTTCAATTAAACAATTACATTATTACAAAACACACATACTATAATATATATTAAAATTCACATACACACACAATTAACGCCTGCATTCAACAGTTAAAGGTATATATAAATATTATACAGACATGCATACAATAAATACAATAAACCCAAGTGGAGTGAAAAATTAGCCAGAGCCAGGAATCGAACCCGGGACCACAGCATATAAGACTGCTGCTCTAACCACTGAGCTACTCCGGCCGATACCTGGGTTTGCAATTTCTCACTAATAAACCATGTTGGGGAAGTCACCAGCCATACGACAGCCTTGTATGACCGGACAACGATGAGTACATTTCACTATTACATCGATCTACGATTGTCCGGTCATCCAATTCTGTCGTATAGATGGCTGGTGACTTCCCCAACATGATTTATTAATGAGAAATTGCAGACCCAGGTATCGGCCGGAGTAGCTCAGTGGTTAGAGCACCAGTCTAGTATACTGTGGTCCCGGGTTCTATTCCTGGCTCTGGCTAATTTTTCACTCCAGTTGGGTTTATTGTATTTATTGTATGTATGTCTGCATAATATTTATATAATACCTTTAATTATATTGTTGTTGTTTTTTATTAAAATTTAGCGTATTTCTAAGCATTTAGATTAGTTTATCAAATACACTTCATCAAAAAAGAAATAAAAGCATGAAAGCTTTTCTTGATATGGTAAAACTTTCATCTGCCACCCAGGTAGGGGAGACTAGGGACGGTTGACCATACGGGAGGCTTGACCCACCCATCAATTTTCATATTTAAAAGGATTTCAGAGTTTTATCAATAGGTATCAACCAAAACTACTGGAATGTTCAAACGACAGTCTTCGTTTCATAGAGTTAACCCGAAATAGATGTGGAAAAAATCAATGGGGAGGTGTTTTCAACCTAAAAGTTGAGCTTTTTAGAAATATTTTGTAAGCTTTTTTCAGATAAATTATATCATATAAATTTAAGTAAGTAGGTTTAAAGTAATGCAGAAATATCGAGCTTTCATTCCAGGCATAAAGATTGTACAGTAAGTTAGGCTTAACATAACAATGTGCTCTTCTTTAGAAAAGGCCTGTGTAGGGATGTTTGACCCAGTCAATGTGAGGGAGGGTTGACCAGTTGCTCAAGGCTCCATTAATTGAGTGATTTTGGTAATATTTTTATTATGGACCATGCATAATGAAAAGTTAATGGTTATATATATAAAATAATGTAAATTTATTCGGTAAAGCTACAGTAAAATGGTGTCATGGAAAAGAAAACGTTTAAACCTGACTAATCAAAGATGTGAAAAAATGCAAGAAAATGGGAAAGTTGATAGGAACTTTTTTCCATTTAAATACTTATAATAGGTAAATAGAAACAGTGGGAAAGACTAGAAAGGATGAAAGCAATAGTCTTAACCATTTCAGTGGCAGTGGTATGCTTATAAAACCACTTAATTTTAATTCCGAAACGTCACAGTGGCACTAGAATTTTGCTAAAATCTTTTCCATTTAATATGTATGTGAAATATAGACTTTTTCTTATTTCCAAATAAATTTGTTCCTAAATTCCGATGTTAGCCATTTATTTCAACATTTTAATACCGAAATTACTTTGCCCTTTAAAGGTTTAAATTTTGTTAATGATAAGTTAAGTACTCATGCGGCTGCGAAAGAACATTGCTTCGATCAAAAAACTTTAGGAAGATATATAGACAAATTTCACCAGGGTGATTACAATGAGATGAAGACAAGCTATGTGACAACTAAAGTTGCCACATAGTTGACATTGTCATGTCGAGGGTCAAGAAAATAGGACAAGGAGACAAAAAAATGGCGGGACAGTGTTTCCTAAATCCAGACATATTCATACATGAAACCCTATGAAAACGGAAACTTTCTCTAACAGAATACTACCTTAAATGTTAAAATTTCATTTTCTCTGCTATGCAATTATACCTGCTCATACAAAATCCTGTTTAGAACAAAATTTTTCTCCTCTGACTTGCGATGGCTTCTCAACAGCTTTGTTTAAGTATCATATTTTTAAAAGTACTTTTTTTATAATAATTAAAGCATGTAGTATAAAGTTATTTTGCAATTTTAAACTGATTTTATTTTTCTTCACAAATATTGCAATATAAAACAAAGTGGGTCAAGCCTCCCATATAGTGGGTCAACCCTCCCATACGTGGGGAGCCTTGACCCATTATTTTTTCATGATTAAAATCAATCAGTTTTCAAATTTCTTATATGCTATACTTGTGTCGCAATTTTCTTTTGATAACTGATTGTATATCGAATAAAAGGATATATAAAACTTTATTCTACGTTCAATATTTAAAAAATAAAAAATAATTTTGTAAAAAGTGGGTCAACCCTCCTTAGTCTCCCCTATTTTATCTCTCTAGGGAAATTAAGAACACTATTTAGAGGTAGAAATAGAAACAAAATTTGGTTTCTTTTAGCAATATTACTTTCGATGTTTTCAAGAGTTTTTTTACGGAATTCTTTATTTTAAAGTTTTTCCTTGTCTTTTACTTCTTCCTATTTAAGTAAAAATGTAAGAGTCTTCCTAGCAACTCTTTTTTTCTGAATGGCAGATAAATTAACTGAAATATTATTAATGCTTTGTTGTTGTTTGGAAAAAAAATATTTCACTTTAATATTACAATAAATATCAGTATTAAAAGACATTTTTTCTATCGAATTTCGTGTGACGGCTCAATTAGAACAATGAAAAAAAAAAACTGTACGTGAATATCTATTATTAGCTACTTACCTACTAAAGAAATTAACCTTTTATTCAATTAAAATTGAAATATTGACATTATATTAACGGTATTGTTAAATAATTTGAATAATGTACATGCATGCCAATCTTCCGTTTTTTAATTAATGAAATAAATTTCCTTTAAACCAAAAATTTAAATTGATAAATAAAATAAAATAAGTATCACATAGCAACTTAAACTGGAATCATACTCAGATGACTAAACAGAGGCAAACTTAGAAACAGGATGCATAATTAAATAATTTTATTGAATTTTTAGTTTAATACAATGAAATACATTTAACACGAAACTGGGTTGGGGGGTGGGGGTCGAAAATTTTTTTCGTGTTAAAAGAATTTCGTGTTAAAAGATTCATAAAAAAAAAAAAGAACAGAACTCACAAATATTTTCGACTTCGAAAAATTTTATTTCGATTTCCTGTTAAACTACTAGTATGTTGCATCCATTAAGATAAAAAGCAAGTAAAAAAATATATTGTTTTTTCTATGAAAAAATTAGATTATTTTTTTTTTTTTGACGGGTCTTTTTCAGCATTCTGAGATCTGGCTTGTTTGAATCAGGTACGCAAAGCTGTTTCTAAATCTTCGTGCTTAGCGGTTCTCCTTTTCTCTCTGACAAACATACTGCACTGAAACGTTAACGTAATGGGATCCCTGTTTTATATTATCGTTGATAAAGTAGAATTGGCACTGCCAAACTCTTTGCAGGTTTCTGTTTTCGTCCTTCTTTTTCATCAACTGCATTATCTTCATTTGAAGCGAAATAGCAGTTCGTTTTCGCGCCGATTTCTCAGCCATTGTGGCTACAAAACATAAGATAATTTACAAAGAAACACGAAATTCACTGATTTGCACCCAAAATTCAGTAGTTTTAACACAAAATTCACCGATTGCAACCCAAACTAACTAGATCGAAAGCAGTTATTTTTTATGTTAAACGATTTTTGTTTCGTGTTAAAAGAAAAAAAAAATGTATTAAATTACATAGTCCGGACCGCTATATTATTTCGTGTTAACCGATGTTTTATGTTAACTGTTTTCGTGTTAAACGTAGTTCACTGTATATGTTTTATATGTTAACATAACCAGATAATTAGCAGCTATGATACTACACGTGTGTATTTTCCTAACTTAATTTTTGAAAGAAAATAAGATTTGTAACTTCTGAATTTTTTATCAGAACTCAATTTCTAGAAGCTTCAAATATGCGAATTCAAAATTATAGCTCACCCCGCTAAGTAGTTTTTGAGTTATGCTTAAAAACGACTCGCATTGAAATATGTTCTGCAACTATTAAAAAAGAATTAATATAGGTAGTTCCAATCTATATTCATTAATTATCAGTAAACAGTATATTTGTTAAATTTCAGTAAGTTTTAATTATTGTCATTTGGACAGTTACTTTTAATTTCTGAAACCTAAAGGTAATTTGTTCTCAAGAATTAAAGTCAAAATTTAGAACCGAAAAGCCTAGTATTAGATTTGTCTCTTTTATTTTAAATGCTTAATTTTTAATTAAAAAATTGCACTTTTGTTATTTTTTTTTAATTCAGCATTTTTCTAAAATCTAAACATTTAGATTAATTTATCAAATACTCTGCATCAAAGAAGAAATAAAGGCATGAAAGCATGAAAGCTTTTCTTGATTTAGTGAAACTTTCATGTGCCAGCCAGGTATTTTATCTCTCCAGGGAAATTAAGAACAGTACTTAGAGGTAGAAAAAATATTTGATTTCTTTTAGCAATATTACTTTCGATGTTTTCAAGAGTTTTCTTACGAAATTCTTTATTTAAAGGTTTTCCCCTGTCTTTTATTTCTTCCTATTTAAGTAACTGTTAAAAAGTCTCCCTAGCAACTCTTTTTTCTGTATGGCAAGTAAATTAACTGAGATATTATTAATGTTTTGCTGTTGTTGTTGTTTGGAAAAAAGCAGTATTTCACTTTAATATTACAATAAATATCAGCTATTAAAAGATATTTTTTCTACCGAATTTCGTGTGGCAACTCAATCGGAATAATAAAAAAAAATTGCTTTACGTGAATATCTATTATTAGCTACTTACCTACTAAAGAAGTAACAATTTATTCAATTAAAATTGAAATAGTAACATTATGCTAATGGTATTGTTAATTAATTTGAACAACATACCTGCATGCCAGTTTTCCGTTTTTTAATTAATCAAATAAATTTTCTTTAAACCAAAAATTTAAATTCATAAATAAAATTAAATAAGTGCCACATAGAAACTCGAGCTGGAATCATACCCAGGTGACTAACCAGAGGTCACTAACTTAGAAACAAGATACATAATTAAATATTTTTATTGAATTTTAATTTAATATACGTTTTATGTGTTAACAAAACCAGATAATTGGCAGATATGATGAAAACACATGGGTATTTTTCTAAATTAATTTTTTACAGAAAATATGATTTCCAATCTATGAATTTCTTTGAATTCAGAACTCAATTTCTCGAAGCTTCAAATATGAGATTTCAAAATTATAGCTCATACTGCTAAGTGGTTTTTAGTTATGCTGAAAAAAACTACTCGCATTGCAATATATTTTGCAACCATTAAAAATGTATTTAATATTGGTAGTTGCAATCTATATTCGTTAAACATCAGTAAATAGTATAACAGTTAAATTTCAGTAAGTATTAATTATTGTCATTTGGATAGTTACTTTTAATTTCTTAAACCTAAAGGTAATCTCTTCTCTAAAGTAAAAATTCGTAACCGAAATGGTTAGTATGAAATTTGATTCTTTTATATTAAATGTTATGTTTTTAATGAAAAAAGAAAATACGCTGTAGTTCTTTTTTTCGAATTCAACATTATTCAAACATTTAGATTAATTTATCAAAGAAGAAATAAAGGCATGAAAGCTTTTCTTGATATGGTGAAACTTTCATGTGCCAGCCAGGTATTTTATCTCTCCAGGGAAATTATGAACAGTACTTAGAGGTAGAAAAAAATGGTTTCTTTTAGCAATATTACTTTGGATGTTTTGAAGAGTTTTCCTTCGAAATTCTTTATTTAAAAGTTTTCGCTTTTTTTTTTATTTCTTCCTATTTAGCTAAAAGTTAAAATACCTTCCCAGTAACTCTTTTTTTTTTGTCTTTTTCTGAATGGCAGGTAAATTAATTGAGATAAGACTAATGTTTTGTTGTTGTTGTTTTCGGAAAAAATTAATATTTCATTTTAATATCATAATAAATATCATCTAATAAAAGTTATGTTTTCGTGGAATTTCTTGTCTGGGGTTGTACATATACAAAGTTATCTCTTTAGGGGGAAGGGTGGTCTGGCACTTGATATCGTAAGATTTCTCTAGCGGGAGTCTTTTGACAACGTTGTAATTTTTAATCGAACCCAAATTTTCTTTCTTTTTGCGTTACACCTGATTCTTTTTTAATCTGTTATCTACTTTTATGAAAATACAATTATTATTAAAATCATTAAATGATTATCGAATCATTTATGGAGTATCCCAACGTTTTCCATTCCTATTTTTCTGCCATATGCTCATATAATTCTTTGTTAGTGAAACCAGGTTCGAAATGATAACACTGATAAACAAAAAATAACTTTTTATTTTTTTCTTAAATTTAAAGCTAATATTGCAATTATATACACTCTTGAGTAAATAAAAATGATATTAGAAATTTTTACTTGGTTCTTAATGTTTTTTTAAACGATGGATATGTATTTATAGGTTATTACGATATATCAGAATTTAGGAAATCATACAATAATGCATAATAATAATATGTTAAATTTACCAGCAGTATACTTGTACACTGTTTATACACATTTTACACATATTTTACACACATTATACGCGGCTGAACACAATTTGAGTGTATTAATTTGAGTACATTAATACCTATATTTGCGTTTATATTTATGTTCAGTATCTTCTCTCTTTATGAACCAACAGTGATCGGCAAGCATTGCTGCATTCCATTACGACCGATAACTAGACTTCATAGCAGAAATTTGTTGGAATTGTTCACTATGCTCGTCGCTAATTGCTCCCATATTATCTGGGAAAAAGTCAATGTGGGAGTGCAAGAAATGAAGCTTTAATGACATGTGACAATTTAGCTTTGTAAAATTGTTTACCATATTTTGAACTTTGAACTATACACTTGTAATTTGTAGCTTTGTTATTCCCTAAGAAATTATGCACAACGTCCTTGACGAAAAGCCATCAAATTTCAGATTCAGGTACCTTGATAAACATAGGGGCTGATTATGTTTTGGTGTAAATTGCCCAACAGGTGCCACTGCTATGCAGAACTTTTCCTGATTTCCGCAATAGTTCTATCTCAAGAACAAATGCACGAATTTTTATCAAACTTCAAATTCAATTAGACCTTGACACACGTTGTTTCTGATAAGATTTTGGTGTTAATCGCACAATATATGGAGCTGCTGTGCGCATTTTTCCTGATTTTTGCAATAGCTCTGTTTCAAAAACTAATGCACGGATTTTTATCAAGCTTATTAGGATTTAGTGTAAATCACCCAACAGGTGGCACTGCTATGCTGCATTTTGCAGAATTTACACTATTTTAGCAATAGTCATATCTCAGGAACTAATGCAAGGAATTTCATATCTTTAAAATCCTCTAATGGGCACAGATGGACATTTAATGTTGACACTCTGACAGTGAATTTTGAGTATTAATATGTATGAGATAGAAAAAGTTTTGGTATTGGTACATCCGACTAGTTTTTTCGTCTGCTGTATTAGTTATTTTAAAATTTTCTAAATTCCTACATCCACACGCTGATATCCGCTTCCCCTTCACGGCCATTTGAATGTTTAAAACTTGTATTTACAAAAATGAAAATCTTTATTAAAAAATGCATATTATAATTTATTAGTTTATTTAATTTGCAGGTCCTTACATTTTTTTTTGGTCCTTGAAAGTCCTTATTTATGATAAATAAATGTGTACGAACCCTGTATTATTCTATCTATATATATCTATATCTGCTTTATCCTTCCGCTGTAAAAAGTATACAACATTAAAATAGTCCTTCATATGAATTGGTGCTGATTATGTTTTGGTGTAAATCGCACAACAGGTGGCACTGCTGTGCTGCATTTTTCACATGGACGAAATACAACTTATTGGCGCCTAGATGTATTTATAAGTAACTGCTATTTGTCCACTTTCAGGGTCATTAGACTTCAGAAACAAAGTACTTTAAAAGGCAATAAAATAACATAATGAGATATGTATATTTAAACACATATATCTGTGAAACGGAAACCAACTTCACCTTTTTGTGAATATTTCCTAAGTTACCAAGGATGTGGTTACTTAAATCTGTTAAAATTTTCGTATAATTGTTATGTTTACCAGTAAAGAATAAGGAAGAATGTTGCCCACCTGTTTTGTTTATAAGAAGTCATGCTTACCACCTTGCAGGGGGCAAGTGCAAAAAGACAGTATTACTGGTTAATTCATTGTGCAACATAAAGCGATTATTAAATACTTTTAAATAGTATTTCTTTAAAATGTTAATTGTTATAAAGTTATTTGATAGACAAATGATGGAACCGATTTAAAAAAAATCATATTTTCGAAACTGTTGCACATAGTACAATAAGTGATACGTTAATTTAAAGAGAAATATACCAAGTTTTTTTTTTCAGTTACAAATGTTCGATTTGTGACTCTCTTGTTACACGGGATACTTCCAATCTCTAATCCAGTTCGTTCAAAATATTTTGTAGCATCACTCTGTCAATCTGTCAATGGTTCAGATTACTGCACAAATGCGTTCTTTAGGTTCTGGTAGTGTCAAAGATATTATTTATGTACCACCAATGCCAAAAATGGTACTTTTCGTACCTGATATAAATTGTTGCTGATTAGTTTTTGAGGTAAATCACCCAAAAGGTGGTACTGCTATACGGAATTTTTCACCATTTTCTAAATAGCTCTATCTCAAAAATTAATGTACTGATGTTCATCAAACTTCAGATTCATTTAGACTTTGAAATAAGTTATTGCTGATTAGATTTTGATGTAAATCACGCAACAGGTGGCGCTGCTATGCTGCATTTTTTAGGATTTACAAGATTTTAGCGATAGTCTTATCTCATGAACTAATGCATGGAATTTCATATCATTAGAATCATTAGATATATTGCAATTAATTTAACCACTGTGATAGCTAATTTTGAAGTACAGTAATCCTTTAACATTCGAGAGTTTTGATTATTCGCGAAAGAAAATATGAGGAACTTTTCAACCAGTGGCATAGCCAGGATTTCATTTCGGGAGGGGTCCAGAATTTTTCTTCAGTTTATATATACAGTAAAACCAGTCAAGATGAAATCGCAAAGGGTGGTGAAAAAGTTCGTTTTAAACTGGTTTTTGTGTTAAGCAGTTGTAATTGTAGGGTATTCTTTTCGATGGAATTATGGAATGCATCCATTTAAAATAGCATTCCGTTATAGGCAGATTCCCTTTTTACAAGTTTTGCAGTATTATATAACTATACCTATTTATGTTATATGTGCAGTAAAACTGTCAAAATCGTAATTATCTATATCAGAATTCTGTCTTAAACGGAAACATTACGTGCTTCTGATATGGATTAATATATATTTAAATATTTTGAAAACCTATCTAAAAGGGGATTTTCACCGTTCTTTAGAGATTCCGATTTAACAGGTTTTATTGAACTTATAAATACAGTAAAACCTTTGAAAGAGGATTCTCTCTATAACGGAATCCTGTCTCAAACGGGAGAGTTTCGGGATCCCGACGAAACGGACAATAGATGTTATTGAGGTAGTGTACCTTAGAAGTATAAGCTAAAAAGAACTTCTTAAAACATCATAAATATTTTAATAATGGTGTTTTACGAGGATCTTTTTAGTTTATCATTCCACACCAGCTTATTTAATTATTTAAGTTAGTATAATGAATTACACTTCTTTAAAAGGAAACCTGTCTAAAATGGAATTTCTTTCCAGTCCCTTTCGATCACGTCTTAACAGGATTGACTGTGTGTATGTATTTGTAATAAAAGTATTTTGAGTAACTTGAATAATTTAGGTATATCCTTATTTAATTTGTCCATTAAAAAAGATAGCATGTGTAAAAAATCAATCTCTATATTTGCAGCGAATAATATAATGAAGTTACATTAATATTTAACAGTGACAAAGATTTTACAAACACTATGATATAAAAAAATGAGCGCATACTGAAGAGTTGAATGTGTTTAAATCAAGATTCATGTAACAAACATTTCCTTACATTAAAGTCAGGAATCAGGATCCAATGGTTAAGTTAAAAACAGTAATTTCCATGTTTAATTTCTTGTGAATGAATTAAGAACTTGGTCTGTAATGCGGATAACGAATTTACATTAGGACCAATCCCTTCACCCGTTTATTCCCTTTGAGATTTCTGAGATAAAATTTCAATCTTTAAGAAAAAGATCTTGCAATTTTGGCTACAGAAACTAGTAATGTAACAAGCACATGCAACCCTGAAATCAACGCTGTAGTGTAGCGTAATTGGTGTAAAAACCGTTTCCGATGTTTTGCGTATCATTTTGAATTCGTACAAAAAATACAAATTTCCTATAGCTCTGTAACTGCGGTAAATATCCTGTACAATGGCGAAAAACAAAATTGTAATGCTAAATAAGCAGCTAAAAATCTCCCTTCAAAATAATAAACAGCAACGTAATATTCCATTAGCAATTTATTAAAAATATCTTTGGTTGAAAGTTCAATAGCAAAAATCGCCATTATTTTGAGAAAACCCAGAAGAACATCAAAACCTTTCAATATCCCTCTGCTCTTTTTCTAAAGATCAACGAGACCAGAAATAAAAATATCTAAGCAAGAAAGAAACATTCATCTACTGAAATATTCTTCAGATTTGTCATGAGATCTATAATCCTTCTTCATCAGATGACCAACTTGAAAAGGAATTTGTACGGCTAAAGAAAATTATAACTACGTTTTCATTAGAAAGGGTTTCTGCTCTCTTGGACAGGTCAGCAAACAATTGAGTACCAGTATCCTGTTCCTTGCTTACTGATTGACGCAAACTTTTTTATAGCTGAGACGAGATCATTAGCATATTTTACAACAGAAGATAAATCATATTCAGATTTCTGAAGGTATTTTGAAAGTAACAATGAAAGTTCACAAATATACAGCCGAAGAATAAAGTTACTTTTATTAATTTGAGCAAGGAACTTCAAAGTTATTGATAATAATGTCTGATATAAAATTATAAATTGAACAAAAATAAAGGTCGCGAAACACAATCAGTGCACCGTTATTGCGTTCGTGTAAACCCGTCTTTACTTGTAAGTGTTGGCAACAGTTGG
Organism: Maratus speciosus; assembly: GCA_963932465.1. Lineage (NCBI taxonomy): Eukaryota > Metazoa > Arthropoda > Arachnida > Araneae > Salticidae > Maratus > Maratus speciosus. Next base: position 516,189,292 of record OZ010794.1, read on the forward strand.
TCCCATCAAAGTCAAAAATGAAGAAGTTTTTTGTTACAGTCATCTGTGTAAACAGAATCGTTAGGAATCGCTAACGAATTCGGTGTAAAACGATTTCCATCTTCGAGTCATTCCATGTCAATTCAACCAGACCTTGTAACCCGACCCCCAGGGATTTGGATGAAACTCGGTGTATATACTAATTCTATCATGATAGGAATACATCAGAAAATTTTCCTTCCTAGACCGCATAGTTTGTGAGATATGGGGGGTCCAATTTTTGAATTTTTCTCAAATCGCACATTTCTGAGTCTGTATTTTTAGACTGCAGTTCCATTTTCAAAAAATTGTTTCTCTGGATCTAAAATACGAATCATATTTAAAATATCACTTTAAGTACATCAAAAGACGCAGATTTAATAAAAAAATATTTAAAAAATTAATTTTAAATATTTAGGGGCAAAAAATTAAACCAAAGTTGAAAGTTATGGTTATTTTTCCAAATTTTTGTGACTTTACGAAAAAGGCTCTACACAAAAAGGCAAATGAAATTTCCAATTTCTTTTTGTTTTAAATAAAAGTTTACACATTGGGCTTTCTAGTTCGGAAATAAAAATTATGTCTTTCTCATGGCTTATGCAAAATTTTTGATTTATTTTGTGATGCTGTACCTATTAAGAGATAAATACCTTTAACTTTGCTTATGGTACCTAAATAATTGCTGCACATTTTAAATATAAATTCATTAATCATTTTAATTTATTTCCTAAAATGAACCCTTAAAATCAGACCGATTTATTTATTTTTATAACAGTAGAAAATTTGTATGTTATTGTATATATCACACATTATCTGAAATTGTGTTGTTCTCAATCTTATCGCATATGTTTGTCACATAAATGTACATCTGTCATTGGATTCAGTGGTATAGTATTTCAATAAATACTTTCACAAAGGTAGTATGTAATGAATATGTACAATATTTAATAGAGGGGGTGTAGATAATGAAATCATAGATTTTTTTCTCATTTTACTTAAAAAAAACAAAGCAAAAACTTTACTTTGTAAATAAAAAAAAAAATAAGCACTTATATTAAATAAATTCAACAAGTCATAGGAACCACAGTAATTATTTAGGTACCACAGTTTAAATTAGACATATTAGAGATTTTCTTTTTCTTGAATGTTACAATTTCCCAAAACAGGGCAAAATTTTTACATAAGCTAGGAGAAAGACTACATTTTTATTAAAATTGAAATAATCATTAATTAAATCTAATACATTAAATAAAATTGCTTGTAAATAATTTAAAGATTTAGATTGTTGTAATTTTTTTATGTAACAAATAAAGAATTTGTTAAATTATATGCAGATTTTTAAAGCTAAAAAATCAGAATAAACATTATATTTAAAAGATTGAAATTCAAAAATATAACTGAGCTAAATATAAATATAGAAATAAATAACGTACTTTTGCAGCATCACTTAGACTTATTTTGCAACATTCTTTCTTTGTGTAATTTAAAATTTATATTTATTATGAATAAGCAACATTGAGAATCTTCTCAATTTTCCTATCTTACTGCAACTCCAAACGTAATAACACAACAAAACATCGGTATAATAGAAGATCTTCGTGATTTAGTATCTAAAATACTAAATCGGTGGCTATCTCCCCTCCTCCCCCCCCCCTAGAAAAGAATTTAAATATCTTAAGGGGAATTTCTCTTCATTTTGGTAAAGGTTTATGAAAATTTGCAATTTTCATATTGCCAGAGCACCCATCACAAAAGTCAAGGACTTTCTTTACATCAGGAAATATCTCTTTTACAAATGATATCACTTCCTTCTGTGTTAAACACACAAGAGTGACATCATGTTGCATATCATAAGATAAAATGTGTATATTGCTTGCTGATAATCTAATACTGAGAGATAGAGTGTATATAACCGTTAGATCAAGAGTGCAGCTTCTTTGGTCCAATGGTAACTTTTAGTCTCATCTTGAATAAGAAAAGTAAAATTTTTGCTGAAATCCTACAAAACGATAGCTTTTTGAGGGCCAAAGTTTGCTTTAGTTTCTTTTAGGAAATTAGATTTAGCTTTCGTTGTGAAAGAGTGGAATAACATTTTCCAAATATTTTACTTAGCTTGTCACAAATTCATTTAAAGGAACAGTGTGCTAATGTTGGATTGAATACCTAGAGTTATAATTCTCAAGTTTTTTGGAAATTCCTGTTTAAAAAGAGAATACAACTCATGTAGATATACATAATATAAATCGCTTCTGTGCATAGTACATTCTTAGCAACGCTAACCATATTTTTTTTCCAGTCATGATTCTTCAATATTCATTACAATTATAAAACTTTTCAATTAGTTCAATTGTTTCTGGACCTGTAGCTGTGGCTTCAATTTTTCTTATTTCTGGCATAGACAAGTTTCTCTTTTCTCTCAGAAGTTGTCATGACGGTCTTACAGCATAATTAGTTACTTCAAATTCATCTATTATTTTCTTTTGCAGCACAAAGAAAAATAGATCCCCCTTCTATTATGAGAAACAGCAGACGAATAATAATCTGATTAACAGATTCGAAAACACCCGCCTTAACTAAATAATTTTATCCTGCCTTTGCCAGAATTTGTTTATACAAGGCAGGTGTAGAAATAGGTTTCATACTGTAGAAATGAACTAGGCTTTGTTAAATATAAGGTATTTAAACTATAAAAAACATATTTAAAATGATTAAAATTATTTAAGGAAACAGAATAAGATAGAAAGTTTAAAAAAAAAAATGTTAAATATAAATAAAATATTTTAATTCAAACACACATACACACACAGAAAAAACGTATTGAGAATGCGATGGGTGAAAAGTCATTATTGCATTTTCTTATTCTATACCAACAAAAATTTTTTGATTACAGTTATATTGTAAACACAAAATTAAGGGATTGTTTAAATAAAAAAATTGCTTATAATAAAAGAAAATATATGAATGAATAAATAAAGGAAACATAAGGATTATGCACAGAATTTAATGGAGGGAGGATAGACTGCAGTCATAGACTTTTTTCTCCCTTTTACTCAGAAGAAAAAAAAAGCAAAAACTTTACTTTGCAAAAGAAAGGAAGAAAGAAACATTGAATAATATATTCAAAAAGTCATAGGAACCACAGTAGTTATTTACGTACGACAGCTAAAATTAGGCAGAGATTTTTTTTTTCTTGATTGGTGCAGTTACCAAAAACAGGGCAAAATTTTGCCTAAGTCATGAGAAAGACATCATTTTTATTTCATAACTAGAAAGCCCAAAGTGTAAACTTTTATTTACAACAAAAAGGAAGAAACATTTCATTTGCCTTTTTGTGTAGAGCCTTTTTCGTAAAGTCACAAAAATTTGGAAAAATAACCTTAACTTTCAACTTTGGTTTAATTTTTTGGCCCTAGATATTTAAAATTAATTTTTTAAATATTTTTTTATTAAATCTGCGTCTTTTGATGTACTTACGGTGATATTTTTAAGATGATTCGCATTGTAGATCCAGAGAAAAAATTTTTGAAAATGGAACTGCAGTCTAAAAATACAGACTCAGAAATGTGCGATTTGAGAAAAATCCAAAAATTGGACCCCATATCTCACAAACTATGAGGTCTAGGAAGGAAAATTTTCTGATGTATTCATATCATTATAGAATTAGTATATACACCGAGTTTCATCCAAATCCCTGGGGGTTGGGTTACAAACCATAAAGAATTTGGTTGAATTGACATGGAATGACCCCTTAGCAAATATACTTGCATAGTTATACTTCCGTCATCGGGACCATGAAATGTCTCCGTTTACGAAAGGATTCCATGTTCACATAAAACTTACTAAGAAGAAATAACAACTGGAAAAAGTTCCATTTTAGAATTTTTTAGGTTTCAAGTCTTAGCAAGTATAAATACACTGCTCAAAACAGTTAAAGGATATTAAAGTTGTGGCTGGATCTTGCGGTTGGGGAATGATTTAGATGATTGATATCTGATCGATAGACGCTGTATGAAAAAAAATCCTATGTTTGGTAGAAAAAAATGCATTGTATTGAGCATTTGGTTACAAATGAAAACAAAAACACAATTTGTGCATATGAGAAAAATGAATAAAAAAAGGCGTTTCCTTCAAAAGAAAATGTTTTTAGTAGGAGGTGTTGTTTCCTCGGACGGCCAATAACTTTGAACACCTTTAAAGCATGGAGTCAACGAGGCTATTAATGAGGAGCTGAGATATTCTGTCCCACTCCTCTAGAAGATCACTTTCAGTTCTTGGAGAATTTCTGAAGGTGGAAGGCGGCCAGCAACTCGTCTGGCTAGAATGCCCTAAATATGCTCTATTGTGTTCATGTCCGAGTAACACGCTGCCAATTTCCTTCGTAAGATTATTTCCTCGAAAAGGAAATCATCCACCAAGTGCGCACGATGTGGCCTGCAATTGTCGTCCATTAACATGAAGCCACCTCCAATAATTTCCAGCGTAATGGACTAAAAGAGGCCGGAGGATCTCATCCTTATATCGCTGACTGGTCAGAGCTCCATTTCGAACGATGTGGAGGTTGGTGCACCCATCAATGGAGATGCCAGGATAGATCACTGCCAAATCTGACACTTCTTTGCACGAACGTAGGGTTGTTCCTAGTGCCACGTTCCATCCAGATGAAAATACGCCTATTAACAGTATGAACAGAAAAAAGGGACACATCAGAGAAAGGAGTATTGTACCATTCATTTATACTCCAGTTCACATGGTCTGTTGCCCGCTCCTTGTGGGCGCCACGGTGGAATAAAGGCAGTAGTAGGGGTATAAATAAATAAGTAAAGTATAGTAAATACGTAAAGTATATAAAAATAAAGTATAATAATATAAATATATAAAGGGAATAGGTATTAACAGTTTTAGAGAATACTCTGAAAACGGAACGTGTTTCTAATGAAAACCTGCCTAAAACGGAACATATTTCATAGCCCTGGCAAAAGACATACCTTATAATTACACCTTATAAAAAGAACACCTCTTTAAAGCTTAATTTTGAGGTTCTTTGTGAGTCTTTGTAGTTTTGACTGTTGTTGTATATATGATTCAGTAAATCAGTTACCCCCTGGACCTCCTCCCCCTTGGCTACGCCACTGTTTTCAACATTCGCGAATACTTAACTTGGTTGTTCGCGAATTTTGTTTTATGAAGAATATTTTTTACAAAGTAAACTCGCTTTGTTTCACCAGTTTCATAAACTATCTGACACTGGACAGCCATGCATTGTACTGTACAGCCAAAGTTCCGAGGCTTACAGCCCTTGTATTGAAGCGAAATATAGATCAGTAATTCCGAAAAATCCGAAACATGACTTAATGCTAAAAATAAAAAAATCCTAAATTTTCTAAAATTTTTATTGGAAAAATTGTATCGGAAATTTTAAAGCTTCCACAACTTATTAAGCAAGCAATGGAATGTGATCCTTATTTGATGAGAAGTCTTAAATTTAAAAGTAAAATCAAGACCAAAACTTTTCCTTATACGGAATTTCATAAATAAAAGATGTCACCATCAACTAGCAATTAAACTTTGTACAATATGTTTATAATTATTCAAATTTATTTACAGCATGTACAGTCGTGGAAAATAAAAGTAAACACCTCCTACTAACTCCTCAACAAATTATCGTAGAGGAAAGTTACTGATACCGAACGGTTGGAAATAAAGTCTACTTTTAAATGATGTATATAAAATTTTCTTAGGGGCCATCTACATATTAAAACGAATCCAAACTTCATTTTTTCTCAATGTCAATACCCAATTTTAACGAGATATTTCAAATCTTCGGTTAAAACTATGCCTAGCCACCAAATTTCAAGTCATTTGAATGATAAGCTTTTGAATTATAAACATTCAAAATTTAGTGCTTCTAATGTTAAATTGCATTTTCATATTTTTATTTATATCTCCTGAAATTATGCTCCTAATGTGCTAATTTTTTGTGTAGCAATAATATTAATATAACCACACATAAATACGTTGAATTTGCAATTTTTATAATTTTATGATATGAATTATGAAAATAATATTCGAAAAAAGTATGAATTACAACCTACAGTTTTTTTTGATGGATTTATTAAGTCCTGCTTTATGAAAATCCCAAATTTCACATTTTTATTCCAAGTAGTTTTCAAATTATGCTTAAAAAACAGCAAAAGGATGTTTTAAGGGGCCGTCTGTGATAGAAGTAACCAGATATTTTGAAATTTCTTCTGCTGTCGTGTAATCTAGTACGCTTCATTGACTGCTTGAGCGGTGCTTCAGGTGCCTTGATCAAGAAGGGGGCTCTCTCGGTGGACAATCGAGCATGGAACTTTAATTTGGATACAGCCCTTAAAATACGCTCGTTTTAAAATAATTAATTTCTCGGAAACTTATGGTACGAATTGCATAAAATTTGTTTTTAGGCTAATTGCAGGGTGTAGAGTTCATTTATGCTGTCAGAATTGTGTACTGCTATTGAAAAAAACAAAGTTATGGTTCGTTTTAATATGTAGATGGCCCCGTAAGTAAATTTTATATACATCATTTAAAAGTAGACTTTATTTCCAATCGTTCGGTACCAGTAACGTTCTTCTACAATAATTTGTTGAGGAGTTAGTAGGGGTGTGTACTTTTTTTTTCCACGACTGTACATTTTAATGCTTAATAAATACATTTTTTCGTTTTAATTGCTTTTTTCATTTTAAAAAAATCCCAAAACCTAACCCCCTTTCATGCAGTGGAAGATAGCCTCAACATTCGCGATTTTGACATTCGCGGAGGTTTCCCTGATTCTTACCCTCGCGAATGTTAAGGGATTACTGTATTAATTTTTATGAGATAGAAGAAAGCTTTGGTATTTGCACATCCAACTAGTTTTAATTATGCATTTTAGAAACAAAAAATGAGTCAATAACATATATGTTATTCATTTTTCCACTTTAATTGTTTTCTCAGTATTTTTTTAAAAACTTAGGGGATGGAGAAAGTGGAGGGGGGGGTGTATAAATTAAGTAATGAAGTCCAATCAAGGGTAATATATATAAAAAAGTGAATATTTTAGCTTAGTACAAATATGTAAATTAAAACTGAATTTGACAATTAGATGATTTAATACGATTTTCTTTTCAACAGCTACAGCATCCCAACAGAAAACCTAATAAAAATCGTTATCATAGCGCCACCTTCTGGGAGATTTCCTCCAAAATTTTATGCAAATCTCAGCCTATGATATTAGATCTAAATATAAAATTTCATCGAAAAATATTCAAAATGTGTTTCATTTTAACTGCAAAAAACTGAAAAGAAATCTTACCAAAAGCGATATTACAGCGCCCCCTTGAGAGGAATATGCTAATTTTCAATTGGAACATGGCGTTCATATTCAAATACATATGTAGGTTGTTGCCAAATTCGACCTACAAATTCAAACGGTTGATAGTAGGCATCAAGCGAAGGAAAAACTGCGATGGAACATGCACTCGCAAACCATTTATTTAGTCAGAAATACAATGTGTTTCACCCTAATTGAAGTTGGCTAGACAGTAAAGATTTTGCGAAAAATAAAAGCATTGCAATAAAAATGTAACGATATGTACCTTGTTTTGTATGAAATGTGAAAACACACAAAACGTTCTGAAAAACAGCGTGCTCACACGGTCGATGATACCGTATGAACTGATAATCACAGTCCAAAATGTGGAACGTCAAGGAAATAATGCTGCCGCATATAATAGAAACGTCCATCTTATTTTTTTTTTTTTTGAGTTATCATATTTAAAACAAAGGTGAGCTGAGCATGTCTATTAAAAGTTTCATTATGATATACTTCAGTTTTCTGAAAGTTATAACCGTCAACCAAAGTTGGGTTAGGGTGTGTTTAATTAGCCATGACTGACAACACTTGTTTGTTTGATTAAACATTTATCTACTGGAGGTACTTATAAGTACCATTAAAATAACGTGTTATAAAATTCCTTTAACCCTTTAACCGTTGGGCCCGGATTTTTCCGTTTCTAGAAATCATGTTAAAATGGCTGTAGACAAAAACATCTTAAACAGAATTTTATTTTGAACCATATATAGAAAGAAGTGATATTAAAGATATTAGAGCATCAAATTGCGATTGATAAATATATATATCCTCGAATTTACAAGCATTCTTATAAAAATAAAGGAAGACCCTCGGACGGTGAAAGGGTTAATACATAGATTGGTTGTAATACAGTTTAGAATGAGTTATAGATACTTTACTTTATCATTTTCCAAAAGCATTATTGTTTACACAAAACAAAAATAATTTTAAAATGATGATTTCTTTTGCCTTTGCATCTTTTCAGCTTTATTTGCGTTAGGGGGGGGGGGGATGTTTCTATTGGGAAATATTTCTGTATTTCTATTGTAAGAATATTATATTTGTACATTTCCTAATTCTACAAAATACTAGGAAAATATTTAAAATAAAAGATTTGAGTGGGGTGATAAATATTGCACAAAGTCCCGATAAATTCAAATTTAATTAATATTTCTAAAATCCTTATAAAATTTGTTAAATGATTATCTAAATCTTCTAATGTAGTTTAAACAATTCATGAAAAATGCTTTAGAAGATGAAATTTTTATGAATTTATACTTCAGTACATAAAGGGTTAAATGGGTAGTTTGCAACCCGATGTTCAAGGTAATTTGTCATCCTCTTGAGACCTACTATCACACCTCTGAATGTGTCGGTTGAATCCATCAACACCCTTTGTTTGAAGTTTGGTTAATTTTATGGACAACTTCATACATGTTTCGAAGATAGAATAATGAAAATAGCACCAAAATCGCTATTACAGTTCCCCTTTCCGGCTGAATATCTCCAAATTCAACTGGGACCTGCTGGTCATTCCAAAAACATACATATGGATATTTGTTCAATTCTATGCTTCAATTCATGCACTTTTTGATGATACAAAGAGGATACACTGACACACGAACATATAAACATTTTGTAAAAACGTTTTTTCGCGATTTCTGATTTCTAAAACGTGTAAATCCGTTACAAATAGGAAGTCGAAAAGAAAAAATAGACTATAATCTTTCTTCTATTATAGATAAAAGAACGTAAAAGAAGCTAAAAATTTTAATTTTCCCAGGAGAAATTTAAAAAATACGGTTGTATTCTAAGCTCATAGGTTTAGCATTACACAGCGGTATTTGTGGTCTGACTGATGATGAGCTTTGAGAGAGGTTTAAGCCGCGTCCCATTTTGTAAGGACTCTACCATCAGTATTATTATAAAGATCATTTCTTCACGATTCATTAGATAGAAGATAGTTTTATGCAAATACTGGTGGTAGAGTCCTCACAAAATGGGGTGTGGCTTAATAGCGTGCGAACCCTGATAGGTGGGTGTACGTACTAAATTGTGGTAATGGACTGTAACGAGTTCAACTATATAATGCGATAAGAGTCAAATGTTTCAAAGAATCTCTAATATCTAAACAAATTATTTATGTACATATATACCCTCAACTTGAAACCAAAACTGACACCATAGTCATTGACGAAATATATTGCAGCATGGATTTGTGGGCAATACCACTAGAATTAAAGACATAACCTATATAATTATTTTCATCAATAAAATAATAGACATTATTACTAACAGTAATGACCCCCATGGTAATTTTAGCTAACGAAAAAGCTCACTGAATTGCGGTTTATTCCATAGAAAAATTCGACGTGCGTGCACAACAGCAAAGCGAAAGAGACTGCCTGTGGTCAAACGGCAAAACACAAAGTCTGGTAGAATGCGCAAGGAGATGCGCTCGAAGCAGTGTGAAGACAAGCTGTAACAATAGACATTTTCCGATTTCGCAGGTTTTGATGTATTTCGTCAAGATTTTCTACAACAGAGTGGCTATAATTAAAGTATAGAAGTACAGACGTTTATAGCTCAATTATAAAGAACGTATAGGAGAAAACGCAATGCCATGTTGTATACATATTTTTAGAACATGTGACATCGATTTTAAAAGAAGCAGATAGTTCACATTTTTAGCACCAGAGACAAAGTGACGCTGCTTGCTGATTTGGGGCAGTGAAATCGGCAAAAAACCAAAAAGACGAACGTTTAAAACAGACATTTGTTTTATCAGTTAAATTTGCTTTTTTAACATTTACAATTTTTCTTCCGGGAAAAAAAATGCATGAAAGTGGATTGTATTTTACTGCCAAAAATCAGGCTGCAACACCACTTTTGTCCATGGTACTGAAAATTTAAACTGTTTATAAATCGATTTTCCATGTTCTAAATTATGCATACGAAATGGTGTGGCGTTTACTCCATTACATACTTGATAACTGGGCTCAAAACACTTAAACTTTAATTATGGCCACAGAGGTGATACCATAACGACGTCCTTGACGAAGATTAAACTATTATTTAACAATAAAGAGAAACATTATTACTACTAATTAATTGCCATCTAGTTCTATGACGTCATTCATTTGAATTTGTTTTAATCACGATTAGATTTTTCAACGTAAGCATTAAAGAATAATGTATTTTTAAATAAATTACGTTTTAATACATATAAAATATAATCCATTTTAAACAATCGCAAAATATATCTAATTCCTCCGAGAAATATATATAAAAAAATCCTTCAGCGTTGAGTTTTGTTAACAATCAAATGACGAATAAATTATTTTAAATTATCTTTCAAATGATATTTGTTCTGAAATCAGTTGTTGTCAGTATTCTATAGAATTAAGCTTGCCTCCGGGATTTAACTAAAGGGAAATTATAACATTATTTTTTTCTTTATCAGTCAAGAATTTTTAAAAGAATGGTTCAACGAAAATAAATTTAATTTTGTGTGTAATAGAAATAAGAAAAATAATAAACTATTGTTGTCAAATATTTTATGATTTTAAACTTTTTTTTAAGTGCATGGTCTTTCTTAAATGAGATATAACTTCTTAATTATTTAACATCATTTCATTCATAATTAAGTTTGTTTTTTGATTTGTTTTAACTTCCAACTTTAATTTAAAAATGAAATTAATGTTTTATAAATTGATTCAAATTTAAATTTAACAAATGTAACAAAAATGTAAAAAATAATATGTGTGGCCAAGAAAGAACAGGTATAGAGAGTCTTTAGGAGAGAAGGGCTTGGTTTTCACGTAAGGAGAAAGTTACAAATAAATAAATAAATAAATAAATAAATAAAGCCGTGCATTGTTGATGTCATTTATTTAAAGACTTATAAGTCTTACATAATATGATGACATATAAGAATGTATTTCTTAAAACACATAAACTTGCCCAGTGGTACGCATAAAAAAGAACCTTTATATAAACATGCGCAGTTAAAATTAATGATAAAATCTACGTTTCGAACTATTTCTGCAGTCGTCATCAGCATAAGTATGATGTTGAAATGATTAAAAATCTAGAGACGAAAACTTCCTGTGTGAGAAAATCTGCAGTCTTGACTAATTACACGTTTGAAAAAAAAAAAAAACATCCAGTGGCCCCATCCAGGGATTAAATCAGTGATTTATAATTTTAAAATGTAATTTTAATTTTTTTCTGATTTACTCAAAAGATAGCGCCACTGCATTTTTTCCAGCCATGTAATTTGTCAAGACACAACAAATTGTCTCTCACATATTTTAGGGTTCAATTGTCCAATATGTATTCCTAATCACTAGAAGGAGATTATAAGGTCACTGTTATCTTTTTCTCGTTGAACATAGCGAAAATCCTGGTCTGTCTTGCACTAAGTAATGACTTTATTAGAAAGCCTATGTCATTTCTAAATATTTTTCCACCTGGTAACCCAGTCACCTCTCTCTCTTTTTTTATAAGAGTTTATTTATTGATAAGGTCTGAAGCTGGTCTTCCGACTGTCATACGTTTCAGAAGGGTAGTCATTCGAATTGCATCAAAACTTGTCTGTCAAACTCTGGAGACCAATGAACTAGAGATTGAAATACGAGGGTGTATCAATAAGTTTTTGCTTCACATAGAAATAATTGAGGGAAATTTATGAAATTGCTACATTTTATGAGTCCTTTTCTATATAGTCAGTGCGCACACTAACACATTTGTGCAACCGGTATTTCAAAGAGAAGGGGGAGGATATATTCCAGGAGGCACGATAGTAGACCCAAAGGGGGGCATTTTTCTAACTTTTACCCACCTCAACATGTGACGTATTGTTGGAAAAGCCTGTGACCACTTATTAATGCTGTGCACCGCCCGAACCCCTCACCCAAATTTGCCCTCTGGGGGACACTTTTCTAAATTTTGCGGACATCATTCATGCCCCGGGGTGCAAATTTAAGGGAAGGTGCTCGGGAGTTGCATAGCATGAATAAGTGGTCACAGGCCTTTCCAACAATATGTCACATGTAAGTTTCGGTAAAAGTTAGAAAAATGACCCCCTTTGGGTCCACTATCGCGTCTCCTGGAATACATACCCCCCCCCCTTCTCTTTGAAATAGCTTTTGCATAAATGTGTTACTGTGCACGGTGACTACATAGAAAAGGACTAATACAATGTAGCAATTTCATAAATTTCACTCAATTACTTCTATGTAAGGGCAAAAATTTATATACAGCCTCGTATGCTTTTATTGTATCGAAAAGTTTTTGCGTATTACACTATTAAAAAGAAAAAAAAACTGTAATTCTACAGATTTAAGTTACAGAAATCTGTATGCTCACTAAAATTTTATCTGTGTACACTGTACAAAAAAAATGTAAATCTACAAAACTAGTTTTTGTAAAGCTACAGACATTTGTAGCTTTACAAAAGAATCTACGAAAATTAATTATCTTATATATATAAACTAAATAAAATTTTTTTATATATATAAATATAAACTAAAATCTTACTAAAATTTTACCTGTAACCCGAGTTCCAGTTACATAAACAGTTCTAGACATCCCAGTTTCCTAAAATATTCTCATTAACCTTACAGATTTTTTGATTTACGGTGCAAAAGTGTATCTGTTACATGGTTTTTATTATTGGCGTTACATAAAAAGTTCTAGGAATCCCAGTTTCCTAGAAAAATTTTAGTAACGTTACAGATTTTTTTTCAGTGTAAGAAACATTCATTCCTCGCCTATTTCAGCAATAGAGTTATGAATAAAGAGGGAGAGACATATAGTGCACTGTATACCAGTTGCGCGTGAAGTAACGGAGGAAGTTGTCACAAGATGGCGGCTGCTTTTCCTAAATCGGAGGTACAGCTTCTGAATACTGACGGGGCAAACTTACCATCAGTAAAATTGAATAGAAAATTTTGCCTTATTTAAGCGCTTTATTCATGGAAATATTTTATTATAAATATGGTAAAAACTTCTATTTGTTTTTAATGATGTCAGTTTGACTTTTAAAACAGTAAGTTTGTTTCACACAATGTGGCGGAAACGAAGGGTCTGACTTCCGCATAAGTAAAATTACACCAGTAAAAGTGAAAATCTGTTTCTGCCATTTCTAAAGATAAAGAACACTTTTTTGGAATCGTTGGATAAGTCGAGAGATGTTATTGTATGTTTTCGTTGTTGATTATATTATATTAACGTAGACTAAAAAATATTTACAGTTGATTTTTAAGTGTTCAAATTATCTATTTTCGTGTGCAGTACCACATCTTAAAATTTGCCCAATCAATTTAAACTCACGGGAAATCTATTTATAGAATCTTTATTAAAGTCTCATAAATTAGATTTAGGAAATAATTAGAAATAATGCAATCATATTAACATGTATTTTTTAATATTAAGTGCCTTCAAGCAGTGCATTTATATTCAAGAAAAAGTTTTGAAAATGCTTTTTACTTAATAATCAACTAATCTTAATTATTTCTTGCTCAATATCTAAATTAGTTCACTTCATTTAACTTGATAATGATAGAAACAAAATCCATTTTCCTGAAATGAAATTTAGGATAAAATAATTATTCATGAATAAAATTACCGCCGCATACTTAAGAAGCAATCGCGTGATTAATTGGTCTTTATAATTGTTTACAAAATTGCACTACATGACATTTAATGAAATAATTTTATTTATTCTCTTATCCGCATTAAACTTCATTACATTTAAATGCTTCCTATGTAATTAAGTCTTACATTTAGTTATGTGCTTTCTCACATATTTATTATATATATGTATATAACCATTATAAACCAATAAAATAATTTTTTAACTTATCTCAAATCTATTCTAAATTCGTTATCCCATTTAATTAAATTTATTTCCTTTTTTATTTATTATTTTCCATTTAGAACGCGCTTATATTCTTTTTACATTTCTTTATTCAAAATTTTTCTTAGACGCCAATATTTTTTTTTTCACCCTGAAATCATTGGATTTCAGAATATTCTTTTTCTTGATCATAAACTTTTTTTGAAGGACGCTTTGATAATCGCGCGTTTTGGAGACTTTTTGCTTCTTTTCTCCATCCGTAAAACTGGCTTCTGCTATGGGCAAAAAACTTGCGCATTGCGGTAATTTGACGAGCAATTTGACAAAAGAGAATTTGACGTCATTCGCCTATGAACCATTGACCCTGAATACTACGCCTCGGCGCTAACACAAAAATGGAGGCTGCCGAAGACGAATTTTTTTCAGCTTGTATACGGTCCCATGAATTTTGGTTCCAATAAATTCCAATAGTTTTTTCCACTTTAATTTTCTAAGATTAAACAAGTCAAAGAAATCTTATTATTTAGATAATAATTTTATTTAGATATTTTTATTAGATAATAATATTATTTAGATAATATAAATTTAGAGGACCGTACATACGTAAAAATATACGGCTTCTACAGCCGCCATTTTTGTGTCAGCGCTCAGTTCTAGTATTCAGGGGACGATGTACGAACCAATTACATTAGTTTTGAATATTAATGATGTGAATTATCACACTGCTAACAAAGCGTAAACCAACTTAGTGAAAAATGTCCAAGCCGGGAATCGAACCCGGGTCCCTGGAATAGATCTCCTGTGCTCTACCACTAAACCACAAGGACGATGTCCAGCTTGGCATTTCTCACTGATATAAGTCGGTAAGGCTGCTACCGCAGCACAAGATGGAGAAGTCTTCATGAGCACACATTCTAGCGGCGTAACATGAGACGCAAATAAACCCAGCATCGGTGAATATACAATTTTAATTAATTTTTCAACTACATTTCAGCAGTGAAGTTACGCTTGAAATTATTGAATATTAATGATGTGAATTATCACACTGCTAACAAAGCGTAAACCAACTTAGTGAAAAACGTCCAAGCCGGGAATCAAACCCGGGTCCCTGGAATAGATCTCCGGATAGATCTCCTGGAATAGATCTCCTGGAATAGTGGTAGAGCACTGGAGATCTATTCCAGGGACCCGGGTTCGATTCCCGGCTTGGACATTTTTCACTAAGTTGGTTTATGCTTTGTTAGCAGTGTGATAATTCACATCATTAATATTCAATAATTTCAAGCGTAATTTCACTGCTGAAATGTAGTTGAAAAATTAATTAAAATTACATTAGTTTTTATTTTAGAAGTGTGCTAAACATCGTATTGTGGCTCGGTTTTTATTGAATGCGAATCATTTTCTATTTATATATATATATTTTTTTTTTATCGCATGCGCGCTAAATATCCTAATTTGCTATTTTTTCCATAGAAAGTATTTTTTAATTTATAAATTACATTTTTTATATAAAGTTAGTTGGGGCAACTGGTACATGATTTTACAATGTGATTCTGGAGCTTCTGACAATTCAGCTTCAAAAAACTAATGTTCATTTGAATTAAAGTCTGAACTTCTGTAAATGTGTTCAGTTAGGTTCCCTCTATCAGACAGAAATGCACAAAATTACATTTTAATATTGAAAAATATAAAAATATGCATATTTCAACTTTCTTTCCTCATGGGTCCAGTTGCCCCCAAAAATGGGATAACTGGACCGGGGTGGTCTATGCTCCACACGCGTTCATATTTTTTCATATCGGATATCAGGTCCTGTTTGAAAAAGTGTAAACAACTTAAAAAAATTTAAAACAGGCAGATCATGTAAATTATATGTCAATAAACAGCGTTGTAAGGGAAACCTTTGCTGTCAATGTGTCTAAAAAAGCACTAAAAGTGAAAACATTAGATTTATTTATACCAAAAACATAAAACTTAAGGAAGTACTTATGTACTTTAGTATAGATAATAAGTATAAAAGTCACATGGGTATTTTAAGGAAAAAAATAGCAAGGTAAATCTATGAACAAACGGCTACGTAAGGACTTAAGTACTTTACCCAAGGGTCGCATTATATAGGGCAAATTTTATTGTTCCTACCAGAACCCTTACAGAAAGGTGCGATGAAAATATTATTTTCAAAATAGTGGTAGGAACTATAAAAGTTTTCCTATAGAATGCGACCCCTGTGTATAGTACAATTTCAAGGTCTGGCTATCTCGCTTTCAGGGGCAAGGTACTTGCATTCGTAAAATGTTGAAATAATTTAATGACACCAATATTTACAAGAGAATCAATCTGAAAACAAGTAAATTTTTGCGTACTTAATAAAGGTGAAATTTTCATTATAAAATTCAGGTGCCAATATGGCAATTAGGAATTAAAATTAAGTGATGCCATAACGGCATCACCGCCTCTCAAGGGGCCAAGAAATTTGGTTTGATACTACTCAATATGCTTTTTTTAAATTTCATAATTTTAATAAGGTATTCTATCATTTTCTTTATTATGAGCAAAAAACAATGGAGAAATTTACTTCCCGTAGTAAGAGACACACACACACACACAAAAAAAATATTTATAACTATTGTGGTAACTGGATCCAGCATGGTCCAGTTACCCCGGATACATGTCCCAGTTACCCCATTCTTGAAAAATTTATGGGGTAACAGGGACACGGGCTTACATTTGAAACGAAGTAAATATGTATAGATACCTAATAACATTAATGTAGTTATATGTCTAATCTTAAAAAAATGATTGTTTAATAAAAGTACTTACAGTATTTTAATAATCAGCCGAGGAAGTTCAACCATATAGACGTTGTTTTTAAAAAAAGGAACGTAAATTTTTGACAACCTATCACAGCAAAGTGAGAGTTATGATTGAGTTGATACACGTTGTTTTAGGAAGTTGAGATTAAGGGGCATTGTTCACAAAACCTAAAACTTAAAAAACACCAAAAGCTTTTTATAAAATAGCCTGTGGCCCAGTTACCTCGTGGTTCCAGTTACCCCAACTAACCTTATTATAATAACCAGAAAATAAATAAATTTATATTTATTATCATGTTATTTTAATGTAAAAAGAAAATATAATGTAATATATTATAATAACATGCAAAAAGAATGCTGTTTAATTTGAAATCCGTACTGTTCACGTATCCCAACGCTTTGTAATTATTTCTTTGTATATTTTATCACCAATTCTTTAATTTGTCGTTAATTATAATATGCGTTAGATGAAATATATTTAAATGTTACGACACTATTTATGCTTCATTTTAAAATCATAATTATCTCTTGTTTTCTCATTATACCTGTCTGTGTCTATTATCGTGATTAATGAAAGGAATATTAATGACGATAGAAATCTATTAGAATAAACAATTTAGTAAAAGCAAACACCATACAAAAATTCGCATTAGAAGAGAAGTTATGTCTAAAGTACTTTGAGCTTTTGCTCTATGATCAACGGGCGATCTTTAAAGCCAATTTTCTCAAAACAGCGATTTTGATCATTGCGCGTACGATTTCTGAAAAATGGTTACCTAGAATTTCACGAAATTTTTGGTGGCTGTATTAAACGTACAGAAGCACAAAATGACCTATTATTATGTTTCTCAAGTAAGAAGTACTGAATTCACGACTACTTTTGTATTAAAAAATCTAGATGTTTCGAATTACTTAATTTTTTTCACGGGATCTACAAGTTTTATTTTTTTATTGTAGTCATTTTGAAAACACATTATATCTGTACTCATTAAAAAAAATCTTGGCTTGTTTCAGCCATTCAAATGGGGAAAATCATGCGCGCAATGCATGCAAGAGTAATTCTTTCGTAAAAATTGTATTATCTTTAAAAATAAAGTGAAATAACTATATATGAGTATACCTTTTCTAACAACTTCAATTAATAAAGTAAATCGTTCCTAACATGTGCTTTCAATTTTATAATTAAAAGTTAATTAGTTAAAGAGTGACTGCAATTCTTACACAGGTCACTTTTCCATGTACATAATTGGTTCAAAGGGTACCTGACCCCTTAAGAAGATACACTGTAGAAATAATGATTCTTTTTTATGTACTACTATAAATCACAAGCATTTTAATTAAGAAAGAAATTTCTTTTATTCAAATTTTATAGATATATATTTTTTTTTGAAATGGAATCTTTTATAGATGTTTGTTTTCTTTATTCCTATTTTGTATTCCAGACTTCCATTTTTTCCAAAACTCTGAAAACAGCATCTACATCATGAGCCATCAAATACACTGGTTTCCAAAAAGTAAGGAAAAACAACAAAAGTAGCGATTACTCAAAATGTTACATGTGGATTTTAATAAAACTGAGCCACAATATACAACATATAGTAAGGTACAAAATAACATTAAAAGAAATTTCCAGACAATTGCGGTGTTTCATAAATTAATAAAATTATAAAATAAGCAAAATAAAAATGTCAGTTTGATATAGGAAAATCACCTTTAATATGGAGTATGATCCCCCTAGAAGCAATGCAAGACATACAACGATGTGTGATATTGTCAATTATGCGATGGATAAGTTTGCTGGGAAGTACGAGCCATTGCTCTTGTAAAGCAGTTGTAATTGTAGCAAAGGTCTAAGGAGGAGGATTGCGAGCAGCAACACATCTTCCTAAAGCATCCCAAACATGCTCGATTGGATTCAAGTCTGGTGATCGAGCTGGCCATTCCATGAGCTGAATTGTTTGGTGATGAAGAGAATCTTCTACGGTGCGAGCCCTGTGCGGTCTAGCGTTGTCATCCTGTAGCAGAAAATCATTACCTATTACGCCGGCATGAGGACGTACATAAGCATCAAGAATGTCATCTCTATAGAAGTGAGAATTCACAGTTCCACATGGAAAGATATGGAAGTCTGTATGTCCACCCAAAGAGATACCATCCCAAACACAGACATTGCTTCCTCCGTATGAAAGTCTTCCACGAATGTTTGATGGATGATAGCATGTTCCTTGTTCTCTCCAAATCATACAAAGCCTACTATCGCTTTGGATGCTAAACCGGGGCTCATCCGTGAAAAGGAAACTCCTCCATTGATCAGTCGTCCAGTGGACATGCCCACCTTAAACGTTCTCTCCGGTGACGTTAGGTGAGAGGCACACAAATGGCTGGTCGCCTCGCGTAAAGACCACCTTCATGTAGCCTTCTACGGATAGTAGACATTGATACCAACCTTCCAGTGGCTGCAGCAAGAGAGGCTCTAAAATGAGATGGGGGTTGCTGATATATTCATTCGTACACATAACCACGAATATCGGTCATCGGTGCTTGTCATAGCTCTTGCCCGTTTCTGGCTGAACCTTCCAGAGGCCGAATCGGTGGTTTAAAATTGGTGCCAAAGCCTATGAACAACAGAAGGACTTACATTTAGCCATCTGCCCACCTCTGTATGACTTTGACCTGCCTCAAATCTTCCAACAGCTCTATATCGCAGTTATGCGGACAAATGATACCTCGAGGTCATACCAATGAATTGACTGTCTCAGTTTTCTTATCTCATAATCACAGAGACATCTGCAGCCGTACACTCTAGCATGTATTTTTATGCTCTTCGCAGATGACGCAATCCGATTGTACCGCCACTAATTGTAATTTTGTAATTTTATTCAGCATCTGTTGGTTAATAACATATGCCAATTTCATCAATGATAGGTTTCTTTTTTAACGAGTTATCGCTCTTTTTGCGATTTTTCCTTAACTTTTTGAAACCAGTGTAACATTTCAAAGTATCCAAATCGCTAACTACTTCTTTGAATGTTACATGCTTCTTCTTTATTTCATATTCTTCATCTGATCCACTATTACTGCCATTAATAACCTCACTTTAATGTACATTTTCGTATGTAAATAGTTATGCGTTACAAGAAACATATCTAAAAAATTGAAAATCAGTAACTGAAAATTTTTGATAAATAATAGAATTTTTCTTTAAATTTCCATTTTTTTGACATGGAAAGTTATTTGTTAAATCAAAGGATTTTTGTTCCATTTTCTTCGGGATAATACACAAATTCGGTAAATCGAGAAATTCGTTAAATCGCGATTCTTTAAATCGTGGCTCGACTGTATTCACTTTTGGCGTGATACACCATTAAAAATCTGCAGTAAACTGTCTAGCCATTCAATCCCTTTTTTAGAACACGTTACATAACAGTAATTTCCCTCTATTCTGTCAAATAAGAATGATTAATAATACGATCAGGTAACCGTTTTCTATAAAAGTTATCGAATGACTGGATAGTTTACTTCAAAGTTTAAACAGTGTATTTGAGTTCCTTCTATACGCAGCTTGGAAAAAGGGCATAGTTTATAGTTTTTATGAATTTTTTTTTTAATATAATTAAATTAATCATCGAAATGGACTGAAAAGTTACACACCCATGACTTTTATGATGGCTACTCTGCCTGTGTACAAATTTTGACAACCATTATCTATAAAAACGCTCGAATGACTCTACAGTTTGCTTCAAAGTTTTAATAGTGTACAATCGTGGGTAAAAATTAAAAATCCTTTTACGAACTCTGCAATTAATTATAATAGAAGTTACTCATTCCAAACGATTGTAAATAAATTCTACTTTTAAATGATGTATATAAAATTCGCTTAGGGGACATCTACATATAAAACCAGACCAAACTTACTTTTTTATAGCAACACCCAATTTTGAATATATATATTAAATCTCCGGTTCAAACTATTCCTAGAAACAAAATTTCAAGTCATTTGGGTGATAAGTATTTGTATTATAAGCATTCAAAATTTAAAACTTCTAATATTAAATTACATTTTCATATTTTTATTAATATCTCCTGAAATTATAATCCAAATGTGATAGTTTTTTTGTGTGGTTATAATGCTAAAAAATCCAAACATAAATACCTTGAATTTGTAATTAAAAAAAATTATAATACGAATTAGGAAATTAATATTCGAAAAGATATGAATCACAACCTACAATTTTTTTTATAACTTTATGTTTATTATGCCTTGCTTTATGCAAATACCCAGCTTCAAATTTTTCTTCGAATTAGTTTTCGAATTATAATTGAAAAACGTCAAAATGATGGTTTATGGGGTGATGTGCAGAAAAGCATAATTCGAAAAACAAAAATATTTTTTACTAATTTTATTGAAACATTTCGGTTGGCAAGAGTCGAAACATATTAAGCGAGAGAAATGGTCATATTGTCATGTAATAATGCATTAATAGAAATGACATAGTCAATTTGTAGCAGTTTAACAATCGAGAACCTAACTTTAGTTTGGATACAACCACTAAAATAGACTCATTTTAAAATAATTAATTTCTCTTAAACTAATTGTACGAATTTCATGAAAATTTGTTTTTAGGCTAATTGAAGGGTGTAGAATTTATTTTTTGTGTCAAACTTGGGTATTGCTATTGAAAAAAAAAAACAAAGTTTGGGTTTGCTTTGATATGTAGATGGCCCCCTAAGCAAATTTCATATACATCATTTAAAAGTAGATTTTATTTCCAATCATTTGGTATCAGTAACTTTCTTCTACAATAACGTGTTGCGGAGTTAGTACAGGGTGTTTACTTTTTTTTCTCCATGACAATACATAGTCATTCGACCGTTTTTATTCATAACGGTTATTTAACCATTCTTTTAATCGATCTTGACCAATGGAAAAATTTCATAATTTGGTCAAGTAACCGTTATTTATAAAAACGGTTGAATGACTGGACAGTTTGCCGTCGACTTGCAGGATAATTACAATTTATTTAATATGAATTTGTTAATAATTTTCATAATTAAAATTTCATTTTTGATTAAAAAATAAGCCGAGAATCGTTTGAGGCCGTTTAATGTATCGTAAAGTACAATAAGCAGATAATTTGAGCAAATTCTTTCTTCCCAACAAGGTTGAGAGATTGCATATTTTGTTGTCACACTGTTTCACAATTTTATCGATCCATTTGTAGCATTTTGCGACACACTAAATGCATCGTAGATGACTTAACTTCCGGCTTTCAAACAGAATGCTCAGCCTATGGGTGTTACTCTTACAAAATTGCATTTAATAAAAAGATTTCTAGCGTTCACGTTTGCATCATAAATGACTGTACGAGGGCTGTTCAATAAAAAATAATCATAATTGTTTTATTACCATACTTTATTGCACACAAATTTACTTTTATGTTCCATTGTTACAGGGTGACAATTATTTATCTATATGAAATTAAACCGTCATAACTTCTCAACGGTTTGCGCGATGAAGCTCAAACTTTGTGGTTGGCCGCAGGGCATGATGGGAATTAATATGCGCATGCGCACGCAACTGTTGTTGTCGGCCATTTTGGCGCATTTGGGGCATTTGGGAGACTGAGAATCCGCATTTCGCAATCGAGAAGTCTCGCCACCCTCAACGGGTGACAGTGTGGTGTGCAATGTCCAGTCACGGAATAATTGGTCCGATATTCGTTGACGGCACGGTGAGTACTGAACGATACGTGAATATTTTGGAAAATGGTTTCATCCCCCTTCTCCAAAGTGATCTCTTCTGCAAAATGTGGTTCATGCAAGACGGAGCTCGCCTCCATCGGACAAAGAAAGTTTTTGATGTCCTGGAGGAGCACTTTGGGACCGCATTCTGGCTCTGGGCTACCCAGAGGCCACTGGAATGGGACTCGCTTCGCCGCCATATTCTCCGGATCTTAACGCATGTGACTCATTTTTGTGCGGCTACATTAAAGAGAATGTGTACAGAAATAACCCCAGACATTGCTGAGCTGAAAACTGCCATTCGGGAGGTCATCGACAGCATCGATGTTCCAACACTTCAGCGGGTCATGCAGAATTTTACTGTTCGTCTCCACCACATCATATCCAATGATGGCAGCCATATCGAACATGTCATAACCTAAATCCGAATATCTGTAGTGACGTTTACATGTTGAATAAAGTTTCTGCACTCAGTAGATTTTGAATAATTTACGTTTTATTTCATATAGTTAAATAATTGTCACCCTGTAGCTTAATGTGTAATGAAAACGTGGTAGTTTTTTAAAAATTTATTTCCAGGAGTACATCAGCGCAGCCATGAAAGTTCAGACACTTTTTGTTTCGCCTACGGGAATGATGAAGGCAGCACGCAATGAGCAATATACTCTTGCGTACTGGAAATTTTACTTACACCTGATGAAAACGTCATTTGAAATGTATGCTATAGGATATTTTTGGAGAGTCTTTTCTTCCCTGTAGCACAGTTAGAAAGAAGATTGTTCGAGATGTTTAAGTAACAGAAAGACCGTCATGTTCAAAGGAAGGTGGACCCGGAGTTCCTGTAACTGCTCTTAAAGTCAACATTAATACCTTAGCTCAGTGTTGCCAGATTGGGGACTTTCTAATTCAGATTATTTGAGTGTCACCACTTTTTTAAAATAGTATAATTAGCTTTATTTTTCATAATTTTTAATCTATTTTTAATTTCTACTGCGGATTTCATGTAACAGTGAAGCCCCGCCCTCCTATTTTCGTATTGGCTGTCTGTTCGTCCACTTACTTAAATAGACTTTCCTCTCTCTTTTACTTTCATTCTGTCTTTGATTCTCGGCAGTAATGCTTGGAGTTATCGACACTCTCTATTACAGTAGTGTTTCACTACATTTAGACTAACATTTCCTGTTTTTTTTTATGATGTGCAAAAGAAATACTCATCGACAGGGCATGGATTTGTTCTACAAATGGGTAGCCCCTCGAACTGTTTGCTGTTCATTGTTCACTGTTCTATTTTTAAATGTGGCGAATATTTCTATTTAAAAAAGCGGTGATAATCAACAGTTTGGGGACAAAAAAGTCCCCAATCTGGCAACACTGACTTCACTATTATTGCAAGAGAAGATCGTTAGGTATGAGAAATGTTAAAAATAGTGCAGTTGTATTTGCGTGCGACCCACACATTAATAACAGGAATGTTAACTAGAGATGTGTTTGTGCGCTGTAAGTTCCGAGACTCCTCGTATCCGAACAACAGGGCGTTCGCCTGGAAGTCTGTTCAGAATTAAAGGTGATGTTACAAGAAGATCAAGTGAATTCCCTAATGTGGCGAAACTCCTTTGTGGAAAGTATTTTTCATCATTAAAAGTAATGGTGAAGACGGCGAAGGCGATTTTGAGGGACATATTTAAAAAAGTTGTTTCCAGCATAGCTTTGAAGTCTGAAAACATTTGAGACAAGTGCATTGCATTGAATATGAACTACATGGAAAAGCACCAATAAAATTTAAGCGAGTGAGGATATGTTGACATAAAAAAATTATTATCGTTTTTTATTATTCAGCCCTCGCATGTAATTATGGTACTGTTTCTAATTGAAGATTTTTTTTGCATCAATATTATTCTAACTGTACAAATACGACAACTGTGTATATTTTTGAGACAAAAATATAAAATGTAATGTAAAGCCGGTGAGCAGAGTTAGACATATTTAAAAGATACTAAGATATGTGTTAAAATCATAAAAAATGTCATTTTTTATGTTTTGTAACATTTATAAAAGTAAAGAGTTTTAAAACCATCACATAAATCAATAACTCGATAATACAATAAAAATATTACTAAATATCCATGAAAATATCTTTATGACAATAAAATTATCTTTGTGGATCATTATTATTGTTATTTTGATTATTTACAAATAATCTTCTCTTTTAATGTTTATTGAACATTCAGAAAACGTTTCGTAAGATTACAAATGCATGCAACTTTACCTGACACATTTCCATTATTTACATATTACACCTAAAGCTCTAGCATAATGAGCCTATTTAAGTGGTTCAAAACATTTTCCGATAATTCTCTTTACGTGATACCAATGTCATTTGAAACATTTTATACCAAGAAAAATGGCGTAATTGAATTAAATGGCATCTAAGATTCTTTTAGTTCAAAGTATTGGGAAATAATATCAATAATTTTAAGCGAATAGCAGAATATCTTATTGTTTATGTCGTAATCATTATTCACATTGCATAATAACCATATAAAAATGTTAATGAAACAATTCTTTCTTTTAAAATCAATATTATTGAAGAATATCATAGCATTGCAGGTGTTCAAGGCGGGTGTTAGCGTTTTATATGGAAATATAATATGCTTTTTACGTGAGGAATTAAAATACTCAAAGGAATGAAAGGGAAGCTTCAAAGTTATCATAAAAATACAGACCAGCCACGTATCTGTGATTTTCAATAACGGCATTTTCGAAAATTGGTAATTAAAAATGAGTTGATTAGTTTTTCTAAGGAAACAACAATATCTATAATATGACAAATAAAAAACCCACTTGCTCAGTTGTTTTGTTTTTCACTCATTTCGAAATTTACAACTGTTATGATTTATAATAATTAAGGACTTTACGTTGTAATATCTAATACAAAACAAAATAGGTGTTGCTATCCAACGTACCATTTATTCACAAAATAAAAGATGACGTAAAATAAACATATGAATAAAATAAATCTCAACGTTTCGGTTTAATCTTTAAAACCTTCATCGGGAGTGTCCTGATGAAGATTGAAGGTCTGATATGATTTGTCCATATGAACTCCTGATGAAGGTTTTAAAGATTAAACTGAAACGTTGAGATTTATTTTATTCATATGTTTATTTTACATTAACTTTTAATTTGTGAATAAATAGTACGTTGGATAGCAACACTTATTTTGTTTTATTATGATTTATTTACCAATTGAATAATTGTATTAAAAATTAATCTAATATACTTATGCATGCAGCTTTAACTGTACTTCCAAAAATAACCTTTGATATATTCTGTTGAGCTCATTCAGATATCAGACCAGATGCTGTGATCATTAAAGTTTAGTTGGGTGAATTAGTCCTCCAGATTCTTGCGGGATGGATAAGCTGGTAGAGTATTGGCGGCTTCAGCCAAGACATCCCTGTTCCAAATTCTGGCTCGCACGTCTTTCACTTACTTGAAAATTTACCACTGTTACCACTAAAAAACATTTATGTAGAAAACGTTTTGAAAAGATGAAATGTTTGCGATTTACAATTCTCTTTTTTTTCCTAAAGGAAGATTCAGTGAATCAGCTTATTTTTTTATTTCCTTATTAAAAGGTTGAAACTTTCAGTTATTTTCCTTTTTTTCTTTTAAAGTTTTTCATAGTATTAAAATGCAGCTGAATAATAACAGAAATAACGAGACAGTATCGTATAATTAAAACAACGTTTTCATGATAATTTTTTATTGGAATGCTGATAAAAATTCAGATGAAAATTAGTCGAACCAACGGGACACATTTTTAAAATTATTACGCAGTAAAACAAGTTTTTTTTTCTTTCAACGAAGAACGTTGTTGTGCTATCAACGGTTTAAAAACGAAAGTGTGAACCTCGATTATAAACAGTGGAATTTTGGGTTAGTTGCTCTAATGAACAAAATCTCTTAATATAAACGAAACACTGGTGGATTAGTGCTCTCTCAATTTTGTGTGATATGGAATGAAGAGCTTCCAGTTTCTTTTTATACAGGGTGTTGCCAAATTCAACCGACAAATTAAGAGAATTAATAGTAGGCATCAAGAGGGTGAAAAATTCCCATAAACATGGGGCCGCAAACCGGGTATTTAATCAAAACTACAGAATGTTGTACACTAACTCAATTTGGGTTGAAGGAAATAACTTTAAGAAAACTGAAGTACATTGTAATAAAACTTTTAATAGACTTTGTTCTAAATGTGATAATATAGAAAAAAAGAAGTTCCATTATACGCGCCAGTAGTATGCACTTGACACTCCACATTTTGAACTGCGACTAACAGTTCATGCGGTATCATCAATTGCTTGAACACCCAGTTTTTCCAGAACTTTTCGTGATGTTATAACATTTCACACAAAATAAGGTACATATCGTTGCATTTACATTGCAACGTTATTAGTTTCTTCAAAATTATTACTATCAAACCAACTTCAGTTAGGATGAAACACACTGTATTTTAGACTCAATAAGTAGTTTGCGATCCCGTACTATGACAATTTTTCATCCCCTTTGATTCCCCCTCTAAATTTGTCGGTCAAATTCTTCAACACCCTGTATATGACAATGATTTGTAAATGTCGCTAGCAATAGTCTTTTCTACGTAAAACTACAATACTTGCATCTTATTGTATTACGGCTCGTTTACTCGGGACGAGTTTACGATTTACAAGGCGGCGAATTCACTATCTTCTAGTAAACTCGGATGAAAACTCGGCTTCTTTTCTCGCTACTCGCTGGCGTGTTAGCTACCTGGTTAGTAAACTAGCCGTGTGTAAACGTTGTTGCTAGTGGAATCGCTGCGAGTATTCGGTGGTCCGTGGTTCTGTGTATGTAAACAAGGTCGACTGAAGTAATTCGTGCTGGCATGAAGGAAACAATATATAGTTATTTTCAAGCAAACAATTAGGATACCAATAAAAATATTTTTGAGAATTATTCACTGTTTGAAATAATTACCGTAATTATCACAAGGTGAATATTTTAATTACTTTAAATAGATAGTTTCAAATATTAATGTCAGGAAATTGCAGTTATCAAATTATTGAGACTGTACAGAGTTTAGAGGATAATAATTGAAAAAAAAATTGAAAAAAAGTTTTGGAGTATTAGTGCATAGATTCGTATATTTTTCACTGTTTTTCACAGTTGAACTTCCTGAAACTACTTTTAGTAATTAGTATTACAAATATGATTTGAATGATACTGAGGGTTGAATGTTTTAAAAACTAAATAAAATAATTTCAAAATATAACAGAAGAACTATGGTGTTTGAGGCCACTGATCTGCAGATTTACTAGTTTAATTACTACCATAAATTTCATTAATATTAAAGTAATTTTTTTGTGTGTAAGAGATGAATAAGTAAACGTCTAAAGATAGAAAATAATAGATAACTTCAGTGACCTAATTATTTATATTTAAATGAGGAGGGATTGAGCCTCTCTTTTCCCTATACCCTTAAACAATATTCTCTGTTTCCTGATTCTTTCATTGATTGATAGATAAACTAAGCAGGGTAGAGTTATAAAAAAAAATTAATGCGATTAAAATATTGAAAATTTTATTAACCACTTGAAATTAATTAAAAGCAGCACTAGTTATAAAACATTAGTGATATTACATTCAAGTAAAATTTTAAATTCCAATTTAAAATTAAATGTGATTAATTAGGTTTTCAGTTAAGTCAAAAGATTTTATGCACTATAAACATCACTGAAATTACATTTTAGCAATGATTGCATGGGGCGTCCATTACTGGAAATTGACTAATTAAACGTTCCAGTAATGGACACGGCTCTTAACACTTTAAAAATAAATGAAGTTTTACAAATGACCATTAGAATATAAAATTCAAATTTCTTTTAATTTCGTATTGCAGTAATCCGTGTGTTTTATGTTCCATAACACAGGGTACTCTTATTATAATTTTAAAAACTCATCAATATCATTTGCATTCCACTTCATTTTTCCACAAATATAAAAAAAAACAGTAGACAGGAAAACTTAGCACTTAATATAAAAACAAACACCGTTTACAGAAAAACACACAAAAGAAAACTTTAGAACACAACAAGTGATGCAATAGATAGTTGTCTACTGAGCAAGCAAACAAGTTCGTGAGAAAAGCACCATTGACTCGCTCGCTACTTTTCTCGCCGGCTTGTTGCTAGTAAGCTCGCCCCGTGTAAACGAGCCTTTAGAAGCATTATGAGTTAGGAAGCAATAACCAAGGCATAATCAAGGAACTTTTTCAATAAAGAATAA
Source organism: Maratus speciosus (assembly GCA_963932465.1). Classification (NCBI taxonomy): domain Eukaryota; kingdom Metazoa; phylum Arthropoda; class Arachnida; order Araneae; family Salticidae; genus Maratus; species Maratus speciosus. The sequence goes on from OZ010794.1 coordinate 516,218,423, forward strand.
ATGTTTTATTTTTATTTTATTTATATATATATATATTGTATATGCTTCCCCTATACTTTACCTTATTCGCGTTCTTTTGTAACTTCAAAGATGTCAATTAAACCGTCTGTACTATAAGAAATTTATTTTAAATGAGTATAGAGCAGGTAAATAATAAACTGCATGCGATATTTTATTTTTTTTCTACCTATTTTTCTGATAATAAAAAATATCCCGAAAGTATTTTTGATAAGTTCTTTTAAGCTTCTCAGTTGCATCAGTAATCGAAATCATCTTCTATCGATTCAAACCCTGACAATATATGACACTGATAATAATACAGGATTTTGATTTGTTAATGCCGGTAGCAGTTGTCTTTTCTACATAAAGTCACAAGACTTGCATCTTATGCTCTTAAAAGCATTATGAGTTTGGAAGCGATAACCAAGGAATTTTTTTCAGGAATGAAGAAAGGCTATTATTTTATATGCACCCCCCCCCCCCATCTATACTTTGCTTTATTGGCGTTCTTTTTTTATTTCAAAGACAGATTTTAAATCGTCTTCGTTACAAGAAGTTTTATTATAAAAAACAAACTAATCAGACATTTGTTCTACATGAAATATTATATTAAACTTTTAAAAGTAAACTTTTCTGGTACTAAAAAGGTGTTTTTTTAAAGTTTTATTTTTTTGCATCATTGTCGAAAGACAAATCATCTTCTTGCGATTCAAATCTTGACACATACCCAAGATTAAAGCTGATAAAAGCATTCTACGATCCAATTTCAGACTGACAACTCGTGGAATCGCAGCGTTCATAATTTTTTTTTTACTTTTGTTAGCACGGTTTCATAAGCAAAAAAGGAAAAAAAAAGATATGCTTATTTTGCAGATGTTAAAAGAATATCCTATAAAGAGTTTTGATTTCAAATAGAGGTAACAAAGCTAGAAAAATTTAGAAACGCTGCGATCCCTTCATGTAATTCCACGACAAAATATTTTACTGTTTCTGATGCCTTTCATATAAAACTGCATCCAATAATGTAATTATAAATGTTATGACAGCAGGATTAGTTATCCAAATTGAACACAAATATGCGTACCTCTGTTGTCAGTATATTATATTTCAGCAATAGGTATCTCATTCCAGCCCATCCATGCTCATATGCTGTTAGTACATCAGACAATATTTCGGCAATATTATCTTGTCATAGTAAACATTTACAAAAATATTTCAATATTTACACAATACTTGAATTTCATTATATTTTTCATTGTAAATACTTTCGACATAAGACCAGCATTTAACCAAAGACAGTGTTACACAGGACATATTTACAATAACTGCAAAATTGTCGTAATGTTGGTTAAATAATGGTTTATCAACAGCTATGTACAAAGATAGGACTCAAGATATTTGCCATGTGTTTAATATAGGTGCAGATCTCGAAAATTTTTAAGGAGCAAGTGGTTCCTAAACCAAAAAAATCCAGACGCCACATTGTGAAAAAATTGCATAAAATCAATAACGTTTATATGGGAAAAAAAATCAGGAATTCAAAGTTAAAAATAATTTGTTTATAATGTATACACATGTACAACAAAACAGACTAAATATATCAAATGTGTGCATTTAATTTAATCACAAAATTCTTTTAATTTGGGTATAAATTATGTGTAATATAAATTTTAAACAATGTACAGATCAGAAAAAAAAGTTGAGGAAGATACAGGTTAAAAAATATGTGCATAAGCTATAAGCATAATCACGGAAGTGAAGAAAATTAGGAAAGCAATATTTCTTATTTTCATTTTGTCCTACAAGCGTACATATAAAAAAATTGAGAATGTGTGAGTACTATTTTCACTATAAAAATAACTAGTTGGATGTGCCAATCCCAAAACTGTCTTCTATCTTATACATCTTAATATTTCAAAAACTAGTTACACATGTTAATACTTCAATAATATTAGTTCATTACTGTACCAACTTTGATTTTCATCTTAATTTCCTGCTTCAGTCAATTAAATGAACTAAAAACGAGTTAATCTATATCATGATATTTGTTCAAATTAATAGTTTTTCCTTATTCTGTAGTTATCAGATGTTTGCGAATAGCGGGCTTAGCAGGAAGTGAGTTCCCGCCTTTGCACGAGCCGCCTATGGACATTAGAACTACGAAAAATCAAGAAAAGTATACAAAAATCGCTATCACAGAGCCCCTTTACCGCGCGATATTTCCAAATTCAAGGAGGACCTGTTGGCCAAAGCCAAAAACATGCACAAAAAATTTGGTTCAATTGTATGCATAATTTTATACACTTTTCGATTGTACAATAAAGAAAATGGTACAGACATCGTAATTAAAGCGCCCCCTTCCAGCGGAATTTTTCCAAATTCAGGGAGGACCTTCATGCCATGACCAAAAAGAAACACAAAAAATTTGGCTCAGTTCTATGCATAAATTCATACACTTTTCGATGGTACAATATTTAAAATGGCGCAAAAAATCACTATTAAAGTGCCCCCTACCGGCGAATTTTTTCCAAATTAAGGAAGGACCTGCTTGCCATAGCCAAGAACTTAAAATAAAAATTTGGTTCAATCCTATGCATAACTTCATACACTTTTCGATGGTACAATATGAAATATCGCTATTACAGCGCCACCTAGCGGCGAATTTTTTCCAAATTCAGGGAGGAGCTGCTTGTCATAGCCATAAACTTAAAATAAAAATTTGGTTCAATTCTATGCATAACTTCATACACTTTTCGATGGTATATTATGCAAAATCATTATTACAGCGCCCCCTAGCGGCGAATTTTTTCCAAATTCAGGGTAGAGCTGCTTGTCATAGCCATAAACTTAAAATGAAAATTTCGTTCAATTCTATGCGTAACTTCATACAGTTTTGGATGGTACAATATTCCAAATCGCAAAAAAATCGCTGTTACAGCGCCCCCTACCGGCGAATTTTTTCCAAATTCAGGGAGGACCTACCTGCCATAGCCAAAAACTTAAAATAAAAATTTGGTTCAATTCTATGCATAACTTCATACGCTTTTTGATGATACAATGGCGACAGATAGACAGACACACGGACACACGGACAGACAGACATTTTCTATAAACATGTTTTTGGGGATCTCTGACCCCTAAAACATGTAAAGCCGTCGAAAACCGGAAGTCGAAAAAAATTCCGATTACAATACTTTCTTCTATTGAAGATAGAAGAAAGTAAAAATACAATTCAAACGCTTGTTTTTGAAGAACACACAAGAAAAATTATCGTTAACAAAAATCTTACCACAGGCTATAACAGGGGTGTTTCTGTTCCCAAATTTAAAATATTCAGTTCCGAAAATTCGGAAATAAAAAAATACCGCGAATTTCGACAAATGGTCGTCGAAAAAATCAATTTCGTCAATTGTTCCAGAAAAATATCGCCACTTTGGGTCGATAAAAACGTGAATTTCGGCAAAGGATCACAAAAAACCCCACAAATTTCATTAAAAGATCGCAAAAAACCCCACGAATTTCGTCAAAGAATCGCAAAAACGCGAATTTCGTCAAAGAATCGCGAAAAACCGGAATTTCGTCAGAGAATATCCCGGAAAAAATGCAAATTTCATAAAAGAATCCCGAAAAAGAAAGAAAAGCAAACTTCGTCAAATGATCACCCCCCCCCCCCCCCCACACACACACACACATATACTGACTTGATCAAAGGACCGCGAAAAAAATTCTAATTTTGTCAAAGCATCGTAAAAGCAGCGTGAATTTCGTCAAAAGATTGTAGAAAAAACGTGAATTTTGTCAAAGAATCGTAAAAATCTTCCCACGAAATTCGTCAAAGGATCGTGAAAAAAATGGGCGATATTCCCGTTTTTCTCCGGTCGCTTGACGAAATTAAATTCTTTCCATTGTTCGGGACGGAATGATGGAATTTCCACCTTTTTTTGCTTTGACTGATTGACAAAATTCGCGATTTTTTCTATCGACCGATTGCCAAAAATCGTGTTTTTTTTTTTTTTTTTTTTTTTTTTTTTTTTTTTTTTTTTATCGACCGATTGACGAAAATCACGGTTTATTTCACGACAGATTGGCGAAATTTATGGTTTTATTTCGTGAACGATTCATGAAATGTATGGTTCTATTTGGCTAGCGATCGACGAAGTTTGCCGGATTTTTCCAAAGTTTATGACCGATCGAGGAAATTCCCTATTTCTTTTCAGGACCAATTGACGAATTGAATTTGGGGTTATCTACTAAATAAATAAATAATGTTTCGCGAAATTCTGCTAATTCGTAGAAGAATCGCACGCCGATATCTAGTGTCTACCTTTATGAACATATCTGAATAATCCCAGTGCTACAAATTTAATGAATGGGGCCCAAACGTATTCTTTTCTCGGCTTAAATTTTTCTGCGTCGCAAGCTAACTGTGGTATACTACTGCTGTTGAATTAATTCGCAGCGCACATCAAACGTCATTTCCCCCCCGATGTCGCGGACATCGCGGTTTTTTAGAAGAAAACAATAAATTTACGATTCCGCGGAAATGTAGCGTCCATGTTTAATCATATTTTTTAATTATGAACAATAAGAAAAAAAAAAGAAAAGCAATTTAACAAATTACAACGACCATCTGCACTGTTAAAAATATGCAGCATTCTGGCAGGTCATTTGACCGTTTTTTCCGAAAACGGTTACAGAACCATAATTTTAGCAATATTCTGACCATATTATTGGCCATTTTATGGTCAGAATATAGTTAAATTATGGTTATGAAACCGTTTTTTCAAAAAACGGTCGAATTACCTGCCAGAATGCTGCAAAATTTTTAACAGTGTGGAAAATGACTTTTTCGAAGACTAAAATTTAAGACATAAAAAATGGCACGGACCTGAACCTACGCCATGAAACATTAATAGTGTTATTACACGTAAAAATTGCAAGCGACAAAAATAGCCTGCGACTCGTCAGATTTCCTCAAACTTACGTATTATCCACCTGAAACTTACGTATTATCCAAGCATTTCATTGGCTGTTCGGGAAAATGCTTTTCCAGCGTGAGATTTCCAAGAAATCTGACGACCAATTTTAAATGAAATTTCATTCTTAAACTTCTAAACATCCCACAATATTACTTTTTACACCGTCGTATAGAGAAAAAAACATACTTTTAAATGCAATTTCTTTGAAAGCTGTATCTCAGTTTGTTTCTGAGTTATTATTTTTTTTTTTGTAGTTTTTATTACTTTTTTGTCATAGTGGCAATCCATCTCTGTTGAAAGTAAAGGGAAATACAGATTACTGTACACACCATTCAGAAAACGAATAAAATGCAGATTAAACCAATAAAAAGCTTCAGATATGCTTTTGATTTCCTACCCTGACGAGGACAATAACCATTTTTCTAAATGGTTAATAAAAGCGGTAAATATCGCAAGCTTACGGGCGAGACATAATCCCGCGAATGATAAGGAAAAAAAAAATCCGAAAATCTTTCGGCTAAAAAGGGGCATTCCAACAAGAAGTATGGCGACTTGGACGCCGAAAGTTAGTTGCTAAAGCAAAACATTTAGTCGCCACGTGGTGACTGGCGACCGTGAATCTGCAGCTATAGTGCTTAACTAGCAAATAATTTGATGAAATATCTATTTTTTTATTTATTAACCTAACATTCGTATTTTAATTTCAAGATTAAGTTTTTTTACGGTATCATTAAGTTATTTAAATATTTCGTTTATTTCTTTGTCACACTTTTTATGCTATACCAATATTATTTAGTTCATTTGGTAATAATACATATTAAATACGCTGACTGTGACGCAAAAGACACAGATTGAAGTAATTCTTATATAGTTAATTAAAAGTTGGCATTACTGCTCGTAAGAACATTTAGAACGGTACAATCTCCAAATAAAATTCGTTTCCAAATCAAAATTACATCCAGCAGAGAATTGAATGAAAAATTACTGTAGAGCATGGAGAATGAAATTAATTCTAGAGACAAACTTTAAATAAGTACAATTGATAGAAATGTTTTCTACTTTGCTCAAAGTGTCAAATGTACAGTCGTGGAAAAAAAAAGTAAACACCCCCTACTAACTCTTCAACAAATTATCGTAGACGGAAGTTACTGGTACCGAACGATTTGAAATAAAGTTTACTTTTAAATGACGTATAAAAATTTGCTTAGGGGGTCATCTACATATTAAAACGAACCCAAACCTCATTTTTTTCAATAGCAATACCCAATTTTAACGAGATATTTCAAATCTTCGGTTCAAAATATGCCTAGACACCAAATTTCAAGTCATTTGAATGATAAGTTTTTGAATTATAAATATTCAAAATTTAGTGCTTCTAATGTTAAATTACATTTTCATATTTTTATATATATCTTCTGAAATTATGCTCCTAATGTGCTAATTTTTTGTTTAGAAATAAAACTAATGTGCCCAAACATAAATACGCTGAATTTGCAATTTTTATAATTTTATGATATGAATTATGAATTATGAAATTAATATTCGAAAAAATTATGAATTGCAACCTACAATTTTTTTGATGGATTTAGATTTATTAAGTCCTGCTTTATGAAAATCCCAAATTTCACATTTTTCTTCCAAGTAGTTTTCAAATTGTGCTTAAAAAACGGCAAAATGATGGTTTAAGGGGCCGTCCATGATTGAAGTGAGTAGATATTTTGAAATTTCTTCTGCTGCCTTGTTATCTAACAGACTTCATGTACTGCTTAAGGTGCCTTGATCAGGAAGGCGGCTCTCTCGGTTAGCAATCGAGAACCCAACTTCAATTTGGATACAGCCCTTAAATTACGCTCGTTTTAAAATAATTAATTTCTCGGAAACTTATGGTACGAATTGCATAAAAATTTGTTTTTAGGCTATTTGAAGGGTGTAGAGTTCATTTATGCTGTCAGAATTGGGTATTGCTATTGAAAAAATTGAAGTTATAGTTCGTTTTAATATATAGATGGCCCCCTAAGCAAATTTTATATACATCATTTAAAAGTAGACTTTATTTAAAATCGTTCGGTACCAGTAACTTTCTTCTACGATAATTTGTTGCGGAGTTAGTAGGGGCGTTTACTTTTTTTTTTTCCACGACTGTACAAATAATAGAGGCGTGAAATGTACCCATATAATCATTACATCTGTTCTATAGCTTACCAAGTCTTAAGAATAAGAGTTTCAATTTTAAAACTAGCCGTTGGGGGCCACCGTAAAACTTATCCGTCATGGTTATATACATAATATAAAATATGAAAATTAAACATGTGTAAACTATTTATAAAATGCATTGCAATTAAATTTATAAAATGCATTTTCAAAATAAATTTTAAACGTATATTTAAACATTTTTGATACATAGTAATGCTCAATTACTGAATTGTGGGTATTACTTGATTATCCCACCGACCCATTTCGACAAATTATATAAATCGCCAAACTACTCGCAAAATTATACAAATTGGATAATTTTTATTTTAAATAACGAAAGAAAAAATAAATTAGTAAAATATTAATAAAAATACAAACAAAACGTCGAATTAAAATCCCTCGATGATGTAGCAAACACGTGTAACGTGTTTAATGTCAAGTGAATGTGATATTTAAGACAAGCTATAATTGGCATTTAATCTTATAGTTTGGCGATAGTTTTTGGGTCGACGAGATAATCAAATAGTACCGTATTGAGTAAAAGAAACATGTTTATAACTCCAAAAATGATAATCATATTAACTAACAGTTTATGCGACGGATTAAGCGTCACATTTCCAATTAAAATATATCTTTGAATTGAAATATGAATGAAATACAGGATCATGAAAAATCGAAGAATGTGGAAAATATTATTACAAATATCTCCTCAACTAATAATCCGATTGACTTCATTATTTACGCAAAATTTATGTATTTTTTTTACTGTCTTTTATATTCTCTCGTTATAATAAACAATTTCGAAAATTTTTATATACCTTTAATCAGAACGAATATTTTGAGAGTCCGAAACAAATAGTTCCGGATAATAGAGGTTACTGATATTCAATGGGCTTCTTCCTATTACTACATTCTAACTGCATGCCGGCTGCCAAATTTTTTTTCTAAAAATATGTTTTTTGGAATCTCCAGTGTCTAAAACGTGTAAATCCGTCAAAAAAAATTTCGATTTTTAAAACGGCTACAAGACTTATTCTATACTACGTAAGATGGGTAAGTAAAAATGCATGTTGAGAAAAGCGCATGTTGGCTATACATCCGCAATATTTTTGAAACTATCCAGTAAATGGCATTACTAGCTGAGTGATGTAAACGCCTTCATTCACCAATAACAAGGTTAGAAGCGAAAAAGTAATCAAACGAAATCCACTTGAAAATTTCAAATTTTTGCATTCAGGTAGGGTTTTTTTTTGACATTATAAATAGTTCTTTCTGATTTATTTCTAAATTAAAGTTTCATGGTGAATAGTAATCTAAAAAATCGTTGTTCAGAGATTAATTTTTACTTACTGGTTTTTAAAATATTAACAGAATATTTTGATAAAAAGATCAAAAAACAAAATGGTTAAATGGGGTAAGTTAGCTCATTAATCTGGGGCATGTTGACCCGCAGAATAAGAATTTGTATTCTACATTCATCTATACTAATATTATAAAGAAGTAAAGTTTGTTTGTTTGTTTGTTTGTTTGTAGGAGGTAATCTCTGTAACTACCGAATCGATTTCAAAAGTAATGGTATCAAAATGATTGTGTTAGTCCACGTTCGAACATAGGGTATATCTTAAGTCGATGCCACTACCCGAAAGGGGGTGTAGGAGCAAAAAACGTTCTAAAAATGCGATTTTTGTGTTACTGAAGGGCAGGGAAATATGAAATTTGAGATAGTAGTTACTTATACGATATAAATGATCTTTAAGAGCATATCCTAAACAATTTGAAATTTAAAAGGGGTGAATATGGGCAAAAGCCATTCTAAAAAACGTTGTAAATGGTGGTTTCTACGCAATCTCAGGAAACACCAAAAATATTTAAAAAATTAGCCTATAAAAGTAAATAAAATTGCATATTTATGTGTGTTTCTCTTCAGGGTGATATTATTTAAGACAAATAAGACAAGAGTGAATTCGATGTACCAAGTGCAAAAGTTGGGCACACGAATCATAAGTCACTGAAGATAGGATATTATATATATTTGCATTCATTGTGATGGTGTTAAAAATTTCCATGAAGGCAGTAGCTAAGTTAAACAATATATATATATATATATATATATATATATTTATCCTTTATATCTTTTACGTACTGAATTGAAATTTAATTTGATGTTTCTGTTTTTTTTTTTTTTTTTCATTTCCATTAGTAATCCGAATATCAAATCAACTAAGGGGAACGTTGACCTTCATTTGAAAAAAAATGGACCCCAAAATCGACATTCCTTTTTGTGCATTATTATTCTCCCATTTGAACTACGTCATTTGTTGAAAACCGCATGCAGATGCGACTATTTTACGCTAAGTTTCAAGTGTTTAAATTTTGTTCACAAACAATTTTTTGGCCTTTTAATATACTTTAAATCTGTTTTTATCAATACTGATGTTTCGGCTTTTTTTTTTTTTAATTTTTGAAATGCTCCTTGCTCCTTAATTTTTGATCAAAATTCATAAAACTGATAAGGAAGAATCCTGATATTTCTTAAAAAGAAACTGTGTATGCATTTTAAAATTCGACTTCATTAAAAAAATTAAATTTTATTTTTAACTTATTATAAGGCAGAATTTTTATAAAAATCGATATGGAATTCAGAAAAATATCTCTAAAAATTAATTATTTAAGGGATTAGAAAATCGATACACAGATTTGTTTGTAATAGAGTTTTACGCGATCAGAATCCAAAATCGAGGAAATATCTAAAAAGTTAAGACGCAAGGAGCATTTTAAAATTTTGTTTTAAAATTTTAAAGTTTCTAAACGCTCTTAAAATTATAATAAAATTGGAAATTTCTTTGAAGGTGCTGTATATACTTATGGTAAAATGTATATTTGCACAAAATTTCAAATCTCTATTATAAAAATTAAAAGAATTTTTTTTAACCATCCACTGCCCCCTTAAGAGGGCCAACCTAATCTGTTCGATAGCGCGAGTTGACCCAGTGACTTGATGTCCTTCTAAGCTTCATTTAGAAACTATTAATTTTTTTCATTATATTTTCTCATATGTGGTTATACTTTACAATGCGCTGATTGTACAAACAACGAAAATAAATAAATAAAAAATTTTAATAAAAGAAAAAAGGAAAAAATATTGAAGAGAAAAATGGACCAACAAGCCCCTAGCTACTCTATTTTCTCCTTTTTTATTTAACAAGAAACACAACGAATATTACAATTCGGATAACGCACTCAAATTCAAAGGTCCGTAACAAATGCTAAAATAATAAACCTACCGCAGCCGCCATTGTTTAAGTCAGCTCGTACCTTTAGTATTTAGAGGCTACCTGCGGCTTGGATCTATCTACTTTAAAGCATATATAACTGAAAGAATTTCTTTTTAAAAGCAAATTTATTCTTATTTATAACCAAAGCCCAATTACAACTGAGGCAAACATTCCCCGAATTTTTAAAAGAGTACATTTAGTCTCTTATAATCGCGGAATTTTTCGATTGTAAACTTTTTGAATTGCGCTTTTTTATTGTAACATTTTTAACCCTATGAGGGGCGGTGATTCATTTTCGGACCACTTAATTTCAATCTCTAAATACCGCATTATCACAAGAATTTTGGTATAAAATTTTTCCTTTTATAAAGCACGTGAAGTACACAAAGTACTTAGTTTCAAATAAATTTGTTTGAATAATTCTGGTGTCATTCAATCTCATCAGCATTTTAACCCTTTGCGGCCGGGTGTCGGTAAATAGCTGCCCAAGTTTTATACGCATTATTTTATTTTTATATTCTATTCGCATCACTATATTTTAAAAGTAAACTTTTTAATAATTTCTCTTTAACATAAGATCAAAAATATGTCATAAAAAAAATGTGGTGTATACCAAATGAATTCATGTAAGAGATGCCTGTGCCTGGGAGGGGTACTTAAACAGCAAATGGTTAAGAATAGAAATACTTTGCCTCTGAGAGGGCTAATTCTGAAAAATACAAACTTAAATAGCTTTAGATATTTTTTATTTCAGTATGATATCCTACGTGATTTGATGTTAAATTCAGCACATTTTTATACAAAAATATTAACATACAAAAGTTGTAAAATAATTCTACTTTTACTTTCGTTATTGTTTTAAGCACTGCTTTAAAATAACTATTTTTTGTGTTTTGTTTGATTCACAAAACTCTGTATCTCACTAAAGCAAAACAATAATGGATTTCAGTAAATTCTTTTTTCAAAGACAACTTTAACACTACGTAAAATTTTTAAAGAATATCGGATCAGCAATTCTGAAAAGGTACTGTTTAAATATACGGTGAAAACACTTTGTGTTTACTTTCTTACTGGGACAGTAAAATTAAGAGATGAAAAGAATGTTTTTGCACCTGATCCCCAAAGGAAAACTTATCTTTTAAATGTTTTACGTTACTAATAAAAAAGAGAGAGAGAAAAATTAGGTTATTTTCAGAAGGTTATTTACAGAATTAATTTAAACTTTTAAAAAATCATCTGGATATTCAGAAAATAATGAATTGGTTAATTTATTTTATTGTCAATGCTGAAAAGATACTTTTAGAGAGTTTTTCAAACCAAATTTAAATTATTGAAATAGTAATTAATAGCTAATTTTTTTTTATAAACAGCTCTAATTTGTCTTTTCACATTTAGACGCGCATTTCTATTAACCCTTTATAACCCAAATTATGAATTCATGAAAATTTCATCTTCTGAAGCAGTTTTTGTGAATTTTTAAAACTACGTTAGAAGATTTACACCATCATTTAATAAATTTTAGAAGAATTTTGCCAATTAAAATTAATTAATTAAATTTGAAATTATAGGGATTTTGTGCAATATTTATACAGTATAGCTTCGATTATGGAACTCCAATTAACCGAACAGCCTATTTCTCTCTTTTTTTTTTTTTTTAAATCCGAACTTTCAATTATCTAAACAGCCAAATTCTCTCTCTCTCTCTCTCTCTCTCTCTTTTTTTTTTTTTTTTTTTTTAAATCAAACTTCCAATTATATAGGGTATTATACAAATACCCTATGTCTCTTATTTTTACCCCTTCAGATTTAGCATGCGAAATCGAATCCCCGATTAGGGTATCGTTAGGAGCCGTAACAAGAGAATAGGAGGCTTGGAGAGAGGGGTTTAAATCCCAAAAATTAAAACGAATGCTCTGAAAATGAGCCAGGTCCATCACATAACAAAACCTTTGAATGTTTGGAAACAGATATGAAACTGCTCGAACGGCAGAAGAATGCTGATCCTATTCAACTAGCATATTTAAGAAGAATTCGAAATACGGCAGCATTGAAAAGAATGTCTTCTTTGAAACAAGCAACAACCGTAAGCTTTTTTGTTTAAATTACGAGGGCTGTATGATAAGTACCTGGCCTTGACAAGAAAAATGCATTTTTATGTCTAAAATGGGATTTATTTTTCAACATAATCTCCTTTTAGTTCGGTACACTTAGCCCAACGCTTTTCTATTTTTTGTATCCACTCTAAAAAATACGATTTCTCAAATCCTTCAAATTACGCATTTGTTTCAGCAATAACCTCATCGTTAGAGCCAAATTTTTTCCACAAAGCCATTCTTTCAGATTTGGAAATAGAAAATAATCGCTAGGAGCTAAATCTGGCAAATATAGTGGATGCGGCAGCAGTTCGTATCCTAATTCATGGAATTTTGTCATGGCGACGACACAGGTGTGCACGCGCACATTGTATTGATGAAAGAGAATTTTTTTCTTCGCCAAATGCGGACGTTTTTCTTTCATAACATGGTCGAAACGATCCAATAGCCTGGCATAATATTCTCCATTGATCGTTTTGCCCTTTTCAAGGTTATCGACGAGAATTATGCCGCGTGCCTCCCAAAACACTATAGCCATGAGTTTGTTGGCAAATAAAGTCGCCTTAGCCTTTTTGGGGCAGGTTGTCCACGAAAAACCTAATGTTTGGACTGTTCTATAGTCTCTGGCGTACTGTGATGAATCCATGTTTCGTCAACTGTTATGAACCGACGCCAAAAATCATTTGGATTGTGCTTTAATTTCGCCAGACATTCTTTTGAAATTGACAAACGAGTGTGTTTAATGTCAATAGTGAGCAATCGCGGCACCCATCTTGCCGAAAGCTTTTCATATCCAAATGAGTTGTTAAAATATTTTTCACCCGTTCAGTTGAGATACCCACAGTCTCAGAAATCTCGCGTACTTTCACTATCCGATCATTTATTACAATATCGTGGATTTTTTCGATCATTTCTGGTGTCGTGACCTCAGTTGGACGACCTGGACGTTCTTCATCAAAAATGCTTGTACGGCCGCGTTTGAATTCAGCTGTCCAATATTTTATGGTTGATAACGAAGGTGCTGGGTCCCCATAAACTTCGCTGAGTTCGCTTTAATCTCGTCATTAGTTTTCTTTTTCAAAAACAGGTATTTTATCACTGCTCGATATTCAATATTTTCCATTGTTGAAATATCACCAAAGTTGTTCTATTGAAATGGCTACCACTCACAAACTAAACCACGTAACAACTTGGCGATTAGACAAGTTTGTTGTAAAAGGTCACCATTGCGAAAAAAATCATTTTTTAAACTATAGTAGCGCCATATCTGGTAGAGGCCAGGTACTTATCATACTGCCCTCGTATAATCTCTGAAGTTCTGAAAATGAGAAAAAGAAAAAAAGAAAATTTTAAATGATAAAATTAAACAAAAAAACATTAAAACACGCCAGCACTAACTGGTGCTGTCAGTCCTGAGCCTGGACAAAGTATCAAGGTTTTACTATAGTCACGAACATCCCTTAAATTGTCTGTCCATTTATCCGAACTTTTGCTTATCCGAACTAGGGTCGGCCCCGACTTATTCGGATAATCGACGCTTTACTGTAATTCCACTCAAATATTTTATATAAAATATTTTATTTTAGCATTTTATACAATTGGGAAATGTACTGTACAAATAAAGAAATATTTCCTGACTAAAACTTTTGCCCTACAATCTTTCAGTGTCATAACCTATTCTAAACTGTATTACTACTAATCGATGTATTGCATTAATTTAACAACAAGTTATTTTAATGGTACTTTATAATACCGTTGGGGCATAAATAGAGTTATATAGTTTTTGGGTAATCCATTTCATTGTGATCCAGCACTTGTTGTTTGACCATTTTTTAAAAAATCTGAAATTTTTTTTGTACAACAACCCTAACATGATGGAAGTTCAGAATGACTATTATTTTAATTTTATTATTTTTTGTTTGTGCATGTAGTTTGTTTATTTCACCATGTGCAGCAATTTTCTCACATTGAAGGGCTTACAGAATTATAAATATATCATCTTTTATTTCTCCAATTCAAGTAGGGTTTAAAGCAATTTGTTCAGAATAAAATGGGCTTTAGTAATAGAGTAGTTTCCTCAAATAATTACTTATTGCTGAAATTTTAGCATAAATTTATGATTTTTTTCCAAAAATCTGCCCGTTTACAAGACGAAGTTTATCTAGCAAGAAAAACTTTCAACATGACATTTTTTTTTCTTTTTACAACTAGACCGAAAGTACTGTACTCGCACGTCAAGCTCCAAATCTGGGAGTTGATTTCTTTTCTTTAAAAAAATGCCCAAAATTTTTTAAATTTTTAAAAATTACACTTTTAAGGCTTTCATATCTCTGGTGGGGCACAAGATAAAAATCTGAAATTCTGGTTTCTGATAGTATTTTATGGTAGTGTTATGTACAAAAAATTTCAAGATGGAGATTTGACTACAAGCTGAGCTATAGCAAGGACAATATGGCAAAACTATACTGCCAAACTACTGTTTTACTGTAGTCACATGTAAGTATTTATCTCAGAGTGTAATTTAATTTTTTTTATTATCTTTAAATAATAGTAACAGAAAATAAAGCCTTTTGCAAAGATTAGCAATTAATTAAAACATATATATATATTCCTAAGGCATACATTTTGTATGGCTCCAGTAATTTTTGTCTTAAGTAGTTTTAGTAACTAAACGAAACTCAAATAATTTTACTTAAAAGAAGAATATTTTATAAAAGATATGGGACAGAAACAGAAAAAGAATTAGGAAAGAGAAAATCTGTTAATGTTGACATACTTGTTGAGACATATCAAACGGGTTAAAATACATTCCTGCTTGTTGGTTTAAAAACCACAATTTCAATGCTGCTTGTCAGTCCCTGAAACTTGTCCCTACCATAAGCGTGTTCCTGTAAATGAAACATTTATACGATGTTACCTTGCATCAGCCTCATGTAATTTTAAGAAAGTAAAAATATCCAAAGCCCTTTCAAAGTTTATACTACAGAAAAATTACTTTGTTGCATGTGTGTATGACAAGAAGTGGTATCTTGGAATTGTTAAAGAAGTGAGCCTCGAACATAGTGATTTCAAAGTTCATTTCTGTAAGCCAGTAGGGCAAAGAACTTCATTCAAGTTATCAAGAGATGACAAGATTTGATTCTTTTAAACAAAATTTTGAGAAAAATCACACCTATGGAGCTGACAACAGTAAATGGCCGAACTCATAACATCGCTCGTGAATTGTGTGAAGATATTTCTCAGACCTTCGTTGAAAATATATATTATCTTAGTCAATTAAATATTTGTTATTGCACTGTTTTCAACAAACATTGTTTTGTGTGTAAATATTGTAATAAAAGAGATAAACCTAATTCATCCAAAGGTGCTCGTAATAGCATTTGTTGATATTATGTCCTCGCCACATCTCAGCTAGCAGTAAAATCTCGATCTTTAAATTTTTTGTGCATAACAGTACCATAAAATATTATCAGGGGCCAGAATTTTTTATTTTTATCTCATGCCCCACCAGAGATGGCCTTAAAAGTGCGATTTTTGAAATTTTTGAAAAAATTGGGATTTTTTTTAGTGAAGAGAAAACAAGTCCTAAATCTGGAACTTGGCGTGTGAGTACAAGTACTTTTTGCCTATTTCTAAAAAAAATTGTGTCATGTTGACCGCATTAATTTCTAAAAAAAACTTTCTCTTGTAAACTGGCACTTTTGGAAAAAAATCCTAAACTTTATGCTAAAATTTAACCAGTAAGGATTTATTTTATAAAACTATTTTATTACCATACATTTAGCCCATTTTAATCTGGACAAATTGATTTAAACACCACTCGAATTGGAAAAATAAAAGATGAGATATTTACAATTCTTAAGCCCTTCAATGTGAGGTAATTGCTGCACACGGTGAAAAAAAAGATGGCCACCATGCACAAACAAAAAAAAAAAAATTAAAATAATAGTAATTTTCAACTTCAATCATGTTTTGATTGTAGCACAAAAATTTCCAATTTTATAACAATTGTCATTGTCAAGTCTGGACCACTTCAAATGGATTGACCCTTTTGATATATCTTCTTTTCAATGTGATGTCCCATGTGCTATGATTTCAAATTTAGCGAATTTTAATGTACAAATATTGAGATAAGACGTCCGTTTTCTTTATTGTTTTAAGCACTGATTTAAAATAGATATTTTTTGTGTTGCGTTTGATTCACAAAACTCTGTATTTAACTGAAGAAAAACAATAATAGATTTCAGTAAATTCTTTTTTTAAAGACAACTTTAACACTGCGTAAAAATTTGAGAGAATGTCGGATCAGCAATATAGAAAAGGTTCTTTTTAAATATACCGTGAAAACACTTTGTGTTTACTTTCTCAATGTGACAGTAAAATTAAGAGTTGAAAAGAATGTTTTTGCACCTGATCCCCAGAGGAAATCTTATCTTTTAAATGTTTCACGTTACTATTAAAAGAAAAAAAAAACAAATTCGTAAAAGGTTGTTTTCACAAACAATTCAAACTTTTAAAAAATGATCTGGAATTCAGAAAATAATAAATTGATTTGTTTATTTTATTGTCTATGCTAAAAACATACTTTTAGAGAGTCTGCTAAACGAAATTTAAAATATTGAAATTGTAATTAACCCCTTAACTGCTTTATTTTTTATTTATTTATTTATTTTTTTGACAATAAATTAAAAATAAGACTTTTTTATACTAACATATTTGGCTTTGTACAATCGAAAAAGGTATGCCATTTAACAAACCAAAGATTACAGTTACAATTAAATGGCATCCAAAAGCTTTTAGTATCGAAGATAGCAAACTATTTTTGCCCGATCGGTAATCGGGCAAAACAGTTAATGGTTAATAGCAAAAAAATATTTATAAACAGCTTTGATTAACACTATGATTAAGGATTATTTATATGGTTTATTATGATTTATTATTATGATTATTTTTATATTTAATCGTACCACAGTATACAAAAAGTTTTCTTTTGGGTAGATATCTTTTGAAAAAATACATTTATAACCGTATGCCAGAAATTATTTTTCAAATAATGGTACGAATATAATGAAAAATAGCCTACTATGACGTATATATCCCGACCTGTAGTCAAAGGGTTAACCCATTAATGACGACTCTCTATTACGCATTTTCCCCATATTGTAATTTTAAATTATTTAATCTCTCAAAGTTTTATATTAAGTAATATGAAAATTTCCTTACTAAAATAGTGGGTTTCATATTTAAAATTTTCATATTACTTAAATGGCAGATTTTCGTACCAACCGGCGTTAAAGAGTTAATATTGGCAAGAAAGCCAAACTCCGCTAAAAAAAGAAAGAAAGGGGAGAAACAGTAATACGATTCCAAGCATGTTCTGATGTAACACTTTCTAAGCTAAATTAATTCTCTTATTAAAATATATTAATAAAAGAATGCCAACAGAATATAAAAACAAATCGACTCGAAAATAATTAAATGCTTTTCGTCACGTGCATTAAAAAATCTAAATATTAATAAAACATTCTGGTACAAAATTGGTATTTGGGATTAAAATTAAATGAAAAAAACAAGTAATACAAAAATTTTGTTTTTAAAGTCAATTCCCACTTAGGTCATCAAAAAAAATTTAATATAATCCCTTAAGCTAATATTAGTTTTTGTTGCATTAAAATATCTCAATCTGTTGATTTTCTATAAGCAAGTAGGTTTACAATGGAACTCTATGGGAATTTGGCGAAATATTAGAGATATCGCCAAGTTGGCGACAGAACAGGGTCTCCCCTATGGTAACCCTCCTTATAGATATGAAGATGCATTAAATGCTGTTCAATAACCAATGGCCGCCATTTTGTCTCCCATGTAAAACTAAAATTAATTAATTAAAATTTAATTAATGAATTAATATTTGAAAAATCTGTATTAACATCAATTGTCATCCAGTACAAAATTAAAAAAATTTATTTCAACTTGATAGGATGAATAGTAAGTATTTTATTAATGATTGAAAATTTGAACAAGATGTATAAATATAGGGAGAGTGTGAACTAATAGTAGGAATTGAATAAAGTTGAACATATTTTATAAGAACTTTCCAGTTTACTTCTGATTGCATTCAACATAGTTAAAAGTGTTTATGAATTAAGGCTGTCCCGACTGTTTGTTTTTCTGACCGTGCTTTAACAAGAGTAAATACCGTCAGAATTCCATGCAATTAATATATGGTTTACTATGGCATGTTCGGTACCGAAAATGAAATGCATAGCATTTATAGTTCGTTTACAGCAGCACTCAAAAGAAACCCTTTACATTATTGAAGGAGAGGCGGCTGTACATCATCTCAACAAGTTGATGGCTGAAATTCCAGGATGAGACAAAACTCGGTTAGTATATTAAAATGTAACTGGTCTGCCAAGTCATATCTTGGTGGAAACCACCGGCAGACAAGATTTTATTGGTTGATAGGTAGGTTTATCATTGTGTATTCTTGCACACAAAGGTATGAAAACACGGAGGACTAGGAGCAGGAAAACACAATAGTAAACGTACCTGCTAGCAACTAAAATAGTGTTTGCAGGTGTTTTCCACTAGCATGTGACGGCAGTAAAGTTACATTTTAATACTTGAATTGAGATTTAACTCATCCTGAAATTTGAGCCGTCAACTCGATGAGGTGATGGTTTTTGCAATAGTCTCCCTGTCTATTATGATCTATGGGGGAAAATTGTTTGCAGCGTGTTTTAAATATGCTCGGGGCCCGATTAACCTCTGAAGCTATGGGAAGCACATTGTCATTTCGGGAGCCACTTTCATTCCAGTCGAAAAGAGCTTCCTAAATTCGGCATGCCCTGAAACTCACCAATTCTACAAATATTATTCAAATTACTTCAAATAATATTATATTATTGGATCTTCTCGATTTTAATTGTGATCATCTGGTTGAAACTGATCCATTGCATAAAAAATAATTCGTTACAAAAGGTATTTTTATGAAACACCTTTAAACCGTTTCAGTGGTCAAGTACTTCTGTTTTTAAAATATTAAAATGGTTAAATGACACTTGAATTTACGAAGAAATTTATTGGAAATAAACAAATACTTTCCTTCATGTATAGTAAAGTGGGGACAGATGCCGCAATTTTTCTTTTCTTCTTGTAAAATGTACAATAAAGCAAAAAACAGCAAACTAAGTACCAGAAATCATTGATCAAAGCCTTTAGAATCTAATTTCTATGTTAAACAAGTTAAAACCCTCTTAATAAAGTTCGCATAATTATTTTCCCACAGTTCCTTTTTTAACATCATTTTTTATGTACTGGATAAGATGCCGAATGGGGTGTGGGACAGATGCCACATGGCGAAAAATGCTAGGCTATTTATTTTTTTTAAGCAAATCACATTTTTTTTTTCCTCAGTCAACTTAAAACGAAAATAAATAACAGTAAATTTACAAAAATTATATATATCACTAAACTGTGAAAAGTTTGACGAAAATGCAAAAGTGTAATCGCTATAAACAAAACTTAACACAAAAAGTAAAATTGAAATGAAAATCATTTGAATTTACACGAATGGATAGCATAAATACTGGAAACAATAGACAGCATAATTCCAAAAAAGATATAAATCACTGGTTTACATCCAGGCGAACATTGCAGTTTGCTCTTAATGTAAGTATTAGTTCTATTCTATTTAGGCCCTAGTCTGTTTATTTTTTATCTTTCTTCTCATTCTTTGATTTTGTATTTCCATTCACCACCAATCACTACACACTACCCGTTGAAAAAGTAAACTAAGCGTTTTTCATCCAGCTATCGATTGAATTTGATGCACTGAATCCTGTCCGCTTTAGACTTTGCTCCTTGATAAGACTCCAGCCACTCAACATATGCAGAGTCATCAAATTCCAATCCAGTTTTGCCATCAGAATCCATAAGAGGAACAATTTACCCATTGTCGTTGATCTTTCATTGATCTTCCTTGAAGTTGATCTTTCCCTTCCCTTTTTAACACATTTTACTTCCGCCAAGTTGTCGTTCTTTGACGCTTTCTAGTTTATTTTGTTTTTCATTTCCTTTATCTTTTTTATTGCATCCTTTTACTTTCTCTTACTTGGCTGTATAGGTCTTTTGACCATTGGGTAGGAGATATTTTGTTTAACAGTTTAGATGGTGAGAATTGTAAACGGAATACGTTTTCCTTATTCACACATGGTGAACCAACATTGTTGCTGAGAATATATTGATGTAGCAAAATGCGCAAATATACATTCATTTAAATGTAACTTCTACTTAAATCGCAGTGATGAATTTATTGAACCGAAAAACAAAAATATATTTTGCGGCATCTGTCCCTCAACCTCGGTGCGGCATCTGTCCCATAGTGGCGGGTAAGATGCCGCGCCGCCATTTTCTGTCATGTGAGCGACGCCAGAGAAAGGCAAGAACATGTCTGTATTCTACGAGGATCTAGTCTATAGTTGCAATCGATTTTGGGATGAAATCTCTGTTTATTTTTCTTAAAATATGTAATAAAACTTCATTAGAATAATTTTAGCAACTTACCACGCAGTTTCGAGCCATAAAAGCTGGCATAAATATGTAAATACTGACAATTAAGCTGTGGAAACGCATACAACACATCACACAGCACAGAGGAACACTACGAACTTCTAAAATTGGCCTAGGGAACGCTAGTGTCGCCTACAAAATCTCTGCAGCATCTGTCCCCACTTTACTATATATTAAAATGCAAAATTTAGTTTCAGAATTCTGGTGTCATTGTGGCATTTTAGGATTAAAATTAAGTAGTTTATATAATATACCGGCGCACTTAACACGTTAAACGCCACGCGAGTCACCGGTGACTGACACTGAACTTTTGGTTTAGAACGCGTCATTCACCGATGACTGACGGTATAAAATATGATATAAAACTATATATATATATATATATATATATATATATTTGTTTTATTCACCTTAATCTTTACGATATTTTGGTAGCCATGTGCGAGTGGATATATTGAAAAATACTGAAACATTAATCGGTATGTTGTATATTATTTCTATTTTAAATCCTATAAATATTTAAACAGGTTTTATTGATTTTTCCATTTCGTATTATTTGTTTCTATTCTGTTTTCATTTTTAATCTATTCACTTGATTATAATGGTTGATCGGGAACAGAGAAAAATAATTTTTAGCTTTAGCTTATTTTTCTCACAGAAAACAACCATATTGCTTATATCATTGAATTCTGTGCCCTTAAAAACGTAATTCAATATATAAGCTTTTCCATTATTTGTCGGTGTCCACTTTCTTATTTTTTCTTCCATAATAATTCTTATAATAAATTATTTGGCACTTTTTTTTATACTTACAGCTTTAATTCATAATAGTAGACTCTCGATTTTACGAACCTCTTTTTTACGAATTACTCGTTTTTACGAACTGATGTACTGGTCCCGACCAGCATCCCATTGAACTAATGTCACTCCCATTTACGAACTTTCGATTTTACGAGCACATTTTATGAGTCCCGTCGAGTTCGTAAAATCGAGCGTCTACTGTATTACTGTTTTTGGTGGTGGTAGGTTATGTTTAATTAATGGTTATATATATATATATATATATATATTGTTTTAAGTAATTACTGAAAATGTATTTAAAATTTACTTACCTTTTATTTACTACAGGATTATACTTTCTTAAAAATTACTTAAAACATTGAAAACTTTTCAGCTTCAGTGTCAGTCACCGTGGTACTCGTCGTATTATAAAGGTTCATATGTACATAAAGGAATTAATAATTTGAAAAGAAATTAGAATTTTGGAATGGACATAATTCAATATGAAATTTGGGGGTCCCTGTTTTGTGAATTTTGGACCCCTTCAAAATTTTCTAAGGGAAGCACCTGCTTCACGTTCCTATTCCGTAATCAGCACTCGGTATGCTGCACTGTTTCAATCATATTGAAATTGACGTACGTCTCTGAGGTGTAGTACAATATGCCTACAATAGAATACGGTGTGCATAACAATTAAAGTTCATTTACAGGAATACACAAAACAATTCGGTTACAGTACTGTCTATAATCAAGAATTCCTGGAAGTGCGTTTTCCATTTTGGTGTGAGTTTTTAAATTAAACAATTTTTTTTTTCATATTACTTGGTGCGTATAAATTCATTAGATCATATAGTTATACATAATATATTATGATCATACCGGGTGTTCCAAAATGACTGGTTGATTTTAAAATTCAATAACTTACAAACGGTGACAGATATTAAAAAAAATTCTTGCAGGAATGTTATGTAAGATGTCAGGAATTTTTATGCTGCGATTCTCAGTTTTAGTTACAAACAGCGTAGATAGATGGCGCAGAAAGCAATAACCTCTAAATTCAGGCTCGATTTTTCGGCCTCTCTCTTCTTCCATGCGAAAAAAGGAGATTAAATGTATTCAATGGATCCTGAAGTACCAAAAATCGTATCTGGACTGAGCACCTATTGTTCTCAGCGCCATCTATTGTTTTAAATTCGAATTAAAATTCAGAATCATAGTGAAAAACTCCTGACATCATACGTAATCCCCTTGCAAGAATTTTTTTTAAATATCTGTCACCGTTTGCAAGTTATTGAATTCTAAAATCCATCAGTCATTTTTGCGACACCCGGTATAATATATAATGATGGGTTGTGCAAAAGAATTAAAGTAAATTTTACATTATTGAAGGAAATTGCTGAAGGGCAATTTTAAATAAAGTTATGCGTTTATTAACTGCACTAAATTTCTTCATTTTATGTAGCATATATTCAAATCTGTAGATCCTATGCAGGGCTATAAAAAAAAAAAATCTGTTTACTTTTCTGACTACAGATGTCAGTTGCTGAAATTGGGTTTTCAAATTTGTTACGCATTTTCCGAATCGTTTATTTAGGCATCATCTTTCAACTTAACGAACGGTAAAGTTTTGTTACAAACCACTTAAGGGGGTCCGGGACACATTTTCAAAAAAATTTTTGAGTTAAAATTTTAAATTTTTTTGTGATGGTTAATAATATCATTTGTAAACAAAATCAAATGATAAAACATCTCATAGCTTTTTTAAAAAAAATTTAAATTTAAAATTTATGAAAAAAGTGGTATAATTTAAAATCGTTATAACTCGAAATATTATTTGTAGAATTTATATTGTTTTTCATTTAAATAAACAGAAATATATATATTTTAATTTAGAGCCAGCATTTTAAAAAATATTAATTTAAAAAAAAAATAAAAATATTTAACGAAAAAATTACAAAAAAAGTGGTGCAACTTTAAAAAAAAAATCATATTTTCAAAAGCAAATATTTTTATCAAATATGCCGGCTCAAAAGTAAAGTAAAATAATTGAAAAAGATATGTTCCGAGTTTCAACCCTGCATCTTTAACGGTTCTCGAGTTATAAGAATTTAAATATGAGAAATGATGAAAAAACCTATCATGAAGAAAAACGCAATTTCACAAGAACTCGTTTCCTTGACAACCATAGCTTTAAAGGCAGATTTTGAAAACAAACCAAAACGAAAAAAAATAATATTTCCTGTTCTTATTAAGAGAGAAACATGATTTAAACATCATTTTAAGCAGAAAACGACAGAGAAATTTTTAATCCAATTAAAAAATATGGAAAATTTGAAGATTTTTGTCTCCCGGACCCCCTTAATGTGCTGGAAAGTGTTTAATAATCTGTGTTCGATGCATTATTTTTCTTTATAAATATATATTAGGGGGTCTGCCCCCTACGACCTACGCTCGCCAACCCCGTTCAGACACCGCGGATTCTAAAAACACGCTAATTTGATCGTTTTTAAAAAGATTACAGAAGATTGAATTGTAATTAAAGAACCGTTGGTTCTTTAAACAGATTTAAATTTCCCTTTGATTGTGAAATTTTAAGGCTGATCAGCTCCTGTTAAGACATCCAATGGTTGTTTTCGTGTTTGATTAAATAAGATCAGTTAAACATTTTAAAATAAGCTAAAATAAAATGAAACTGGTAAACTAAGTTTTTGCTTCACGGTATTTTTTAACAACGCTGTAAAAAATTGTTTTAATTAAGACATTTTAAATGTATCTGTTAAATCTGACCTAATTTTCACCAAAGTTCTGTTTCTCTATTTAACATTCACAGGAAAATACTTTTATTATTAGAAAGGAAATATTATTATTTGCACTGTCTTAGAATTGGCAATATTAGTTAAAAAGATCATCTCGAAGTTTGAAATAAATGTCTTGCATAGATATATTTTAAATTTTTAACTCTTCGTCAATATTATCATTTGTCCATTTTAAATATGACGTAATTTCTCCCATTTACTGCTTTAACGCATATTAATGAATTTAGCATTTTAAAGTTTTCTTTTTCTTTTTAACATTCATTTAAAAATACTTTTATTTTTAGAAAGGAAATATTATTATTTACGCTGCCTAAAAATGGGTGAAAAAAGTTAAAAGAACCATCCGGAAATCTCTATATAATAAAAGGCAGTGTAACGCAGGGCGGGGCGAATCCATCAATCTTACCAGTCTCCGAGGGAGAGACTCAAGGGTGAAAGGTTGGTTCCAGTCTCCAATTGGTTGACAAGAAACAAGTATCCCGCGATTACTTCTCAAGGTTACAATCTCTATATAATAAAAGGCAGTGTAATGCAGGGCGGGGCGAATCCATCAATCGTACCAGTCTCCGAGGGAGAGACTCAAGGGTGAAAGGTTGGTTCCATTCTCCCATTGGTTGACAAAAAACAAGAATCCCGCGATTACTTCTCAAGGTTACAAATCCTGATAATTGAGCAGTGGTAGACACTTCTTCCTAACTAAGATTATTTCAAGTATTAAGTTGCAATGATATTAAATTTTCTTTGCGACATGTAAGGAATTTTAATCACGGAAAACAATGATATGGTATTTTTTAAAATATCCTTTTTTTTCCCTGCAAAAAATTTATAAAACTGACTTTCTTTTTAAAAAGTAATCAATTTAAATATTTTAGACTTATTATTTTGTAACTTATTTTTACATTACACATTACTTATATTTCCCATTTCTATATACAGGTGTATGTAAATTTAAACTTTTTAAAAAAATCAAACATATTCCATATGTTAAAAGTAAAAAATTAATATTTATACGATAAGTAAAAATAATAATTTTTGATTTATAGCTTTGCATCAGGAGGACAGAAGCTTAGGGGATTAGTCGCCCCCTCTTCCCGAAATAATATCCTGGCATTTTGTAACTTATTTTTAAATTACACATTACTTATATTTTCTTTTTCTATATACAGGTGTATGTAAATTTAAACTAAAAAAAAAAAAAAAAAAAAAAGAAAAGAAACCAAACATATTCCATATTTTAAAAGTAAAAAATTAATATTTATACGAAAAGTAAAATTAATAATTTTTTATTTATAGCTTTGCATCAGGAGGACAGAAGCTTAGGGGATTAGTCCCCCCTCCCCGAAATAATATCCTGGCATTTTGTAACTTATTTTTTAAATTACACATTGCTTATATTTTCCTTTTCTATATAAAGGTGTATGTAAATTTAAACTAAAAAACAAAAACAACAACAACAAGAAAAAAAAATCCCATATTTTAAAAGTAAAAAATTAATATTTATACGAAAAGTAAAATTAATAATTTTTAATTTATAACTTTGCATCAGGAGGACAGAAGCTTAGGGGATTAGACGGATGGGATTCAACCCGCGATACTTATTTAATAATCAATATACATATTTAAAAAAAATTGGAGGGGGGAGGAAGGAGGGGGGGGGGTAAACGATAAAAATACAATTTCAAAGTGTTATTAGCTTTGTATCAGGAGGACAGAAGCTTAGGGGATTAGTCGCCCCCCCCCTCCCCGAAATAATATCCTGGCATTTTGTAACTTATTTTTAAATTACACATTGCTTATATTTTCATTTTCTATATACAGGTGTATGTAAATTTAAACTAAAAAGAAAAAACAACAACAACAAAAAAAAAAAAAAACATATCCCATATTTTAAAAGTAAAAAATTATTTATACGAAAAGTAAAATTAATAAGTTTTGATTTATAGCTTTGCATCAGGAGGACAGAAGCTTAGGGGATTAGACGGCTGGTATTCAACCCGCGATACTTATTTATTAATCAATATACATATAAAAAAATGGAGGGGGAGGAAGGGGGGGGGGGCGTAAGCGATAAAAATACAATTTCAAAGTGTTATTAGAAAATAAATAGTATTATTTCAATAGTTGCAGCAGACTGTTTTAATTACGCACTTTTATTGCATATTTATTAAATTTTTCTTTTATTAAGAAATCTTAATTTTTTTATAGTATATTAGCCGGAAAATCTGGTTTACCCAGAAATATTGTAAAAGCTAATTGTGTGTTTATTAGAACATAAACTAGCCGAACTTTGCTCATCCAAACGCTTACATATTGTCAATTATTTTTTTATCAGTTTTTCAAATTTTAAGTGAAAAACACAATTTTTACCCACCGTCCTAGGACGGGTATTTACACTAGTATGAAATAAACGTCTCGTAAATTTTTAATTTAACCTGTTTAGCAGTATTATTATTTACTCATTTTAAATATGACGTAATTTCCCTCATTCGCTGCTTTTACTGCATATTAATGAATTTATAATTTTAAAGTTTTCTTTCTCTTTTAATAATTGTAAATACAAATTTCATGACGTAATTTTCAATGTTTTCCTGCTTTTAACATGTAATCATTTATAATTCGAAAGTTTTTCTGTTTTTAACAGTCAAGTGCAAACAAATTTTTAATCGTATGGAAATATTATACATTTTCTGCCTTTTGACAATTGGCAACGATTTCAAATAATAACCTTTTATGAAATCAATATCTCTTGAAATTATGAAAATTTGATTAAAATAATAATAAAATTTTTATTCATTTAATATTAATAATATTATTATTTAATGAATTATTTTTCAAATTTTCCTGAAAAACATAATTTAATCACAATATTGTCTTCACTTTCGAGTGAAATAAAAAATAATTTCAATTTGAAAATGATGAAAAAAAAAAAAAAAAAAAACAGAAATCTTACAACCCCTATAATTTTCACCTTCCTCCCTTTTTTCCACAGAAATGGAGTCATTTAGTTACCATTATCATAGAAATATAATTAAAATTATAAAACAAATAATATCTCGAAAGCTAATTAAAATTAAAAAATTCCAATGCCATTTTTGATATACGTGAATCAATTGAATCAATAATTGATGTTAATTTTACCGCCAAATGTTCCATATTTTAGGAGTAATAGCTGTAAAACAGCCTCTTTTGGTAAATTTGATAATTGTTGCTTATTAATGAAATTTAACTGTTATTATCAATAATTGCCAATGAAGTTTGGTCAATATGATTAATTAAGCGTAGTAACATGTCCTTTACTGGAACATATACTATCATTACAGTATATAGGTAATAACAAAAATAATTTTTAAGGGACAATATTACTCAATCCAAAGGCTCATACTATTAATAGTACATCCGGCCCACGAGTGTTTAACTTCAACAGCCGTAACATTTTTCTGCTTGCTTATTTAGTGGCTCTTTAGCAGAACGTTAAGCTTCTTGGATATTTTTCGAGGCTCCATCTAATGCAAAAGAAGAAAACTTTCTTCTTTTTTTCTAATTCTTATTTTAACATCACCAAAAACCTTTATTTTTCTCTTTTCTATTTCAGAATTGTGTTGTTCCTTCCAATTTGGACAACACTCGTATTTGACTAGTTTTGACTGGACCTACAACAGTTCCCCAAAAGCCTTCATTCGAATTATCCAGTTCCACGTCCATATTGCCATCATTCATTGCACTTATATCTTCATCCTAGGTTGCGATTAATGTCTAAAGTTGGATATTATTCTTAAACTCATTTCTTAACCCCTTATCCAACGATTTAAGTTTCGACAGGCTGTCCCCAAAACGTAAACGAGATCGCGCAGCCTTCGAGCCATTCCACGGTTCAGCAAATCAGTCCTGAGTTGTACCAAATGCGCACGACTTACGGAATGTAAATACATGTGTAAGATACAATAGCTTTAATTTTGTGGAATATTCGATAAGTAATTACAACCTGATGTAATAATTGCAGTAAATATATCGCAAACGATTTATCATTAATCACTAGACTATAACATAAATTAATAACTAATCGCTTGCATTTTTTTCATACAGAACGTATAATGTCACCACTGTCATTTTCGGTAGCAGAGGTATCAACATAACTTTCACTATTCCCATCACAAAATCTTTTTGAAAACATCATGTGGGAATACTTCTCTAACATTTAAGAAATTATATTTCAAAGTGCAAAGGTGACCAAGAATAACATATGATTGATTATGATACAAAGAGATAATAAGAATCTATCACGAGCCTGGTCTGTGCAGTTTGTGGTGGGCAAATTACAAACCGCGAACGTCACAAAACTGGCCATGCGCGTAACATTTACATTTGGAGACTCATGTACTACGGGCCAGGCCCGTGATAATCAGTTTTGGCCCGAATACAAGACCACGTGTCTCACACGTAGTTGCAAGTTAAGGAGTTAACTCAACAAAATCTTCTTCACTTGTAATTCCTCAAACCTACTTTCTCTTTACAGTCAAACAAAACTTCATATGGACTACAATCTATTCCAGGATGATGTCCTCTATTTTTCATAAATTAATTGAGTTTTATTGCTTCTGACCATTGTTATTAGGTTGAGCAAAAAGTTCTGGGAAATTGTTAATCCAATAGTTACGAGAATTTGTATCGTATAGGAGTACCAAAGGTATACACTGTAAAAAAAAATTTGTAAATCTACATAACTAGTTTTTGTAAAACTACAGAAATCTGCATGTTTACTAGAATTTTATCCGTAATCGGGGAAAATATTTACCACTCGCATAGTACAAATACATGAAATATCTTAGTTTGACCTGTCAGCCAATGAGAAAGGACTTCAATTGTGACGTAATGACTATTCACGCAGCCACAGAGGCGTTCAAGGCATCCATCTTGATTATGATTTCAAATTAGTAGGTAAGTAAATATTTCTTCTTTATGAGTTATTTTTTTTTATATTTCCATTCTACTTGATTCCTAATAAGTACAAATCAACTACACAGTAAGACTGTTTGATTTCGAATTATAATATAACATGATTTTAGCAGGTATTAATGCGTAATCTTCCTATTATTTTTTGTTAAATATTTATTATTCAGTCAAATGACTATTCTTTACACCAGTGTTTATTAGATGCGTGCAATTTCTAATGTTTTATCTTTTAAATCAAATTTTATTGCAATATGGTTAGCAGATTAAATATTTTATTTTTAATTATTGATGCAATGAATAGTACTCCCCCCTTTGACTGATAATGAAGGCCAAATATTCCACTATTCTTCCGCAGAATACTTAAAATGTATACCAAAATTATCTGTCTTAATATTAGTCGTGCCGAGTAATCGGTATTTATTGTACTGGATTCCAGCATCGCGTCGGGTTTACTTTACTATTTTGGTTCGGATCGGGTCGGTTTGGGTTTCTTCGAATCTTGCGTGTCGGGTTCGGGTTGACTGATTTTTCAAAAGAATGTCCAAAATATTTTTTCATGCTAAACATCTAGGTGTAGGGCAGATGTGCCAGTAATGGACAAACTTCTACATATTTTGTTTATAAAAAAAATTAAACAATAAAAATTTTACTTAAAAAAAATTTCATAACTCCACCCCCCCCCCCCCCCCCTACATGTTTTATAATCTGTATTATTGATACTCTTGATCAAACCAATTAGGAAGCAAAAAGTGATCCTTCGAAGTTCCACTGTTTTTCATTTATGTTGGCGAACATGCAACGGTTTAACTTAATAAATTTATATATTCTTTTACTTTCCGGCAAAATTTATTAATAACTATTAATGTTAATAATGACTATTAATATTAATGACTTGTTTATGCATAGATGTAATAGTTTCCCTATTTATGGAACATTATACTGTATATTATCCATCATATAAACTAAGCCTTAAAGAATGGTTCTAAGCATGGATTAAACTAAGCATGGAACAAATTTTGAAACTTGCAATTTCTTTAATTATAAAATTGTTTCTGAAAACTATGTTTCTATATTGTTCAAGGACATTAGAAATTTTTTCATTTTGTATTCTATAAACTGAAATATTGTTTTTGTGTCAAACAAAGTTCATTTTCTTATTTTTGTAAAAGGTGTCCCATTCCTCCACACTCTCTCCTATGATTCTAACTCTGAATATTGGGCACTTCTCTATCTATACGCACGTATCATGGGTATATGTGTTAAAACTATCAGAAATATTATATATATGAATGCGTGTATATGAAAAATGAAATGTTGTAATATTTTTACCTATTCCTAGAGAAGAATAAATGGTTCTTAACTGTGCCGTAAATAAAAAAGGATTTATCACATTTCTTATATACTTTTGATTTCGTAACCTTTAATTGATGTTACCGGTCTCTCAGACCGCGGCTTTTTTTAATTTTTATAGTTTAACTTGCAATTTTCAATTTAACTGCAAACACTATCGAAATTTTGTTCCGTTTGGAACTTTAGTTCTATCACCAGAGACTTTTGAATAGGTGAATTTTAATTATAACAGTGCTGTACAAAAAGTTTAATACAAAAACACCATCCTATGAGTTAATCGTGCCTTTTATTCCTCTTTCGATGAAACGGTCTCACAGACCACTTCACACTAGTTACGTGACAATTTCTGTGACATCAGTTAAAAGTTAAGCAGTATATTGAAATATGTATTTATTTTATCTGAAAATTGTTCTGCTCAAACTTTTTGTAAAAATCTTAACAAGACTTGGAAAAAACCTAAGTATAAACATCTGCATTTTAATTTTACGTGAAGTTCTGAGCAATAAAATGCTGAGTTTTTACTTTCTCATGCAAAGAGAGATATAGGGTAGGTAGGGGTAAAGATACGAACGGGGCAAAAATACGCACCGGCTGATTTCATATGAAGCAACATTTCGGCTATCATGACCAATAGGTGGCAGTTTGGTTTCAAGTGTACTAGTCATTTATTTAAACCTTTTGATAAAAGTAGCAATTTGTGGTAAGAAAATGAGGTAAGTTTAAATTTTCGAATTTTGATATAATATTTTGTATATTTCACTTTTTTCTTTACTTGACAATACCTGGAATTTTTACAAATCCAAAAATTCAGTGGAGATCGAAAGTTTTTTAGCTTCTAAATGCCGTAGTTTACCTCGATCACATTTGTTTATACTTATAGGTAGCCGGTTAAGCAAAATATTGCAGAATGGGGTAAAAGTACGCATACGCCTTGGGACAAAGATACGCACATGTTTATGATACGGGACTTTGCCCTATCGTTTTAGCTAGATGCAAAGCTTTCCACTTTTCTAAATTTGTATTATATAAAATATAATAGATACATAACTAATATAAGTTAGTAAACTACATTTTCCTTTTTCTAGTTAAGTTTTTTAAATATAGAACATATGTTCTACCTACCTACTTTTAAAAATCAATATTCTTGTTTCATGAATAGCTTTTGTTTTAAACCTTAATCTTTAACTCCTGTTAACGGTCTCACCGACAGCTGCAATATTCAGTTTTCACAATTTAACTTTTAATTTTCAATTTAAGTATTAATTTTTGTTTAATTTTGATTCGTTCGGTAAATTAGAAGTATAGCTGAAGACTTCTGAATGCGGGAAAGTTTACTATAATAGTCCTTTACATAAAGTTTAGCGCAGAAACCGCCTCTTATGAGTCAGTAAACCATTTTATTCAATCTACGATTAAGCGGTCTCGGAGACCGCTTACAGTATTTATGAAACAATATTTGTCACAATAGTTAGAGGTTAACTGCTATTCGCGATCTTGCAGACCGCTGTTTTTTCATGGTCTAGTTTACAATTTTCAGTTTAAATACTATAAAAATTTACTAATGCTTTTACATTACTCATTCATTTTAGTGGAAATGGGGCAAAAACCGGCCGTAATGGGCAAAAATACGCACTGCGTATCTTTGCCTCATCACTGCGTACTTTTACTCCAACCAATGGGGCAAGGAGGAGGATGGCCACCCAGGGAAACCCAGCAAATGCTTTTGAGTTTTAGTGCAGTCCCTGGGGGAAGAAACCAATGGGGGAAAGATATGCAGAGCAAAAATTACAATTTCTTACGGAAATGTAATTTGACAGAATGTCGTATGATAGTGGAACGTGCCTAAGGTTTTAATACAACATTTTAATAAGTCATCGCATATCAATGTTTTCGTTAAGAATCAAAATTAATGATAAGTGCGTAATTTTACCCCCCACCTACCCTATATCACTTAGGTGTGTCATGTGATTGTGAGCCATGTTGAGGACAACTTGTCACCAAGCGCCATTGAGATCAACCATGATGGCGCTTTTTAACAAGCTGTCCTCACTTCAAATACTTGTGGGCATGATACCTACATATGTTTGAATATTAAAGTATATACATTTGTCCATTTTCCTACATAAAACATAAATTGTTATTAGAGATGTAATTGTAGATTACATTTCATAATATCAATAAAACATGATTTACTTTCCTTTTATTTCGGGTTCGGGTTGAGTTGCAGGTTGCCGAAAATTATTTTAGCTGATTCTGGTCAGTTTGAGGATCGAGGAAATATTTTTGGCGTGTTCGGGTCGAGTTGCGGGTTGACTTAAGTATTATATTCTGTTTTGTGTCGGATGCAACTTGACCCATGCATGACTACTCTGTAGTAGGCTAATTTTCAATATATCAGGATTCGTACGGTCCTTAAAAGTACTTACATGTTTCAAAAGGATTTTTTTGTGCTGGAAAGTGCTTATTTTCATACAAATTTTTTTAAAGTCCTTAAAAGTGCTTTACTATCATTCTATTTCTTAATCGGGGGTGGAACTCTTCTGCATTTCTTTTCATTTCTGATAAAAAAAAAAAAAACGCCATTGCTAACCTTTCTTCTGAAATTTGACCTCCCCTTTTTGCTCCCTTCTGCACAATACCAAAGTTTAAACTCTTTAAAAAAAATTTTAACCTTTAACTGATGTTACCGGTCTCTCACAGACCGGTGCTTTTTTCAATTTTCATAGTTTAACTTGCAAATTTCAGTTTATCTACAAACACTACTGAAATTTTGTTTCGTTTGAAACTTTAGTACTAACACCAGAGACTTTGAATAGGTGAATTTTAATTATAACACTCCTGTGCAAAAAGTTTAGTACAAAAACCTCCTATGAGTTTATCGCGGCTTTTGTTCATCTTTTAGTAGGAGAGCTGTTGAACATTTTTGAGTAGATGTTTGAAGCACCCTGAAAATTTGTGCAACACTTCTTTTGT
The DNA here is from genome assembly GCA_963932465.1 of Maratus speciosus. NCBI lineage: Eukaryota > Metazoa > Arthropoda > Arachnida > Araneae > Salticidae > Maratus > Maratus speciosus. Next base: position 516,252,403 of record OZ010794.1, read on the forward strand.
AATGCCTGAATACAAAATCGAATGTCTGGCTGAAGGATCGTGGCTCAAAAACTGTGCCAGACACGTGTCAAGTGCCAAATGGCACTTGACACGTGTCTGGCACAGTTTTTGTGCCGACTAAAGTGTCTGTCATTTTCAAAATACTTTTTTCTAAGCATAAATATTATTCTGCCTCAATCTCAGCGTGCCTCAAATACCTTTTTTGGGTAGTCAAAAAATGGCACTTGACACGTGTCTGGCACAGTTTTTGGGCCGACTAAAGTGTCTGTCGTTTTCAATATATTTTTTTCTAAGTATAAATATTATTCTGTCTCAATCTCAGCGTGCCTCAAATACCCTTTTTTTGCGTAGTCAAAAAATGGCACTTGACACGTGTCTGGCACAGTTTTTGGGCCACGATCCTTCAGCCAGACATTCGATTTTGTATTCAGCCATTACAAAAGAAGTGTTGCACAAATTTTCAGGGTGCCTCAAATACCTTCCCTAAAATGTTTAACAGCTCTTGGACTATTTCGATGGAGCGGTCTCGCAGACCGCTTCAGACTAGTTATGTGACAATTTCTGTGACATCAGTTAAAGGTTAAAAAAATGGCTCTACTCTATTTGTTACTTTCTGGTGAATAAATAATCGGTCCTAAATTTCATTAACTATTCATTCCATCATATTCATTTCATTAAAATTTTAGTCTAGAATGAATGTACTAAGTTTCCCCCCTCTTACTAGGTGAGCGGTTGAAGATATATACAGATTTATAGTCAAAAACACATTTTTATTAATTATCATAACAATAACTAAAAAAAAAAAAACTAATTCTATCAAAAACATTGTCAATACAGATGTTGTAGAGGTTAAAATTCTGATTGAAATGTGCACTTACACTTAACATTTTTGTTGAATTTTTACAATTATAATTTAAAGTTTTGCCTAATTCGTTAAGTTCTTGAAGCCAGAACTGACGAGGTTATCAATTTACCCTGTTTCTAATTTATATATATATATTTTTAATTTATTGAGGTTTTATTTGATGATTTTGTAATTATTTTAGGCTTTATTTTGGATATTTTCAGAATTATGGCTTAACCTCTTGATTACGGATTATAGCCCAGTGGTAGGAAATGAAAAAAAAAGGCCGAATTCGGAATTAAATACGGAAAAGCTGGAAATTGTTTTAATCCCTTCGACATAGGCCAGAAATAAACGTACTAAGTTTCCTCGTCCTACTAGCTGCAGTTTTGCCGCTACGAACAAATAGATAACTTAAAGTGTATTATTTCATGATTTTTAGCATATTTCAAAAATGATTTGTAAATGATGGGAAATATTGTTTATGATCTCTGATATTGTATTTGAATTATGCGTCGTATTTAATTTGACATATATAGTGAATAACAGTCCGTATGTCTCACATTTAAGGAGGTCGAAAATAGTGGGGAGAAACGAGGGAACAAATGAGCCTTGTCGCTACAGGAATTATAGGTCAACCAATAGCACGATTTTAAACTTCGATATTTTACTAAAAGAACTAAGATGGTTTTAATAAAAAATATTTTTGACTAGTATACGAGCATCTTAACACGGGAGAACTCGCTGCATGAGATTTTCTCTCACAGTCGTACTTTTTTAAGACTCGTATTTAAACCATTTTTCATTTTAATTAAAATTTCAAAATGTTATTTCAATTATTTTACCTCTTTGGTGAATAAAATTACTAAGCCAACCAAAAAAAGTTGATATTATATGAATGTAAAGTAAAAGAAAAGGAATTGGGCATTCTCACTAGCGAGTTCTCCCAGGTTAAGTTAAATTCATAGAATTTGAAAACCTTTGGAATATTGAAAAAAAGTATTATAATCTTTACGTATTTTTTTTTTAAACTAAGGTTTAAGTTTGACGATATCAGTTGGGAAATGGTATGTAAAACGGCTGTCAATTATGTACCTCTTTCTCGATAACTACTAAATTATAATCCTCAAAATATACAAAATAAAGCATTAACATAATTACAGAAACATCGGGAGGTCCTCAATAACTTAAAGAAAATACATGTATGTAGTAAACGGAGGCAGGGCGGATTGATAACTCTGTCTTTCTCTTGATTAGCGATTAACCCGGGAGAACTCAATGCATGAGATTTTCTCTCACAGTCGTACTTTTTTAAGACTCTTATTTAAATCATTTTTCATTTTAATTAAAATTTCAAAATGTTTTTCAATTATTTTACCTATTGTGTGAATAAAAGTATTAAGCCAACCAAAAAAAGTTGATATTATATGAATGTAAAGTAAAAGAAAAGCAATTGGGCATTCTCACTAACGAGTTCTCCCGGGTTAAGACAAAATTTTGAAATAGAATTGCGACCTTAATGTACAGCAAAAATATTAATATGGGTACTCATTTTATTCAGAATTTCAAATTCTACGACATTTTTATTGACAGTGTTTTTGAAAGAATTAATTGTTCTGGGATATTAAGATAATTTAAAGGATTTTTCGACTATAAATATGTACATATTTTCTAATGTTCACCTAGTACGAGGGATAAAACTTAGTACTTGCATTTTAGTACGGAAGGGATTGAAACAATTTCCAGTTTCCCACCCACATAATTGTGAGTTACATCCGCCGATCACGGGGCTTTGAAATAGAATTGTGACAATGTTCAACAAAAATATTAAATGTAGTTCTCATTTTACTCTGAATTTTAAGCTGACGACGAGCTGAACACGAAAATTGCAAAACCTGAATTTCATTTTAGATTTCAAAGTTCTGCCATTTGCAAAATGACGTCAGCGTTACGCACAGATATGTTTGTCCTTTATAATATAGATAAATATAGATTTTATTTTCATATCAAAATCTTAGTGTTTTTTTTTTCTTTTCAAACTTTTTTCACTCTTAAATCCATTTATATCTGAACCAAATCAATACTCGATCATTTCAAAGCTACCGTATAAAATCAAGTGTGTATTTTTAAATAATATATACATAATGTGGGTCATACAGTAAAATGCGCAGAAAAAATGAAAAGTGACTTCGGACAATGAATTTTTTTAAAAGATTAATTTTTGTATTTTTTGTTTAATGTTTTGCAGTATTTCAAAGAGAATTGAAAGTATATGCTTTTTGGTATTGTTATTATTATTTGGTATTAATATTCTGTATAATTTGATTTTTGGAGTCTTATATGTAATTTTGAAATATGCCTGGAAAGGGATGGGAAGGACACGGTTCTTCCAGAATTTTAAATTCTAAAAAGTTTGTCGTTATCATCCAGACTCTTTTGAAATTTTTAGACGTTAAAAACATAATGTTTTCGTAGCCCGAGTGAAAAAATATTAATATTTCGTGGAAAAAGGCTGGTAAGATTTTTACCACGATGTAACACTCAGGTTTTTACTAATTTTGTCGAAGTTTTTGCACATTTTATTTAGTAAAAAATATTTCTATTTGTCCGAATGTTTCGAAATTTTCGTAGGTAAATGTAAATCTGGCCTGTTGTGTAAACAGATTGTGTTAAAATACGGACGTTTAGTTAGTTTTAGGGTAGAAAAAATATAGCCTTTGTGAGGCGCGAAATGACCTATTAGTCCCCGAGCCAGGTACAAATTTCGTCAGTTATTTCCTCTCGGTCGATAATTTGTAAAATGCTTCAGAGAGTTGTATCATTGAAGCTCCGTGAACGTTAGCTGCAGTTCCGTGGGTGGGTTGAGCAGCGGTAGCCTCCCACGCACGTAAAAAAAAAAGTCACTTTCTCCCGATTGAAAAATTTTCAAATTATAGATAACCTAATATACTGAAGAAAAAAAAAGTCAGCTAATTATAAAGTGGTGGTTAATACGTCAGCTGGTCACACGAACATGAAAAAAATATACAAGGTGCAAAGGAAAGTCTCTTTAACCTGAAAATACTTGCGAAAGGAGAGAGATACATCTATGTATTGAAGTAACGGTATAGTAAAGCGAATACGCCCGACCTGATGCAAACGACAGAAGCGTCCCTAGTGGCGAAATTTGGAAGTTACCTATTGAAAATCGTAAGCGAAAAGAGATAGAGCAAAATTTCCAGTTTGAAAGATTTGGAGCATCAATTAATTAGTACGAAACGACATTTGGTTCACACGGATAAGATAAATCGTTGCCTGTATACACAAAAATGTCCGAAATCAATGAGCGACGGTTCTGCTTTGCATATTCACATTCTGTAAATGTAGCAGTGCAAAATTTTAGATTGTGACGTTGTACTGTGCTGTAATGGCTGTAAAAATTTAATTTCCAATGCATTTAAAATTTTAGATTAACCCATTCAGGGGCAGAAGAATTCTGTTAGTAAACTTATGAAACAATTGACTGACACCAGAATATTCAAACGAATTTCACAAAAAATAAAAGCTCGTTAATTTTCACTTTCATTAGGAAAGCAAAATTTTGTTAAAATAATATTGCTGCCATTTGTCCATTTTGGAATTAAAATTAGGTCGCTAGACCATCTAGCCACCGCCCTTGAAAGGTTGAAATCTATGTCGTCGTATTCAAGAGTCTTGCAATAGACGTTCTATGCTGAGAAATGTACATGTAGAATTACGCCACGAACACAATTGTGTATCGTGAGCAATGGCGAACTTTTCGAACAAACTGAATATTAACATTTTATCACTGTGAGGCTGTTTGTCTTTTTTGTTTTTTTATGGGATGTTATCAAAATACATTCAGATAAGCACATATTTATACCAGAAATTGTACGTATATCTTCATACTTCTGGCTATTCCATCCAAACGTTTACACAAAATAGAGTGCTTCAATTTTGGACCTTTTTGGGTATACAGGCAAAGATTTATCTTATTCATGTAAACCAAATGCCGTTTCGTACTAATTAATTGATGCTCTCAAACATTCTGATTGGAAAATTTGCTCTATCTCTTTTCGTTTTCGATTTGCAATGGCTATATTCCAAATTTCGCCACTAGGGAGCGCTGCCGTCGCTTGCATTAAATCGGGCGTAGTCACTTTACTATGCCGTTACCCCACTTCCATAGCTTTAGTTCTCTCTGTTCGCAAGTATTTTCAGGTTAAAGGGCCTTTCCTTTGCACCCTGTATATATTTTTCATGTTCGTGTGACCAGCTGACGTATTAACCACCACTTTATAATCAGCTGAATTTTTTTCCCTTCAAGATATTGGGTTAGCTATAATTTGACAGATTTTCAATCGGGAGGAAATGACTAATTTTTTTACGCGCGTGGGAGGTTACCGCTGCAACACTCACCCACGGAACCGTAGCTGATGTTCACAGAGCTTCATAATACAACCTTTTGAAGCATTTTACAAATTATCGGCCGAGAGGAACTTGGTCATCAAAATCTGTTGCTGGCTCGCGGACTATATGTTCACCATGTATTTGAAAGAGTTAAAATTCATGTTTTTAAAAATCAATTGCATTATCAGTTAGAAGATTTTAACTTTTAGAGCATATATATATATTATTATTATTTTTTCTTTTTTTTTTTGCCGATACTTCTAAAATGTTATCCTGGAATAAATTGCTACAAGTTTTCGAAAAATCTTTTCTATTTATTTTTTTTTCAAATGTTTAACTGCTGGGTGGGGAAAATATAGTTAATTTAATATCGGAATATATCAACGTGTTAATATTGGTGATATATCGCGATAACTACCGTAAAGTTTATGCGAATAGAAAAATTGCTTACTTTAAAAGATAAATAGCATGTGACCTAAAATTTTAGTATAAACAGATGTAGAAAGGAGTTAATAAATGTTTCATGCTATTTTCTCCTACAGCATCCTTTAAATATATATATATATATATATATATATATATAATATAGGGAAGGTGGGGCAAAATCGGGTACCATAACAGTTTGTTAGTCTCAAATGCTGTGAAATGGGAAAACAAATTTTGAACACAGTTTTTAATGTAAAATGAATCCTTGGCTATAATAAACCATTCTTTTCAAATATATATATATATAATTGTTTATATAAAAAAATAGCTTTTTTCACACGTATGCAAAAATCCGGTTTTACTTCGCTGGTTGGGTTAAACCTGGTATCCATTTAAAACTATTGGAAAACTCATTTTGGTCAAAAATGTCTTTCTTTAATATAGTAAAAAATACATTTTTAATATTTTTAACAAAAAGAAATTGCACATGTGTTCGTCCATGTGTAAAAAAAATAAATCGGTGGCAAATTTTCTACGTTGTATAGGCCTGCTTACTTTACTCTGTACGTTTTAAAGTTCTTTTAGCTTCAAAAATCACAGATGAATTTGTCATCATATTCTTCTGCATTATATGTTTCGTGGGCTATCCGTGGCATTTCAAACATCGTATTTGGATTTAGAGTTTGAGTAAAGTTCATAGCAAAACATACAGGTTTAATTATCCTCTTCTTCTGATGATGTGTTCGCAATCTTTTTTTGCTTTCTTTTTTTCTTTTTAAAGAATCTTCTTCTTTCTTCGTCTCGCAGTTTGTTTGGCTTATTTCTGCTTAATATCTGTTTCGATCTGTAATTTATAGGGAGAAGAAATCAAAAGTTTTTCCCTTTCTTTTTCTCAATTCTGAAGCCTTCCTTAGAAGGGGATAATAACATTTTAGGCAAAATTGGAAATTCAGATTGCTGGACTACATAGTCTGAAGATGTCAAATAGATAATTTTACTAATATATTCTGTAGATGTAACATTTTGAATCAGTGATGACGTCTGTGATTGTGATGTTAACTGCTGCATCTGGAAGCAGCTCGACGTGAAAGACGCTGTATAGTGTCAACTTGTTGATGTTCGGAAGGTTGAGCTCCAATATCCTGTGATGTATCAGAAATTTTTATTTCTGCCGCTATGCCAACCTGTGGCTGGATAGACCTAGGTGTGTTATCATGACTTTCATGGGTTTCTCTGTCCCTTCCGAAGGAGCAAAAAGATGGTCTGAAAAAATATCATTGTTGTAGGGGAAAATCCCTGTTTTCTCGAACCTTCTGATTGCAATATTTACAATTGCTGCTCTCGAAAATGTAGCTTTAAATAATTTTCCAATTTGCTAAGTTGTTACAGATCACGCAGTGTTGGAAAATAACCACTTCCTCACTTCTTGACCTTAGTATGAGCTTAGAGGTGCATGAATGATGCATCAAGGGGCTGAAATCGATGCGTTGCGTAAAAAAAAGAAGTTTAAATAAATACTTTGCTTTCTCTTACTAGATTAACTGGATTCTTTTAGTGTGAGTTGAATACCTATTAAGGATTTAAAGAACAGGCTTTTCAGGACAAGGATTGGAAAAAATCTATACATTTTTTAACCAAATAAAATAAAGACCTCTTTCGTAATCCACACTGTAAAAAGAAATACTGCCAGTTTTCGGGTAGGAATCGGAAAAATAGTTGCCCTTATCGTATCGGAATAATTTCCGACCCATCTCGGAATAAAATCCGTAAAAATAAGGAAATAGTCAGTAAAAGGGTATTTTACGGATTTTATTCCGATTTTACGGATTTTATTCCGAGCTGGGTTGGAAACTATTCCGGTACGATGAGGGCAACTATTTTTCCAATTCCTACTGGAAAACTGGCATTATTATTATTTTTTTTTTTTACAGTGCATCCACTCCTATTATATACAGCAAAAGAGTCTGGGAAAGCATCATCCACCAAGAGAAGGTTTTTTTCCTGCCTGTTTAATATTTAAGAAAAAAATCTTATTATATATTAGGTAGTCTAGTTATATAGGATTGAGATTTTAATGATTATTTGTCAATTTGGGCAGATTATTTTATTTAGAGAAACAAGTCACGAAATATATTTGCATTTTAAGTAGACCTATAACGCAAGTTATTACACCCCAGATTAGAAAGTTATTTATTAAAATGCAATAAGCATAATATAAAATTATGCTTTAATCAGTGCCATTATTTTGTTCAATAATAATTGCAAGTTATTTAATTTCATAAATGTATATAAAAATTAGACCCACTTTTTAATATAAAACAAAATCAAAATTAAAGTTTTCATTATAACTAGAAAGATTTAGAATTATAACTTAACAGCATTAAGAATACAATTTAAAGTTCCATGCTAATTTATTAACTATACTAAAAAACCATTCTATGAGTGCCGGACAAAACCCCGGTTATACCCAGTTTTGACCCAGTCTTAAGTACCTGGTATTACCCCAACATGACACAGTTTAAAACATGGCGTCACTACTCTTAATCCTATAGCAAAAGATCAGTAAAAATGTTTAAATATTATCAGGAAAGGAAAGAATTAGATATGTTCAGTAATATTTAATATGCTGAAAAAAGTGGTTATACGCGTAAAATCTAGAATCAAATAAAACAATTTTTTAAGAGTAATTGAAACTAAATCGTTCACACGAACGAGAACCGCACACAGTAACGTTCCAATCGGCTATACATGCCATAATGGTTACCGACAAGTAATTTCTCGTGTTGGCTGATACAGAAGTACAAATGAAGGAGGGGTCTGCGCTACCCGGTTTTACTCGCCTACCCTGTTTTGTACAACTCATCCACACACACACACACATATATATATATGTATATACATACACAAAATAAAAATATTTTTAAACAAGAAAGTAAAATAATCAAACTTCAACGATAGATTATAATTTTCCAACAGATTCAGAATTATGTAAAAAAAAAATCAACGTTTAATAAGGTTAAATATGATGGCTAAGTAAGCAAATTACAAAACACGTAACACATTTCAAAATTAAAGTTCAGCAATTATTATCGGTCATCTGAAAAATATCAGAATTCCTTTTTTGCAACGCTATATATGATCTATAGATTTGAATATATACTGAATAGTATGCTAAACATTAGTGCAGTTAAGAAACGCATTTGCACAGTTTAAAATTCCCCTTCAACATATTTCGTCAATAAACGGAAATGAATACATCTTTTTTGCAGCCCTGTATATGATTTACAGATTTTATACATACGAAGTAACTAAATTAGTTAAATAAAAAAAAAAAAAAAAAAAAAAAAAAAAACCCTCGTACAACAACAGATAACGAACTACCAGCAATTGTTTATTTATACAGATAAGCGAATCCTTTTGTGTCCCCCCATAAATAAACGATGGATGCTATGCTCATCATGTTCTATAGTAAGCATCTTTTTGTACACCTCAGTGATGTGTATCAATTTCTATATGTTTGAAATAGTGTAATATCATTCCAATATACTACAAATGATTTTTCCCTATAGACCATTGAAATAGACCACATAAAATTTGTGATTTTAATCAATGATTTTTTTTTTTAAATCAGTTGATTAAAATCATGATTTTAATCGTTGATAATAATTGTTAACACCCGTTTACAGTCAAATGGCAAGCATGAGTTTTTGTTAATCTCGATTGATTGATAATTTTTTTCCTTCAACCAACTGACGCTTTTTGCAATATTTTTCCACATTTGATTTAAGAATTTCACAATATTTTGATTCTACCCAACAATTGGAGAATTTTGCAGCTTTTTCTTACAAACTTCCTTGGCAGTTATCCAAAGTTTTCAGCATAATAAAATATAAAATTATAACTAAAAATTAAATAAACAGCACACACATAAAGAAAAACTATGAAATTATTAATTTAGATATTTTATTACCAATATTTCGATTGACTGAGGTTTAATGCAGTTTTATTTATTTATTTTTTAAAATAAATAAAATTGTGTGATTTGTGTTTGGTTGCGGTTTTCTCTGGGACGGGAAATTTTAAGTTTACCTGTGACCCCGTGAGAGAGGGTGGAAAAGTTACTGTTCCTGCTGACCACTAAAATTTTCAAATTAGTGGTCCAAATGAATTTTTGGTGTTCTCGGACCAGCGGACCACCAATGATTTCGAACACTGATTGATTTTTCAAATGCTGAAGATTTCCTTGTAAAAGATATTTAAATTGATATACTGTTTAATTTTTTTATTATTTTCCTTGTGTGAAATTTGATTATTGTTATGTCTGCACAAGAAACAATTTTATGTCTTAAAATATTTACTCTTCTATTTAAAACAGGTGGAGAAATTAACCTAATGCGTGGACCTATTCCATTTTACCTGACTTGAAATTCTGATTCAGAACATACTAAGCTTCAAGAATTCTTTATATTTGATGACCTGAATGGTCAGAGAGGGTGCAGCACCCTCCTAAAACTGTGAGAGAAACTTTATGTAAAATGATATTATATTACAGTAAATATTAGTCTGACATACTATACATATAATTTAATGATTATATAATTTGTATTTTCAATAAATGGAGCGGCATACCGCAAACCAGTTTTAAATGTGTTGCTATTTGTGTCTGTAATCATTTCTTTTTTCAGCTATTGCAAGGCTGCTGTTGGTGAATACTTTTCTTTTCTACGAGCATTGTTATAAAATAAATAAATCTTCGTCATAGATTACCATTTTGGAATACTGAAAAAATACATATATAAGTAACAATAATTAGTCGCTTGGTGGCGACACTGCTGTTATTAAATTAACCCTTCAAAGTAAGTATTTAATATACTATAGAAATACATTGTGTATTTAAAAAAAGCTTTAAAGTTTAAAGTAATACTTTTGTATTAGCTGATATTAGAGGTTAAATGGATTCTGCTACTTATAGCTGCCTTTTTGATGCTGATTATTTCATTGTTGACGCATATACTTTGATTATGTATCAGTTATGTTTGTGCTTTATTTATTCAAAAGTGTTATATTCATTATTGAATGTTAAACAGAAACAAATGCTGAACTTATTTTGTTGTTGTTTTATATTCAAATGAATTAATTTTGCATAATTGAGCTGTGTTGCAATATAAATTTTAATTTTTTTGTGTGTGTGTGTGTGTGAAAAGGTAAAAATTTGAAAACTGTACAATATAAAAATTTCAGCATCTATAGATTCACAACAATTAAAGAAAAAAAAAACAGATCATGGAAGTACGGTGCATAGGCACTAAGTGCATAATGGAAAAAACTTTTCAAACTCGTGCAAAAATTAATATTGGTTGAAGATATTCATTCAGCCATTGTTTAAAATAAAATGATAATAAAAACAGGTATGTATTTAAATGTAAGAAAATTATTTTTTTTTAAATATTTTCTTTGTGAATAAGCAAACACTAAATGGACTATAAGTGTAACCGAGTGCGGAGAAATATTCCAAAATGTACAAGGTAATATTTGTGGGGGAAAAAAAAGCAATTATTTTGTGAAATAGATCAAACTGGTTTACATTTATTTTTTAAATATATTTCAAAGTCAATAGAATCAATAATTAAATCTTTAATAATTTTCAGTTTAATGAAAAAAAAAGTTTTCTACTGCAAGATAATCTCGCAAAATCTGAAATTTTGTTTTTTATTACACCATAATGATAAATCGAAAACCAAAGTGAGGGGGAAAATGAAAGCTACAATCCAGCGTAACCTTTCCCCATAAAGATGAGAGAAAATCCTGAATCGTGGTTCAAACTTTTAGCAAAAAATTGGAATGGAGAAAACCTTGAATTTTGATTTAAGCTTTCACCAGAAAATTTTATTTAAAAAAACTCTGAATCATGGTTAAACCTTTTACCAGAAAATTGGATTTAAAAATAATCCTGATTCGTGGTTCAACTTTTTCCCAGAAAATTGTATTAAAAAAAACTAAATTATGGTTCAAACTTACACCAGAAAATTGGATAAAAAAAAAAAAAAAACTGATTTATGGTTCAACTTTTCACCAGAAAATTGGATTAAAAAAAATCCTGAATCATGGTTTAATATTTCACTAATATAATGGTATTTGTGAAAGCACCAATAAACTGGTGAAACTTATCACCAATATCTTGGTTGCAGCTAAATTTCAGCGAATTTTCACCATTTTCATGGTGAAATATCACACTTTATTTTTTAGTGTATCGGTAATATATTTTTTTTTTAAATTTAAACATACTTTATAAACTCAGTAATGATACTTTACTTTCATTATTGTTTCTATTCGCTTTTTTAATTTAACAAAAAACCGTAAGATCTGCTTCTACTTATCTGCTCATTTACTGCTGTTGTTATAATGTTCATTTAATATCGATATGATTTTGTACCTATTTGAACATCTACAGTAAAGCTTCATTCAGTTTTCTAATGCCATAACATATAAATATTTCTGTCAATTGCTGTGGTATTGCTCAAAAACACGTCAGGCGATATTACTTATTTTGCATCGAAGTATTTTGATTGAGGAAAATTCCACTCTAAATATCTAAAACTGTAAAAATTCAACTCCATATTGAAAGAATACCATAACAATAACTCTAAATAATATAAGTATTAGCATACAAAAACAATTACGTAAAATATTTTCGTAATACTGCTGAAAAACCGTTAGTGATCTACTGCAAATTTTTTTTACAGTTACAAATACCTTTCGATGAGTGTAATTTTAGACATAACAGAAAGAAATCATTAGCAACTGTACTGCAATATCTCTTGCACGGTTACAAAAAACTTTATGGCGAGAATACAAAAACTCTTTTAGATACAATACTAAAAAATCATTGGTAATTTTCCTGAAGGTACTTTAATAAAGTTACCGAAAATTTTTTGCAAAAGTATATGCAAAGTTTTGGGTGGAATACTAAAAAAATTCATAGTAAATGTACTATGAAATCCTTCGCAAATTTAGAAAAAAATTCTTAGTCAATGTACTAAAAATTCCTTTGTAAGTGTACTAAAAAATCATTAGAAAATTCACAAAGTATTGTTTAGGAAACTACCTAAAAAATCGTTAGTACCTTTACTAAATAATCCTAAGTAAATTTACGAAAAATTCTTTAGTAAACTCGCTAAAAAATCGTTAGTAAGTTTACTGAACAATATTTAGTAAACTTACAAGGAATTCTTTGGAAAACTCTCTAAAAAATCCTTAGTACGTTTACTAAACTATCCTTGGAAAATTTACCACAAATTCTTTAGTAAACTCCCTAAAAAATCGCTAGTATGTTTACTAAGAAATATTTAGTAATTCACAAAAACTATTTAGAGAAACTCCCTTGAAAAACCGTTAGTAAATTTACAGAACAATATTTAGTAAATTTACAAAAAAGTTTTTGGAAAACTCCCTAAAAAATTGGTAGTACGTTTACAACATATTCGTTGGTAAATTTACTAAAACTTATTTAGTAAACTCCCTAAATAAGCATTAGTAAGTTCACTAAACAATATTTAGTAAATTTACAAAAGTTTTATTGGGAAACTCTCTAAAAAATCACTAGTACGTTTACTAAACAATATTTAGTAACAGTTACTGAAGAAACTTTTGTAATTTTACATGATTATCTTTTGTTGTGGTTACATAAAATGTTCTAGGAATCCCAGTTTCCAACAAAATTCTTAGTAACCTTACACTTTTTTTTTTACAGTGTAGCTATAGGAGTTCAGGAATTTCGGCTCCAAAATTCATATTGAACAGTATTATTTGTGTGTGTTGATCCGGCATTATTGGAGAAAAGGTCTGACGATTCTGAACGAATGAAGTTGAAGAAGCATGTCAAGAGTTTTTCGATTCCAAGGAGCCGCCATGGTACTTCCATCAAATCCGGAATCTAGAAGAACGATGGCAGAAAGTAGTAGGCTATGATGGTCTCTATTTTGAAGAATAGCCCTTGTTGTTTTTGTTGTTAATGCGCATAACAACGCAACTTACACAAATTTCCCAGAACTTTTTGCTCAACCTAGCAGTTTCAAGCCATGTGGATAACACTTTTTTTTAATGATTGGAGTTGCTCTTTCGACTAAGCCTTGCGACTGACTGCGCCTTATTCATCCACGTACAATTCTGAGTTCACTCCACATTCCACAAACTTTTCAATAATCATATTAGCAAATTCTCGGTATTGGCGCTTTGCAAGATGCATCAAATGTTGTCAACACACGCAGTAGGTGATAAGTAACTTATCGGCTCCTTTTGTTTTTAAAGATTTTTATTGAACAAATTTCGTTAAATGATTTTGATAAACCATTATAAAGTTAAAGACACTGTCTACTTGTGATTGCATTTCAACGAGGTCAGCTTGACACCTCGATTTAATTCACTACCGTCAACCGGGGCTTTGGCCACTTTGGGTCACTTTTTCCTGGTTCTACTAACATTTTCATTATTAAAAAATATTATATATGTTTTTCCAACGACGAAATTGAGTTAAAAACAATTAACATGAAACAATGAAGCAAACTGTTTGGTTTCAACAAAGCAATTTTGTATTTTTTTAAAACTATTTTTAAAGTTTTGGAACAATGTAACCCCTGCTAGGAGCTTCTTTGGTCCATTCACTTTGTTTCGCATAAATTGAATACATTTCATATGTTGGACTAGTGAAACCCTCTTGCAGTAGGGTCTGCTAATGAATTAACACTGAAAATTCGATAAACAAATGTTTTGTTTTTGTTTTGTTTTTTACATTTAAACACAATAAACCAATTATAAATATTAAAGACACGAGAAAATGTTTTCGTCATGTTATCCTCAGCAACTGGAACAAACACAATTAATGTAACATTTTGCAGCAGTAACATATAAAAAAAGTTACATAAAACATTTTTAAAGTGATTTGGTTATATAAACGGCATTGCTAAGTAACTGGGGCTACTTCGGGCCAAACCACACCTGGAACAAAGTAGCTCCAAAAAACTTGTTTTCATGTTAGTTTTATGAAAACGTAAACATTTCCTTTGAAAATAAAAAGTTAAAGGAAAAACTATGATCACACATGGGTTACAAGTTACTAAAGGTAATATTTTGACACTTGCCTCATTTGGAGCTCTTATCCATATTGATACACTATAGAATGTTTAGAGAGTTAAAATGTACACACGAAAACAGTTGTTTACAAACAGGTGCAGTGTTACCAGTAACAAAATTTTAAATTACCCCCAACTATTCAAATATCCTGAAGTAGGGTATAACATATTTTTCAAGTGCAAAAACTCCAAATTATCTTGTATTGTTTGTTCAATACAAAAAATAAACACTTTTTTATGTGATGTACAAAAGTAACCCCGCAAGGACCAAAGTACGGTACTTTTAATGGTTTAACAACGTGACTTTTATTGGAACGCTTTGTTTCTTTTAACAAGATTCACAAAGATTCAAATATAGCATTATCATTTTGACAGAAATGTTAATACTTTGCCTTAAAATATTTTTCCTCAATCTGTTTCGCCCTCTTTGACCGATTCCAATACGAATTATTTGAAAATTCCATTCCATACAAGTATCATAGAAATTCGGGTCTTTTTCATTTTTGACTGGAACGATGAGTTTTTTATCATTACCAATTTTTACTATATCATATCTTAATATTCGTTGATAATCTCCATGTGTTTTGCTACAAAACTTCTTTTTGCTTTCCTTAACTTTTGCAATAAACGAATTATATTTTATTTCCAAAATAATCGATTATTATTTTCCTTTTTTCTATTTCAGTATGCCTAGTTCATCGTAAAAACGTGACTTAATGACTTCTAAATCATCACCCATTGAGGTAATAAATACAGTAACTCGTTAGAAACTCACAACAAAAATAACATCAAACTGCCACTACTTAGCACTCAAAACTATGGAAACTGTCGAAAAGTAAATATTCCTGAGCTTCTCAAAAAATGCGGCCATCAGCTTCTAAAATAAACAATCAACAGATATCCTCAAACTGTTGCCAACAGAGAAAAACAAATTTGTGTGCTCAAAAATGCTATTACACCATTGCATAATAGTGCGGTGCTGACACGGAATAAATATTCTCATGCATATTTGAAATCTCAAGCTAAACGAAATTAATTACACTGATCGAACTTGCTCGGTAATTATTAATAATAACCGGTTAATTTAATAAATTATCATAAATTAATCATATTAAGCGGTTTATTTGGATATTATTTGCTAATTGTTATTATTAATAATTACCGATTAATCAAATTGACCGTAACACACACATATATATATAAGATATACACATATATATAAAGGAATTCAATGAAAAATTCATGTAATCGCTATTAAATCAAATGGAATAAAATAAAATTATTTTTGCGTTGTATAGATCATTAAATAATGGAAAATGCGGCATATTATGTTCTCTTTGACGTTTAAAATATATATGCTCACAACTTTCAACCAGAAATACTTTTATGTGACAGTTAATAATGTCAAATAAACTTTTACATTGATCTTCAAGGCGAAAAGTAAAAATTATGATCCACATTAAAATTGCATTTCTGAAAAGACGCCTGTCTAATTCACGTGCCATTTTGCTTTCGGTAAAATATGTATAAACAGATAAATTATGTATCTACATATAACATAAAAGGTTCCCATATTCTAAAGTTAGTTCCAAAAGAACACTATATCTATATTCAAATATTTGTCGAAACTGCGTCAGATTGAAGTCTTTTGTAGATAGTTAATAATAGTAAAATATAATAAAGAACTTTAAAAGTCAATTATTTTTCCAATATTTTCCTTTTAAATATTACTAAATATATAAAAGACTTATTAATTTTGTTTATTTTTTTAATGCAATGTGTATGTATTGCCGATAATTAAAATTGATATTTTTATTTAAAATATGTATAACAAACTTTCGACCATTTTCAGATTTGAATTTGTAAAATTACTGTTGTAGTATCATTTAAAAAATATCGTAATTAATATTATCATTAAAAATTTTAATTATTTTTAAAAAGCGTCTAAAAGATATTGCTTTTTTACATAAATAAAAGCGTGTAATATTATGCGGTTACATGCAAACTCATGGCTGTCATTTTAGTGCAATTAGCTTTCCTTTTTATGTATTACACGTTTACTTTGTCTTATTTAATCAGGACATCCCCCCACCCCCACCCCCGATTACGATAGTCAAAATTTTCTGCTTTAAAGAAACGGTGATAAACGATTAAAAATTCTGTAAAAGACGCTCATAGCAAATAATTACTTACGCAGCGAGAGGGTTAATGCACTCCACATGTATCGTTGGACTTCTGTAAAAACAGGGTTCGCAGCATTGCTAAAATTTTCTACTTCCCCTACCACTGTTATGAAACAATACAATTCTTCATATTATACGTGCGTAACGAATTACAAATGAAAATTTTTGTTTTAAGATGGTGGTAGAAAAGGTTGTTTTTTTTTTTTTTTTTTTTTTTTTTTAAAGTCAAGAATACTGCAACCTCTGGTAAAATTGTCCTTTATTCATGATGGATTCAATTCCAACAGGGTTCGTACGGTTCAGGGAGAATTTTTCCAGGGGAACTGCCAGTATGCTTTTATTATAGAAAGAGAAATCTAGGTTTAACCTCTTCGGTCCCTGGGTCCCCATACGGGGACCTCTGTTCTTTTCCTTATAAAAACTAAAATGTCCGAATTTTCTTACGTTTTCACATCCCTTCTTAATAGCCGAATGTTTTTGCATTCAAAGGAAATGAATTAATGGCAGCATCTAAGCTGTTTCCCGCACAAAATAAATGTTATTTTCATCTGAATTTGCAAAATGCCTAAAATTGTCCAAAAGAGTATATGACCAAGAAAGTGAGAAATTTTCATAAGTATTTTACTTAAATCTTTTTCAATAACAAATTTTGAGGATTTGTAGATTATTTACTTGTCTAAAGCTCTTCAATTTGTGATTTCGTTAATTTAGGTTCATGGTTATTAAATTGATGTTTTTAAGGGGTTTGTAGATTTAGATCCATATTTTTTAACCTAAATTATTAAGCGCCTAAAGGATCAATTTCAGAAGAGATTTTTTTTTTTTTTTTTTTTTTTTTTTTGTCATTTACGATGTCATTCTGTTTGGGGAAAAAAACAATGAATAAGCATTTGTATAATTATCTTAGCTTCGGAACTGAAGAGGTTAACTATCGAAACCGTTCATAAGTTTAAGGGGTCTCCTAGTAGCAGATCTACTTAATACCCATTCATATGTTGGAGTGTCTAACAAGCATGAGTTCGTAGGGAAAAAGAAGAACGTTCTACTGCAGAGTAAAATCTGCGATTGAGAGGAAAAGTAAAGTTGCAAAAGCAGGAGAAGTATGATTGGACGACTCCTGGAAGCCTCGCCCGCTCAAGAACATAGAGAAAAATGAGAATGAATGAAAAGAGTCGAAAAATTAAATTTAGACTAAAAAATAAAAGAAGGAAAGGTAAGTTACGGCAGGGTGGAAAAAAATCATGATTTTTTTATAAAAAATAAAAAAAATCGGATTTTTTTTATTTAAATCGGATTTTTTTTTTAAAATTTAAATCAGATTTTTTAAATTTAAATTTGATTTTTCTTTTAAAACAAAGTAAATCAATGTTTTAAATAAATTTAACTGCTCTATATAGAGAGAGCTGGTAAATACCTATTTTTGGTAGCATAAATTTGTAAATAAAGTATTTCTTTGTTAGGCATGCAATAAATTTAAATATTTTGTCAAAGCTTCTAAAACATAACTGAATTGGCAGACCATATAAGGATTTACTTTAACAAAGAATTTAGAAATGAATCTACAGAAAGTTAATCACACACAATAGACAATAACAACAATATTATTTATTTATTAAGATATTTGAATAGAAAAGCCAGTTGGGCAGCTTTTTCCACTCCTAATCTGTTTCGTAATTTGCTATGTACAAATCCTAAGGTTGAAAACATTATTTCAACACCGGCAGATGTAATAATAGAGATGCCTCTAATTTAAAATAAAACCAAATTATATCCCTTTTCCTTCCAGCAGACATTTTTTAGAGATTTAACTGTGAACTTAAATAACATGTAAGTAATAACAGCAAAACTCTAACTAAAGTAAGTAATGGTATCAAAAATCTTCTACAGCAAAGGTGTAACAATGTTCAAGAGAATTACCATGTGCTACAATAAGAAAGAAATTGTGATTGCAGTAGAAATTGAAAATGTCCACTCTATGTGCAAATAGTAAACTAGAAAACAGGTTTTCAGATAAAGAATCTAAACCTCTTATCACATAAAGGATGCAGGTGCAGAATTAAGGAACACCCTAAAAGAGACTTTGAATAGATAAGCATGGTAAAGTGAGGAAAGACTAAGGACCAAAATAGAGGAGGTACTGATTAAGAAAAGACAGCATTAGTGAGATTTAAATTTTCATGAGGATTTCTAGAGATTAAATAAAAAAAATGATTTAAATCAAGGATTTTGTTTTAAATCAATTGATTTAAATCATGATTAAAATCACTGATTTAAATAATCTGATTTTAATCGTTGACACCTTCGTTACGCACTACTTCAGCCAGAGCCAGATGGTAAAGAAAAGCCGCCAAGGCCCTAAGATCTTATAAGCAAGTAGGTAAGTGTGATCGTAGTTAGCACAGAGGGTTTCGTTTAATATCTCTTTCAAAACACTTTATCCTTAAATTGACGAATCAAAATTGTTAATAGAAAATTAATAATTCCTTGCATAAATGGCAGCAACATTATATTTGGGTATGCGCACCCCTGGAAATTATCTACTCCCCTATTTCAATTTTTTATATTTAACTAATAATATTTAAAACTATCCGTGTCACGTGCCGTGCCGTGGAAAAAAGGCAGTTATGGAATTATTTACCAAAAAAATTAATTATATTCGCTTCCTATTGCCGAAATTTAAAAATAAAGAGATATTCAGAAAGAAAATTAAATTTTATGTCGGATGGCGCAAAAATCGTAGCTCAAAAATCGATATTTAAAAAACTTTTGGTTTTGTATAAAAAGTCCGTTTTTGACCGAGCCGCACATGTTTTATATTCTCTCGTTGTCGCCGCAAATTCAATGCCATCAGACATCTGTCACCTTCACAAATGAAGGTAAATAAAAGATTTTTTTCTCGGTTTTTAAAAATTTTCAAGTTTTTATGGTACGATCGAGATAATTTTTAGAATATCTGAAAGCTGATTTTCCCCCATCTTGTGGTAATAATTTCGAATTTCTGGGATGCGCAGAAAAAAAGTAATCGAGCCTTAAAGAAATCTTTAGACGTTAAAATGACACCTTTGTTTAATCTGCGGAAGAGCTCGTTTTTGTAATTTGATAAAAAATCCATGCTTTGAATTATGAAGGCCTTTCCAGTCTTATAATTGGTTTTTTTTTCATTAATAACGTCTGTTAATTACGACTTTTTTCAAAATTTTATGATTTGTAGTTTGAGGTGAGGTGTTCAGCTTTATGTATGCAAAATTTCAAGTCTCCAACATATTATATATAGTTTCTGAGAACGGGCTCTGTGTCAGACGGAGGAGTGAGACGAATAGGATTTCGTCAGATGACCGAAACCCTAAAAATAAAACTTCGCCTTCTTGTAAAGAGAGATTTTCCTTAAGAAAATACTGGTACCGTAGTATTTTCCTTTCTGCAAAATTCCAGGAGGCATACGAACCCTGTTCCAATTTCTTTCAAAACTTTGCTAGTAGACTTCTCGATCACAAAGACTAAAAATTGCAGACACCGCTAAAATGACTTACGAAACATTTTCGTAGATCCATTAGCTTATATAAAAAGAATCTTTATAATCAAAGTTGTATAATTGAACTAAAAAATTTATAGTAAATGTAACATCGCAATCTTTTCATTAGTAGTTACTGAGGTAAAGCTTTTCATAACTTTTTTCGGTACACAATGTAACAATACTTGTCACATGGTTTGTTCTCTTTATATTTATTCTCAAACAGTCTTTGAAGATGCAACACCACTTGAACTAAATATTTGGACAAAAGATAGCGCGTAACGGTTCGAACAGTGTAGGCCAGGCAAGGAGAACCTTTTAAAGTACACGTGCCAAAAATTCCCAAACGATATCTATCAATCAGGAAACGTGCCAGTCGTTTACATAATATAATTTTTCAGGTACGGTGTTAGTATTACGAGTGTTTGAAATACGAGTACTGATTTTATTCCAAAGTTTTTGAAAACAGTGGTTATGAAATCAGTTGCTTTCATACATAAAAAATAATAATAATCAAATTGCAATTTCTCTGTATAGTGGAATCAGCCATTAAATTAATGAAGTTTTGAAAAAATTACGGAAATATGATTCGCTTATGCGTTACGCACTGTAATAGTAAAAATAAATGCGAATTTTATTTTAGTAATTTAATTTTTTTTTACTTATTATAAATGGAACATATCGCTACTAATTATCAAAGCTGCATTAAACAATGTATTGATGAGGTTTTTGCTGATGTAAGTTCGAGGGTGAATACTTTATGTCTGGTTCATAATTTGTTATTTTAATAAATATGCGCAGCTAAATAGGGTCCTTTTCTATTTTATTGCAGTAACTGTGTAACAAATTCATTTGAAAAAGAAAAAAAAAAAAAAAAAAAAAAAAAAAAACAGTGGCACTCCGGGAGTGCCAATATAAGTGAAAACTTCAACAATTACGTGTGTGTTTTTGTAATCGTCAGGAAATGTTTTATTGCCCAGGAAATACTTTTAAATGTAGTGTTTTTTTATTCAATATTATAAACTATTACTACCAAAATTATATTACAATTTTCATAGTAATATAATTTAACTATAAATTACATATAAATAAACATTAATAATTTGTAATATATATTATTATATTAAACTAGAAAGGTAGCCCGTCAAAAATGACGGGAATTTAGATATAAAGATATATACAACTCATGTGCAAGAATATGAGTTTTCTCGCTTGTTCCGCAGTGATAGATGAAAATAACACATTTAAAGAACGAAACACATTTATGTAAAACTGTGTACAGTAGAAGACCACTAATCTGCACAGTTTGGTTCCAAGTGTTATGCAGATTTGCGGTCATGTCTATTCAATCTTTGTTTACATTTTTTTTTTATTCATATATTGGACAATTTAGATTGTTAATCCTTAAAAATAAATAAATTTCACACTTGAAGTAAGGTAAAAACTATTAAATTATCGTATACGATTTCATGAAATGGTATTATATGGTATTATGTGTGTGCTTCACGATCTTGGTTACGACGTTGGCGAAATTGGCTGCAACTTGTCATAATCCTAATAGTGTCGGCCACTATAACAAAAATGTAACCAGTTTTTAGCAAAATTTCTGATATAAAGTAGTTTTCAAAAACTTGTGTAAAATTGCAGGCCGTTCTCATGTTATGTCAGTCCTAAGAATAATATTTCTAACACTGAAGAGTTTCCATGTATATATGAAAATTAGAAAAGCTTCTCCAAAAGAAAGGTCCTGAAATGACATTGTAATTCCTGTAACTTCAAAGTTTAATCGGACCCTGATGTTGTTTACTGAAATCTAATAAATACAGTTATTTTGAATATTACAACAGAATTAAACAGTTAAACCTATTTAACTTAAACCCGCTGTTACTTCCCGATGTTATTTTTTACTATTAAGAAGGAAAATTATTTAAATTTTTCAAATCATGCATTTATAATTTTTTTCCGTCATTAATAACTAAATAATGAAAAAATATGCTTTTGTTCTGAGCTCATAAATATGACAATAAAATAATGTAACTAAGAGACATTGCAAAATTAAATCTTTGTGATTTCAAACCATAAACAAGCGATACCGCCATCATTTTACCTACTATGATGTCATTAGAATATTGTCCATTGATTATTGGAGAACTTACTTTATGAATGATTACCTCAATGATTTAAAATATTTTTAAGTTTCACGATGAATGAATCACTTGTGTTTGTTTAGGTTTATGGAATGAGATATTAAGCTGTGAACCTATTTTCAACTAAAGTTATCCAAGGATATATGTATTTTTAATTGAAATTAAAAACAATGCTTTGATCTCGAAAGAAAAAGTTTTAGTTTGTATAATTGGTTATTTCTGTTAATTATTTAGGTACGTTTCCATTATAGCGCATTTTTAAAAAAGCTTCGCGCAATTCGGGCATCAGAAAGTGAGATATGTTGTCAAAATATATAAACAGCTATGAAAACAAAGGTACAGATGTCATATTCGCCCCATATTGGCGCGATTTTTTTCTGTCGCCAATATCATATAGGCAACAGGTACTTAACTTGCGCCAAAGTGTCGTTATTTTGCTTGATGTGGTAAACTGGATTATGTTGTTTATGCTGTTGATGTTTTCGCCAAATTGGCAACCGAAAAAAAAATCGCGCCAATATGGGGCGAATATGACATCTGTTCCAAAACAAATCTAATGAACATTTATTTTTGTTTGTATATGCACTTATATACATAAAAAATCGTTTCTAAATATATATAATATTTTTTTATATGCAAATTACGGCACAGATTTCAGATATGAACCGGGATACCTAACTGGCTCAAAAATGGTGTTATTTTGCCTGCTATGGTAACCCGGCTATTGTTTTTTTATTTATTAATAAATTGGCTATTTACTTTTATTTTCTGTTTTTAATTATATAAACTGTTTTGTTCTATAGCTATTTTTCAAACTTTTATTTATTTATAGTTATTTCCATTTCAAAATGATAGCAAATAATTTAAAAATATATAAGTAACTGGTATTCGAAAGCAAGATTTCTGCCAAATTTGCGTCAGAGAAAAATCACGCCAACCGCGATGCGTATATGACATCAGTGCAAAAATTACGGCACAGATGTCATATTCGCCCCATATTGGCACGATTTTTTTTCTGACGCCAATGTCATATACACACCGGGTACTTAACTTTCGCCAAAGTGTCGTTATTTTGCTTGATATGGTAACCCGGATGTTGCTGTTTATGCTGTTTATATTTTCGCCAAATTGGCGTCGGAAAAAAATCGCGCCAATATGGGGCAAATATGACATCTGTGCCAAAATTACTTCTGTTTATTATAAAAAATGGGTACTTAGCTTTTTTTACATTAAATAAAGGTACTTGTTAGTTATCCCGTCGACCAAATTACTGTCGCCAAATTGTAAGATTAAATGCCAATATTGGTTGACATTAAACATGATCATGTATTTCTTACGTCATCAAGTGATTTTTAATTCGACGTTATATTTGTATTTTTATTAATGTTTTGCTAATTTAATTGATCTTTCGTTGTTTAAAATAAAAATTATGTCAATTTGTATAATTTGGCGAGTGGTTTGGCGATTTACATAATTTGGCGAAACTGGTCACGGGATAGCTAACAACTACCTAAATAAATTGCATACATATGAAAAAAATTGCTTGTGAGTATGAAGCAGTAAATAGGTTGTCAGAAAATACGTTGGCAGATTTCTTTCTCGCCAAGCAACTTTTCTCCGAAGTATTGTACATAAGCAATGATTGCTAGAAATGCATTTTTAATTATGATATGCGCTTTTATGTTTCACTACATTTATGCATACTATACTGTGTGTATAAATGCTACAGTTCATATGCAGGGCTACACAAAAGAATTCGTAAGGGTTACTGAGTATGAGAGTAAATTGCTTAAAGGTGGTTTTTAAGGGAGTTATGCGTTTTTACGCTGAACTGCATTTAATTTACTAAGAAATGTTTGTAGAATATAGATAAAATGATATACAGGGTCACGCAAAGAATTGGATACATAACCGTCTATGGATGATAATATCTGGAAATGTGATTTCAGTAGTTTTAAGAGTTGTTTAAATTAAATTTTGGCTAAATAGTGGCATGTAATAACGATACTATTGGCTACGGACGGTAAGTGCCGAAATCAATTTTTAAAATTTTTTATGCGTCTTCTAAAATGTTTACTTAGTTATCTTATTTCCCCAAATAACGAAGTTTTGTTAAAACATTCAGGATGTGTTGGAAAGTGTTTCATATTCTATGCTTAACGCATGATTTTTCTTTCTTCTTTAGTCTTATTTTGCATTTATTTTATTCTTAATTTTTTAGTCTTATACTGCTTTATAGAAACTTTGGCACAGTTGTCATATACGCCAATTTGGCGAAAACATCAACAGCATAAACAACAATATCCGGGTTACCATATCAAGCAAAATAACGACACTTTGCCGCCAGTTAAGTACCCGTTGTGTATATGACATTAGCGTCAGAGAAAAATCGCGCCAATATTGGGCGTATATGACATCTGTGCCGAAACTTTAATATTTAATTTTTAAACTCTTCGCTCTACACACCTTACATATAGTACAAACTATAACACAGATAGCGTAAAATAATAGACAATTTGGTACTTTTCCACTGTAGGAGATTTGGCATTTTTTTTAAAAAAAGCTTGGTGTAATTTGGTCATGATAAAGTAAGATTTGGGTTCTTTTCCGTTATACGGATACCTTTGTCGCCAAGCGTAATAGATGGCGCAAAATGAAAATCACGTGAATTGAAGCATTTGAAAAATAAAAGAAAAAACGGTACTTTTCGGTTAGCCGGGCGCCAGTGTTATATATACATATATATGTATATATAAATGTATGTATATATATATATATATTTACATATATCTATATGTGTATATATACAATATGTGTATATACATATATATTTATATTTACATATTTGTATGTATATAAATATGTATATATATAGCACTGGCGCCCGGCTAACAGAAAAGTACAGTAAAAACATTGTTGATACTAAAGTAAGCATTTAAAAAATATAACATTTGAAAATTCCAGACTTTTACGAACTATTTCATTAAATCACAATTATATACTTAAAATAAGTGAACAAATAACTGTTATAAAATAAAGCAATAAAATAAAACTCATATTAAACTGCTGGCATAAAATTACAAATATCTTTTAGCATTTTGAAATAATTGGCGCATTAGCATACATTTTGGCATGGTGTCCGTATAACGGAAAAATATCGAGATTTGTTGTCAAATCATATAAACAGCTATGAAAACAAACTTGATGAGCGTTTTTGTTTGTTTTATATGTTTATTTTATATGTATATTATTGATGTTTTTATGTACAAATCACATCTGTTTCTTTAGAAAATTAGCGAAACGTCTTTTTTATATTAAATAAATCGTATAAATATCGAAAAAAAATGCGTGTGTATATAAAATGAAACAGTGGATAGGTTCCCGGAAAATATGTTGCCAAATTTCCTTTTTCGCCAAGGCACCTATACTGGAAAAGTACCTAAAGAACATTAAAATCGCGCAGTTAGGAGCTCACACAGTACAGCGTCGTCTATTGGCTGTTATTTTATTAGTAGCATCGGTAGAAAGATGTACTTTAAATTCTCACTCATAGATTTTGAAGAATATCTTAAAAGAGCGGAGTTTAAATTAAATTTCGGTGACCTCCTTTATGAAAGATTAATGGTTTTAAATGGGAATTTCGCCAAATTAGCCAGCTATCACCAAGTTGGCTAACAATTGTCGCTACTCTGGTAACCCTGAATTAGTTTTTTTTTCATCAATTGCTCATTTCAATGAGGCGGTCCTACCGGAATCGTGAGGGACACACAGAGACTTGGATTTTATATAAATAGATATATTATTAAATTATACATGTACATATAAATAAACAAATTTTCGTACAAAAATTCACGTACTGCATTTAAAGATTTATCCGGTGAAATATAAACGGCAATCGTTACAATTCAATACTATCCAAATATTGAAATCCATACTCCAATTCAATACTATCCAAAATTATTTTTATTAATGAATACAATATCACAATTATATTACGCTTGGCTCGCTAGTGTCTATGTTCCAAAATGCTAGCATGTCGGTTACGTAACAGTGTCTCCAAATCAGTGGTTTTTCTCCATCTCAAAAAAAGCTCAACGCGCCTAAAGAAGTTTTCGAAAATTGATAATGTGTGTGTGTGTGTTCCTGTGTGAACGCCGGGAGAAAAAGTGAGTTTTAGCTTCGTTCTTCTTTTGCGGATTGAGCTGAAGAGGGAAAAGTTCCTGTCATTCACCGCTTGGCGCGATAGTGTGTATGTGCCAAAATGCTAGCTTGTCGGTTACGTAACAGTGTCTCCAAATCAGTGGTTTTTCTCCATCTTAAAAAAAGCTCAACGCGCCTAAAGAAGTTTTCACTTCAATAACCTTTTTATTGTTTTGATGTGTTAATTCATGTAAAAATAATTGCGTTATTTATGATAGTATATACGTGAAAAACAAAATTTATTCATTATAACAAAAAGAAAAATAAATTTTATCTCTATAATGATTATTAAATTTAAATCTTTTCAAATATAAATAAGTGAAATGTAAATAAACTACAAATCATTTTCTAAAATGGTGTATAAACATTTAATACAGATTAAAACATTAAAATCACTAAAACATCTATTCTACGGCTTCAGCACACCTCCGTGGCCTTCTCCTGAATGAGGCCTGAAAAATTCCTGAAGAAGGCCACGGAGGTGTGCTGAAACCGTAGAATAGATGTTTTAGTGATTTTAATGTTTTAATCTGTATTAAATATTTATACACCATTTTAGCAAATAATTTGTAGTTTATTTACATTTCACTTATTAATATTTGAATTACCTATGGTGCAATAGTCAAAAGCTGTTTATAGTTTAAATCTTTTGCGGGCCACAGAAATTGCTGTACGTGCCAACTCTGGTACGCGTGCCATAGGTTCACCAACGCTGGTGTAGGCTAATTTCAGGTGCTTCCCAATTGACATTAACATTACGCGCAGTCTCTAGATGAGATTGTCTCGCAATTAATTGGAGCCACATAGAAAACAAATAAAACTGTAGTTGTAAGTTTAAAAGTATTTTAAACAACTAAAATGTATCAAGGTTCTTTGATACGTTTTGTATCTACCAGGAATAAAAAAAATCTTACATCTCCGACAGCGATATCTGCCAAGTTTCCTTTTTTTTCGTGTGTGTGTGTGTGTACTACTATTTCCATGCATAAATTTAATTTTTATGTAATGATAGAATTAAGTCATTATAAAAAGCGAATTATTCTATTCGAAAATAATGGTACTCAAAATAATTGAGAACATGACATGTATGTATGTTGAGCATTAGCACGGGTACATTTCGTCCAAAACTGAGATAAAATAATCCCCGTCTCTTAAGGCCTGTTTTAAACATTGTAAAATTTTTAATGCAAATATTAGAAAATCTTTATATTTTCTATAGTTTACCCATATCCGTCAAATTTTACACTTTTTTCTTACCAGTGTTTGTGATCGCAAACATTTATTCTCGAAAACCTAGATTAAATAAGGCTATTTTTTCTTCTGTTCGAAAATAGTGTAATAAAAACGGAAAATTTGTCAATTATTTTCAATCTTTCAAAATCTATCAATTTTTTTTTTCAGAAAATCGTACTTCTTACCAGAAAGTTTAACTACTTATTTTTTATTTAAAATATTATTGATTAGGTGAGAGTAGCCACATTTGGACCGCCGCTTTAACTGGGCCGTTACCATTCTGCTGTTAATTACAGGAAGAGACGCCATCTACCGCTGAAATCCTACATATCAGAATGACGTCACTCACAGAACACAGCCACCTCT
Organism: Maratus speciosus; assembly: GCA_963932465.1. NCBI lineage: Eukaryota > Metazoa > Arthropoda > Arachnida > Araneae > Salticidae > Maratus > Maratus speciosus. The sequence continues at coordinate 516,280,851 of OZ010794.1, forward strand.
ACACAGGCCAAATAGCTAACATAACTCCGGCAGGTCACGTGACCAGTCGAAGAGGGTTAAATTGAAGGGAAATCAAAGTGACGGGCGCCATTTATTGAAAATTCCATCGTTGATGAATTCAAATCGCAGTTTTCGAATAAAGTTGTACATGGTTCATGATTTTTATCTGGATACTATCCATTTTGTTAAGATACGTATGTTTTATTTCGAGAAATTGTTTCACGTGTTTCCCCTGCATTTCATGTGCCTCCCTAGTGTTTCATGGTTTCTCTTTCTGAAGAGATAATATATCTCTCAAGGATTCGCAAAGATAATTTTAATTTCATCTAAAAAACTAGAATATGCATTAAGCCTTCTAAAATGATCTTCAGCGGATACCCTCAAGGATTAACATACCTCATGAAGTAAGTTCTGATTTAACTTTTCAAATTTATTGTCTCAATAAAAAAATTATATACAGACGCCTGGTTTGGATTTTAGCAATCTAGAATATAAGCATCAGGCTGACTTGATTGTTAAAATGTATAATGATATACAGTTATCTGTCAGTAATTATTATATCTCACTAGAGCAGTTGATTGAAAATGGGAAAAGAATACTAATTCAAAAGCTCTTTCATAATAAACAAAAATATTCATTTAAATATTTAGATAAGAAATGCAATTTATCAATAAATTTAGACGCATTTAAAGACCTTTAATTGATATATTTGAGTTGATAAAAATATTGTGCCAATTCTACTTTTCGTTGCAGGTTATGTTCTTTTATTAACCCCTTCGGGATGGGAGCCTTTTACGAAATTTTTAATCTTTTGTCACCGTTTTTTAAAATCAGAAATTTGTGTCTTCTTGAATCCAGAAAATGCGCTGATTAAGTAAGGCAAATTTTACAGTAAAATTTTACTGGTGAGGAAAAACAAGGATTCTGAGCGCTTCATGTGGCACGTATACTTGTCGCTCGTCCCCAAGGGGTTAGCTTGTTAAGACATCACTGTTGTAATTACCGTATAGATTCTAGTAACGGTGATTTTTCATATCAATTTTTACTCAATTTGTTATTAAAAATTAGTTATGTAACCAAAATAAAATAAAATTCCTGCTATATATTTTCTGGTTTAAATTTGGAATATTTAAATAAATAAATACATCAGGTATAGAAACACTAACTATGGTTAATAAGGATACAAATTTCTATGCGAAAAAATACTAAGTAGGGGTACTAACTTTACTAAGCAAAAAGTTTTAATTCTTCCTGCATTTAAAAAAGGAAAAAGAAGAACAGAAAAAAAAGAAAAACCTTTAGCACATTTATATTTCCGCGAAAAACGTCAAATTTTCAGCAATTTAATTAAAAACTTAATTAACATTTAATTATACGTCTAGACCAAAAAATACTTTTTCACTGTTTTCATAGATATCTAAGTTTGATGCAGAAAAATATTTAATTTGATAAAGAGACTTATACCTTTTAAAAATCATGTAAAAAAACCAAATTTCAAGTTAAGAAAATTTAATCTAAAATGACATATGAAAAAAGCTTTTAATTATATCTATGTAAAAGTTTTTGCACATTTAAAAAAAAAAAAAAATTAAAGGTATAATACTTAGAATTAAAAGTTCTTATTTCTTAAGTATTCAGATGAAAATCTTAAACGTATTTTTATCTTTTAATTTTAACTTTCGAAAACATTTCTTATCTAAAAGGTTATATGATTAATAATAGAGTATTATACGTGTATTTTAATTTCTATTTCTTTATTTCTTTTTCTTTCATTATAAACACTTTCTAATTTTGATTCCTTTCAAATAAAAAGTATGTTTAACACATTGAGTATACCGCCGCCGCACAGTGGAGTATTTGAAGCAAAATCCTGACTAAAATTATTTTTCATGTAAATTACTTAAAAACAACGTTTAAACACACAATAAAATAAGTTAATTTAAACAAACGTATACGTTTCGTGAGTTCAAGGACTCACATCCTCAGTGTATAAAAAATACAAAAACAATATCCCCCCAACTACATATACGGTGAAAACCCAAATGTCAAAACACAATAACAAAAGACCACCAAGTTTCAACAGCCAATGAAATTAAAGCGGAAGTGAAGTGCCGTGACACAACAAATCCACCCCGAAAGTTGAGATGTATGGTACACTAGACAAATCATTAACCAAGGCGTTTTTAAATCTATGGATATGAACAGCTTCAAAAAAGTCTAAATCCAGAGGAGTAATGCATTTCTTGATAATGGTAGCTGAGTCAAAATTGAAATTATGTCCCTGCTCCCATAAATGAGAGGCGATAGAGGATTTCTGCAATTCTTTTTTCTTTACATACTTTATGTGTTCTTTGACTCTGTAACGGAGTTTACGTTTAGTTTGTCCAATATAGGACAAACCACATTGGCATTGAATGTTGCAAATACCCCAATAATTTTGAGGAGGAATTTGATCCTTAATGTGAATGGAACCCTCCTGGTGGTGAATGGAAAACTCCTAGAAGTTTACAACAAGTTGTTTGCATTCTAAATGCCAAATAATTAATATCAGCTTAGTACTTAGTTATTTTTTAATGTGTGCAAGCTGAATTGGAAAGATAAAAAAAGTATGAGTAACGTTTGGTGTTATATTTTAGAAAGTCATATCAAAATGATATTTTTGTTATTGCATCTTAAATGCCAAATGATTAATATCAGCTTAGTACTTATTTATTTTTTTAAATATGCAAGCTTAATTGGAATCATCTGACAACAAGCTTCTACTCAAGTTTTGGATGTTATTCATTTTTAGGGTTCCGTACTTCAAAAGTTTATAACGGAACCATTATAAGATCACTCCTGTGTGTGTCTGTCGTATCTGTATTTTAATCGTAAACTATGAAACGTGGAAAGTTCAAATTGAGGGAAGTAATAAAGACTATTGACCCACACATTTACAGATTATTAAACATTCACAAATATATTTAGGAAAAATGTAGAGGGGCTAATTGTGTTACTTGAAAAAAAAATCTTTCCTTTCTATATCGTGTGAGGTATCCTGTAAAAGCTTTTGTAACGCTGAGCAGAAAAAGACATTTCTTTTAAATTTAGGTATTATATTTTTAGAGATAGCTTCGAAAATGTAGTGCAAAAATATATCCCCCCCCCCTCTATTTCCGACTCTACTGAAACTAAAAATATGGCAAAATTAGAGGTAGTAGACATTAATTTAAAACTTGCAGTAAAATTATAGAGATTACCCTACATTACATAGTTTTTGAGAAAAAGCACATTTTTCCGTTAAACGCAAATTTCGATTTGCAGGCATTCAGCAAACGTGTTGAGGAGAGATGAAGGTACCTATAGTAGCAGAAGTATAAAATAACTGTTGATAATGAGTTTCGAAAAAAATCGTCAGTAATTAGTCGAGGTATTAACCCTTAAAGACATGGACGGTTTGGACATACACAATGACAGGGGCGACATACTCTATGTACCATCGACTTTTAAAGCCCATATAATAACCTTTAATGATATATTTGTGTAATGTACTGCCCAGTAGCAGTACATTACACATTAAACGTCGAATTGTTAAAAACAGATTAATTTAATTAGAATTAATCCCATAAATACTATCGGATTCGAGACTAGTTTGAATTGAGTGGACCTCTCAATACGCCTTCCGTGTCTTTAAAAGTTAATAAAAATCTATCTGGAAAAACACGCACGGACCAAAGCGGCGTTGAAACTTTGCGACTTCCTTTCGAAGCGCGCTTAGTACAATGCCAAGTTTAAACTTTGAACAAAGGTACGCTGGATTTTATGAAATGCAAAATGAAGTTTAAATATGCACTACTTTTATTGTCAGTATCGAATTAAGTTCATCATAAAGAGATTAGAATCAGATTAAAAAAAGAGTTATACAGAATAGCAATATGTGACATTATTCAGGCTTCATATCTCTTTGAACTTTTATGGTATACCCATTCATACTTCTCTGTTATATACAGCTATACTCAACCCTACGTTGTATAGTTTTTTACAAAGTCTTATTATTCTTTTAGCAACAATTTTCTTTAATAATACAATTAATAATTCATATATTTATTGTACGGAACCCTCTGAACGCGAGTGACTCTCGCACTTGACTGTTTAATGAAAATACAGGCTCACAGAAAAAAAACGTCAAAATAGCAAGCGCCAGCTTCTTTAACACTAGAACCGCCGGCAAAAACGTATACCTATAGCCTATAAGCGGTCATTTTGACCGATGTGGGCTACCATGCTCAAATATTGTTTACTTGCCATTTTTTACTCTTAATATCGTTTATTACTATTATTAACATCATTGCCCATAATAATATATATTTCATAATTTTTATTATATATTTTTATATTTTATTATGTTATAATTACATTATATTGATATATATATATATATATATAACTTATATTTTTTATTTTAAGAATATTTTTATAGTAAAAAATATTTTTCATGAGAAATCGCAATTGTTAAAAACTAGAATAAACTTTGTGAAAACAAAAAATTGTATTTATCATCTGAGCAATACAATATTCAGGGTGGCCAGTGGTCAGGGGAAAACACAGTCAAAAAAAAAGAGGAATCTACCAGTATTTTCTTCTGGAAAATACTATGAGTAATATAACTGGGCTAAAGTAAGCGGATTTCTCTTTAACAAAATACTGGTGTGTAACACCTTTTTTGACTGTGTTTTTTAGAATTGATGCCCGCTAGATTGAGAAAATTATAAAACACTTGTAGAGGTCATCATCTAGAACTAGCTTTTGTAGAATACTTCCGTGCCATTTGGTCGAACACGTCGACGTTAAATTTTGTAGAATTGTAGAACTTTACAGTTTGTGGTAAGTGTTTATCGCCAGTTTCAAATGTAACTGATGGATGTCGGGAACTTATAATTAAAACATATTTATTTTTCTTCCCTTGATAAACTCAACGTAATATCATTTTTGGTAAGAATTTGGCTACTGTACGTGTATAATAGGGTGGGTCGAAAAAACCGAAGTATTTATAATCGAAATGTAATAGAGCGGAAAAGTTGCCTTTTGTAATAAAGAATAAATTCGTAAAATATTACACCGATCGGTTAATATCTTTTACCGCCGCAAAGAGGCCAATGTTTCCAAAAATCGCAAAAAACATGTTTTTTTCAATATATTTTTTAAATTATCCAAAGGTACGAATACAATTTCTAATAAGACGCAATAGCTACATGAAGATATAAGAAATGTCCCGGTAAATGTTCATTAGGATAAAGTTATATCTTTTACTGCCGCAAAGAGATCATATTTAAAAAAAAAAAATTGCAAAAATTTCAAATTTTCATTTTTTTTCTAAATTTTTATAATATCTATAATACGTCTAGAAGTAAATAAATTTATTTCATATCTGTTAATATGTCATAAATTTTGTTAATTATTTGTCATAGACTGGAAAATAAAAATGGTAATCATTCATTTAATTTGACAATCGTTTCATCTACTGCTGTTTTGCTGCATATCAGCAGTTCATATGCCAAAAATCACAAAAAGGATATAAAATGAACAAAAAATTTTAGTATTTTATTAATTAAAATACAGAGATGTTTAACCTAAACGGATTAAATAAACTTAAAATGAAGAAGTATTTAAAGTAAATGAATTTTATAATATGACTTGCTTCCAAATAAAGCCATTGCTTCTCGAGAGGCCGAAATTGATCTTATGTGATCCTCCCTCTGTTCTGGTCCACAAATTTTACCAGCACTTCCGAGACTAATTTCACGCATCTTTCTACTGATTGAGCGGGACAAGGAAAATTATAATAGCTGGTATCTTTAATCGAACATCCTAAACTCACCAGCGTCGTTAGATCGTCAGTCGATAAGCAAATCGCAACAGGTGATTTCGTTAGTTTACAGTTTTGCCATTCGATTAAATCCATACAATTTTAAGCTTCAAAATTCAAGTCTGGAAGACGAAGTGATGGATGACACTATTCGTGTCCACAGAAGTTCGTGCTTTGGCAATTTTCTTTATGGCTGGGGTCCTAATGTCCTCTCCTTCATATGCTATCATTCCAATGAGGCTATTTTCATGATTTGCGAAACAGGCATTTCGTGAAATTACAGGAACTATAATCTTTCGTAGATGATATGACAAGTAATGGGGGTTACTAATTATGTACCAACTGATGCAGTACAGTTTCAGGGGGTACTCATTGAGTACCCTCTGAAAGTGTACTGCATCAGCCGATTGCCAAATTGAAAATTGCCAAAGCATGAAGTTCTGTGGACACGAATAGTGCCATCCGTCATTTCGTCATTCCAGGCTTGAACTTAGGCTTAAAATTGTATGCTTTAGACGAACGGCAAAACTCGCATAGCTGCCAACTTTTACGCTTTCTTCCTACCAGTAAAATTTTATAGTAAATGTTATCTTATTTAATCGTTGAAATCTCATGATTAAGGAAGACGATAATCGCTATTACATTTTAGTGATAGCAAAAAAGCGTAAAAGTTGGCAGCTATGAAACTGTAAACTAACGAAACCACCTGTTACGGTTTGTCTATCAACTGACGATCTAACAACGCTGGTGAGTTTAGAATGTTCGATTATAGATGTCAGATATTATAACTTTCCTTGTCCTACTCAATCAGTAGAAAGATGCGTGAAATTAGTCACTGAAATGCTGGTGAAGTTTGTGAATCAAAGCAGAATAAGGATCAAATATGATCAGTTTCGAGCTCTCGAGGAACAATGGCTTTATTTGAAAGCAAGTCATATTATAAAATTCATTTACTTTAAATACTTCTTCATTCTAAGTTCATTTAATCCGTTTAGGTTAAACATCACTGTATTTTAATTAATAAAATACTAAAATATTTTGTTCATTTTATACCATTTTTTGTGATTTGTGGTATATGAATCGCTGCGCTCTCGATCACAAAGACTAAAAATTGCAGACACCGCTAAAATGACTTACGAAACATTTTCGTAGATCCATTAGCTTATATAAAAAGAATCTTTATAATCAAAGTTGTATAATTGAACTAAAAAATTTATAGTAAATGTAACATCGCAATCTTTTCATTAGTAGTTACTGAGGTAAAGCTTTTCATAACTTTTTTCGGTACACAATGTAACAATACTTGTCACATGGTTTGTTCTCTTTATATTTATTCTCAAACAGTCTTTGAAGATGCAACACCACTTGAACTAAATATTTGGACAAAAGATAGCGCGTAACGGTTCGAACAGTGTAGGCCAGGCAAGGAGAACCTTTTAAAGTACACGTGCCAAAAATTCCCAAACGATATTTATCAATCAGGAAACGTGCCAGTCGTTTACATAATATAATTTTTCAGGTACGGTGTTAGTATTACGAGTGTTTGAAATACGAGTACTGCAATACTTCACAAATTTTGGCTGACTGGAAAATTTATCACTGGCGTATCATAGCTTTTCGAATTTTAGGAAAAGTCACGCAAACTGAAAGTTATACTCTAAATAGAAACAAACTGATACGCATTGAAAGTTTCGAAACGGTCAAAACGACCGCCTTGGCGGTTCTAGTGTTAAACCATTCTTCATGTTTGGAATTGAATCCGAATTTATCAAAAATTTACAAATTGCATTTTTGCTTAAAAAGCTTTATTATCGATTCTTTCCATAATCTTGAGATTCTGTATGTATTATTTACCATCCACATTTTAGCATTCCTTATATTTTCGATAAACCTTAAATGTTTGAGTCAATGTATTTATTATTTTGCATTTCAGTTTTTTCAATCTCTATGACAACGACAATTGATCGAACAAGTGAAATTCAGATAAACTAAGCTAATTTAATTGCATGCATTTTGTGTATTTTCATTATATTTTTATTTAGAATCTAAATGAATGCTTGACGAAAGTAATCTGCCGCGTGATACACATGGCGTGCGTAACCGTAAGTTTACCTCCCCTGGTATAGTCTTTTCTCGTGAAGTTGATAAGAAAATACATTTTGTCTTTCAGCGCTTTGTTTCCAGTGTTTTTCCAGTATCTGCATTTCAGAAAATGTCCGACACTTAATATAATTATCTTAATATTCGATATTTCTTTCAGCAGTTCCTTTAATTAAATAAATAATTCTTATAGTCATTAACATAACATGCATTTTTTTAAAGTGAGATTACTATTCTATAGTTTTCAGTTGTTTGTTTTACCCGCTATCACTTTTTACTTTCTTCTATCTTTACAAGAAGAGAGTATTGGATTCGTGAAAATTTTCGACTTCCGGTTTTCGATGGATTTATACGTTTTAGAGTATCCTGAACACTATTTGATGGTTTTTAGAAAATGTCTGTCTGTCACTCGGTCACTCTGTCTGTCATTTTGTGAGTCTGTATGTGACAAACATTTTATGCCGCTCTATGTGAAGAACTAAAGCACGGTGTTTCCAAAAATTTTACATTTAGTTAGACCTTGATATAAACTGATGCTGATTAGTTTTTGGTGAAAATAGTCGAATAGGTGGCGCTGCTATGCTGAAATTTTGAGGATTTCCGCAATAGCTGTATCTCAGGAACTAATGCACGGATTTTTTTTAACCAAACTTCAGATATGGTTAGTTCTTGATAAGAATTGATGCTTATTAAATTTTGGTGTAAATCGCCCAAAAAGTGAAACTGCTATGCTGCATTTCCACGATTTCCGCAGTAGCTCTGTCTCAAGAACTAATGCACGAATTTTCATCAAACTTCAAACTTAGGTATATTTTGATAAATATTGGTGCTGATTGTGCTTTGGTGTAAATCGTCCAACAGGTGGTGCTGCTGTGCTGCTTTTTCCACTATTTCTGCAATAGCTCTTTCTCTAGAGTTAATGAGTGAATTTTTATCTAAATTCAGATTCAGTTAGATGTTGACATAAGTTTAGATTTAGATGGAAATCACCCAACAGGAGGTGCTGCTATGCTGCATTTTGCACAATTTATGCCTTTTTAGCGATAATCATATCTCAAGAACTAACGCACGAAATTTCATATCTTTAGAATCCTCATAATGGTCATAAATTGTTATTTAATTTTGGTACTGTGCTAGCGAATTTTCAAGTATTAACATGTATGAGATAGAAGAAATTTTTGGGACTGGCACATCCGACTGGTTTTTAACAAGTATGAATATTTATGTCTTTACTACTTTTATTCCATGATATAGAATTATATAATTGCAAAATTTTAGTAATGAACCGCAAAATCAGCAAAAATTAAATCTTTCCTGTATATATAAAATCCTAATGAAACGAATTTATGAAATGAATATATGAAACGGCTGAAATGAAAAGAATTTATGTAACGATTCTTTGAAACGACTGATTAAACAACTGATTATGTTTCACGGCAATTTCTCCTAAAATATAGAATGCTTTGCGATGAAATTAACACCAAAAATCAGTATTGATCTGCAGATCTCAAAACTGGTATTAGAATTTTTAAAGTCGAATTAGTTTTCGAAATATTAATTTTTTTCTAATTTTAAATACATTTTTCTAACGATGGCAACTCAAATTTTAATCATAACAGATATATTTTTTTCATATTTCAGAAAAGGTTATTATTTTAAACTAATTTGGCGACCAGTTTGGCCTCCCTTAAATGTATGCTAAGAAATGTATCATGCTACTTTTATTCATAATTCAATTTACTTGAACAATCTTTCGCCACATCGAAAGATTCTGATAGAGAAATCAATTCTGACGATATTTTTTATGTTAGCGAGACGCAGGTGATAATTCGCCAAACATTTTTCCCGTCGCATTTATTTTATATTTCATTAAATTCATTTAAAATATAATCCTTTCATTCATTTTATTTAAAATGCACAACTTTCATTTAAAATTGATGGCTTTCACTTCTTCTTCTTCTTCTTCTTCTTCTTTTTTTTTTTTTTTTTTTTTTTTTTTAACAAAACGAAAAGAAAAAAATTAGGAACGGATGTTATCTACCCACCGGGGTACGTAATTGCCGCCAAAATTGCATTATTGTGATTGACATGGTAACCCGGCTATTGGTTGTTTATTTAATAATAAATGTTTATATACTTTTATTTCTTTTTAAAATTTTATAAATTATTTTGTTCTATAGTTATTAATTAATTTTTTTTTATATTCCCTTCAGATAATAATAGAAAATAATTAAAATAAATACGGTACAACTTAGTTATTCCGTCGACCAATTTCGCTAAATTATATAAATCGCCAAACCACTCGCCAAATTAGACAAATTGACATAATTTTTATTTTAAATAACGAAAGAACAAATAAATTAGTATGACATTAATAAATATACAAATAAAACGTCGAAATAAAAATCACTTATGACGTAACCACGTGTAACTTGCTTAAAGTCAAGTGAATGTGACATTTACGATCAACGATTATTGGCATTTAATCTTATAGTTTGTCGATAGATTTTTGGTCGACGGGATAACTAAGTAATACCAAAAATACATAAAAAAAAATGCGAATAGGCGAGTTGAAAAAAAATCTATTGACGAGATTTGCATCCGGCTAGCGTAATAGTACCAAGAATTCTTTGCGACCATGGCAACTTTTATGTAGTTTTATTCGAAAAGAAATTTTGATTTTTTTAATCAAAATGGAAAACTGACGGCCCCATATTGGCGCGATTATTTTCTGACGCCAATGTCATATACGGAACGGGCACTTAACTGGCACCAAAGTATCATTTTTTTCTTGATACGGTAAGCCGGATGCTGTTATTTATGCTGTTGATGCGTTCCCCAAATTGACGTCGGAAAAAAATCGCGCCGATATGTAACATCTGTGCTAAACTTTCACGTGAAAGGCGGGGGAATCAGACGGTATTTGTTTATAACAGTTGATGACGTGAACTATTGTAATATAGATGAAATGATGGCGATAGAATAATATTTTTCGACTTATCACCTACGACTGGTAAACATTAAAGTACCAAAATGGCACCTAGAGTATAAAAAGCGAAGTGGTCTGCCCGGAACTGTTGATGCTAGTCACATGACTTAGGCTATTGTTATAGAGATTGTTTTAAAATACAGGGGGACAAATACTGTGTAAGGTTATTTGGTGTAACTGGATCCTCGAGGTAACTGGGCCATAGGCTATTTTATAAAATAACTGTTGATGTTTTTTAAGTTTTAGCTTTTGTGAACAATGCACCTTAATCTCTACTTCCTAAAGCAACGTTATCCGACTTAATCATAACTCTCACTTTGCTGTGATATGTTTTCAAAAATTTACGTTTCTTTTTTAAAAAACAACGTCAATATGGTTGAACTTCCTCGGCTTTTTATGAAAATACTGTAAGTACTTTTATTAAACAATCATTTTTTTTTAAGATTAGTCATATAACTACATTAATATTATTAGGTATCTATTCATATTTACTTCATGTTTCAAATATAAGGCCGATGTCCCAGTAACCCCATAAATTTTTCAAGAATGGGTTAACTGGGACATGTATCCGGGGTAACTGGACCACGCTGGATCCAGTTATCCCAATAGTTATAAATAATTTTTTTGAGTTTTATCTTACTACGGGAAATAAATTTCTCCATTGTTTTTTGCTCCAAATATAGAAAATTATAAAATACCTTATTGAAATTACGTAATAAAATTAAAAAAAACATTAGTGGGTGGTATCAAACCAAATTTCTTGACCCCTTGAAAGGCGGTGATACCATTATGGCATCACATAATTTTAATCCCTATTTGCCACATTGGCACCGGAATTTTTTTATGAAAATCTCACCTTTATTAAGGAAGCGAAAGTATACTTTTACTTGTTTACAAATAGATTGTCTTGTAAATACTGGTGTCATTAAATTATTTCAACATTTTGCGAATACAAGTACCTTGCCCCTGAAACCAACATAGGCAAACCTTGAAATTGCACTGTGTTCTATAGGGACACTTGTATTGTTCCTACCACTATTTTGTAAATAATATCTTCATCGCACCTTTCTTTAAAATATGTTAAATAAAATGATCATGAAGGTAACTCATTAGGGCTTCTGGTAGGAACAATAAATTTTCCCTATATAATGTGATTGACCCCTGGATACAGATAAAGTACTTACGTGCTTTATTCATAGACTTACCTTGCTATTTTTTCCTTAAAATACCCATGTGACTTTTATTTTTATTACCTATACTAAAGTACATAAATACTTACTTAATTTTTATGATTTTGGTATAAATAAATCTAATATTTTCACTTCTAGTGCTTTTTTTTAGACACATTGACAGCAAAGGTTTCCCTTACAACGCTCTTTAATTGATATATAATTTATATAATCTGCCTGGATTAAATTTTTTTTAGCTGTTTATAGTTTTTCAAACAGGACCTGATATCCCATTTGAAAAAAAAAAAAAAATAAACGCGTGTGATATATAGAACCCCCTGGTCCACTTACCCCACTTTTTATGGGGCAACTGGACCCATGAGGAAAGAAAGCTGAAATATGCATATTTTTATATTTTTAAATATTAAAATGTAATTTTGAGCTTTTCTGTATGATAGAGGGAACCTAACTGAACACATTTACAGAAGTTCAGACTTTAATGCAATTGAACATTAGCTTTTTGAAGCTGAATTGTCAGAAGCTCCAGAGTCACATTGTAAAATCATGGCCCAGTTGCCCCAACTAACCTTATACTTAATTCATTTTATTTTAGCTTCTTTTCAAATGTTTAACTCATCCTCTTTAATCAAAAACGAACACAACCATTGGATGCCATAACAACAACTGATTCGTCCTTAACCCTAGAACTACCGAAAATTTTACTCAAGTTTTATAAAAATATTACACATCAGAATTCTTATTTAAAACTATTGAACTTATTTACTTAACTCATTATTGTCTGGTTTACATATTTAGTTTATTTTAAAGAAATTTCTGGTTAGAATAAATATTTCGAATGTACCCATCGGGTCCATTGGACCCGCCTGGTAGGCGGAGGGTTAAATATTTGCAATCAAAGGGAATTGAATGGAAACCCGTTCACAGGGAGATTTGCACAGCTTTTTTCAGTACAATTCAATATTCTCTAATATTTTTAAAACCCATCAGATTAGTGTGTTTTTAGATTCTGCGGTGTCTGAATGGGGGTTGGCGAGCGTAGCTTGCAGGGAGCAGAGGCCCCTAGTATTATTTATAAAATATTTTGTGAAATTGTTTTCGCTGCAGAAGTGAAATAGAAAAAAAATCTAATGCTTGAGTGCTTGGTTTACACTAATGTAATGCCTTGAGGGGAATCGAAGCTCTTTTCTCATGAAAATGATAAGAAAAAAATCTTTTCTTGACTCAGTATTTTGTTTCAAGCCATTACATAATACAAGCATTTCAAAAAATTTCTTAGTCTTAATTTCTTAGTCTTTCTTAGTCCCTTTGTTACTTTAATTTTGGATATTGTGCTCAAAATTTTATTAATTAAATAAATATTTCCTTGCTTCAAGCATTTTATAGGGTTTCTTTCATCTGAAAAAAAAAAACCTATTCGCCTCACTCCTCTGTCTGTCTGTCCGTCATAGAGATCGTGAGAAACTGAATAAATTAGAGACTTGAAGTTTTGCATGTTTATTGCTGAATACCCCAGATCACACGACAAATCATAAAATTTTGAAAAAAGTTTTATGTTAGTTTTATTAAATGAATTAATTTAATGACATCTGACCATTTTTACGAACCAGATTTTAAAACAGAACCTTAATTTCAGTCTTTTTCGCGCAGGCTTGATAGCTCTGCGTTAGTGCGTTTGCTTGCTAATCAAAAGATTTCCGGTTCTATGCTCGGCGTCTGAGTTTGAAAATTTTCTCCCTTAATATATTTCGTTATCTAATAGATTTAATTTTACGGAATTTTTGTAATTTTGTTTGCCATTTGAAGGCAAAAAGTTGCTGTAAAATATTTTATCAATAATTTTTTTTAAATTCAAAGATTCTTTATTTTTTCGGAGGGGATGGAGGAATTGTGAAATTTTAAATTGACTACATTTCATTGTCCAATGGATTTAATTAAAGAATTTTTTTTTTGCCATTTTAAGTGTTTATTTATTTTTCTTTTTTTCTTAGCAAAAATTAAATCGTGTAGTTAAATATGATTTTCAGATATACAAACATATGTTGTTAAAACTGTCTGAAAACCAGTTCTTGAATATTTATATTTATATAAAAAAAATATATCTTCCAATTGTAATAATTTTAAAATTAAATTTAATGATGTTGCCATTTTTTTCGTAATGAAAATTGATTATGGATTTAATAATTATAAATTAACGATTTGGGTTTATTAATTAAAGGGTAAAGTGTTTTGAAAGGATTATAAAACGAAAGCCTTTGTGAGATCTTCCGTCACACTTTCCCACTAGTTTTAGAATTAGGTTACTATTCTGTTCAGTTGCTTGTTTTTTCCCACTACTACTTCTTATAGTATGCCTCATTATATTTAAACATATATATTCAAGGTGGCCATAATTAAACTGACGGTACTCAGAGTGTTCTGTAGCGCGATCTAATTGAGAGAATGACGCCAAATTTTGTAGGAAGATTAAACAAGACGGGGGACGAAGTATTCCGCGAAAAAAAAAATTAGTTCCAAAAGTCACCGCTAGGGGAATATGTGACGCTGTGGAACAAAAAAGAGAGTTTAAAAAAATGCAAAATCAATACTGAAATAAAATTACTTCTGATTTAGCACATTTAACGATTTAATTCAAGTTCAATACGGCAATAATACTCTCTTTTCCGTTACACAATGACACATATTCCCCTAGCGGTGACTTTTGGAACTATTTTTTTTCCTTCGTCCCTCGTCTTGTTTAATCTTCTTACAAAATTTGGCGTCATTCCCAAAATTAGATCGCGCTACAGAACACTCTGAGTACCGTCAATTTAATTATGGCCACCTGTATATCCCTTTCCATTCTATTATACTTTTTAAACATATATTGTATTAAAATCATTAGTTATCTCAGATTTTACTAATTTTACTCCATGCTATATGTTTATGAGCAAAGGTATAGTAGTGAAGAAGAGAAAGAGAAAGAAAAATCTAATCCAGTCGGTTGGCTTACATTAATGTAACGCCATGGGAGAAATCAAAGCTCTTTTCTTGTGAAAGTGATGAGAAAAAAACTTTTATTCCTCAGTATTTTGTTTTAAGCTTAAATCCATTACATAACAACCGTATTTCAGGAAATTTCTTAGTCTTAATATAGTTACTTTTGTTCTGGGTATTTAGCTTAGCAATTTCTTTAATTAAGTAAATACTTTTTCTTTCATCAAATTAGCATGCATTTTTTAGAATCAAGTTACTATTAATAAAGTAATAATGAAAGAGTTGGACATTTACAACATGAAAAATTCAATATTAACGTGAAAATAAAAAGTCACAAAGTTATTAAATGGCTTATACCAAATGTTCTAAAGTCAAATCTCAACAAACATTAAAATAAAATTATAAAAATAGACGTTTCGGTCATCATATCTGACCATCTTCAGGAAAGAGGTGTTACATTGCTTTTGAAGTTTTAAAGAACAAAGCCCAGCCTTCTTGAATTTGAAAAGTTCGTTAGGTTTCCAATCGATTATCGCTTCAACCAATCGTAGGAAAGAGAATGTGCAGTAGCACCACCTATAGGACAAAATAAAATAACGTTTTAACTTTATTCTGTTTTTACCGATAGATGGTGTCACTGCATATACTCTTCCTTTCGATTGGTTGAAAGAATAATTGATTGGAACCCTAACGAACTTTTCAAATTCAAGAAGGCTGGGCTTTGTTCTTTATAACTTCAAAAGCAATATAACAACTCTTTCCTTAAGATGGTCATAGATTATGACCGAAACGTCGATTTTTATAATTTTATTTTAATGGTTGTTTAGTTTTTGACTTTACAACATTTTGTATACACCATTTACTAACTTTGTGATTTTTATTTTCATGTTAATGTTGAATTTGCTATGGTTTTCAGCTACCTTTTTTTTTTCACTCTCACTTCTAAAAGTGTGTCTTGTTATATTTAAGCACCCTATATATTAATTTTCATTCCATGTTTTAAAAACTTTATCTTGTATGAAAGTCATTACCTATCTGTTATTTCTACTAATTTCATTTCAGGTGATATAATGAGTAAAAACTTGGCAATGAAGCGTCAAATCAGTAAATTAAATATTATTTATGAACCGCCAGAAAAATAAGAAAATCTAATGCAAGTGCTAGGATATCAAAGTTCTTTTCTCTTGAAATTGATAAGAAAAAACTTTTTTACCTCAGTATTTTGTTCGAAACCTAAACACATTATATAACATCCACCTTTCAGTAAGATCTTTATACTTTATATAGTTATTTTAATTTTAGCTATATTGCCCGGCAATTTCTTTAATTAAATAAATGCTTCTTTGCTTCATCAACTTAGTATGCATTTCTTTAGAAAGAAGTTACTCTTGTTTTCAGTTACTTTTTTTTTTCACTGTCACTTCTAATAGTGTGTGTCATTATATTTAAACACCCTATTTATTAAATTTTATTTTATTTTTTAAGCTTGTATGAAAACAATACTTATCTCGAATTTTACTAATTGTATTTCATGTCATATACTTATGAGTAAAATCTTAGTAATGAAGCAAAAAATCAGTAAATTAAATATTATTTATAAACTATTTAGTAAAAAGGTTTTTTCTTTAGAACAGAGAAAGAAAATCTAACGCATGTGCGTTAAGGAGACTCGATACCCTTTAAAGAGTTTTTTGGTAAAAATCGAGAATTTAAATTTTTTCATAAGAATATTAAAGTTTGCTGTTTTTTTGATACACTAGGGGGCTCTGCCCCCTATGAGCTACGCTCGCCAACCCCCGACTAGACACCGCATACTCTAAAAGTATGCTAATTTGATCGGCTTTAAAAAGATTTTGGAAGATTGAATTATAAGCTAAAAAGCAGTGGCGATCTCCCTATAAACGGGTTTCTATTCATTCTATTCATTTCTCTCTGATTGGGGAATTTTAAGGCTTAATCAGCTGCTGTTAAAAGTTACAATGGCTGTTTCAGTCTTTGATTAAATAAAATCAGTTAAACATTTCAAAATAAGCTAATATAAAATAAATTAAGTAAACAGAGTCTTTGTCTCCCGGTATTTTTTAGCAAAGCGAAAAGGAAGGTTTTTTTAAAATAAGACGCTTTAAATGTATCGTTTTTAATCTGACGTAATTTTCACCAAACTTTTTTTTTCTCTTTTTAATATTCACGTGAAAATACTTTTGTTAGAAATGAAATATTATTTGCGCTGTCCTAATAAAAATAGTTCAAAAGATCACCTTAAAATATCAAATAAATGTCTAGCGCAATTTTTAAATTTAAACTGTTTTGCAATATTATTTTTTTTAATTTTACGTAATAAGTGTAATGTGACGTAAATGTGACGTAATTTCTCCTATTTAAGACTTCTAACGCATGTTAATGAATTTATTATTTTACATATTCTTTCTGTTTTAAATTCACGTGTAAATATAGTTTTTATGACGTAATTTTCAATGAGTTCCTGCTTTTTATATTTTCTGTTTATAATAGTCACGTGTCAATAAATTTTTAATTTGAAGCAAACATTGTTGTTTGCGCTGCTTATACATTTGGAAACAGTTTAAATTAATACCATTTTCTAAAATATGTAAAAAATATCTCTCGAAATGCTGAAAATTTGAATTTAAAATAGAAATTAAACCTCAAAAAATGAGTCAAGTTAAAAAAAATAAATGCAGTCTGCACACCGGGACATTCTACCGCATAAAATGATCTAAAAAGGATTAAATTCCCATGTGTAGTTTTTTTCTCCTATAAAACTTTTTTAATGGAACGATTTTGTCCAGCTTTAGCATGAAATATCTCTTAAAAAAATTCTTCGATTTGAAAACTGTCTGCATCAGCGTGTTTATCAAACATTTCTCTATAATACCACCGATTTTCATATTTTTGTATGCAATATTTTGCTTAATATTAACGAAGAAATACCTCCGGTCACAAAAAATTCAAAACCGGTAGCGGCGGCGGTGACAGCGTAAGTTACTTTTTTTTAGAATAGAGAGATTATTGTGTTTAAAATACTAAAACTTCGACAAATAATTGTCAAATAACTCCATTTTTTTTTTCGCATCCTCAAACATGACTTCTTCATCGTTTCGATTTTTATTATTTTTATTTTCATTATATTGTATAGTCCATCCCTTATTGAATTCCTACTATTAGTTCACACTCTCCCTTTGTTTTCCATGCTGATATGCAGTAGTTTTGACTCTTAGTATGTCATTCTGGTATTGTGCTCTAATAATTTTTAATATCCTGTATGAGGTGTATCTTTCTTTGGATCTTTTTATTATCTATTTTCTGTAATGTTTGCGTTATAAGGAGCTAAATTTTGTCATTTTAGGCTTAATGCTGACAAAATTGGATGAAATAACGCATCTTCTATGAATGAACTCTTAAGCTCCTCTGATGATTCTGTGAGTCGTTCATAGTTTCTTATTTTACATACTGGTTTCATATGTTCATTTCTAAATCATCTTTAGAACTTTATCAATTTCTGCATATATTTGTGATTTCAAATTTATTATATATATATATATATATATATATATATATATATCTTATTCAAATTTTCAATCGTTTTTTAAATACTTATTATTCATCCACTCAAGTTCAAATACATTTTTTAAAAACTTGTAGTGGATGACACTTGATGTTAATACGGTTGTTTCAAATATTAATTCATTAATTAAATTATTAATTAATTAATTTTAGTTTTTTATTGGAGAAAAAATGGCGGCCATAGGTTATTGAACAGCATTTAATGCATCTCCATATCTATAGGTTATTGAACAGCATTTAATGCATCTCCATATCTATAAGGCAGGTTACCATAGGGGGAACCTGCTCTGTTGCCAAATACCGCCAAGTGTATCGCCAACTTGGCGATATATCTCCAAATTTGGCGACCAAAATGAGTCGCCAAAACTGACGCCAACTATGGCGATATCTCTAATATTTCGCCAAATTCCCATAGACTACCATTGTAAACCAGTAGGGTTTACTTGCTTATAGAAAATCAACAAATTGGGATATTTTAATGCAAAAAAGTCTAATATTAGCTTAAGAGATTATATTAAATTTTTCTTTGGTGACCTAAGTAGGAATTGACTTAAAAAATATATATATATATATATTACTTGTTTTTTAAATATATTGTATGGAGGGGACAAAAAAAAATGGAGTGATTTGACAAATATTTGTTGAAGTTTTAGTGTTTTAAGCACAGTAATGTATATAAAAACAGCTACCTTTAAAATATATATTTTTTTTCAAGATTAAAAGTTTCAATTTTTTACCACAAAATAAGTTTTTTGTTGTCAAAATCTGTATTACCTATAATAATATGTGTATATAATAAGTAATTGTACATCAGCAAAAACATTCTTCGATGTTTTTGAAAGGCTACCGTGTCCACTTAGTGCAACGCCTTGAGAGATATCAAACTTTTTTTCTCTAGAAAAGAAAAAAAAGACTTTTTGCCTCAGTACAGTAAAGCGCCAATTATCCGAACAAGTCGGGGCCGAGCCTGATTCGGATAAGCAAAAGTTCGGAAAAATGGACAGACAATTTAAGGGATGTTCCTGACTATACTAAAACCTTCATACTTTATCCAGGCTTAGGACTGGCAGCACCAGTTAGTGCTGGTGTTTTTTTTTTTACTTTTTCATCATTTAAAATTTTCTTGTTCTCTTTTTATCATTTTCTGAACTCCAGAAATTATAATTTAAGCAAAATGGCTTTCGATTGTTGCTTGCTTCAAAGAAGATATTCTTTTCAAGGCTGCCATCTTTCGAATTCTTCTTAAATGCGTTAGTTGAATACGATCAGCTTTCTTCTGTCATTCGAGACTTTTTATAGTTGTTTCCAAACATTCAAAGGCTTCTTTATGTGATGGACCTGGTTCATTTTCGGAGCATTCGTTTTCATTTTCTTTCATTTCACCCCCTTACCCCAAACCTTTTATTATCTTGTTACGACTCCCAACAATACACTAATCGGGTATTGGATTTCGGATGCTAAATCTGAAGAATAAATAGTGTGCTTGGATAATTGGAAGTTCGGATTAAAAAAAAAATTGAGAGAAATTGGCTGATCGTATCATTGGAAGTTCGGTTAAAACTTCTTTTGAGAGAGATAAGCTGTTCAAATGATTGGAAGTTCGGTTAACTGGAGTTTCGATAATCTGCACTCTACTGTACTTTCTTTCAAGCCTAAATCTATTGCATAACCCCCGTATTTCAGCAAGTTTCTTGTTCTTCATATAGTTGCTTTAAATTTGGTTATACTGCTCAGCAATTTCTTCAGTTTAATTAATACTTCTTTTTTTTAACAACTTAACATGCATTTCTCGAGAATGATCTTATTATTGTTGCCAGTTACTTTTTTTCTCACTCTCACTTCTAAATATGTGTCTCATTATGTTTAAACACCCTGTATATTAATTTCCATTTTAATTTTTTTTAACTTTATATTGTTTGAAAGTACTCATATATCTCAGATTTGACGAATTTTATTTCATGTTCTATATTTATGAGTAGATGTTAAGTAATGAAGCGCAAAATCAGCAAATTAAATATTATTTGTAAAACATTTGTAAAAATGTTATTTCGTTAGAAAACAGAAAGAAAATCTAACTCAAGTGCTTAAATAATGCAAGGCCTTAAGGGATATGAAGTTCTTTTCTACGGAAAGTGATAAAGAAAAAGCTTTTTTGCCTCAGTATTTTGTTCCATGACTAAATCCATTGCGTAATAACCGTATTTCAGCAAGTTTCTTAATCTTAATATAATAACTATATTTATGGATATTTAGTTCAGCAATATCTTTAATTAACTAAATACTTTTTTGTTTCATCAACTTAGCATGCATTTTTTTAAAATGAAGTACTGTTGTTTTCAGTTACAGTTTTTGAGGTAAAAGTGAGAAAAAAGCGTCTAATTTTATTTAAACTCCCTGTATATTACTTTCCATTCTATTTTTTAAAAACCTTATATTGTATGAAAGGTAATATCTACCTGAAATGTTTACAAATTTTATATCATGTTATATACTTATGAGTGAAATCTTAGTAATGAAACGTAAAATCAGTAAATCAAATATTACTTATAAAACATTTAAAAAAATGTTTTTTCGTTAGACAATAAAAAGAAAATCTTTTGTATGTGCTTGGTTTATATTAATGCAACGCCTTGAGGGGTATCAAAGCTCTTTTCTCTAGAAAAAGATAAGAAAAAAAATGTCTTTCTCCTTGGTATATTGTTTTAATCCTAAACCCATTATATGCCACCTGTATTTCAGCAAGTTTCTTGTCATTCAAATAATTACTTTAATATTGGCTATAAGGCTCAGCAATTTCTATAAATAAATAAATAAATTTCTGTTTCATCAACTTATCATGCATTTCTTTAGAATGAATCTAGTATTGTTTTAGTTAAATATTTTTCCCACTTTCACTTTGAAAACTGTGCCTTATTATATTTAAACACCCTGTATATTACTTTCCATTCTATTTTTTTTTAACTTCATGTGGTACGAAAGTCATTATCTAAATGCGATTCTTACGTGTTTTATTTCATGTTCTATATTTATGAGAAGAAGTTAAGTAATGAAGCGTAAAATCAGCAAATTAAATATTATTTGTAAAAATGTTTTTCGTTAGAAAACAGAAAGAAAAGCTAACGCAAGTGCTTAAATAAATCAACGCCTTGAGGGATATGAAAGTTCTTTTCTACGGAAAGTGATAAGGAAAAAGCTTTTTGTCTCAGTATTTTGTTCCATGACTAAATCCATTGAGTAACAACCGTATTTCAGCAAGTTTCTTAATCTTAGTATAATAACTTTAATTCTGGATATTTAGTTCATCAATATCTTTAATTAAATAAATACTTTTACGTTTCATCAACTTAGCATGCATTTTTTTAAAAAATGAAGTTACTATTGTTTTCAGTTACACTTTTTGAGGTAAAAGTGAGAAAAAAAGCGTCTAATTTTATTTAAACTCCCTGTATATTACTTTCCATTCTATTTTTTAAAAACCTTATATTGTATGAAAGGCAATATCTACCTGAAATGTTTACAAATTTTATATCATGTTATATACTTATGGGTGAAATCTTAGTAATGAAACGTAAAATCAGTAAATCAAATATTATTTATAAAACATTTAAAAAAATGTTTTCTCGTTAGACAATAAAAAGAAAATCTTTTGTAAGTGCTTGGTTTATATTAATGCAACGCCTTGAGTGATATCAAAGCTCTTTTCTCTAGAAATAGATAAGTAAAAAAATGTCTTTCTCCTTGGTATATTGTTTTAATCCTAAACCCATTATATGCCACCTGTATTTCAGCAAGTTTCTTGCTATTCAAATAATTACTTTAATATTGGCTATAAGGCTCAGCAATTTCTATAAATAAATAAATAAATTTCTGTTTCATCAACTTAGCATGCATTTCTTTAGAATGAAGCTAGTATTGTTTTTAGTTACATTTTTTTCTCACTCTCACTTCTAAAACTGTGCCTTATTATATTTAAACACCCTGTATATTACTTTCCATTCTATTTTTTTTAACTTCATGTGGTACGAAAGTCATTATCTAAATGAGATTCTTACGTGTTTTATTTCATGTTCTATATTTATGAGTAGAAGTTAAGTAATGAAGCGTAAAATCAGCAAATTAAATATTATTTGTAAAAATGTTTTTCGTTAGAAAACAGAAAAAAAATCTAACGCAAGTGCTTAAATAAATCAACGCCTTGAGGGATATCAAAGTTCTTTTCTACGGAAAGTGATAAGGAAAAAGCTTTTTGTCTCAGTATTTTGTTCCATGACTAAATCCATTGAGTAACAACCGTATTTCAGCAAGTTTCTTAATCTTAATATAATAACTTTAATTCTGGATATTTAGTTCAGCAATATCTTTAATTAAATAAAAACTTTTTTGTTTCATCAACTTAGCATGCATTTTTTAAAAAATGAAGTTACTATGGTTTTCGGTTACACTTTTTGAGGTAAAAGTGAGAAAAAAAGCGTCTAATTTTATTTAAACTCCCCGTATATTACTTTCCATTCTATTTTTTAAAAACATTATATTGTATGAGAGGCAATATCTACCTGAAATGTTTACAAATTTTATATCATGTTATATACTTATGAGTGAAATCTTAGTAATGAAACGTAAAATCAGTAAATCAAATATTATTTATAAAGCATTTAAAAAAATGTTTTCTCGTTAGACAATAAAAAGAAAATCTTTTGTAAGTGCTTGGTTTATATTAATGCAACGCCTTGAGGGATATCAAAGCTCTTTTCTCTAGAAATAGATAAGAAAAAAAAGTCTTTCTCCTTGGTACATTGTTTTAATCCTAAACCCATTACATGCCACCTGTATTTCAGCAAGTTTCTTGCTATTCAAATAATTACTTTAATATTGGCTATAAGGCTCAGCAATTTCTATAAATAAATAAATAAATTTCTGTTTCATCAACGTATCATGCATTTCTTTAGAATGAAGTTAGTATTGTTCTTAGTTACATTTTTTTTCTCACTTTGACTTCTAAAACTGTGTCTCATTATATTTAAACACCCTGTATATTACTTTGCATCCTATTTTTTTTTAAACTTCATGTGGTATGAAAGTTATTATCTAAATGATATTTTTACTAATTTTTTTTTTCATGTTATACAGGGTGTCTGAAAAGGTCGTTTACAAACTTAACATGCTGGTCTGTCATATCATGAGGAACAAGATTTACATAGGAACTTGTGTTCGAAAATGCAAACTGCGACCGCTAGAGGACGATGAGCGCAGGTGTGGAGGGGAAGAAAGAAAAGATATCGAAAGAGGTATTAATATGACTTTTATTAAAGAACATGATTTAATTTACAGAAGGTGTTCAAAATTCCTTCCATTTGCCGCAATGTATGCTTCATAACGTCGACGCATGTATTCACGGACCCGTTCATAATGGACAGGTGTGTCAGGGCATGTGCCGCCGCTTCCACGATCCTGGCGACGAGATCCATGTCCGATGTTACGGGAGTCTCGTACACCATGGACTTTATGGCCCCCACAGATAGAAATCCAGGAGAGTCAGGTCGGCGAACGCGGTGGCTATGCGAATGGTCCGCCTCTGCCAATCCAGCGATTAGGATATGTCCTATCGATGCATTCTCGCACAGTGTAGCTAAAATGAGCAGGCGCTCCATCATGCTGAAACCAGATGTTTCGGGGTGTAGCGGCTGGAGCGTTACCTATCAGATCTGACAAGACTCTTTCTAAGAAATAGCGATAGGTATTCCCGTCGAGGGGCTGATGCAGTAGGTAAGGGCAATTAACATGTCACCGATAATATCAGCCCAAACGTTTACAGAGAAACGTTGTTGACGTGCCATGGAGACGTGTAGACCTTGGGTTTTCATGCGCCCATATGTGCATATTGTGCAGGTTCAGGAAACCGTCCTGTGTAAAACAGGATTCATCCGAAAACAAAATCCAGTATGGAAAATTCGGCTGCGCGAACCGTTGTTGCAAATACTAGCGTGCGAATCCAACGCGTTGGGGATAATCGTCTACGCACAATGCCTGTACTATTTGTAAGTTGTAGGGGTGTTGCGTGTCCTCATGCAGTATACAGAAAAAATTCTGGAACGATGTACACCCAAGACACGTTCTCTTGCTCGGAGACTTGTTTGCGGGTTCCTATCTAATTCCCGTAGCACGGTTTCCTCTACGACAGGCGTGCGTGTAGTGCGTTCTCGATCAATGTGACTACGTACTTGGAAAGCTCCTGCTTCACGCAATCTGCGATGCAATTGTCCAAACAAAACATGACTTGGCTGACGTCTGCTTGGGAAGCGCTCAAGGTACATCCGTACCGCGGCTCGTGCATTTCCATCCCCGGTGCTATATACGTAAAGGATATCGACCATTTCTGCGTTACTAAACCGATTCATCCTTCTCCTGCAACGTCCTCGCCTGAAATAATTACGCTTCCCACTCTCCCGTAAGCCTGCGCTCATTGCCCTCTAGCGGTCGCAGTTTGCATTTTCGAACACCAGTTTCTATGTAAATCTTGTTTATCATGATATGACAGACCAGTACGTTAATTTTGTAAACGACCTTTTGAGGTACCCTGTATATTTATGTGTATAAGTTGAGCAATGAAGTGCAAAATCAGTAAATTAAATGTTATTTATAAAACCTATTTAAGGACATCTAGTGGAAGCACATAGTTTACATTAATGCAACGTTTTGAGAGATATCAAAGTTCTTTTCTCTGGGAAAGTGGAAAGAAAAAAGTTTTTTGCCTCAGTATTTTATAAGTCTGAACCCATCACATATCACCATTTAACAAGTTTCATCTCTCATAGCGTTCAACTATGAAAACTATGTATTGCTTTAAGCAAAAAAAAAAAAATAGTTTTCAGACATTTCCTATCACCATGTTTCTTATCTCAACAAAGATGTTCAATTAAGAATAGAAGATAATCTTTTTTATTTTTAGTTTAAAATAAAAAGAGTATGTTTCGATTCAAATATAAATCTTTTTTTCCTTTTTATACATTAAAAATCAAGATTCCAATTAACAGAAATTATTTTTTTAATTTTTTAGAGACTGTATTAAGTTTTTTTTTTATAATGAGTTTTTACTAAAATTGATGAAATAAACAGATATTTTCAGCTAAAAGAAAAGAATGCTATTATTGCTTTTTCTCAGCTTTTAACCTGTTCAGAACCAGCATTTTTTTTTTCATGAATTTTATTCGTTTGGCACTACTTTTTATTAATTATTTCAATTAACTTTGTAAATCACAAAAATCACGTAATTAAATACAATCAATTTTACTTCTATTTTTTTACTGATATCAAATTCAAACGTTTTAAGTACTTTCGTGGGTGCATATGCGCTCATGGTTCCGAATGCGTTAAAGAAAGATCGCTTCAAACATAACTAAGATTTGTTTTAAACGTTCATTAACCGTTTCAGTTGTATGAATAAATGTCTCTCATTAAATTAAACTAATGTTATCATAAATTAAATTGTATTTATTTTTCAAGTTTTCAAAAGAATAACGCTTGATTTTCTTAAAAAGGTTGAAACACAAATAGATATTTTTAAGTTGTTCTTTAATCCAAAGACAACTTTTTAATGAAAGTTTTCATTCATTTTGTTTACAAACTAACAGATGTTGTTATTAAAATACTTTGAAATAGAAAGACGTTTATTTGAAAACAGAATAAACCTTTTAGATAATACTCTGAAAGTAGATGTCTTTAACTAAATTATCAAACATATGAGTGAGAGAAATCTGATTGCTACGTGACAAAAATCGCTTTTAACAATGAATTTTGAGTCAGTTTTAATTTAGAAAAAAGTAAATGGCTAACTTCAATGACATATTTTTAGTTTGTTGTTAGAAATAATATGTTAAACAAATCACATTGTTTGAAAATATAATTTTCGAGTTTATTTTTTCAACAATTGTTTTTTTTTAAATGAAATCACAGATAAAACTAATGAAAGCAAAACTTGTGAAACACAAGTTGAATATCGAGAATGATAGAACATGTTTTGAATTAAGTAATGTAGAATGTGAAATTTTAAGTTCAGTTTAATAAAGCAAATAATTAAATTGAAAGACACATTTTGAAAGGATTGTTATAAGTTTGTTAAAACTTTTTTTGTTTTAAGAAACACTAGACAAACATTACACTTAAAAGACCAAATAATTATACATACCTTTTGTTGATTGAAGCAAGCAGAGTAATTGAAAATAGCATGAAACTGAAAAGTCGACGGTAACTTTAGTTAAATTTATGCCGTAAAAGGTACGATAAAGTACCGCAGAGCACTAAGCTAAATGTCCGGTAAACGAGAGCTAAAAAACATACGACCTTCATCCACCAGATCCAAGACACAACTGATGTGCTCGGGGTCTAACACCTGCAGATGAAGGTCACTGATTAGAGATCAAGGTCACTGATAACAGATCACGTGACCGCTAACAACCAATCAGAAGCGAGCTTACAGGTATGACGACATCCTGTGGCAATACCTGTAGACAATCTGGCGCCAGTTGATTGACAGGGGGCGTCGTGGAATGTTAGGAATGCAGACAGAGTGGCGTCTACCTTCTGCATCATAGTATTTTAGGAAAAATGTATATTACGTTGATGTAAAAGACATTATTTTTTTAAACTAACTGTTAATAATTTTGAAATAACATACTTTTCTCATACAAGCGAAAAAAAAGAATGTTTCAGAACATGTCTCTGATCATAATTAAACATAACTTTAAGCATAGTTAACCATCTCAGAGTATGATTAAACAAATTCGAACATAACTTTGGGCATGTTTAAACAATCCGAACTATATTTGAACATATCCGAACATGTTCATTCATAACTTTGACAGTTTTTAATCTTTCAGAATTTAAAAAAACATATTTAAAACTATTTTATTTTAAAATTTTTTGTAAAAATTTTAATTTATAATTTTCTTTTTAAGGTTTTAACTTTTTTTTGTTAAAACTTTTTTTTGTTAAAAATTTTTTTAACTTTTTTTTTTGTTTAAACTTTTTTAACTTTTTTGTTAAAACTTTTTTTAACTTTTTTTGTTAAAACTTTTTTAACTTTTTAACTTTTTGTTGTTAAACATTTTTTTTTAAATTTTGTTAAAACTTTTTTTTTACTTTTGTTAAAAAAAAAAATTTTACAAACTTTTTTTTAAAATTTTGTTAAAACTTTTTTTTACTTTTGTTAAAACTTTTTTTGTTAAAACTTTTTTTTATAAAACTTTTTTTTCTTAAAACTTTTTTTTACTTTTGTTAAAAATTTTTTTTGTTAAAAGTTTTTTTACTTTTGTTAAAACTTTTTTGTAAAACTTTTTTACTTTGTTAAAACATTTTGTTTTACTTTTGTTAAAAAAAATTTCTGTTAAAACTTTTTTTATAACCTTTTGTTAAAACTTTTTTTATATATTTTTTGTAAAACTTTTTTGTTAAAACTTTTTAAAATGTTGTTAAACTTTTTTTATATTTGTTAAAACTTTGTAAAACTTTTTATCATCTTTGTAAACTTTCTATAATTTTTAAAACTAATAAATTTTATAATTACATATGTGTATATATATGTATATATATATATATATATATATATATATATATATATATATATATATAGATATATATATTCATATAACAGGATACATATACAGGACATATACATATATGCATATACATATACATACGTATGTTATATATATATATATATATAGATAGATACTACCCTTAAATTTATGTTCATGCAAAAAAACATTATTTTTCTTAAACTGTTAATATTTTTGAAATAACATACTTTTCTCATGCAAGTGAAAAAGAATGTTTCAGAGCATGTCTCTGGACATGGTTAAACATAAATTTAAGCATAGTTAACCATCTCAGAATATGATTAAACATGTTCGAACATAACTTTGGACACGATTAAACATATATCCTGACAATATTTGAACCTATCCAAACATGGTTAAACATGTTTGAACAAACTTTGAGCATATCGAACATTGTTAAATATATACCAACTAGTTGTTATTTTTTATACATAAAAATATTACTAACAAAAAAACTTAAAATTTAAATGGTGTTACTGTGAAGCATCTGCCCAGGACATCAACTGAAGGGGAAATGGTTGATGACAAAGCACAAAACAAGTGATAACGTCGTACTTGAACACAATACGAGCGCCCTCTACCATCTAATACTTGTATGTGATTGGATGCGAAGATCACCTGACATGTGAAAGGAGTAGGCGTTGGAGGAGGGCGCCATTGTGTCTGCATTCCTTGCATTCTCCCGCCCACCTGTCAATCAACTGGCGCCAGCAAGACGGTACATGCTTCGACATGATCGTTTCTTGCAGGCGGAGGGCGTCACTTCGTCTACTGGTATTGCCACCGGATGTCGTCATACCTGAAAGCTCGCTTCTGATTGGTTGTTAGCGGTCACGTGATCTGTTATCAGTGACTTTGATCTCTAATCAGTGACCTTCATCTGCAGGTGTTAGACCCCGCGCACATCAGTCGACGCTTGGATCTGGTGGAGGTAGGTCACATGTTTCACAGCTCCCATTTAACGTACATCCTGCTTAGTGCTATGCGGTACCATATCGAACCTTTTACGGCATAAGATTGAGTAAAACTGCCGTCGAATTTTAAGCTTCTTTCTCCTTTTCAGTGAGTCTGCTTGTTCGAATCATCAAAAGCTTAGGGAAACTTCTTTCCGAAAGGTATATAATTTTTTTTGTCTAATATAGTGTTTAATACAACAACAGTTTTAACAAACTTATAACGATCCTTTCAAAATGTGTCTTTCAATTTAGTAATTTGCTTTACTTTTCTTCATTTAACCTAACTATAAATTTCAAAGTTCGCGTTTTCAGCATACTATGAATTCACGATTTCATTCAAAACATGTTCTGACATCAAATGTATTATTATACTCTAAGTAGTATATATTATACTCTAAGAGTATTATCATACTCTATTATTTCCAAAAATTTGTTAAACTCATTCGTCAGTTTCTAACAAAGTGTTTTAAAAAAACTTATAACAATTCTTCCAAATTAAGTTAATCAGTTGCTTTTTAAAAGTTGGAACTGGCTTGTGATTACTAAATTCATGAGTTTGTCTTTCTTAATGAATTTTGTTCGGTAGCTCGCACTTTCTTCAGGATATGTTTAACCATGACCAAAGTTATGTTCGAACATGTTTAACCATGTTCGGATATGCTCAAAGATAGTTCGAGTATATTTAATCATGCTCAAAGCTAGTTGGGATATATTTAACAATGTTCGGATACGCTCAAAGTTTGTTCAAACAAGTTTAACCATGTTTGGATAGGTTCAAATATTGTCAGGATATATGTTTAATCGTGTCCAAAGTTATGTTCGAACATGTTTAATCATATTCTGAGATGGTTAACACTGCTTAAATTTATGTTTAACCATGGCCAGAGACATGCTCTGAAACATTCTTTTTCACTTGCATGAGAAAAGTATGTTATTTCAAAAATATTAACAGTTTAAGAAAAATAATGTTTTTTTGCATGAACGTAAATTTAAGGGTAGTATCTATCTATATAAATGTTTAAGTAAAAGCATACATCCACGACTACGTGTCTCTAAATATTCTTGTGTAAAATATATATATATACATATATATATATGTATATATATATGATGTATGTATATATATATATATATATATATATATATATATATATAACATACGTATGTATGTATGTATATGTATATGCATATATGTATATGTATATATATGTATATATATATACACACACATATATATATATATATATATATATATATATATATATATATATATATATATATATACATATACATATATATATACACATATGTATGTATAAAATTTATTAGTTTTAAAAATTATAGAAAGTTTACAAAGATGATAAAAAGTTTTACAAAGTTTTAACAAATATAAAAAAAAGTTTAACAAAATTTAAAAAAGTTTTAACAAAAAAGTTTTAACAAAAAAGTTTTACAAAAAATATATAAAAAAAGTTTTAACAAAAGTTTATAAAAAAAGTTTTAACAGAAATTTTTTTAACAAAAGTAAAACAAAATGTTTTAACAAAGTAAAAAAGTTTTACAAAAAAAGTTTTAACAAAAGTAAAAAAAGTTTTAACAAAAAAAAATTAACAAAAGTAAAAAAAGTTTTAAGAAAAAAAAAGTTTTAAGAAAAAAAGTTTTATAAAAAAAAAGTTTTAACAAAAGTAAAAAAAAAGTTTTAACAAAATTAAAAAAAAAAGTTTGTAAAAAATTTTTTTTTAACAAAAGTAAAAAAAAAGTTTTAACAAAAAAAGTTTAAAAAAGTTTTAACAAAAAAGTTAAAAAAGTTTAAACAAAAAAAAGTTTAAAAAATTTTTAACAAAAAAAAGTTAAAACGTTAAAAAAAGTTTTAACAAAAAAAGTTAAAACCTTAAAAAGAAAATTATAAATTAAAATTTTTACAAAAAATTTTAAAATAAAATAGTTTTAAATATGTTTTTTTAAATTCTGAAAGATTAAAAACCGTCAAAGTTATGAATGAACATGTTCGGATATGTTCAAATATAGTTCGGATTGTTTAAACATGCCCAAAGTTATGTTCGAATTTGTTTAATCATACTCTGAGATGGTTAACTATGCTTAAAGTTATGTTTAATTATGATTAGAGACATGTTCTGAAACATTCTTTTTTTTCGCTTGTATGAGAAAAGTATGT
The DNA here is from genome assembly GCA_963932465.1 of Maratus speciosus. Classification (NCBI taxonomy): domain Eukaryota; kingdom Metazoa; phylum Arthropoda; class Arachnida; order Araneae; family Salticidae; genus Maratus; species Maratus speciosus. The sequence continues at coordinate 516,312,273 of OZ010794.1, forward strand.
TATTTCAAAATTATTAACAGTTAGTTTAAAAAAATAATGTCTTTTACATCAACGTAATATATTTTTTTCCTAAAATACTATGATGCAGAAGATAGACGCCACTCTGTCTGCATTCCTAACATTCCACGACGCCCCCTGTCAATCAACTGGCGCCAGATTGTCTACAGGTATTGCCACAGGATGTCGTCATACCTGTAAGCTCGCTTCTGATTGGTTGTTAGCGGTCACGTGATCTGTTATCACTGACCTTGATCTCTAATCAGTGACCTTCATCTGCAGGTGTTAGACCCCGCGCACATCAGTTGTGTCTTGGATCTGGTGGATGAAGGTCGTATGTTCTTTAGCTCTCGTTTACCGGACATTTAGCTTAGTGCTCTGCGGTACTTTATCAGTAGAGATGGCAGCACTAGTCATTACGCATCGCTCAAATTTTGCTCCGATGGAAATGTAAATATTTAAGGAATGGGGTAAGCTAGAGCCTTGTGTCATATATGTTTCTCTTCTTCTTTAAATGCTGATTAAAATGATATATGGTATGTGCAGTTATGTGTAGGGGTTCAGGAGAAATCTGTAGTTAAACATTCTTCTTCTTTACTTTCGTTTTCTCCTTGAACCACGTTTTGCCACCTATTCAAATGCTTCTCGTGCCCCCTTATCTATATCAAAACTACTGAAACTTGATAAATTTAGATTCTACATACTCTTGTGATCTTTTTAATACCTAGTTTGTCCTTCCGGGCACAGTTTTTTACATAAAATTAACCCATTAAAGACCATGCACTTTATGTTTACTTCGAGCCATTTTCAAATTAAAGTGTTTTAAATATGCTTACAAGTTACACATAACTATTTGATAACTCAATAAAATGGCACATTTTGTGTCAATTAAACTCTGTAGATTATTTTGGTACTATTTTCATTGAGTTTTCATGAAGTTTTAAGCCTTAAATATCCAATTTAAAAAGTGAAGTTTTCATGTTTTTCTCCCATAGAGATAACATGGGAAAAAACAATAGAATTCCATTGCAATTTTGACCATGTTAAGTTACCTATTGTTTTTTTTTTTGTTTTGTTTTTTTTTTCATGGCTCATTTGCCCTTCACCATCTTCTTAGCTCTCTTCTAAGTCCTATCTTGTATCTCTAAGTCATTCTTTCTATTAATTTTAACATAAATTCTATAAATTACTTTCAAAATTTTGGAGCCATTTTCAAAAATGACATTTTTCAGTTCCTTCAAAAACAACTAAATCTTTCAGATAACTAAAATCTATTGTTTCATTCACCTATACTAAAGTACGTAGTTTATTTTAGTACCATTGGTTTTAAGTTAACGGTTAGTTTTAACCCTTTAAACTTTACATCATAAACTGCATTTTTTGAACATTTTCCCCATAGACTTAACATGGGTTAAACAATGGAATTCTATTGTCCTAAAATCTACCTAAAACTCTTCAAAATGATAATATATTGTATTTTTCACTTAGATAAGGCTATAAGCTTTAATTTGATACCTATTATGTCCAAAAATATTGATATTTACTATGCCAAATGATTATTTTAAAAAGTGTTCTTTTTTGTGATTTTTGATATCTGAAGTAACCCTCATTCCCATAGAGAAACATGGGTTTTTGGAGGCATATTCTATACTTTTAACGTAGCTTAATTTTTATGATCTCTTTATTATTTTGAAAAACTAACGCCAGATCTCGATATTTTGAACTTTTAGCTTTTCTCCGCCTCCACCCGTGTCTCTCTAGGTCAATTTGATATTTTTTAATTGATTTTTGAAAAAGTGTCATTTTTTTAAGAAACTTTTCCGATTTCCCATAGGAGTGTATTAGGTTGTTTACTTTTTTAATTTAATTTTTTAACTACTATTTATGTACCGATCTTTTACATATTTAAATATTCTGAAAGTTGAATCTTTACTCTTTTTAGCGGTACTATTTGTTTTAATACTGAATACCTAGAAGTATTTTTAATTTTAATTTTAAAATTGGTAATTTTTGATTTGGAGCGGTTGGGTGGACACTGGTTGCTCTCACACAATTCGTGTTCTGTAAGGGCAAGTCAATATTAATGCTTTAAAATAATTGAAAACTCAAGTAGGTTGCCTTCTCAAAAAATTTCTCAACGCTTTAAAATAATACATAAATTAATTATAATAAAAAACTAATAATGAACACTTAGCTATTTTTTTCAATGGCAACATGTATAGGAAGGTCTTCTCCAACTTTTAGCACAATAATTAACTACTAGGTTTGCCATCTAATCACTAAAACACGCCATTTTGTTTCTGATGGATGTATTTTACACTTGAATTATTGCATAAAAAGCTAAATAACTCGAAAAGTATTGGTCGTAGGGGTATTCTGCTGCACCAAAATCAGCTGCTTGCCGCCTAAGTGAACTTTTCCCCCCGTCTTTTCCACTATTCCGTTTACCTCTAGCACAATTAGGGGCCTGCCGGGGAGGGGTCAAATGTGGCTCTTCATTATAATAGCTTTTATTTTTGTTATTGTCATATATTTGACACTTTTTTATATACTACATTATTATTTCTACTGTCACCATCTTTTGCACCATTTTTTGCCTACCTCCCTTATCTATAACAGTTGCTACTTTTTTCCTAATTGGGCTAGAGACATGTTTTTTTCTAATTTACATTCATTTTCGACTGTTATAACAGTCCCAAATCACATTTTACACTTTTTATAAGTTGTTAAGGTTTTTCCTTAACATTGGCAACTTTTACAATTATTAAGAAATTTTTCTGGTTTTTTCTTGATTGTACTAGGGGTTGCACACAGTATTGCTCCCACTAAAATTATTTGACCTTGCACTCATTTCTAAGCTTAACATTGACTACTTTTTTATTATTTGAGTTATTCTTCTGATTTTTTCACTAGGATAACTCATATGGCATATTTTCTTGATCCCATTATACATTTTTACATTTAATATTTTTTATCCTTAACAATAGCAACTTTTTTGTTTATTGGGTTATTTCTCTGGTTCTTTCTGGAATGTACTGGAGGTTGCCAACAATTTTGTTCCCATTATAATTAATTGACCATACAAACATTTCTTTGCCTATCATTGACTACTTTTTTATTATTTGAGTTATTCTACTGATCATTGGGATTACTCATATGACATACATTCTGTTGTTACTGGATTACTATTCTGGTTTTTTCTTGAATGTACTGGAGGTTGCCAACAGTTTTATTCTCATTTTAATTATTTGACCTTGCACACATTTCTTGGCTTAGCATTGACTACTTTTTTTTTTTTTTTTTTTTTTTTTTATTTTATTTTATTATTATTATTTGAGTTATTCTTCTGTTTTTCATTGGGATTTCCCATACGTCATATATTCTTTCCCACTAATCACTACTACAATTAGCACTCATTTCTTTATTATTAGCAACTTTTTTTGATTACTGGGTTTAATGTAAACGATTATTAAATTTGAGTCATACCATGTCCTACATTCTTGTTCCCATTTACTATTTTACATTTAGCACTACATTGCTGTTGGCATTATCCTCTCTGTCTCATTTTACCCTCCTTGGTCCTTGGGAGGTCCCTGCACTGATTTTGGCGCACTTACATTTAAATTTTAAAGTTTAAATCTGTTATATTGTCTTTTACATTATCTTACAGGCAAGTCGGCGGGACCCTTGTAGTGTTGGATGAGTATTGTTTGCTTTCCTACTGCAGTACATTAAGAAATATTTTCCAAATGTTTTCCATCTGACAGGTCCACCCAATCTACCATTACTCCCTTTACTCCTTTTTTACTCCTTTTTTGGTTCGTTTATGGGAAATCGAGACTCGACGTGCAATACTCATACTAGAACAATATTGCTGAAGTTGTACATAACAGATCAACATTAAGAGTGATTAAATGCAAATTTGTGTACTAAATTACTTTCAATGATTTATAACAAATTATCAATATCAAAAATGTACATATGTAAATTTGTCTATTATTTAAAATTGAATTAAATTACATTTTATATTACATACTATATTATATAATTCTTTATATTGTACATAATTACGAATTCCTCATCAAAATTTAACGCTACAACTCCTGTGAAAAATAGTGAGATAATGTATACATGCAGTAATGCATTTTTCACAGGGGAACAATGTTATTGGTAAAAGAGTAGTAACTGATAATTAATAATTTAAGTGTATGGTCTTGGTGGCACGGGAGCAATAGCACATACTTCCCTCTTTTCTCCCATTAGTAATGGTTTTACTATCACTATTTTTTTTTTTTTTTTTTTTTTTTTTTTTTAATTCAAAATTACCCCCCATTTGGCAATTTAATTTTATTCTAAGTCATCTTCGGTGGTTACGACCACTGGTTTTTGCTTTTAACTATCTATTTCCCTTTCCTTCAAAGATGTGTGGCAGGGGCCTAGTGGCTCCCCGATCCAGTTACAATATAACTTTCAGATATAAATATACTAAATAAATAATTCTCACGAAATAATAGATTATAAAAAGTCCAAAATAAAAGTGGAATAATGAATAAGTCACAAATACAAGAAGAAAGCTCTTTAATAGGCGAACATTCATATGAAATAGGTAGCTCGGAACCGACGCTCCTACAAATATTTCACGAATACAGTCAGAAATTAAAAAATAAAAAGAAGAATAAATTAAATAAAGAACAAAACGAACTTAAAATAGCAGAGTACAAAGAAAAATTAGAATGTGCTCTGATGAAAAGTGACGAAATTGAGCAAAACTTGAAGGAAAAAGAACATGAAATAATGGAGTTGAAAGAAATCGTAGAGGAAAAAGAGAGAATGATGATACAACTGGATCAGACAATCCAAGAATTAGAAAATCAGTTAATAACTGCCCAGGCGACTCCAAAGCCACAGAGAGTAAAGGATCTTGTGGAGCATGAAACTGAAGGATCATTTGATTCCAGTATATCAATACACTCAACACCAAGATTAAATACTAAAGACCTTCCAAAAAATCTGACAACATATTCAGAACCCATGGCAAAATTAATGTCGCTGGAACAATTGATAGATAGCTACAGCAAGACGAAGAGCACTCATGCTAAAGGAGCGTCTAGTATGGCAGAAAAATATCTCATCAAAATAAAACAAAAAATAAGAGAATTAGATGACAACAAAAATAATCTGGAAAAAAGAGCGGAACAGCAGGAAAAGATGATTAGAGAATTAAAGGAGAAGAGTAGAAGAACGGGGACAGGAAAATCGGGCAGACATGACTTAAAAACTACAGAAGAAAGAGCAAGTCAAATATCTATACAAGAAGACAACACACAAAATTCCTCAATGTCGACTCAAGATTCTCCGGAGGAAGTAGCCACGCCGAGGTATGGTGAACTTGCTATAAAGAAGATGACAATGACTCAAATGATAGAGATTTATAAATCACTTACAAGAAGTAGAAGAAGAGGTGATTGTGAAGAAGCTAAAAAATACCTAGACAAAATTATCTTTAAAGCAAGTGAAATGGTGAAAGACCTTGAAATACAAAGAGAAGAAAATAATAGAATAACGGCGAATCTCAACACCGTCAATAAGGTGACGTTAGATCAACGTCAAAAAATCCTTGAACACGAACAAATCATAAAAGATCAATTAGAAACGATTAAGAAGTTGCAAGAACAGCCCACTCTAACAAATGAATTGGAAAAATGCAATAAAGAATTGAATGAACTACTAGAAAAAGAATTAAAATACAAAGAAGAAATAGAAAAACAATTAAAAGAAATAAGAAACAAAAATAAAGTAATAGAAGACTTAATTCAACAGCAAAATACAGAAGAAACGATACCTTATACTAGAATCATCTTGGAAGAACTTAAAAAGATAAGAGAAAAAATAGAAACAGTAGAGGAACAACAACCAATCATAAAATGCAATAATATAGAAGAAAACATACAGGCAAATACAGATAATTCACTATATTCGGAGGTGGCTGCAATACCTAAGAAGACAACAATTCCAACGGTACATGCACAGTATTCAAAAGCAGCTATCCTGATAACTCGGCAGAAAAACACGAATATGTCGCTCAATGACATAAAAATCATGCTAACAAGAGAAACTAGAAACACAATTGAATATAAACAAATATATTGTGAACTTGCCAAAAACAAAAATACACTAATAATTAAAACGTTTAGTGATGAAAACACGAATAAGCTGCTTGAGACGATTGAGAAGATAGAAACCCTAAAAGACATTGTGGATATAGAATATAAGGCTGCGGATCTCCGAAAACTGATTCTTTTAGGGATCCCGACATATATGGATCCACAAGAAATAATAACCAATCTAAAAAATCTTTATGATTCAGATATTCCAATAAACTACATTAATAGAAAACAAAGAGAAAAAGCTTCAACATACCAACTAATTTTTGAAGCAGAAGCTCCAGTTGCGATTCATCTACTGAGACAACGAAAGATCGTCATGGGATTTACATCGGTCAGGATTGCACCTTACCAACCTATATTAAGATGTAAGAACTGTCAATCTTTCGGACACGTGGATCAGAATTGCCGACAATCTCCAACGTGTGAATACTGTGCAGGACGCCATGATCAAAAATATTGTTATTACAGAAATAAACCACAACAACACAGATGCAGAAACTGCATGGGGAATGCGAGTGACTTCCCGCATGCAACTAGTTCTAGTGAATGTCCGACTTTACAATATTTAATACTACAGCGAAGCAATCTAGCACAAATAAATAAAATAAATTCGATATAGGCAGAAACTGTGCTGGAACAAATAGCGACTTCCCGCATAGATCGAGTTCATCAGACTGTCCAACACTACAGTACTACCTGTCACAGAGAAATAAAAATATACAAATTAATCAAGAAAGTTCAATCCGATAAATGAAGAAATAAATAATTCTAATAACTCAACAAACTCAAACAACTCCAATACTCAAAATGGAAATTTAACAGTAAACCAAGAACAAATAATAACAGAAATTCTGAATAACCCTGCAAAACCACAGAAAATATATATTCCAAATGAACTAACCTTTATTCAAATTAATCTACAGGGATCAAGTTCTGCAACATCAACCCTAATGGGATTTGCAAATCAGCATAAAATACTAGTTCTTCTATTACAGGACTTTTACTACTATAACGAAGCCATATGGTCAATTCCGTCAAATTGGCAAGCATTTATCTCAGAAAATAAAACAGCGGCAGTTGTGGTAACTCGAAAGGACGTGGAAGTGATAGAGACATATAAAGACGATAATGCAGTATTCGTCAATCTTACTACTGAATCCGGCAAGATCACAATAGGCTCTGTGTATGCCAGACCAAAAGGTGATTTCAGAGGTGATATGAAGTGGCTGGACTTCTTCGAACCATTGAATCACATCATAATAGGAGGAGACCTCAATGTCCACTTGTCACTTTTAGGATATCAGAAAGAAGATGAACGGGGAAAAATTTTGACATACTTACTATTATCTAATAACTTAACTCTGATCAATGATATAGAGGCACCTCATTCATTTATAGGACAGCCGAATCGTCCCATGAAGGGGAATCCAGATGTAACCCTTTGTACACAAGACCTGGTGGACTGCGTGGACTCATGGTATGTAGATGACACAGTAGAGAGCACGTCGGACCACAGGTATATCAGATTCTCATTAAATCTTAAACCAGTTATTCTAGACCTTAAAAGATTTAAAACAAGATACTCAAATTTAAAAAATTTAATTACATCTTGAAACCGAAAATTAATAATTTACTTAAATCCTTATCTGATACTAAAACTCGACTAGAACTGGATGAATGGCTTGATGGTTTTAACCAAGTAATTCTAGACACCTGTAAATCCTCACTAAAAACAAAAAGTTTCAAATTATATCCAACATTTGACTGGTGGACAGCAGAGCTGAAGGTCCAGCGAAATAAAATCTCAGCATTACGGAAAAGATTTAAATCAACAAATGACCCAAAGTGGAGAACCCTCCTACAAAGAGAAAGAGCAATATACAAAAAACGTATAAAACAACAAAAAACTAAATCATGGCAGAGTTTCTGCTCTAAAACAAAAGACAAATTTGGCCAAGCCTTTAAAATAGCAATGAATAAAAGACTCAAAAATAATCATTTCATACACACAACACTACAGGGTTCAACCCCATATACTACAAAATTAGACACTTTCAACATATTACTTAACCACCATTTCCCAATACATCAAAACCCGGATCCACCTCTCATGGACCCAGCGGCAGAGGAAGATCTTCCCCCCCCTCCCCCCCTAATATCTTTTAAAGAAATAAAATCAGCACTTAATGAGCAAAATAATTTAAAAGCCCCTGGATTTGATAAAATTGATGCATTTATTATTAAAAACATATACAATAATTTTAAACATCTAATACGTGACTTATATAACAAATGTCTTACTCTTAACTACTTTCCTAAATCATGGAAAATAGCAAATGTGATCTTCTTCGCAAAACGTAATAAAAATCCACGCCAACCTTCCTCCTATAGACCCATTTGTCTCCTTCCCATGCTGGGAAAAATCTATGAGAGGATCCTAAAACGAAGAATTAATCACTACTTAGAAAAATTAAATGTTCTTCACGGGGCCCAGTATGGCTTCCGTGAGAACAGAAGCACAATTCAACTGTTAAACAAATTAAAACATAAAGCAAAAACGTATCTTGAAAAATATAAATACTGCAGCATTATCTCATTCGACATTGTAGGGGCGTTCGACAATATCGATTGGGTCACTTTGGGTCAACAAATTAACGAATTACCAATTCCGCAATATTTAAAATGTATCCTTCTTAGCTTCTTATCCGAACGAGAACTAATAACAAATTATTTATCAAATAACATTAAAAGACCAACTTATCAAGGCTGTCCACAGGGGTCGTGCCTTCGGCCGCTTCTGTGGCTAATCATAGCAAATATAATCTTAATAAACTTTTACAGTAAATTCGAAGACCTGTATGTTTTTTGCGATGACTTCAATATGGTTGTCAAAGCGAGGAGCAGACTCATCTTAGAGACCGAAACCAACCAAAAAATAAAACTTTTTTATAATATTTGCAATAACTTAAATTTACAGATTTCAAAGGAAAAAACGACTTTTATTATGTTGGGGAAAAACACTTTGGATAAACGTCCACCAACCTTTAAATTGGGTAACTATACCATCAAGCCATTAAAGGAAATAAAAATTTTAGGGATAATTTTCCAGAGTACTTTAAAATGGGACAAGCACATAACTAGCATAAAAAACAAAATTTTACAGCTAACCTCATCCATTAAACGGGTCTTCTCGGCTACTTGGGGGGTGGACAGAGGCTATCTTAGAACCTGGTACATAGCAGTACTAGAAAAAATTATAGATTATGGTTCGGAGGTGTGGTTTGGAGACCTCAGGATAAAAGATAAACGCGCTCTCCAATCCATCCAAAGAACTTGTCTCACGTCAATAACCAAAACATATAAAAATGTTGCAACACATACGTTACAGGTCCTATTAGGAATACCACCAATTTTAATAACACTGGAATATAAAAATCTAAAATACAATATTTTACACAATAAAAACTTATTACTTAAAGAACCCAAACCAATATGTAAAGATGATATAGAAAATAAAATCCTAAAATATGAAATAAATCCGGAAATTCATTTAAATAACTTAATAGTTACAGACAAAATTATCACAAAAACTAATCTTATTTCGATTTACACAGATGGTTCTAAGGTGGACTCTGGCACAGCATATGCAATGGTAGCCTACAATCATAACATTAAAATTTATGGAAAAACAGTCAAACTGAGAGCAGAAAATTCAATCTTTCAGGCGGAGCTGCACGCAATAATTTCGGCAATTAATTGGGCCATTAACTCCCCTTATACAAAATTCCAAATATTAAGTGACAGTCAATCTACTATTAAAGCCTTATACAATTTATTTCCAACTAACCCCTCAATTTATTACATCCATAATTTAATTACACAAAATCAAAATAAAATTTTTTACATTACATGGATAAAAGGCCACATTGGCATAGCGGGTAATGAACTGGCGGATGAGCTGGCGAATGATGCCGCCCAGTACTGCGACCTACCAGTGGATCGAGGAGTTAAATTGCCTCGGTCCTATCTTATAAAATGTATTCGAACCCAATTACTGGACAGGTGGCAGTACAACTGGGATCACTCAGGGGGTGGCAGATATACGCACGGGCTGGTACCAAAAGTTCAGAACCAAATAATTTCAAAAGATAAAGTATCTATTTACTTTTTAACAGGCCGCGGCAGCTTCCCGTCTTTCCTTTATAATATCGGCAAAAAAGATGACGACCTTTGTAAATGTGGTGGTCGAGGAGACCCGATGCATTACATTTTCGGCAACTGCAAATTCATGAAGTTTAAATTTCACAGAACAGAAACGACAATCCTTCAGGACATCCTAAAAATAATTAATGACCCGGCACAACTTAAAAAACTTTATGCTAACTACGATATTCTCAATAGCCATTATTCTTTTATTCAATATAAATACATTCAATAATTACCTCTTCTGATTGCCTGTGGTGGACATGTCATGGGTCCACGTGGTGTATGGAAGGGTGTTTTTGAGATTGTTTTATTTTTAAGAACTTAAATACCACTAGAAATATTGTAAATATGTATAAATATTTTTGTTTAAAAGGGTGAAAAAAAGGGGAAAAAAATATTTCTTATCAAATGAAAAGATGAGTGTAAATACTTAAATTTTTTTCAAATAGTACGTAAATTCCAAAACATATAAATCATAATCGTAATATATTTCTAGGCTCGCCCTGAAACAATAGGGTAGCCAATTGTGATTGGTAAAGAATCGCCATCTTAAATAATCATAAATTTTCACAGGCGGTCCGGGGACACGGCACTTGCCTCTTGTGCTCTCTTCGGCGTGTCAGGCGGGTCGTTCTGAAGTATTCTTTCCCGGAGACTGGGGTTCTGGGCTTGTTTCCGCAGGTAGTAAAACTTTTCCCTGCCCTGGGCTTGGGGGTTACACCTAACCATAAGCCAAAAGCGGGTTCCCAGGGTGGGTGCTGACTTACTTACTTACTTTATCGTACCTTTTACGGCATAAAATTAACTAAAGTTACCGTCGACTTTTCAGTTTCATGCTATTTTCAATGACTCTGCTTGCTTCAATCAACAAAAGGTATGTATAATTATTTTGTCTTTTAAGTGTAATGTTTGTCTAGTGTTTCTTAAAACAAAAAAGTTTTAATAAACTTATAACAATCCTTTCAAAATGTGTCTTTCAATTTATTTATTTGCTTTATTAAACTGAACTTAAAATTTCACATTCTACATTACTTAATTCAAAACATGTTCTATCATTCTCGATATTCAACTTGTGTTTCACAAGTTTTGCTTTCATTAGTTTTATCTGTGATTTCATTTAAAAAAACAATTGTTGAAAAAATAAACTCGAAAAATATATTTTCAAACAATGTGATTTGTTTAACATATTATTTCTAACAACAAAACTAAAAATATGTCATTGAAGTTAGCCATTTACTTTTTTCTAAATTAAAACTGACTCAAAATTCATTGTTAAAAGCTATTTTTGTCACGTAGCAATCAGATTTTTCTCACTCATATGTTTGATAATTTAGTTAAAGACATCTACTTTCAGAGTATTATCTAAAAGGTTTATTCTGTTTTCAAATAAACATCTTTCTATTTCAAAGTATTTTAATAACAACATCTGTTAGTTTGTAAACAAAATTAATGAAAACTTTCGTTAAAAAGTTGTCTTTGGATTAAAGAACAACTTAAAAATATCTATTTGTGTTTCAACCTTTTTAAGAAAATCAAGCGTTATTCTTTTAAAAACTTGAAAAATAAATGCAATTTAATTTATGATAACATTAGTTTAATTTAATGAGAGACATTTATTCATGCAACTGAAACGGTTAATGAACGTTTAAAACAAATCTTAGTTATGTTTGAAGCGATCTTTCTTTAACCCATTCGGAACCATGAGCGCATATGCACCCACGAAAGTACTTAAAACGTTTGAATTTGATATCAGTAAAAAAATAGAAGTAAAATTGATTGTATTTAATTACGTGATTTTTGTGATTTACAAAGTTAATTGAAATAATTAATACAAAGTAGTGCCAAACGAATAAAATTCATGAAAAAAAATGCTGGTTCTGAACAGGTTAAAAGCTGAGAAAAAGCAATAATAGCATTCTTTTCTTTTAGCAGAAAATATCTGTTTATTTCATCAATTTTAGTAAAAACTCATTATAAAAAAAAATTAATACAGTCTCCAAAAAATAAAAAAAATAATTTCTCTTAATTGGAATCTTGATTTTTGATGTATAAAAAGGAAAAAAAGATTTATATTTGAATCGAAAGATACTCTTTTTATTTTAAACTAAAAATAAAAAAGATTTATCTTCTATTCTTAATTGAACATCTTTGTTGAGATAAGAAACATGGTGATAGGAAATGTCTGAAAACTATTTTTTTTCTTTTTGCCTAAAGCAATACATAGTTTTCATAGTTGAACGCTATGAGAGATTGCATCCCACAGGAGATGCTAAAAGATAAAACACCCCTTCTAAAACTCGCCAGAGGGGTGAGCGTTTCAAAAGTTGCTTGATAACAAACATTATCTACAATTGTTATTTCAACTAACGTGTGAAACTATGGACTGGCTTCCCATTCGTTTAAAGCTTCGCTAGTTTCAGCAAATCGAAGGGTCTAAAAGTGATGTCATTGAAAACAAAATAATATCACAACATTGTAAAACTTCATTCGGAAATCATTTGCGGACTGTTATTTTCTATATTTTGCTAGCGTGTTTTCAAGACCGGGAATTCAATGAAGATTTTCAATTTTGAAGAAGTAAGTTTTTGCTTTGATATGTTGGAAAATTTTGTTTAAAAAAAAATCCACTACTAAAAGTTAATACTTAAAAGCTTCTTTAAATAGTTATTTTACTAGTTAAAAACATTTATCTAATTGCCTACATTGTTATTTGTTAAAATATATTATCATTAACCTTTTTTGGTATAAGATTCAAACTATCAAAAGAACTTGTTCGTTCTATTTGAAAAGAGTTCAGTAGCTCGCGCATTTAAAATTATTTCTCCAAATTAGTAGATAAGATTAAACGTAAGAAAATTCATAGCTTTCACATCAATTTACTGTTAACTTGAAAAAATATATTCCTTCATTAGTAACTAATAATAAAATAAAATAAATAAATAAAGTACAAACCACTTTTTCTAAAAATAAAATAAAACTTTGCGTTATCTATCATTTAAATATCTTAGTTAAAAGCAGTAAAATACTAATTGATACAATACCGGCAAGAAACATCGTTGATGCGCAATCGTATGGTTACACACAGAATAACCTTTCACTATATATATAGAAACCACTTGTCTCGTAGGAGACATGAGAGAAAACTAGCGATTACAACTACTTCGCATTCTTTTAGATAAAACACTTAAGAAAATTCAAAAGCTTTCACGTAAATTTCTGTTAACTTGAATATATATGTATATATATATATATATATATTATCTTTCATTAGTAACTAATAAAAAAAATATAAAGTTCATACCACTTTTTCTAAAAAACAAAACTTTACTTCCTTAGTCACTGAAAATGTCTTAGTTAAAAGATTAAAACTAACTTGCATTCTTATAAATAAAATATATATATCTCAAAATAAGTAGTTAAAAAAACTAATATAGAAAGCATATTTATATGATGAAACAACGGGTTGCAATAATGTGTCCTCTCCGAGCGAGATTTGATAATGATCAAGTATTTCACCTGTCCAGGAAAAAAAAAATCGGGGATGTACTGATACAATCTATTTTCTTGAAAGGGAGTGTGTTGCAGTGTATGGGTTCAAAACCTGTAATTCTAAAGGTATGTTTTCTTTACAAAACCGTAATGGAATTTGTGTATATGATTCTTTGGATACTCAGAGAAATCGAATAAGCTTGCATGATGTTCCATATCATCCGAAACATTCTTAGTGTGTATATGGTAACACAATGAGTTCGTGTCGTTGAAAATTAGCTTTACATCATCTTTATACTCTTTTTAATAAAATCATAGTGAAATTTATACATTAGAAGTTTAGGCAATTCTAAGATTGTAAATCCAACATAAATCGGTCGATTCAAAAGTATGTTATTTTTAAGCCTTTCCACAGCACTTAGGTCTTCATCTTATGTTAAATATGCTTTAAACTAGGTGAAGTCATTAATTTTCAACTCTTTTTCAGTGTTGCAAAGCACAATATTTCTCCTTTTTCCAAAAACAGTTGTTCATTAATTTAAAAAAGTTCTTTTCTTAGTTCAAAAAAAAAAATCATCATCAAAATCATCATCATCAAAAATCAACATCACAGGTGAGTTGAAAATCCTACCAAGAGAGGGCGCTGGTGTTCATGCCCTCAGGTGAAAGCGATGGTGCTGCCCCCTAGGTTCGACTCTTGACCAATCAGAAGCAAGCTCCTTATCTGGATGAAGCCGGTTGTTGCACGCTTCTTCGTTCATTAGCCCGGTGGATGTCACAGAGGTAGGACGTGTCTCGATGCTGCTCCGTGGTAAGTATTTTTTTAATTGCATGCGATCTTTTCTAATCATTCCTTTGTTCTACCTTCCTCTTACAACAGACTTTCCTTCATTAACACTCTTCTTACAGTAGACTTTTATTGATTCATTATACTTTAATTGATTCATTAACATTATCCTTTGTTCTAACCCCTCTCTTACAGTACACTTTTCATTCTCTCTTCTTTGTTTTAACCCCTCTACTATAGCATGACGCGTGGGCGCCTGTCTGTCTCGACTCCGCCCACCTGTCCATCACTTTCTTATCTCCCTAACCTGTCAATCACTCGACCCCTCCCACCTGTCAATCACTCAACCCCACCCACCTGTCACTCATCCTTGCTCCGGGCTCCGCCTGGTGGCATAGAACCGGCTTTTTCCTTCTACTATCAGGCATAAGAAAAGTGGAAGAAGAGAACCATGAACATTTAGAACAAAAAAAAAAAAACCTGTTTATTGTTCATATAAAACATAAAAATGCAGTGGAAAACAATTTTCAATGTTTTAACTCTTAAAATATATCCATAGTTACAGTAATACATACTAGTACTAGTATTATTCAAAGAAGAATAAAAAATGTCGAATGTATGAAATGTCAAGTTTGAGTAGCTCCGCCCCGAAAAACGCCTTTAAATGGATTTATGTATTTTACACACATTTGTGAAAATAATTACATGTTATATCTAATGTTCATTTTCGGCATTTATATAAGATATACGTGCAAATATGGGAAATTTTTGACAGTAGCACATATAATTAGTAAATTATAAGCATCAGTATAACTTTGAGCCGGCTCAAAGTTAACCTGAAAATGGGGTAAAATGATAGTGCCTTCTTATTTTACATTTTATTAACTATTAATAAATGAATAATCACAAAATATTAACACATTTACAACATTTAGATAATAATATGTCTTATAAATGAGTATATTGTTACTTACTATGAAAATTTAATTGGATTAAAACAAATTCAAAATTAACTTGAAAACAGTATTTTACAAAAATAGTTAGATGATGCAATTAATTGCGCAAAATGTTGCTAATTTATTTTCTAAAATAAAGAGTAGAAATCCCAGCTTAGAACCTTGCCAACAGAGCACAGTTCTGGAGTTTATTTAGTCTTTTAGAGTCAAAAATATTGAAAAATAAGAGGTGGTGCAAAGTTACACCCCGTGGTTCAAAGTTACCCTGATTGACTGTATTGTATTCAGTTACTTTTTTTATCTCACTCTCACTTCTAAAAGGGTGTCTCATTATATTTAAACACCCTGTGTATTACTTTTCATTCTATTTTTTAAAACTTTATATTGCATGATAGTCATTATCTACCTGAAATTTTTACAAATATTTCATGTTATATACTTGTGAGTATAAAACTTTTGAGTATATACGCATAAAATCAGTGAATTAAATATTATTTTAGAACATTTTGTAATAAGGGTTTTCCCGTTAGAAAAGTGAAAGAAAATCTAATGCAAGTAGTTAGTTTACATTAATGCAACGCCTTGAGGATATTGAAGTTCTTTAATTTGGAAATTGATAAGAAAAAAGTATTTTTACTCAGTATTTTCTTTCATGCCCAAGCCCATTACACAGCACTCGCAATTCAGCAAATTCTTTGTTTTTCATACAGCTGCATAAATTTTAGCTACATTGCGCGGCAATTTCTTTATTTAAATAAATATTCTTGCTTCATCAACTTAGCATGCAATTCTTTAGAATTAAGTTATTGTGTGGTTTCAGTTAGGGGAGACCGGGGGTAGTTGGCTACAGGGGTAAGTAGGCGCAGTCCTCATAAATCGCCTGTTTGTGGATAGATTGCGCAACCAGTCACAAAGTACCTTTCTTCTTGCGTTTTACAATCCTCATTGCAGTTTTGCAGCATTACCTACGTGCAGTGGACATTTATTACGATTTTTCTGTTTTTTGCACTCATAAGTAATTTTTTGTTGCTTCATTCTTTTTCTAATTTCTAATAGTTATCTTAATAATTGCGATTTAACTTGTGCAGTTTTTCTTAGTGTATGATTAATTGTACCTACCCCATATGTGATTTACTTGGATTATTTATGCTTAGATAGTTACGTGTCCTTTTTGTGAAGAAATTTATTATGGGTCTAGTAGGCACATTGAACACGGGGAAAGTTGGCTCGGTGTCTGGTGTGTGCTGGTAGTTTGAAAAACAGCAAACACCGAGAAAAGTGATTGAAATGCAAAAATTTGGTCACATGAGGCTTGCCCAATCGGAAACACTCGATTTTTTAATTATGACAATGTAACTCTGATGATGATATAGAGTAGAATAGAAGTTACTCAATGTTAATGTTTTATTCATTATTTTTATGTCTGTATAATTTAGAATGTACATTGTACGGTGATAACGCCTTTGTTTAAACTTACTGGTAATGATGAAATTGATTTCTCTTAACTGCGTGTCTCATTTGAGTTTCATTTAAATTTTTATAAAGCGTGTGTCAACTTACCCCATAGGTATAGGCAACTTGCCCCGTGACGGCTTAGGTTGGCGCACAATTTTCTTTTTACTTTAGGCTTCTGCTAAACATAAACTACAAAAGCTACAAACTCAAAACTACGGGTATTTATAGCCCAATGCCTGTTCTCCAAAAGTACTGTTAAAGTTTCATAAAAAACTTAAACAAAAAATTAATAAAAGTTAATAACTAAAAACTGCGCCTACTAGCCCCGGTCTCCCCTACTTTTAGGTAGCTTTCATTACAAAAAGCTACCTATTGCAGCCGTTCGGAGGAAAGCGATTTCAAAAAATTTTGGTATATTTTCATCGACCATGACCCCCAGACCCCGAAACCACCGTCCGTTCAAAATTGATATATATATATATATATATCCATATATATATATATATATATATATATATGTATATATATATATGACCTATGTCACACTGTAACTCTCGTATTTATGAACCGATTTGGATATAATTTGGTGTGTACATAGTACACACCAATATCTCAACCGAGTTCGTTGGCCAGCTTCATCCGCCATTTTGTTTCAAAATGGCGGCCATTTAAAAATTTTTTAAAAATTTAAAATTTGAAATGTGGTACCAAAAAATTAAAATTGGAAAAATATTTTTTTCTTATGTATTTGAACTTTATACAAAGACTCCGGGGCAGTTTTTGTTTCGTCTATATCTTAAAAAATGGCTGAGTTATAGCATTTTGAATTTCTAGCGTGGCTGACATTTTGAAACGTCCTGAATTTTGTCACGCGATAAAAGGCGTATTTATGAACCGATTTGGATGTAACGTCGTTTATACATAGTACGTACCAATGTCTCGACCGAGTTCGTCGGCCAGCTTCATCCGCCATCTTGTTTTAAAATGGCGGCCATTTAAATTTTTAAGAAAAATTTAAATTTGAAATGTGGTACCAAAAAATTGTAAATTGAAAAAATATTTTTTTCTTATGTGTTTGACCTTGATAAAAAGATTCGGGAGCAGTTTATGTTTTGTCTGTATCTTAAAAAATGGCTGAGTTATAGCATTTTAGGTAGCTTTCTTTACAAAAAATCTACCTATTGCAGCCGTTCGGAGGAAAGCGATTTCAAAAAATTTTGGTATATTTTCATCGATCATGACCCCCAGACCCCGAAACCACCCTCCGTTCAAAATTGATATATATATATATATATATATATATATATATATCTGACCTATGTCACACTGTAACTCCCGTAATTATGAACCGATTTCGATGTAATTCGGTGTGTACATAGTACATACCAATGTCTCGACCGAGTTCGTTGGCCAGCTTCATCCGCCGTTTTGTTTCAAAATGGCGGCCATTTAAAATTTGTAAAAAAATTTAAAACTTAAAATGTGGTACCAAAAAATTAAAAATGGAAAAATATTTTTTTCTTATGTATTTGACCTTTATACAAAGATTCCGGAGCAGTTTTTGTTTCGTCTATATCTTAAAAAATGGCTGAGTTATAGCATTTTGAATTTCTAGTGTGGCTGACATTTTGAAACATCCTGAATTTTGTCACGCGATAAAAGGCGTATTTATGAACCGATTTGGATGTAATTCAGTGTGTACATAGTACATACCAATCTCTCGACCGAGTTCGTTGGCCAGCTTCATCCGCCATTTTGTTTCAAAATGGCGGCCATTTAAACTTTTTTTAAAAATTTAAAATTAGAAATGTGGTACCAAAAAATTGACAATGAAAAAATATTTTTTTTTATGTATTTGACCTTTATACAAAGATTTCGGAGCAGTTTTTGTTTCGTCTATATCTTAAAAAATGGCTGAGTTATAGCATTTTGAATTTCTAGCGAAGCTGACATTTTGAAACGTCCTGAATTTTGTCACGCGATAAAAGGCGTATTTATGAAACGATTTGGATGTAACTTCGTTTATACATAGTACATACCAATGTCTCGACCGGGTTCGTTGGTCAGCTTCATCCGCCATCTTGTTTAAAAATGGTGGCCATTTAAATTTTTAAGAAAAATTTAAATTTGAAATGTGGTACCAAAAAATTAAGAATTGAAAAAATATTTTCTTCTTATGTGTTTGACCTTGATAAAAAGATTCGGGAGCAGTTTTTGTTTCGTCTATATCTTAAGAAATGGCTGAGTTATAGCATTTTGAATTTCTAGCATGGCTGACATTTTGAAACGTCCTGATTTTTCTCACGTAATAACAGGCGTATTTATGAACCGACTTGGATGTACCATGATGTGTACATAGTACATACAAATATCTCGACCGAGTTCGTTGCCGGCTTCATCCGCCATCTTGTTTCAAAATGGCGGCCATTTAAAAAATTTAAAAAATAAAAAAAATTAAATGAGATACCAAAAAATTGGAAAGTGAAAAATATTTTTTTTGTATGTGTTTGACCTTAATACAAAGATTCCGGAACAGTTTTTCTTTCGTCTATATCTAAAAAAAATGACTGAGTAATAACATTTTGAATTTCTCTTGTGGCTGACATTTTAAAACGACCTGATTTTTGTCACGCGATAACAGGCGTAATTATGAACCTATTTGGATGTAACTTGGTCTGTACATAGTACATACCAATGTCTCGACCGAGTTCGTTGGCCAGCTTCATTCACCAACTTGTTTCAAAAGGGTTGCCATTTAAAAAAATTAAATTTAAAATTCAAAATGAGGTATTAAACAATTGGAAAATGAAAAAGATTTTTTTATGTGTTTGGCCTTGATACAAAGATTCCGGAGCAGTTTTTGTTTCTGAAAATTTGTTCTTTTGTTTATATCTTAAAAAATGGTTGATTTATAGCACTTTGAATTTCTAACATTGCTAACATTTTGAAACAATCTTGTATTTGTCACGCGATAACACACGTATTCGCCTATTTCGATGTAAGAAGGCATGTGGATAGTATACATCAACACCTCGACCAAGTTCGCTGGCCAGATTCAGCAGCCATCTTGTTTCAAAATGGCGACCATTAAATTAAAATGTATATATATATTTAAAGTGAGGTGCAAAAAAATTAGAAATTGAAAAAGGTTTCTTTCTTAAGTATTTGACCTTGATATAAGGATTCAGGAGCATTTTTTGTTTGTCTTTACCTTAAAAAATGACTCAGATATAGCAGTTTCAATTTCTATTGTGGGTGACATTTTGAAAAATCTGATTTTTTGCATTCGACAGCACTCCTATACATTAACCGATTCCGATGTGAGTGAGCATGTGCACAGCAAT
This sequence comes from Maratus speciosus, assembly GCA_963932465.1. NCBI lineage: Eukaryota > Metazoa > Arthropoda > Arachnida > Araneae > Salticidae > Maratus > Maratus speciosus. The sequence continues at coordinate 516,332,674 of OZ010794.1, forward strand.
TACTAAGGTCTCGACCAACTTCACTGGTTAGCCTCATCCACCATGTTGTCTTAAAATGACAGGCACTTTAAGAAATTGCCGAATTTGGCAGCCAAATATATGTTACATTAAAGAAAAGCAGCTTGGATAAAGCTGACTAATTTCGCGAAATTCTCATTCATTATATTGATAAAAATTAGTATTCAATCTCCTATATTCAGTTTCCAGTAAATTGAGCTTCGTGTGTTTGAATGATATAATTTGGCTTTTTTTTTAAATAAGGATTATGAAAGCTACCTCTTCCTCCCGGCACTGGCCGGAAGGACTTTTGAATATCTAGCGTGGCTGACATTTCGAAACGTCCTGATATTTGTCACGTGATAACAGACGTATTTATGGACCGATTTCGATGTACCTCGGTGTGTACATAGAACATACAAATATCTCGAACGAGTTCGTTGGCCAGCTTCATCCGCCATATTGTTTCAAAATGGCGGCCGTTTAAAAAATTTAAAAAATTTAAAATTTAAAATGAGATACAAAAAAATTGGAAAATGAAAAAGATTTTTTTTTGTATGCGTTTGACCTTAATACAAAGATTCCGGAACAGGTTTTGTTTTGTCTATATCTAAAAAAATGGCTGAGTTATAGCATTTTGAATTTCTATTGTGGCTGACATTTTAAAACGACCTGATTTTTGTCACGCGATAACAGGCGTATTTATGAACCGATTTGGATGTAACTTGGTCTGTACATAGTACATACCAATGTCTCGACCGAGTTCGTTGGCCAGCTTCATTTGCCATCTTGTTTCAAAACGGTTGCCATTTAAAAAAAAGTAATTTAAAATTTAAAATGAAGTATTAAAAAATTGGAAAATGAAAAAGATTTTTTTTATTTCGTTGGCCTTGATAGAAAGATTCTGGAGCACTTTTTGTAACTGAAAATTTGTTCTTTTGTTTATATCTTAAAAAATAGTTGAATTATAGCACTTTGAATTTCTAGCATGGCTAACACTTTGAAACGATCTTGCATTTGTCACGCGATAACACACGTATTCGCCTATTTCGATGGAAGAAGGCATGTAGATAGTATACATCAATATCTCGACCAAGTTCGTTGGCCAGCTTCATCAGCCATCTTGTTTCAAAATGGCGGCCATTAAATTAAAAAAGATTATATTTAAAGTGAAGTGCAAAAGAATTAGAAATTGAAAAAGGTTTCTTTCTTAGGTATTTGACCTTGATATAAGGATTCAAGAGCATTTTTTGTTTGTCTTTATCTTAAAAAATGGCTCAGATATAGCAGTTTCAATTTCTAATGTGGGTGACATTTTGAAAAATCTTATTTTTTGTCTGCGACAGCACTCGTATATATCAACCGATTCCGATGTGAGTGAGCATGTGCACAGCAATTACTAAGGTCTCGACCAAGTTCACTGGTTAGCCTTATCCACCATGTTATCTTAAAATGGCAGGCACTTTAAGAAATCGCCGAATTTGGCAGCCAAATATAAGTTATTTTAAATAAAAGCAGCTTGGATAAAGCTGACTAATTTCGCGAAATTCTCATTCATAATGATTTAGTATTGATAAAAATTAGTATTGAATCTCCTATATTCGGTTTCCACTAAATTGAGCTTCGTGTGTTTGAATAATATAAGTTGGCTTTCTAAAATAAGGAATATGAAAGTACCTCTTCCTCCCGGCACTGGCCGGAAGGACTTTTTTAATTCACTTTCACTTCTAAAAGTGAGTCTCATTATATTTAAACACCTAATATATTACTTTCCCTTCAATTTTGTCTTTACTTTATACTGTATGAATGTTATTACCTTCATGTGATTTTTAGAAATTTTATTTCATGTTATATACTTATGAGTAAAAGCTTAGTAATGAAGCGTAAAATCAGTAAATTAAAAAATATTTATGAAACATTTAAAAAAAATGTTTTTCCGTTAGAAAATCTATTGTATATGCTTAGTTTACATTAATGCAATACCTTGAGGAATATAAAAGTTCTTTTCTCTAGAAATTGATAAGAAAAAGATTTTGTCCCTTCTATATAACCCTGTATTTAATCTTTATATTGTATGGGATAATTATCTACCTAAGATTTTTACAAATTTTATTTCATGTTATGACTAAAACCTTATTAATGAAGCGTAAAATCAGTAAATTAAATATTATTTATAAAACGTTTTTTTTTAAATGTTTTTCTCATTAGGAAAAAGAAAGAAAATGTAATACTAGTGCTTAACGTACGTTAATGCAACGCCTTGAGGGATTTAAAAGTTCTTTTACTTGGAAATTGATAAGAAAAATTTCTTTTGCCTCAGTATTTTTCTTCAAGCCTAAACCTATTACAGCCCATTATCCGCATTTCTGCAAGTTTCTTGTTCTTGATATAGTTACTTTAATTTAGACTATATTGCACAACAATTCCTTTAATTAAATAAATATTTCTCTGTTTCATCAACGTAGCATGTATTTCTTTAGAATGAAGTTACTATTGTTTTTAGTTACTTTTTATTCTCACTTAAGCGATGAAGCATAAAATCAGTAAATTAAATATTATTTATAAAACATTTTTAAAAAATGTTTTTCCCATTAGGAAAAATAAAGAAAATCTAATGCAAGCGATTTGAAACTTTGCAACGACAAGAAACCTGTTCTTTGCGGCCGTCTCATTAGTAAAAATGGCCAATTATGGCGGTAAAAATGGCCGATTTTTTTTTTCTGTGGGGTTATGTGAAAGACAGGGTGCCTCCCATGCCCAAAACAATTGAAAAACGTAAAGTACACATTTGTAATGTGCTTGCGTTGGTGACTGAACAAATGCTTCTGAATGTATGGCGTGAAATGGACTACCGCCTAGATGTTGTCCGTGTGACAAAGGGAAGTCACATAGAACATTTATGACGTATGTATACAAAATTTCGAGGTTCCGTCTACATTCTGTGTTAATCTTATCGATAAATTCTTTTACATTAAATAGTTATAGCCGTTTGTAATCGCTATATTAATTTTGACTTACCTTGCATTATTTATAAAACATTTTTTTAAGAAAACAGAAAGAAAATCTAACGCAAGTGCTTAGTTAATGCAACACACTGAGGAATATCAACCTCTTTTCTATGGAAATCGATAAGATTTTTTTTTCTTTCCATAGTATTTTGTGTCAAGCCAAAACCCATTACATAACACCAGCATTTCAATAAGCTTTTCTTTTTCATATAATTACTTTAGTTTCTGCTATATTGCTCGGCAATTCCTTTAATTAAATTTATACATATTTGTTTCATAAACTTCGCGTGCATTTCTTTAGATTGAAGTTGCTATTATTTTCAGCTGCTTTTTTTTCTATCACTGTCATTTCTAAAAGTGTGTCTCATTATATTTAAATACTCTGTATATTACATTCAATTTCATTTTTCTAACTTGTATGAAAATCAATACTTATCTCAAATTTTATTAATTTTATTTCATGTTATATATTTTTGAGCAAAAGTTTAGTAATGAAGTGCAAAATCAATAAAATTTAAATATTACTTATGAACTATTTTTGAAAATGTTTTCTCCCCACACGAGAAAGAGAAAGAAAATACAATGCAAGTGCTTAGTTTACATTTATGCGACATTTTAGGGGATATCAAAATTCTATTCTCTGGAAAATGATAAGAAAATTTTTTTCCGCAATATTTCGTTTCAAGCTTAAATCCATTACGTAACATCCACATTTCAGTAAGTTTCTTGTTCTTCATACAGTTACATTAATTTTAGCTGTACTGCTCAGCAATTTCTTTAATTAAATAAATACTTCTTTGTTTCATCAATTTAGCATGCATTTCTTTAGAATGATTTTACTATTGTTTTCAGCTACTTTTTTTTTCTCTGTGTCCTTTTAAAAGTGTGTCTCATTATACACTGCTCAAAACAATTAAAGGATATTTGAAGTTTTATATAAAATAAAGATATAAACGAAATTTTTTTGCCGAAAATAGAAGAAGAGAATCACAAATGCAAATTTTTCTGGTTTTCAAACTGTGGAGTATGCAAATTTTGAGTTCGACGTCAAAAACGTCGCTTTAGCGGCAGCGAATGAAATTTGGCTTTCAACTGGATAAAAGAGAATGAAGACAAGGATGATCGGCATTCAGTGATTGCTTTGTTTCGATGAGTACGATGTCTCAGCGAAGTCATTTGACAGATTCAGAAGCTTTGAGAATTGTTGGTAGGTTAGAAGGGGGCCAAACTCAAACCGAAGTAGCGCAAGCCATTGGAGTGTCACAAAGTGTCATTTCCAGGATCTGGAACCGTTTTTTGGAGAGTGGATGTGCAGGCCGAAGACCAGGGCAAGGTCGTAGACGGGCAACAACGCCCAATGAAGATCGGTATTTAGCGTTAACAGCTCGGAGACACCGAACCATGAACGCTACTCTTCTCCAACAACACCTTCGCTCGGCTACAGGCACCACGATTTCAACTCAGACTGTCCGAAACCGGCTCCATGCTGTAGGTCTGTATGCTCGCCGACCGATGGTATGTGTTAGATTAACATCAAGGCATCGTCGCGACCGCAGGGAGTGGGCAACCGAGCATGTCAACTGGAGGAGAAATGAATGGAGCAATATTCTGTTTTCTGACGAGTCCCGTTTTTCTGTGCATCCGGATAATAGGCGTATTTTCATCTGGAGGGACCGTGGCAGTAGGAATAATCCTGCGTTCGTGCACGAAAGTGTCAGATTTGGCGGTGGAGGAGTGTTGGTGTATGGTGGCATCTCCATTGACGGGCGCACTGACCTCTACATCATTCGAGATGGAGCTCTGACTGGTCGCCGATATAGGGATGAGATCCTCAGACCTATTGTAGTCCCTTACGCTGCAGCAATAGGAGATAACTTCATTTTAATGGACGATAACTGCAGGCCACATCGTGCAAACCTGGTGGAGGATTTCCTTTTCGAGGAAGGAATCGTTCGAATGGAATAGCCAGCGTGTTCTCCAGATATGAATCCAATCGAGCACGTTTGGGACGCTCTAGGAAGACGAGTTTCTGGCCGCCAACAACCCCCACAAACTCTCCAAGAACTGGAAAGAGCTCTTCTGGAAGAGTGGGGCAGAATACCCCAACTCGTCATTAATAGCCTCATTGAGTCCATGCCTCAAAGGTGTTCAACGTTGCTGGCCGCCCGTGGAAACCATACCCCCTACTGAAAATGATTTTCTTTGAAGAAAACACCTTTTCTTATTCTTTTTTTCTCATATGCACAAATTGTGTTTTTTCCCTTTAGTACACAAATGCGCAATAAAATGCATTTTTTTCTGCCAAACATGTGTAATTTATTCTCATATAACCTACTATGTCTGTCGACCATGTATCAATCAGCTAAACAATTTACCAGATACAAAATCCACCTAAAACTGCAATATCCTTTAATTGTTTTGAGCAGTGTATTTAAACACCCTAAAATTAAATTCAATTTTGTTTTTTAAGCATTTCGAAAAATGATTATTGTCCTCGTCATGGTAAGAAATCAAAAGCATATCTGAAGCTTTTTATTGGTCTAATCCGCATTTTATTCGTTTTCTGATTGGTCTATACAGTAATCTGTATTTCCCTTTACTTTCAAAAGAGATGAATACTTCTGTTGCCAATATGACAAAAAAGTAATAAAAACTACAAAAAAAAAAAAAAAATTACTCAGCCATAACGTCGCCAGTCACCACGTGGCGACTAAATGTTTTGCTTTAGCAACTAACTTTCGGCGTCCAAGTCGCCATACTTCTTGTTGGAATGCCCCTTTTTAGCCGAATGATTTTCGGATTATTTTTTTCCTTATCATTCGCGGGATTATGTCTCGCCCGTAAGCTTGCGATATTTACCGCTTTTATTAACCATTTGGAAAAATGGTTATTGTCCTCGTCAGGGTAGGAAATCAAAAACATATCTGAAGCTTTTTATTGGTTTAATCTGCATTTTATTCGTTTTCTGAATGGTGTGTACACTAATCTGTATTTCCCTTTACTTTCAACAGAGATGGATACTTTTGTTGCCAATATGACAAAAAGTAATAAAAACTACAAAAAAAAAAAATTAATAACTCAGAAACAAATTGAGATACAGCTTTCAAACAAATTGCATTTAAAAGTACATTTTTTTTCTCCATACGACGGTGTAAAAAGTAATATTGTGGGATGTTTAGAAGTTTAAGAATGAAATTTCATTTAAAATTGGTTGTCAGATTTCTTTGAAATCTGACGATGGAAAAGCCTTTTCCCGAACAGCCAATGAAATGCTTGGATAATACGTAAGTTCCAGGAAATCTTGCAATTTTTACTGTAATAACACTATTAATTTTTAATTCCTGGCGTACGTAATGTCAAATATGTCAAATAATGCCAAATGTAAAAAAATCAACTCCGTGCGATTTTTTATGTCTTAAATTTTAGTCTTTGAGAAAATCATTTTCCAAATGGTCGTTGTAATTTGTTAAATTGCTTTTTTGAATTTGTCTTTTATTATTTTTTTTAACTTGTATCAATACTTGAAAATCAATACTTATCTCAAATTTTACTAAGTTTATTTAATGTTACATATTTATCGGTAAAATTTTAGTGATGAAGTATAAAATTACTAAATTAAATATTATTTATAAAATATTTTGTGAAAATATTTTGCCTCTAGCAGCGAAAGAGAAAGAAATTCTAATGCGGTGTTGGGATTACATTAATGTAATGCCTTGAGGGCAATAAAAGCTCTTTTCTTACGAAATTGATAAAAAAAAACCTTTTTTGCCTCAGTATTTTGATTTCAGCCTAAATCCATTACGTAGCAGGATCCATTACATTTCAGCAAGTTTTTTATTGCTAATATAGTTACTTTAATTTTGGATATTGTACTCAGCAATTTTAGTAATTAAATAAATATTTCTTTGCTTCATCAGCTTACTATGCCGTTTTTAGCATAAGGTTACAATAGTTTACAGCTTTCAAGAAAACAATTACGAAAGCATAGAGATTTAAAAAAAAATGTACTTGGCCAATTTTTGCTTACTTTCAAGAGAAGAAACACGATATATCGTGTACAAGATATGTAACTGTTTTTTCTCCGTTTAGCTAGAGATAACTGTTAAAACTGACTTGCACATGGTATGTTTACATATACTATACGTATAATGTTTTAAAAATATATAATTAACTACTGAATAAAAATATAATCTACGCAATATAAATTAACCATTAATAAGAATTCGATAGAAAAGTATGCCCAACAATTGCCAAATACACTGATTGAGAAAAGGCAGTAGAAAAAAATTCAAATACAGAGGGTAATAACATTATAAGAAAGAAAATGAAAAATTATACTGTTAAAAACTTTATCAAGGACAATGCTCTACAACAGACGTCGCACATGATTTCTCCTTGAAAAGGCCAAGCAATGAAGCCGAAATTACTATATTCAAATTGCCTGATAAACTGCGACTCCACATATGAAAAATTTGAAAATTTAAGTGTGGATAAATCCTAATAGCCCAATGGTTAGGGAGTTGAATTCGGAATTAATTAGTGGAAAGCTGGAAATTGTTTTAATCTTTTCTGTTTAGGTCTGGAATGAATATGCTATGTTTTCCCCCTCGTGCTAGGTGAGCGTTAGGAAATACGTATAAATTTATAGTAAAAAAACACGTTTTTTTGCATACCATAACAATATCTCATAACAGCTAACTCTGTCAAAAACATTGTCAATACAAAAGTTGTAGAGCTTAAACTTCTGAGTAAAATGAGTACCTACACTTAATATTTTTGTTTAACCTTAAGGTCACAACTCTACTTTAAAGTTTTAGACCCGTGCTCAGAATTAATTTGTAGAAAACTGAAAATTGTTTTAATCCCTTCAGTTTAGGTCTAAAATGAACGTACAATGTTTTCTTCCTCGTACTTGGGTGAATGTTAGAAAATATGTAGATATTTATTTTCGAAAAACACGTTTTTTTTAATTACCTTAACAATATCTCAAAACAGCTACTCTATAGAAAACATTGTCAATACAAATGTTGTAGAGCTTAAAATTCTGAATAAAATGAGTACCATCATTAATATTTTTATTCAACATTAAGGTCGCAATTCTATTTCAGAATTTTGCTTTAATCTCTATTCAACAGCTTGAAGTCAGGAGAGACTGAGTTAACTTAACAACATCTAAAAACAGCGAACTCTATCAAAAAGATTGCCAATACAAAAGTTGTAGAGCCAAGAATTCTGAATAAAATGAGTAACTAGAATAAAATGAGTACAAACACTTAATATTTTTGTTTAATATTAAGACCACAATTTTGAGATATTGTTAAGTTAACTTTGTCTCTCCTGGCATCAAGCTCTTGATTTGATAATTTTTGAAATAGAATTGCGACCTGAATGTTGAACAAAAATATTAATGATGGTGCTCATTTTATTAAACATTTTAAGCTCTACAACATTTGTATTGACAATGTTTTTTATAGAGTTAGCTGTTTTGAGATATTGTTAAGATAGTTAAAAAAAAAACGTGTTTTTCGAAGATAAATATCTACATATTTTCCCACATTCACCCAAGTACGAGGAAGAAAACATAGTACGTTCATTTTAGACTTAAAGTGAAGGGATTAAAACAGTTTCCAATTTTCTCGTAATTAATTCTGAGTTCAATCCTCTGACCACGTGCCTAAAACTTTAAAGTAGAATTGTGTCTTTAATGATCAACAAAAATATTAAGTGTAGGTACTCATTTTATTCAGAATTTTAAGCTCTACAACATTTGCATTGACAATGTTTTTGACAGACTTAGCTGTTTTGAGTTATTTTTATGGTATTTAAAAAAACGTTTTTTACTATAAATCTGTACATATTTTCTAACGCTCACCTACTACGAGGGGGACAATTTAGCATATTCATCCTAGACCTAAACTAAATGGATTAAAATAATTTCCAGCTTTTCCTAATTAATTCCGAATTTGGCCTTTTTTTCTCCCCTACCACTGGGCTTACCTCTGGGCCCCTAGAAAATTGCCTGATAAACTGCGACTACGCATATGAAAAATTTGAAAATTTAAGTGTGAAAAAATGCTAATAACCCAATGGTTAGGGAGTTGAATTCGGAATTAATTAGGGGAAAGCTGGAAATTGTTTTAATACCTTCTGTTTAGGTCTGAAATGAAAATGCTATGTTTTCCCCCTCGTACTAGTTGAGCGTCAGGAAATACGTATAGATTTATAGTAAAAAAACACATTTTTTAAATACCATAACAATAACTCAAAACAGCTAAGTCTGTCAAAAACATTGTCAATACAAATGTTGTAGAGCTTAAAAGTCTGAATAAAATGAGTACCTACACTTAATATTTTTGTTGATCATTAAGGCCACAATTCTACTTTAAAGTTTTAGGCACATGGTCAGGGGGTTAAACTCAGAATTAATTACGAGAAAACTGGAAATTGTTTTAATCCCTTCAGTTTAAGTCTAAAATGAACGTACTATGTTTCCTTCTTCGTACTTGGGTGAATGTTAGAAAATATGTAGATATTTATCTTTGAAAAACACTTTTTTAACTACTTTAACGATATCTCAAAACAGCTAACTCTATAAAAAACATTGTCAATACAAATGTTGTACAGCTTAAAATTTTGAATAAAATGAGCACCATCATTAACATTTTTGTTCAACATTAAGGTCGCAATTTTGTTTCAAAAATTATCAAATCAAGAGCTTGATGCCAGGAGAGACAAAGTTAACTTAACAATATCTCAAAATTCCGGCCTTAATATTAAACAAAAATATTAAGTGTAGGTGCTCATTTTATTCAGAATTCTAGGCTCTACAACTTTTGTATTGGCAATCTTTTTGATAGAGTTACCTGTTTTGAGATATTGTTAAGTTAACTCAGTCTCTCCTGACTTCAAGCTGTTGATTAGCCATTAAAGCAAAATTTTGAAATAGAATTGCGACCTTAATGTTGAATAAAAATATTAATGATGGTACTCATTTTATTCAGAATTTTAAGCTCTACAACATTTGTATTGACAATATTTTCTATAGAGTAGCTGTTTCGAGATATTGTTAAGGTAATTAAAAAAAACGTGTTTTTCGAAAATAAATATCTACATATTTTCTAACATTCACCCAAGTACGAGGAAGAAAACATTGTACGTTCATTTTAGACCTAAACTGAAGGGATTAAAATAATTTTCAGTTTTTTGCAAATTAATTCTGAGCACGGGTCTAAAACTTTAAGGTAGAATTGTGGCCTTAAGGTTAAACAAAAATATTAAGTGTAGGTACTCACTTTACTCAGAAGTTTAAGTTCTACAACTTTTGTATTGACAATGTTTTTGACAGACTTAGCTGTTTTGAGTTATTGTTATGGTATTTGAAAAAACGTGTTTTTTAAATATAAATCTGTACATATTTTCTAACGGTCACCTACTACGAGGGGGAAAACTTAGCACATTCATTCTAGACCTAAACTAAATGGATTAAAATAATTTCCAGCTTTCCCCTAATTAATCCCGAATTCGGCCTTTTTTTTCCTCCCCTACCACTGGGCTATAAGGAGGACGTCAAATTGATAACAATAATAGAAGAGACAAGAAAAAAAAAATTAAGAAAAAATCTAATTTAATAAATAGAACGAAAAATCCCCGCTTACCAATGCAGTTTTAAATTATGAACAACACCAAATATTATAGCACATGAATTAACGCTTAAATTAATTTTTATTAAAGGTACATATAGTAAGACAGACTTAAACTCAATTACTACAATAAAAACCTAGAAAACAGGAATTTTGCATTTTCAGAATTTAGTGTCGCCCCCGATGAAAATAAAACATATACAGTACCCTCCCTCTTAACCGGAACTCCACTTTAACCGACTGATTTTTTCCCCAATATCAGGCAAAATTCAGGTATGACGGCCTCGGGAACTCAGCTTGTGTTTTCGAGTTGAAGTGCAATCCCGAGGAGAAGAAGACAAAATTCAGAAAGGAGAGCGTCTGTTCTAAATAAATACGCGTTGGCCTTCACCAGTGTTGAATTTAGGTTGTGCCCCCTCCCCCTCCCCCTCCCCCCAGGAACAATGAGATGTCTCCCAGGAAGATTTGAGATTTTGTGTTTTTAATGGTCAAAAGGGAAAAAGCTCCCCACACTCGGAACTCTATAATGTCTGATCTTTCTGCAAACTGTTTTATAAAAACATTTAAAAAGCTTGAGGAATACGAACAGATCACCGTAGAAGATGTATAAGAGTTGTTTGAGTCTGATAAAGATCTCAAGCATGAAACATTATTTGACGAGGACATAATTAGGACTGTAACTGATGTTGTTTAATACGAAGACGATTCTGATGACGATCCAGTTTTAGTTGACACTGCTAAAATTCCTCATACCGAAGGAGTAACAGCATTAGAGTTGGTGCTAGGCTATGTTGAGCAGCGGCTAACAGCTTCCTCGGTTAAACATGATGTTAACCCGTAACTGGAGACGGGAATCAGAATGACTCCGCGTTGTTCTTTGGCTCTGATTATCATGTGTTTTTTTCCTAGAATAAAATCATTTCCCAGTACCGACAATTAGTTCTTTTATCATTACACGATTTCCAGAATATATTGCGTTTCTAAAAAAATTCCAATGCTGTTTACAAAAGACAAAAAAGGAAAATAACATTACATCTCCGAACGCGTAAGAAAATTCATGTCTCCAGTTACGGGTTAAAGAGATGGAGAGGTTATACTGCAAAATGTCGGGCCTTCAACAGAAGAAGTTCGCTGATTTCTTAATGGCTGATTAACTTAAATGTACGTAGTGTAGAACAATTTCAACTTCTTATAAAGGTGTGTGACACGATTTTCAACAATTCAGTTTGTGTGAAATATTTTTCATTATTTGTTATCAGTGATAATTTTTCTTTCAATACAATTAATTTTAACTAGCATTCATTAAAAAAATATATAGAAAATATGTACTTTTTGAAAACTACACAAACAGAAAACTAAATGCATCGTACGGGTTTAATTAATTAAATTACGCAGATAATTATTTAATTTTTTTTTTACTTCTCCGCTTTAACCGCTTTTTCTTTTAACCGGCTAAACCTCCGTCCCGTTTAGGCCGGTTAAGCGGGAGGCTACTGTATGCATATAAATATAGATACAAGACATATTTTAGTTTTAAGACTTAAAACGCGCGCTTTTACTTTATGTAAAATGACGTCATTCGCATCCGGTGAAGAATACCTCATTTACGGTCCAGTCTTAAACAAAATATACATTAAAGTATTAATATGACGTAACTATCGCTAAATAATGCAAAAAAAAAAAAACAAACAAACAAAAAACTCCACATTCAAGAAACTTGACCAAAAATATCGGCTATTCATATGCAATTAAATTAAATATACTTTATAATAGCTCCTTTATAATACAACAAAAGTACTATCTCTACAGGGTGATTAAAAAAAAGTTTACAAAATGACATGGCAAATCAGGCATACAACAAGGATGAAAAATCACTAAGGAACATAGGGTCACAAACCACTTATTTAGCCACAAATACAGGGTGTTTCGTCCTAACTCAGTTTGGGTTCACGGTAACAAAACTGAAGAAGAAAACTGAAATATGTTAAATTAAAACATTTAACAGACATTCTCACTTTTGTTGTTAATGTGATAATACCAAAAAAAAAAGTGGTAGAAATTTGCTTTATACGCGCCAGCAGTATGCACTTGACTCTCCACATTTTGGACTGCTGTTACAAGTTCGGTATCATCGATTGCTTGGGCAATATATTTTTCCAGATCTTTTCGTGATGTTAGCACATATCACACAAAACAAGATACATATCGTTGCATTTCATTACAATGTTTTTTATATTTCTCGAAATTATTACCGCTCACCCGTGTTCAGTTAGGATGAAATACTCTGTATTTGCGACTCAATAAGTGGTTTGCGACTCTATGTTCCTGTGTGATTTTTTATTCTTGCAGTATGCCTGATTTGCCATGATATTTTGTGAACTTTTTTTTTAAATCACCCTGTATATTCTTACGTCTTGAGTAAACTCAGGATCATTTAACCCATATTGGACCGCTGTCCTATATATAGGACAGCTAATAAAACATTTTTAAAAAAAGTCCTTCCGGCCAGTGCCGGGAGGAAGAGGTAGCTTTCATATTCCTTATTTTAAAAAAGCCAACTTATATCATTCAAACACACGAAGCTCAATTTAGTGGAAACTGAATATAGGAGATTCAATACATATTTTTATCAATATAATGAATGAGAATTTCGCGAAATTAGTCAGCTTTATCCAAACTGCTTTTCTTTAAAGTAACTCATATTTGGCTGCCAAATTCGGCGATTTCTTAAAGTGCCTACCATTTTAAGACAACACGGTGGATGAGGCTAACCAGTGAACTTGGTCGAGACCTTAGTAATTGCTGTTCACATGCTCACTCACATCGGAATCGGTTGATATATACGAGTGCTGTCGCATGCAAAAATCAGATTTTTCAAAATGTCACCCACAATAGAAATTGAAACTGCTATAACTGAGCCATTTTTTAAGGTAAAGACAAACAAAAAATGCTCCTGAATCCTTATATCAAGGTCAAATACTTAAGAAAGAAACCTTTTTCAATTTTTTTGCACCTCACTTTAAATATATATACATACTTTAATTTAATGGCCGCCATTTTAAAACAAGATGGCAGATGAATCTGGCCACCGAATTTGGTCGAGGTGTTGATGTATACTATCCACATGCCTTCTTACATCGAAATAGGCGAATACGTGTGTTATCGCGTGACAAATACAAGATCGTTTCAAAATGTTAGCCATGCTAGAAATTTAAAGTGCTATAATTCAATCATTTTATAAGATATAAACAAAATAACGAATTTTCAGAAACAAAAACTGCTCCGGAATGTTTGTATCACGGCCAAATACTTAAAAAAATCTTTTTCATTTTCCAATTTTTTAATACCTCGTTTTAAATTTAAAATTTAATTTTTTTTAAATGGCAACTCTCTTGAAACAAGATAGCGAATGAAGCTGGCCAACGAACTCGGTCGAGACATTAGTATGTACTCTGTACAGACCAAGTTACATCCAAATCGGTTCATAAATACGCCTGTTATCGCGTGAAAAAAATCAGGTCGTTTTAAAATGTCAGCCACAATAGAAATTCAAAATGCTATTACTCAGCCATTTTTTTAGATATAGACGAAACAAAAACTGTTCCGGAATCTTTATATTAAGGTCAAACACATACGAAAAATATCTTTTTCATTTTCCAATTTTTTGGTATCTAATTTTATTATTTTTATTTTTAAATTTTTTTTAAATGGCCGCCATCTTGAAACAAGATGGCGGATGAAGCTGGCCAACGAACTCGGTCGAGATATTTGTATGTACTATGTACACACCAAGGTACATCCAAATCGGTTCATAAATACGCCTGTTATTACGTGACAAAAATCAGGACGTTTCAAAATGTCAGCCACGCTAGAAATTCAAAATGCTATAACTCAGCAATTTCTTAAGATATAGACGAAACAAAAACTGCTCTCGAATCTTTTTATCAAGGTCAAACACATAAGAAGAAAATATTTTTTTAATTTTCAATTTTTTGGTACCACATTTCAAATTTAAATTTTTCTTAAAAATTTAAATGGCCGCCATTTTTAAACAAGATGGCGGATCAAGCTGGCCAACGAACCCGGTCGAGACATTGGTATGTACTATGTATAAACGAAGTTACATCCAAATCGGTTCATAAATACGCCTTTTATCGCGTGACAAAATTCAGGACGTTTCAAAATGCCAGCCACGTTAGAAATTCAAAATGCTATAACTCAGCCATTTCTTAAGATATAGACGAAACAAAAACTGCTCTCGAATCTTTTTATCAAGGTCAAACACATAAGAAGAAAATATTTTTTTAATTTTCAATTTTTTGGTACCACATTTCAAATTTAAATTTTTCTTAAAAATTTAAATGGCCGCCATTTTTAAACAAGATGGCGGATCAAGCTGGCCAACGAACCCGGTCGAGACATTGGTATGTACTATGTATAAACGAAGTTAATCCAAATCGGTTCATAAATACGCCTTTCATAGCGTGACAAAATTCAGGACATTTCAAAATGTCAGCCACACTAGAAATTCAAAACGCTATAACTCAGCCATTTTTTAAGATATAGACGAAACAAAAACTGCTCCGGAATCTTTGTATAAAGGTCAAACACATAAGAAAAAAATGTTTTTTCCATTTTTAATTTTTTGGTACCACATTTAAAATTTTAAATTTAAAAAAAAAATTTAAATGGCCGCCATTTTGAAACAAAACGGCGGATGAAGCTGGCCAACGAACTCGATCGAAACATTTGTATGTACTATGTACACACCGAATTACATTGAAATCAGTTCATAATTACCAGAGTTACAGTGTGACATATGTCAGATATATATATATTTATCAATTTTGAACGGAGGGTGGTTTCGGTGTCTGGGGGTCATGATCGATGAAAATATACAAAAATTTTTTGAAATCTCTTTCCTCCGAACGGCTGCAATAAGTAGCTTTTTGTAATGAAAGCTACCTAATAAAATTGATAAGGATTTTCTGGATGCATTTTGTTATAACGTCTTTAAAATACATAAAAGTATAACATATAAACAAGAAAAAAAAAAAAAAAAAAAAAAAAAAAAACAAGTAACCAATTAAAATTTAATTGAAAAAATCTATTTAAAAAATCCTTTAAAAATTGTGATCTTATAATCTTGAATTTTACTGTTATTATTATCTTTTATTGGAGAATCTTAGAGTATTTTTGTACAAACAGTATTTTTAAAGTAAAATAAAATATTTGCTCCTAAAATTAGTTTATGTATGCATTTTATATGTCCTTACTATGTGTCCTATTTATAGGACAGCTAGTTACTTAAAAAATAAAAACCTTTTTTCGAAATTTTGCTAGTATCTACTTAATTACACCATATTAATAATATAATAGAAGTTTCAAAATTTTTCAAAAATATTTAATCGGTGTGGTCCAATTTGGGTTAAAAAAAAAAAAAACACCGCATACAATATTTACTAGATACATTATATGCATGTCATTAATATCATCTGATTATTTGTCATAGTTGGGAAAATTTTAAATTCAACAACCTATTTTAGGATACCATGTATATTTTACAAAGTACTCCCGCATTTGCCTATACAGAAGAAATTCTATAATTTTGGCGTTCACAAATTGTTTAAATGCTAAAAGATATATAAAAAGACGTAAAGTTCCATTTTCTTAATGCATTTTCGCATCGCTTTCTTAATGCCGAATGTAGTGTATAAATAGATGTCTGAATCCATTTTGTAGAATGTTATCAATTTCGATTTCCGGAAAATCGATGCAAAACATTTGTTCTCTATTTGTCGTTTATTTCTAACTTGACGGGGAAAAAATGTATTTGTTTTTAAATTTCTACCATTGAATTAAATTTTTAGGTAGTCTACATATAATGGTTATTTCGTGTGTAAAAGCAGCAACTTTTATTTTCATTAAAAATAAGGTTTTATAAAGGAAAGCTAATATATTCTTATGGATCGATTAATACTGCTTTGTAAATTAATTCCAAAAATTGAAGTTATGAATTTGTTTGGTTGTTGTTGTTTTTATGTACGTCTGCGTATAATTTTTGAAAGGATGTTTTGATTTTCATAATTATTAGATTCTTCGGTAAAAAAATCTCAAAATATAAATTCAATGATGGTTGAAAAATGGCACATTTGTCTGCTTCTCCATTTTTTAGGTCACAGGCTATCAAACCCTGAGAGCTAATGTGCTCACAGGTTCTGTATGTATGTACGTATGCATGTATGTATGTTGTACGCTTGTCCATTTTATAGCTCACAGGCTATCAAACCCTGAGAGCTAATTTGTTCACAGGTTCTGTATGTACGTGCGTATCTATGTTGTCTGCTGGTCCATTTTTTAGCTCATTGGCTATCAAACCCTGAGAACTAATTTGCTCACAGGTTTTGTATGTACGTAAGTATGTATGTATGTTTGTTGTCTGCATGTCCATTTTTTAGCTCACAGGCTGTCAAACACTGAGAGCTAATGTGCTCATAGGTTCTGCATGTACGTTCGTATATATGTACATAACGCAATAATTCCTGATAGAAATATCCGATTTCCTTCAAATTTTGGATATAGGTTAATTCTGATAAGGCGCTTCCCTGATTAGATTTGGATGTTCGTTGGTTAAGTATTAAGGGGGACAGGACGGGACTAATCTCTCCTTAATTTAGATAAATGGGTTTTTCATGCAGAATTTTCAGATTTGCTTCAAATTTGGTATACCGGTTTATTCCCACAAGACGCTTCCTTGATTAGATTTGAAGGTTCATTGGTTAAGTATAAATGGAAAAAATGAAGGTGATAATCATCCCCCCCCCCCGTCCTTAATTTAGCTAAATAGGATGTCAATTTCTTTGTTTTTCGAGGTATTATTATTTGAAATTAGAGTATAATGTAAAATTAGTGAGCTCAATGCCATCAGCTTAACTGGGCACTTTTCTTTTTCTCTTTTTTACCTTCCGAACATATAGTGTAAGGAAAATATTGTGCTATTAATTGTGTGTATGTGTGTGTGTAAATACGATAACGCCTTAACGGCGCTTCAAATTGATCTGCAAATTAGGTTTTTGTTTAATTAATTTTGTTGTAGTTTTTAGCGCCATTTGTTTAATTTTGGAAACTGAAGTACTCCATTTCCGTAGAAAGGAAAGAAAAAAAAGTGGAAGATAGTAATTATATCTTTTCGTTGCCATTTACCCATAACTAATGAAAAAAACTAATTAAAATACGGGCTATTTTGAAAAAATATAAATGAATGATTTATGATAAAACATGGAGCTATTATAAATTATATTTAATTTTAAGTATCTATATTATGATACAAACAAATGAAGGCATATGAATCATTAGATAACCGATTTTTTTTTGTCAAATTTCATGAGTGACGACATCTGTTTTTTTTTTTTTTAGATTTGTGTATTATTCAGCGATAGTGACGTCATGTGATATGAATACTTACTGTAGATATTGTTTAAGATTGAATCGTCAATGAGGAATACTTCAGAGGATGAGAATGACGTCACTTTATATAAAATAAGAGCGTGTGTTTTAAGTCTTAAAACTGGAAAATGTTGTGTATTATCTATATTTATATGCATACTAGCAGAACTACCCGGCGTCGCCCGTGTCAATTAAGAGGGATCTTCCGGGTAAAATAAATTAAAATGAAATAATACGGCAACTGAGATTTGTGCATTGCCGTCCAATAATCATTCTAAAGACAATCAGAAAACATGACGTTATTGCATTGCAACCATCTCAGCTTTAAATATCTGAATGCATCAGGGATGTAGTGGAGGGTATACGGGGGTATACACCGTGTACCCTCTGGATTTTTTAAGGAACACCGTATACCCTCTGTTTCTCAAGAAAGCTATAGTATATATACACTAGGGTATACCCACTGCCTTGAGCGTATACCCTCTGCTTAGAACGTATACCCTTTGTTTTTTTTACGACTACACCACTGGAATGCATGTTTTCTTGGATGAAATAACAGAAAAAAAATATTTTTCCTGATAATACGAAGAAAAAAAATCAACCAATTGGCGTAGTATTTAGTAAAATTCTCGATGGTATAGCATGTATATATATATATGTATATTATAATGCAGAAATATCTTAGTGAGTAACGCAGACATCATACTGATGTTGGCAATGACCTAACCCATAAATTGTGTCTTTGCTGTAATTTTTCTTAACTTCTAAATATGCACAATTTCAATTTTTTACGCTGAATAAAAATAAGCATTTTCAAATGAAATTTATTTGAAAATTTAATTATCAATTTCCAAATTTTAATTGGTTCTGATTTTAATACTGACCATTAAACCTCATAAAACTGATATACAGTTTTCTGAATTTAATAGATTTTAAATTAATTTTCAAGCATGGATTCTTTTAAATTTGCAACACAAAACTATGAAAGATGAACCCGTTTGCTCTGTATGCAATATAATAAGGAAAAGACGTCCATGAGTAATTCCGGCATCATATTTTTGTTGGCAATGACCTAACTAATAAATTTTGCTTTTACTGCAATTTGTTTAACCTCTAACATCACTCATTCATTTTTTTCAACGTCTAATGGAAAACAAAAAGTACTTTCAATGCGGTTTGTTTGAAAAGTGATTCCCAATTTCTAATTTTTTATGTATTTTTTAGTAATTTTTAAGCAAGAATATTTTTTAAATATTCGTGCAACGCAATTATAAAGATGAACCCGATTTCTCTTAAAACAATGTAAATAATTCATCATTTTAGGAGAATTTTCGTTCAATGTTCCATAACTAAATCGGCAAACGAAAAGAAAACCCCGCAAAAAAAATAAAATACGAATTTACAGATTTGAAATCGAAATATTCAAAATGATCAGATTAATGAAAGTTGCTATAAATAGAAAAAAAAAATCAGAATTGGGCGCTTCTTAATACGAAAATACCAAAGATGCTTTTTTTGTGTAGCTGTTACGGATTCTAAAAGTACTAGGGGATCGTACCCGGGTTTCCCGGGTTACAGAATATAGGTGAAAACATTTGTTTTAAATTGAAAACTAATAATTTTTTTATATGCAATAAATTTTTTAGACTGCCCACTTACATTAATGAAGCATTTTTCATATGAAAAATACCAATTATACAATTAAATAAATTTTTGAAATTTATCAAAAGCGATATTTTCTTATTAGGCGCATGCTAAGAGACCAAGATTTTGCTACTTACGGCATCCTTTTATATTCTGATAATTTCAGAACTTACATGTGTGTTAAATTTGTGTTTTATTCATATTATTTTATTTATTTATTCACAGGGAATTTTTTTTTTAATGTATATTAGCAGTAAGAAAATGATGAACTCTTTATTTTGTTTTAAGGGCAAACGGATTAATCTTTCGTAATTGAGCTCCGCGTGCTATAGGTAAATTAGAAAATATTTCATGCTTTAAAATTGTTTTTAGAACCATAGACAATCAGTAAACTGGGATGAACTTTGCAAACAAATTCCATTAGAAAAAAAAAATCCTATTTGGTGATCTGAAAATTTAAATTTGACGATGACAAATACGTTAATTTGTATTTTTTCAACGTTACTCTTTTATTTGTTTGTAAAAGAAGTATTAATTTCGTTAATTTGTCTTTCAAAAATATGTTATATTTGTGTTTATTTAATATTATTCTTTTATTTGTTTATAAAGGAAGTATTAATTTTGTTATGCAAAAATATTCAGAAACAAATGCTGAACAATATTTGTTGCTTCATGTGCTAAATGTTTATTATTATTATGTATTGGACTGACACGTGATAAGATAAACTTAAAAAAAAAATCATGCTTAAAAATTATTTTAGAAAACATAATACATCAGTCAATTAAGATACAGTTTTTAAACAAATTGCATTTTAAAGTAAATTTTTTCCCTATGAGACGAAAATTGAAAATGTACGATGGTCAGAAGATTAAAAAATTGCAGTAGCGAAAATTTCAAAACCGAAATTTGATCGTGAAGTGTTGCCATTCGCAAAATGACGTCAGCGTTACTCACAGATACGCTTGTTCTTTACAATATAGATACATAATCAGTAAAATATAATAAAGATCAGATATTAGGATGTAGTTATCAATTAAACTATCTAAATTGAAAGCTATCTAATTTTCAACATTTTGAAGAAATTTCATAAAATGCTTTTAAAATTAAAATATAAAAGTGGGGATATTAAAAAAAAAAAAAAAAACAGATAGTGCGATCACACCTACAAATGAATAACTTTCAGTTAAAAAAAAAAAAAAAAAAAAAATTAGTAAAATTGTTTCAGCAGAAAGATCAGGGCAGATGACTAAAAAACACACTTGTGTTTTAAATATGTAGATTATATAAAATTATGAAAAATTAAATTAAGCAAATTATGTTATTTTGATAAAATTATAGTAGCATGTGCTAAAGAATAAATAGCATTAAAATTTTGTTGTTCGAGAGAATTTTGGAGAAAAACTTCAGGAACATGACATAATTTTAAATCTCGAATTATTTGTTTGCTTGTCTAACTCGGCGATGCAAATCCATCCAGGCGAGAATCATCAATTTCTGTAATATAATTATAAATCGCTATTATTTGCAAGCCACCTCTCTTTTATAAAGACACTCTAAATTTTTGTAAAACATTGCGTTTTATCAGTGTGCGATTTCGATTACATTATTTTCAAAAATGAAGCATTTTCACATGTGAAGAATTTCAAAGTAGCTGGGCAGTGAAAATGACGCACTTCTACAAAATATAATTTAGGTTTAAGAATTAAACTACACGCTTTTTTATAAAATGACGTTCTTTACATCTGCTAAAGCAATCTACTTTTACAATCCAGTCGTAAACTTAGTCTACAGAAAACTATGCATATGACGTCATTATCACGGAATAATAGACAATGTTCTTGACATAACCCGTATATTAATTTCAATTCTTTTTTAAGGTCTTATGAAAAAATAGCAAAAAAAAGGTACAGTATCTCCTATTAGCGGCTATTTTCCGTTTACTTTCAATAGAAATGGGGTACTTTTGTTGCCACGATTAGAAAAATGGTATTAAAAACTACAAAAAAATTAATATCTCGAAAACAAATTAAGATACAGCTTTCAAACAAATTGCATTTAAAAGAGCATTTTTTTCCTCATACAACGGTGTAAAAATTTAAAATGTGCGATGTTTAGAAGTTTAAAAACTTGCAGTACAGAAAATTGCAAAACCGAAATTTTATTTCAAATTTCAAAGTGTTGCCATTCGCAAAATGACGTATGCGTTACGCACAGATATGCTTGTCCTTTATAATATAGATAGAAAATGTAAAAAATCTTTTAATGTTTTAAATTAACAACGATGTATTTTTTCTATTCTGTGAACGGCCGATACATGTATCATCTTTAACCACGGATATTCCCGGCTGGGTTGCCTGATTATTTTTAAACGGAGACTTTCACTCATAAAAACTAAATCGAACAATCTAAGCGAACAACCTAAAAATGACATCAAATTCCAGAAGTTTTCAATTTTGATGCCAATGTTAAAACTTTCTTTAAAAAAAAAAAGAAAAAAAACCCATAACTTTTAGAAAATATTTGCTATGTTTCATTTTCTATTTTATATATAAATCGTAAAAAAAATGTTATTTTATGTAATATTTTATGTAACGTTTTTAATATAAATAGCGGAGTGTTATCATTGCATTTAAGGCAGGGACCGTACTTGTCCTGAAATTTCACGATCAGGAAATTCTTCGGTACCTGTATTTTCTTATGGAAAAATCTCTTCTTAAATAAGACTAAATTTCGCGCGTTTAACCTACATTTATTTTTCTATAAACAAATAGTGATATTTGTCCTGAAAATAATCCCTTAAGAGGACGACCCCTGATTTAAGGGGCTAAAACACTTAGCTAAATGGTATAATTAAAGATTTAGCATGCCAACAAAATAGGAAATAAAACGTAGCAACAGTTTTTAAAAATTAGTTTGACGTCATATTTATTGAAATTGACAACATATTTATGGAACATAACGCCATATTTAGTGAATTGTTTCTTGATATTTTTTCATCATATAGAAATGCCTATGTTATAGTAAACGTTCTAACTTCAAAATACATTTCAATGAAGTTTTTAAATCTTTTCGAAGCGCTTATCGTTAAAAATTTATTTTAAATATGAATATGAAAAATTATGTAGTTCAATTACATGCCTGTTAATCATGAGGGTCTTTTTTTTTCTTTGTTTCTTTTCTTTTATATCTTTTTTTTTTAATTTTTTTTTTGTATTTTTTTTTGTATTTTTTTTTTTGTATTTTTGTATTTTAGCGAACTTCTAATTTCGCTATTGAATAAATATAATAAAAAAATGCTGAACTATTTTTTATCTTTGAAAGTACAAATAAGTTAATCTTCGATAATCAGGCTGCACGCTATTTAGGGTACTTTAACAAATGTGACTCAGACGTTTTGTGGAACCTATTGCTTACAAAAATATAGCATCATTCATGTTTTTAGCGAATTCTTGACATATAACTCGATTACAGAATATTAACATGCAATAATTCTTAACCTGACGTTTGTGAAAGGTCTCAATTTTTTTAAACTTAATTTTAAAACCCGCGAAATTGAATTTCAGGAAAAAAAACACGTCTTTTTGTCGTGATTATAGTAAAGTGTTTGAGCTTTTAAAATCAGAATGCATGTATTCTTCAGCAAGTATAAAATAATTATACGAATTCCCTGACAATTCGCGGAAAAAAGCAATAAATACATCCAAATGACCTAGTATTTACTGATATTTTATTTAGCTTGGTTTAAAATTAAAGCTTTCACTTTATGGATGATAAGGATTAATTTCGGAAGATCAAGAGTCTCCCTCCAGAATAAAACATCATTTAAAAGCGATGTCAGTTAAACAGAAATTGATGTCATATGTAGCAAATGATTTTTTTTTATTATCTTTTTCCTAAATTGTTTTCTTTAAATTGAAACACCTGTATCAAAATAGATTTTTTAACTCAAAAACATTTAAATGAAGATATTACGACATTTGAACACACGTTTAGTTAAAGTTTTTATTTTATATATGAAAAATGTGCATTTTCTGATCAGAATGACATCAGTTTCGCAAATGCAAAAAGTCCTTCCGGCCAGTGCCGGGAGGAAGAGGTAGCTCTCATAATCCTTATTTAAAAAAAGCCAAA
Source organism: Maratus speciosus (assembly GCA_963932465.1). NCBI lineage: Eukaryota > Metazoa > Arthropoda > Arachnida > Araneae > Salticidae > Maratus > Maratus speciosus. Next base: position 516,356,544 of record OZ010794.1, read on the forward strand.
TTATATCATTCAAACACACGAAGCTCAATTTAGTGGAAACCGAATATAGGAGATTCAATACTAATTTTTATCAATATAATGAATGAGAATTTCGCGAAATTAGTCAACTTTATCCAAGCTGCTTTTCTTTAAAGTAACATATATTTGGCTGCCAAATTCGGCAATTTCTTAAAGTGCCTGTCATTTTAAGACAACATGGTGGATGAGGCTAAGCAGCGAACTTGGTCGAGACCTTAGTAATTGCTGTGCACATGCTCACTCACATCGGAATCGGTTAATATATAGGAGTGCTGTCGCATGCAAAAAATCAGATTTTTCAAAATGTCACCCACAATAGAAATTGAAACTGCTATATCTGAGCCATTTTTTAAGGTAAAGACAAACAAAAAATGCTCCTGAATCCTTATATCGAGGTCAAATACTTAAGAAAGAAACCTTTTTGAATTTCTAATTTTTTTGCACCTCACTTTAAATATATATATATTTTTTAATTTAATGGTCGCCATTTTGAAACAAGATTTCTGATGAATCTGGCCAGCAAATTTGGTCGAGGTGTTGATGTATACTATCCACATGCCTTCTTACATCGAAATAGGCGAATACGTGTGTTATCGCGTGACAAATACAAGATCGTTTCAAAATGTTAGCCATGCTAGAAATTCAAAGTGCTATAATTCAATCATTTTTTAAGATATAAACAAAATAACGAATTTTCAGAAACAAAAACTGCTCCGGAATGTTTGTATCAAGGCCAAATACATAAAAAAAATCTTTTTCATTTTCCAATTTTTTAATACCTCGTTTTAAATTTAAAATTTAATTTTTTTTAAATGGCAACTCTCTTGAAACAAGATAGCGAATGAAGCTGGCCAACGAACTCGGTCGAGACATTAGTATGTACTATGTACAGACCAAGTTACATCCAAATCGGTTCATAAATACGCCTGTTATCGCGTGACAAAAATCAGGTCGTTTTAAAATGTCAGCCACAATAGAAATTCAAAATGCTATTACTTAGCCATTTTTTTAGATATAGACGAAACAAAAACTGTTCCGGAATCTTTGTATTAAGGTCAAACACATACGAAAAATATCTTTTTCATTTTCCAATTTTTTGGTATCTCATTTTAATTTTTTTATTTTTAAAATTTTTTTAAATGGCCGCCATTTTGAAACAAGATGGCGGATGAAGCTGGCCAACGAACTCGGTCGAGACATTGTTATGTACTATGTACAGACCAAGTTACATCCAAATAGGTTCATAAATACGCCTGTTATCGCGTGACAAAAATCAGGTCGTTTTAAAATGTCAGCCACAAGAGAAATTCAAAATGCTATTACTCAGCCATTTCTTAAGATATAGACGAAACAAAAACTGCTCTCGAATCTTTTTATCAAGGTCAAACACATAAGAAGAAAATATGTTTTTAATTTTCAATTTTTTGGTACCACATTTTAAATTTAAATTTTTCTTAAAAATTTAAATGGCCGCCATTTTTAAACAAGATGGCGAAACAAGCTGGCCAACGAACCCGGTCGAGACATTGGTATGTACTATGTATAAACGAAGTTACATCCAAATCGGTTCATAAATACGCCTTTTATCGCGTGACAAAATTCAGGACGTTTCAAAATGGCAGCCACGCTAGAAATTGAAAATGCTGCAACTCAGCCATTTTTTAAGATATAGACGAAACAAAAACTGCTCCGAAATCTTTGTATAAAGGTCAAATACATAATTAAAAAATATTTTTCCATTTTCAATTTTTTGGTACTACATTTCAAGTTTTAAATTTTTTTAAAAATTTTAAATGGCCGCCATTTTAAAACAAAATGGCGGATGAAGCTGGCCAACGAACTCGGTCGAGACATTGGTATGTACTATGTACACATCGAATTACATCGAAATCGGTTCATAAATACGCCTTTTATCGCGTGACAAAATTCAGGACGTTTCAAAATGTCAGCCACACTAGAAATTCAAAACGCTATAACTCAGCCATTTTTTAAGATATAGACGAAACAAAAACTGCTCCGGAATCTTTGTATAAAGGTCAAACACATAAGAAAAAAATGTTTTTCCATTTTTAATTTTTTGGTAGCACATTTAAAATTTTAAATTAAAAAAAAAAATTTAAATGGCCGCCATTTTGAAACAAAACGGCGGATGAAGCTGGCCAACGAACTCGGTCGAGACATTTGTATGTACTATGTACACACCGAATTACATCGAAATCGGTTCATAATTACGAGAGTTACAGTGTGACATATGTCATATATATATATATATATATATATCAATTTTGAACGGAGGGTGGTTTCGGTGTCTGGGGGTCATGATCGATGAAAATATACAAAATTTTTTTGAAATCTCTTTCCTCCGAACGGCTGCAATAGGTAGCTTTTTGTAATGAAAGCTACCTAATAAAATTGATAAGGATTTTCTGGATGCATTTTGTTATAACGTCTTTAAAATACATAAAAGTATAACATATAAACAAGAAGAAGAAAAAAAAAAACAAGTAACCAATTAAAATTTAATTGAAAAAATCTATTTAAAAAATCCTTTAAAAATTGTGATCTTATAATCTTGAATTTTACTGTTATTATTATCTTTTATTGGAGAATCTTAGAGTATTTTTGTACAAACAGTATTTTTAAAGTAAAATAAAATATTTGCTCCTAAAATCAGTTTATGTATGCATTTTATATGTCCTTACTATGTGTCCTATTTATAGGACAGCTAGTTACTTAAAAAATAAAAACTTTTTTTCGAAATTTTGCTAGTATCTACTTAACACTAGAACGGCGGTAGGGGTCATTTTGACACCTGAGTGCTTTCGTCCGTTGATTACTTTTGTTTGCTTGGGCGAAATCGTTTGAAATTTTTTGACTTTTCCTAAATAGATAACATATATTTCTAAAGAAAAATTCAGCTTTCTAGATTTGTTAGTTTTTGAAATATGGGCTTGTATTCCTAGAACGGCGGACGGGGGTCATTTTGACCCCTTTAATAAAATACTCTTTGTACTCGAAGCTGCTTTTGTTGCTATACTATATGTTCGAGGAGCAATAAAAAAAAGGGTTTAGATTTATATTCATTGTCGTCCAAGGCATGAGGAATACTATTTTGCAAAGAAACTACCTCAAGAGATAGATTCAAAGAAAGAAAAAGATTTTTTAGGTTTGATAAAAAGACAACAAGATCTAGCAGACTACAGACTGTTAAATTTGCACTTGCATCTAAAATGTGGAATAAATTTATTGAAAATTGCAAAACATGCTACCGACCAGGACAAAATATTACAGTTGATGAACAATTGTTACCATCTCAGGATAGATATAAATTTACGCAATATACGCCAAATAAATCGGATAAATTTGGAATAAAATTTTGGTTGATCTGTTGACGTTGATACTAAATACCTCTTGAATGAATTTATTTATCTAGAAAAGGATGAAGCAGCCAATCCTTAATTACGTTTATCGGAAAATGTTGTCATGAAATTAACAGATCCCCATCTAAACGAAGAGAGGAATATTACGACAGATAGCTATTTTACTAATATCAAATTAGCAGAAATGTTAAAAGCTAAAAATACAACTTTGATTGCACAATGAAAAAGAACAGAAGATAAATTCCTATATCATTGAAAAATATGCTCAGTACTCTTTATTCATCGAAGATAGTGGAATGTGATAATATGACACTTACCATCTATCAAGCCAAAAGAAAAAAAAGTGTTTTTCTATTTAGCTCATTACATTCTACTGTAAAAACTGAAGACGGTCTCAAGAAGTTGCCTGATTCAATAGAATATTACAACGCAACGAAGTATGGTGTGGATATCCATGATCAGATGTGCCGAAAATACTCCTTGAAATCGGCTTCTAGACGATGGCATGTACATATCTTTTTCAATATTTTGGATCATGCAGCTTTAAACGCCTGGATAATTTATAAAAGTGTAACAGGCAAGCCTATCAGCAGAAGAGATTTTCTATTAAATTTAGGAGATGTGTTCAGAATGGATCTTATGGTTTCAAATCTCCCAAAGATCTTTCCTGAGACTTCAGAAAAAAAAAGAAACCACGAAAATAAAATAGATAGCAAGAGAAAAAATGTCAAGTACAGACATGCAATGGAAACAAATCTCAAGAATTTTGCGCACCATGTTTCAAAGTTGTGTGCGGAAAATGTACTGGAAAAATTGCTATTTTTTTTTTTTTTGATACAATTGAATTAATTCCTAATACGTGCGTACAATTTGGAGTATTATAAGCATTAAATAAAATTGAAACAGAATGCTTAACATATTAACCATTCAGCTACACTTATAATGAAATAACGGAAACAACAGAACATATTTCTCATTTATGGATTTAGAGAGTGAATCATTCGGCGAGTAAGTAGATGAAAATATAAATATATATTATTTTATAAATTGTGTTTTATTTTAGTTAACATTAGTTTTAATTTGTGAAAACATTAATTTTAAATCGATTTTTATATCAAATTAATGAGTTTTTTGAGTAGTCGTAGTATGATCCAATTAATCGCCCTGTAGGCGTTACATATACAGTACTTTAAAAGTTCAATAAATTATCGAATAATATTAAATATAAATTATGATATACACGTAAATTACATATTTTTGCCAATGTATGGCTTTTAAAATTATTTTAGCGTTGTTATTTCAATAGTTTCATCGAGGGGTCAAAATGACCCCTTCCCGCCGTTCCAGCAGGTAAGATTTTCCCGCCGTTCTAGTGTTAATTACACCATATTAATTATACAATAGAAGTTTCAAAATTTTTCAAAAATATTTAATCGGTGTGGTCCAATTTGGGTTAAAAGAAAACACCGCATACAATATTTACTAGATACATTATATGCATGTCATTAATATCATCTGATTATTTGTTATAGTTGGGAAAATTTTAAATTCAACAACCTATTTTAGGATACCATGTATATTTTACGAAGTACTCTCGCATTTGCCTATACAGTAGAAATTCTATAATTTTGGCGTTACACAAATTGTTTAAATGCTAAAAGATATATAAAAAGACGTAAAGTTCCATTTTCTTAATGCATTTTCGCATCGATTTCTTAATGCCGAATGTAGTGTATAAATAGATGTCTGAATCCATTTTGTAGAATGTTATCAATTTCGATTTCCGGAAAATCGATGCAAAACATTTGTTCGCCATTTGTCGTTTATTTCTAACTTGACGGGGAAAAAAAAGTATTTGTTTTTAAATTTCTACCATTGAATTAAATTTTTAGGTAATCTACATATAATGGTTATTTCGTGTGTAAAAGCAGCAACTTTTATTTTCATAAAAATAACGTTTTATAAAGGAAAGCTAATATATTCTTGTGGATCGATTAATACTGCTTTGTAAATTAATTCCAAAAATTGAAGTTATGAATTTTTTTGGTTGTTGTTGTTTTTATGTATGTCTGCGTATAATTTTTGAAAGGATGTTTTGATTTTCATAATTATTAGATTCTTCGGTAAAAAAATCTCAAAATATAAATTCAATGATGGTTGAAAATGGCACCTTTGTCTGCTTCTCCATTTTTTAGGTCACATGCTATCAAACCCTGAGAGCTAATGTGCTCACAGGTTCTGTATGTATGTACGTATGCATGTATGTATGTTGTATGCTTGTCCATTTTATAGCTCACAGGCTATCAAACCCTGAGAGCTAATTTGTTCACAGGTTCTGTATGTACGTGCGTATCTATGTTGTCTGCTGGTCCATTTTTTAGCTCATTGGCTATCAAACCCTGAGAACTAATTTGCTCACAGGTTTTGTATGTACGTAAGTATGTATGTATGTTTGTTGTCTGCATGTCCATTTTTTAGCTCACAGGCTGTCAAACACTGAGAGCTAATGTGCTCATAGGTTCTGCATGTACGTTCGTATATATGTACATAACGCAATAATTCCTGATAGAAATATCCGATTTCCTTCAAATTTTGGATATAGGTTAATTCTGATAAGGCGCTTCCCTGATTAGCTTTGGAGGTTCGTTGATTAAGTATTAAGGGGGACAGGACGGGACTAATCTCTTCTTAATTTAGATAAATGGGTTTTTCATGCAGAATTTTCAGATTTGCTTCAAATTTGGTATACCGGTTTATTCCCACAAGACGCTTCCTTGATTAGATTTGAAGGTTCATTGGTTAAGTATAAATGGAAGAAATGTAGGTGATAATCATCCCCCCCCCCGTCCTTAATTTAGCTAAATAGGATGTCAATAATTTCTTTATTTTTCGAGGCATTATTATTTGAAATTAGAGTATAATGTAAAATTAGTGAGCTCAATAACCATCAGCTTAACTGGGCACTTTTCTTTTTCTCTTTTTTACCTTCCGAACATATAGTGTAAGGAAAATATTGTGCTAATAATTGTGTGTATGTGTGTGTGTAAATACGATAACGCCTTAACGGCGCTTCAAATTGATCTGCAAATTAGGTTTTTGTTTAATTAATTTTGTTGTAGTTTTTAGCGCCATTTGTTTAATTTTGGAAACTGAAGTACTCCATTTCCGTAGAAAGGAAAGAAAAAAAAGTCCTTCCGGCCAGTGCCGGGAGGAAGAGGTAGCTTTCATAATCCTTATTTAAAAAACTCGGTCGAGCTATTTGTATGTACTATGTACACACCAAGGTACATCCAAGTCGGTTCATAAATACGCCTGTTATTACGTGAGAAAAATCAGGACGTTTCAAAATGTCAGCCACGCTAGAAATTCAAAATGCTATAACTCAGCCATTTTTAAGATATAGACGAAACAAAAACTGCTCCCGAATCTTTTTATCAAGGTCAAACACATAAGAAGAAAATATTTTTTCAATTTTCAATTTTTGGTACCACATTTCAAATTTAAATTTTTCTTAAAAATTTAAATGGCCGTCATTTTTAAACAAGATGGCGGGTGAAGCTGGCCAACGAACCCGGTCGAGACATTGGTCTGTACTATGTATAAACGAAGTTACATCCAAATCGGTTCATAAATACGCCTTTTATCGCGTGACAAAATTCAGGACGTTTCAAAATGTCAGCCACGCTAGAAATTCAAAATGCTATAACTCAGCCATTTTTAAGATATAGACGAAACAAAAACTGCTCCGAAATCTTTGTATAAAGGTCAAATACATAAGAAAAAAATATTTTTCCATTTTCAATTTTTTGGTACCACATTTCAAATTTTAAAATTTAAAAAAAAATTTAAATGGCCGCCATTTTGAAACAAAATGGCGGATGAAGCTGGCCAACGAACTCGGTCGAGACATTGTTATGTACTATGTACAGACCAAGTTACATCCAAATAGGTTCATAAATACGCCTGTTATCGCGTGACAAAAATCAGGTCGTTTTAAAATGTCAGCCACAAGAGAAATTCAAAATGCTATTACTCAGCCATTTCTTAAGATATAGACGAAACAAAAACTGCTCTCGAATCTTTTTATCAAGGTCAAACACATAAGAAGAAAATATGTTTTTAATTTTCAATTTTTTGGTACCACATTTCAAATTTAAATTTTTCTTAAAAATTTAAATGGCCGCCATTTTTAAACAAGATGGCGGATCAAGCTGGCCAACGAACCCGGTCGAGACATTGGTATGTACTATGTATAAACGAAGTTACATCCAAATCGGTTCATAAATACGCCTTTTATCGCGTGACAAAATTCAGGACGTTTCAAAATGGCAGCCACGCTAGAAATTGAAAATGCTGCAACTCAGCCATTTTTTAAGATATAGACGAAACAAAAACTGCTCCGAAATCTTTGTATAAAGGTCAAATACATAATTAAAAAATATTTTTCCATTTTCAATTTTTTGGTACTACATTTCAAGTTTTAAATTTTTTTAAAAATTTTAAATGGCCGCCATTTTAAAACAAAATGGCGGATGAAGCTGGCCAACGAACTCGGTCGAGACATTGGTATGTACTATGTACACATCGAATTACATCGAAATCGGTTCATAAATACGCCTTTTATCGCGTGACAAAATTCAGGACGTTTCAAAATGTCAGCCACACTAGAAATTCAAAACGCTATAACTCAGCCATTTTTTAAGATATAGACGAAACAAAAACTGCTCCGGAATCTTTGTATAAAGGTCAAACACATAAGAAAAAAATGTTTTTCCATTTTTAATTTTTTGGTAGCACATTTAAAATTTTAAATTAAAAAAAAAAATTTAAATGGCCGCCATTTTGAAACAAAACGGCGGATGAAGCTGGCCAACGAACTCGGTCGAGACATTTGTATGTACTATGTACACACCGAATTACATCGAAATCGGTTCATAATTACGAGAGTTACAGTGTGACATATGTCATATATATATATATATATATATATCAATTTTGAACGGAGGGTGGTTTCGGTGTCTGGGGGTCATGATCGATGAAAATATACAAAATTTTTTTGAAATCTCTTTCCTCCGAACGGCTGCAATAGGTAGCTTTTTGTAATGAAAGCTACCTAATAAAATTGATAAGGATTTTCTGGATGCATTTTGTTATAACGTCTTTAAAATACATAAAAGTATAACATATAAACAAGAAGAAGAAAAAAAAAACAAGTAACCAATTAAAATTTAATTGAAAAAATCTATTTAAAAAATCCTTTAAAAATTGTGATCTTATAATCTTGAATTTTACTGTTATTATTATCTTTTATTGGAGAATCTTAGAGTATTTTTGTACAAACAGTATTTTTAAAGTAAAATAAAATATTTGCTCCTAAAATCAGTTTATGTATGCATTTTATATGTCCTTACTATGTGTCCTATTTATAGGACAGCTAGTTACTTAAAAAATAAAAACTTTTTTTCGAAATTTTGCTAGTATCTACTTAACACTAGAACGGCGGTAGGGGTCATTTTGACACCTGAGTGCTTTCGTCCGTTGATTACTTTTGTTTGCTTGGGCGAAATCGTTTGAAATTTTTTGACTTTTCCTAAATAGATAACATATATTTCTAAAGAAAAATTCAGCTTTCTAGATTTGTTAGTTTTTGAAATATGGGCTTGTATTCCTAGAACGGCGGACGGGGGTCATTTTGACCCCTTTAATAAAATACTCTTTGTACTCGAAGCTGCTTTTGTTGCTATACTATATGTTCGAGGAGCAATAAAAAAAAGGGTTTAGATTTATATTCATTGTCGTCCAAGGCATGAGGAATACTATTTTGCAAAGAAACTACCTCAAGAGATAGATTCAAAGAAAGAAAAAGATTTTTTAGGTTTGATAAAAAGACAACAAGATCTAGCAGACTACAGACTGTTAAATTTGCACTTGCATCTAAAATGTGGAATAAATTTATTGAAAATTGCAAAACATGCTACCGACCAGGACAAAATATTACAGTTGATGAACAATTGTTACCATCTCAGGATAGATATAAATTTACGCAATATACGCCAAATAAATCGGATAAATTTGGAATAAAATTTTGGTTGATCTGTTGACGTTGATACTAAATACCTCTTGAATGAATTTATTTATCTAGAAAAGGATGAAGCAGCCAATCCTTAATTACGTTTATCGGAAAATGTTGTCATGAAATTAACAGATCCCCATCTAAACGAAGAGAGGAATATTACGACAGATAGCTATTTTACTAATATCAAATTAGCAGAAATGTTAAAAGCTAAAAATACAACTTTGATTGCACAATGAAAAAGAACAGAAGATAAATTCCTATATCATTGAAAAATATGCTCAGTACTCTTTATTCATCGAAGATAGTGGAATGTGATAATATGACACTTACCATCTATCAAGCCAAAAGAAAAAAAAGTGTTTTTCTATTTAGCTCATTACATTCTACTGTAAAAACTGAAGACGGTCTCAAGAAGTTGCCTGATTCAATAGAATATTACAACGCAACGAAGTATGGTGTGGATATCCATGATCAGATGTGCCGAAAATACTCCTTGAAATCGGCTTCTAGACGATGGCATGTACATATCTTTTTCAATATTTTGGATCATGCAGCTTTAAACGCCTGGATAATTTATAAAAGTGTAACAGGCAAGCCTATCAGCAGAAGAGATTTTCTATTAAATTTAGGAGATGTGTTCAGAATGGATCTTATGGTTTCAAATCTCCCAAAGATCTTTCCTGAGTCTTCAGAAAAAAAAAAACCACGAAAATAAAATAGATAGCAAGAGAAAAAATGTCAAGTACAGACATGCAATGGAAACAAATCTCAAGAATTTTGCGCACCATGTTTCAAAGTTGTGTGCGGAAAATGTACTGGAAAAATTGCTATTTTTTTTTTTTTTTGATACAATTGAATTAATTCCTAATACGTGCGTACAATTTGGAGTATTATAAGCATTAAATAAAATTGAAACAGAATGCTTAACATATTAACCATTCAGCTACACTTATAATGAAATAACGGAAACAACAGAACATATTTCTCATTTATGGATTTAGAGAGTGAATCATTCGGCGAGTAAGTAGATGAAAATATAAATATATATTATTTTATAAATTGTGTTTTATTTTAGTTAACATTAGTTTTAATTTGTGAAAACATTAATTTTAAATCGATTTTTATATCAAATTAATGAGTTTTTTGAGTAGTCGTAGTATGATCCAATTAATCGCCCTGTAGGCGTTACATATACAGTACTTTAAAAGTTCAATAAATTATCGAATAATATTAAATATAAATTATGATATACACGTAAATTACATATTTTTGCCAATGTATGGCTTTTAAAATTATTTTAGCGTTGTTATTTCAATAGTTTCATCGAGGGGTCAAAATGACCCCTTCCCGCCGTTCCAGCAGGTAAGATTTTCCCGCCGTTCTAGTGTTAATTACACCATATTAATTATACAATAGAAGTTTCAAAATTTTTCAAAAATATTTAATCGGTGTGGTCCAATTTGGGTTAAAAGAAAACACCGCATACAATATTTACTAGATACATTATATGCATGTCATTAATATCATCTGATTATTTGTTATAGTTGGGAAAATTTTAAATTCAACAACCTATTTTAGGATACCATGTATATTTTACGAAGTACTCTCGCATTTGCCTATACAGTAGAAATTCTATAATTTTGGCGTTACACAAATTGTTTAAATGCTAAAAGATATATAAAAAGACGTAAAGTTCCATTTTCTTAATGCATTTTCGCATCGATTTCTTAATGCCGAATGTAGTGTATAAATAGATGTCTGAATCCATTTTGTAGAATGTTATCAATTTCGATTTCCGGAAAATCGATGCAAAACATTTGTTCGCCATTTGTCGTTTATTTCTAACTTGACGGGGAAAAAAAAGTATTTGTTTTTAAATTTCTACCATTGAATTAAATTTTTAGGTAATCTACATATAATGGTTATTTCGTGTGTAAAAGCAGCAACTTTTATTTTCATAAAAATAACGTTTTATAAAGGAAAGCTAATATATTCTTGTGGATCGATTAATACTGCTTTGTAAATTAATTCCAAAAATTGAAGTTATGAATTTTTTTGGTTGTTGTTGTTTTTATGTATGTCTGCGTATAATTTTTGAAAGGATGTTTTGATTTTCATAATTATTAGATTCTTCGGTAAAAAAATCTCAAAATATAAATTCAATGATGGTTGAAAATGGCACCTTTGTCTGCTTCTCCATTTTTTAGGTCACATGCTATCAAACCCTGAGAGCTAATGTGCTCACAGGTTCTGTATGTATGTACGTATGCATGTATGTATGTTGTATGCTTGTCCATTTTATAGCTCACAGGCTATCAAACCCTGAGAGCTAATTTGTTCACAGGCTCTGTATGTACGTGCGTATCTATGTTGTCTGCTGGTCCATTTTTTAGCTCATTGGCTATCAAACCCTGAGAACTAATTTGCTCACAGGTTTTGTATGTACGTAAGTATGTATGTATGTTTGTTGTCTGCATGTCCATTTTTTAGCTCACAGGCTGTCAAACACTGAGAGCTAATGTGCTCATAGGTTCTGCATGTACGTTCGTATATATGTACATAACGCAATAATTCCTGATAGAATTATCCGATTTCCTTCAAATTTTGGATATAGGTTAATTCTGATAAGGCGCTTCCCTGATTAGCTTTGGAGGTTCGTTGATTAAGTATTAAGGGGGGCAGGACGGGACTAATCTCTTCTTAATTTAGATAAATGGGTTTTTCATGCAGAATTTTCAGATTTGCTTCAAATTTGGTATACCGGTTTATTCCCACAAGACGCTTCCTTGATTAGATTTGAAGGTTCATTGGTTAAGTATAAATGGAAGAAATGTAGGTGATAATCATCCCCCCCCCCCGTCCTTAATTTAGCTAAATAGGATGTCAATAATTTCTTTATTTTTCGAGGCATTATTATTTGAAATTAGAGTATAATGTAAAATTAGTGAGCTCAATAACCATCAGCTTAACTGGGCACTTTTCTTTTTCTCTTTTTTACCTTCCGAACATATAGTGTAAGGAAAATATTGTGCTAATAATTGTGTGTATGTGTGTGTGTAAATACGATAACGCCTTAACGGCGCTTCAAATTGATCTGCAAATTAGGTTTTTGTTAAATTAATTTTGTTGTAGTTTTTAGCGCCATTTGTTTAATTTTGGAAACTGAAGTACTCCATTTCCGTAGAAAGGAAAGAAAAAAAAGTCCTTCCGGCCAGTGCCGGGAGGAAGAGGTAGCTTTCATAATCCTTATTTAAAAAACTCGGTCGAGCTATTTGTATGTACTATGTACACACCAAGGTACATCCAAGTCGGTTCATAAATACGCCTGTTATTACGTGAGAAAAATCAGGACGTTTCAAAATGTCAGCCACGCTAGAAATTCAAAATGCTATAACTCAGCCATTTTTAAGATATAGACGAAACAAAAACTGCTCCCGAATCTTTTTATCAAGGTCAAACACATAAGAAGAAAATATTTTTTCAATTTTCAATTTTTGGTACCACATTTCAAATTTAAATTTTTCTTAAAAATTTAAATGGCCGTCATTTTTAAACAAGATGGCGGGTGAAGCTGGCCAACGAACCCGGTCGAGACATTGGTCTGTACTATGTATAAACGAAGTTACATCCAAATCGGTTCATAAATACGCCTTTTATCGCGTGACAAAATTCAGGACGTTTCAAAATGTCAGCCACGCTAGAAATTCAAAATGCTATAACTCAGCCATTTTTAAGATATAGACGAAACAAAAACTGCTCCGAAATCTTTGTATAAAGGTCAAATACATAAGAAAAAAATATTTTTCCATTTTCAATTTTTTGGTACCACATTTCAAATTTTAAAATTTAAAAAAAAATTTAAATGGCCGCCATTTTGAAACAAAATGGCGGATGAAGCTGGCCAACGAACTCGGTCGAGAGATTGGTATGTACTATGTACACACCGAATTACATCCAAATCGGTTCATAAATACGCCTTTTATCGCGTGACAAAATTCAGGACGTTTCAAAATGTCAGCCACGCTAGAAATTCAAAATGCTATAACTCAGCCATTTTTTAAGATATAGACGAAACAAAAACTGCTCCGGAATCTTTGTATAAAGGTCAAATACATAAGAAAAAAATATTTTTCCATTTTTAATTTTTTGGTACCACATTTCAAGTTTTAAATTTTTTGAAAAATTTTAAATGGCCGCCATTTTGAAACAAAATGGCGGATGAAGCTGGCCAACGAACTCGGTCGAGAGATTGGTCTGTACTATGTATAAACGAAGTTACATCCAAATCGGTTCATAAATACGCCTTTTATCGCTTGACAAAATTCAGGACGTTTCAAAATGTCAGCCACGCTAGAAATTCAAAATGCTATAACTCAGCCATTTTTAAGATATAGACGAAACAAAAACTGCTCCGAAATCTTTGTATAAAGGTCAAATACATAAGAAAAAAATATTTTTCCATTTTCAATTTTTTGGTACCACATTTCAAATTTTAAAATTTAAAAAAAATTTTAAATGGCCGCCATTTTGAAACAAAATGGCGGATGAAGCTGGCCAACGAACTCGGTCGAGAGATTGGTATGTACTATGTACACACCGAATTACATCCAAATCGGTTCATAAATACGCCTTTTATCGCGTGACAAAATTCAGGACGTTTCAAAATGTCAGCCACGCTAGAAATTCAAAATGCTATAACTCAGCCATTTTTTAAGATATAGACGAAACAAAAACTGCTCCGGAATCTTTGTATAAAGGTCAAATACATAAGAAAAAAATATTTTTCCATTTTTAATTTTTTGGTACCACATTTCAAGTTTTAAATTTTTTGAAAAATTTTAAATGGCCGCCATTTTGAAACAAAACGGCGGATGAAGCTGGCCAACGAACTCGGTCGAGACATTGCTATGTACTATGTACACACCGAATTACATCGAAATCGGTTCATAATTACGGGAGTTACAGTGTGACATAGGTCAGATATATATATATATATATATATATATATATATATATCAATTTTGAACGGAGGGTGGTTTCGGGGTCTGGGGGTCATGATCGATGAAAATATACCAAAATTTTTTGAAATCGCTTTCCTCCGAACGGCTGCAATAGGTAGCTTTTTTGTAAAGAAAGCTACCTAAAAGTGGAAGATAGTAATTATATCTTTTCGTTGCCATTTACCCATAACTACTGAAAAAAACTAATTAAAATACGGGCTATTTTGAAAAAAATATAAATGAATGATTTATGATAAAACATGGAGCTATTATAAATTATATTTAATTTTAAGTATCTATATTATGATACAAACAAATGAAGGCATATGAATCATTAGATAACCGATTTTTTTGTCAAATTTCTTGAGTGACGACATCTGTTTTTTTTTTTTAGATTTGTGTATTATTCAGCGATAGTGACGTCATGTGATATGAATACTTACTGTAGATATTGTTTAAGATTGAATCGTCAATGAGGAATACTTCAGAGGATGAGAATGACGTCATTTTATATAAAATAAGAGCGTGTGTTTTAAGTCTTAAAACTGGAAAATGTTGTGTATTATCTATATTTATATGCATACTAGCAGAACTACCCGGCGTCGCCCGTGTCAATTAAGAGGGATCTTCCGGGTAAAATAAATTAAAATGAAATAATACGGCAACTGAGATTTGTGCATTGCCGTCCAATAATCATTCTAAAGACAATCAGAAAACATGACGTTATTGCATTGCAACCATCTCAGCTTTAAATATCTGAATGCATCAGGGATGTAGTGGAGGGTATACGGGGGTATACACCGTGTACCCTCTGGATTTTTTAAGGAACACCGTATACCCTCTGTTTCTCAAGAAAGCTATAGTATATATACACTAGGGTATACCCACTGCCTTGAGCGTATACCCTCTGCTTAGAACGTATACCCTTTGTTTTTTTTACGACTACACCACTGGAATGCATGTTTTCTTGGATGAAATAACAGAAAAAAATATTTTTCCTGATAATACGAAGAAAAAAAATCAACCAATTGGCGTAGTATTTAGTAAAATTCTCGATGGTATAGCATATATATATATATATGTATATTATAATGCAGAAATATCTTAGTGAGTAACGCAGACATCATACTGATGTTGGCAATGACCTAACCCATAAATTGTGTCTTTGCTGTAATTTTTCTTAACTTCTAAATATGCACAATTTCAATTTTTTACGCGGAATAAAAATAAGCATTTTCAAATAAAATTTATCTGAAAATTTAACTATCAATTTCCAAATTTTAATTGGTTCTGATTTTAATACTGACCATTAAAACTCATATACAGTTTTCTGAATTTAATAGATTTTAAATTAATCTTCAAGCATGGATTCTTTTAAATTTGCAACACAAAACTATGAAAGATGAACCCGTTTGCTCTGTATGCAATATTATAAGGAAAAGACGTCCATGAGTAATTCCGGCATCATATTTTTGTTGGCAATGACCTAACTAATAAATTTTGCTTTTACTGCAATTTGTTTAACCTCTAACATCACTCATTCATTTTTTTCAACGTCTAATGGAAAACAAAAAGTACTTTCAATGCGGTTTGTTTGAAAAGTGATTCCCAATTTCTAATTTTTTATGTATTTTTTAGTAATTTTTAAGCAAGAATATTTTTTAAATATTCGTGCAACGCAATTATAAAGATGAACCCGATTTCTCTTAAAACAATGTAAATAATTCATCATTTTAGGAGAATTTTCGTTCAATGTTCCATAACTAAATCGGCAAACGAAAAGAAAACCCCGCAAAAAAAATAAAATACGAATTTACAGATTTGAAATCGAAATATTCAAAATGATCAGATTAATGAAAGTTGCTATAAATAGAAAAAAAAATCAGAATTGGGCGCTTCTTAATACAAAAGTACCAAAGATGCTTTTTTTGTGTAGCTGTTACGGATTCTAAAAGTACTAGGGGATCGTACCCGGGTTTCCCGGGTTACAGAATATAGGTGAAAACATTTGTTTTAAATTGAAAACTAATAATTTTTTTATATGCAATAAATTTTTTAGACTGCCCACTTACATTAATGAAGCATTTTTCATATGAAAAATACCAATTATACAATTAAATAAATTTTTGAAATTTATCAAAAGCGATATTTTCTTATTAGGCGCATGCTAAGAGACCAAGATTTTGCTACTTACGGCATCCTTTTATATTCTGATAATTTCAGAACTTACATGTGTGTTAAATTTGTGTTTTATTTATATTATTTTATTTATTTATACACAGGGAATTTTTTTTTTTTTTAATGGATATTAGCAGTAAGAAAATGATGAACTCTTTATTTTGTTTTAAGGGCAAACGGATTAATCTTTCGTAATCGAGTTCCGCGTGCTATAGGTAAATTAGAAAATATTTCATGCTTTAAAATTGTTCTTAAAACCATAGACAATCAGTAAACTGGGATGAACTTTGCAAACAAATTCCATTAGAAAAAAAAAAAAAAAAATCCTATTTGGTGATCTGAAAATTTAAATTTGACGATGACAAATACGTTAAATTTGTATTTTTTCAACGTTATTCTTTTATTTGTTTGTAAAAGAAGTATTAATTTCGTTAATTTGTCTTTCAAAAATATGTTATATTTGTGTTTTTTTAATATTATTCTTTTATTTGTTTATAAAGGAAGTATTAATTTCGTTATGCAAAAATATTGAGAAACAAATGCTGAACTATATTTGTTGCTTTATGTGCTAAATGTTTATTATTATTATGTATTGGACTGACACGTGATAAGATAAACTTTAAAAAAAAATCATGCTTAAAAATTATTTTAGAAAACATAATACATCAGTCAATTAAGATACAGTTTTTAAACAAATTGCATTTTAAAGTAAATTTTTTCCCTATCAGACGGAAATTGAAAATGTACGATGGTCAGAAGATTAAAAAATTGCAGTAGCGAAAATTTCAAAACCGAAATTTGATCGTGAAGTGTTGCCATTCGCAAAATGACGTCAGCGTTACTCATAGATACGTTTGTTCTTTACAATATAGATACATAATCAGTAAAATATAATAAAGATCAGATATTAGGATGTAGTTATCAATTGAGCTATCTAAATTGAAAGCTATCTAATTTTCAACATTTTGAAGAAATTTCATAAAATGCTTTTAAAATTAAAATATAAAAGTGGGGATATTAAAAAAAAAAAAACAGATAGTGCGATCACACCTACAAATGAATACCTTTCAGTTAAAAAAAAAAAAAAAAAAAAAAAAAAAAAAAAAAAAAAAAATTAGTAAAATTGTTTCAGTAGAAAGATCAGGGCAGATGACTAAAAAACACACTTGTGTTTTAAATATGTAGATTATATAAAATTATGAAAAATTAAATTAAGCAAATTATGTTATTTTGATAAAATTATAGTAGCATGTCCTAAAGAATAAATAGCATTAAAATTTTATTATTCGAGAGAATTTTGGAGAAAAACTTCAGGAACATGACATAATTTTAAATCTCGAATTATTTGTTTGCTTGTCTAACTCGGCGATGCAAATCCATCCAGGCGAGAATCATCAATTTCTGTAATATAATTATAAATCGCTATTATTTGCAAGCCACCTCTCTTTTATAAAGACACTCTAAATTTTTGTAAAACATTGCGTTTTATCAGTGTGCGATTTCGATTACATTATTTTCAAAAATGAAGCATTTTCACATGTGAAGAATTTCAAAGTAGCTGGGCAGTGAAAATGACGCACTTCTACAAAATATAATTTAGGTTTAAGAATTAAACTACACGCTTTTTTATAAAATGACGTTCTTTACATCTGCTAAAGCAATCTACTTTTACAATCCAGTCGTAAACTTAGTCTATAGAAAAGTATGCATATGACGTCATTATCACGGAATAATAGACAAAGTTCTTGACATAACCCGTATATTAATTTCAATTTTTTTTAAGGTTTTATGAAAAAAGGGCAAGAAAAAGGTACAGTATCTCCTATTAGCGGTTATTTTCCGTTTACTTTCAATAGAAATGGGGTACTTTTGTTGCCACGATTAGAAAAATGGTATTAAAAACTACAAAAAAATTAATATCTCGAAAACAAATTAAGATACAGCTTTCAAACAAATTGCATTTAAAAGAGCATTTTTTTCCTCATACAACGGTGTAAAAATTTAAAATGTGCGATGTTTAGAAGTTTAAAAACTTGCAGTACAGAAAATTGCAAAACCAAAATTTTATTTCAAATTTCAAAGTGTTGCCATTCGCAAAATGACGTATGCGTTACGCACAGATATGCTTGTCCTTTATAATATAGATAGAAAATGTAAAAAATCTTTTAATGTTTTAAATTATTAACAACGATATATTTTTTCTATTCTGTGAACGGCCGATACATGTATCATCTTTAACCACGGATATTCCCGGCTGGGTTGCCTGATTATTTTTAAACGGAGACTTTCACTCATAAAAACTAAATCGAACAATCTAAGCGAACAACCTAAAACTGACATCAAATTCCAGAAGTTTTCAATTTTGATGCCAATGTTAAAACTTTCTTAAAAAAAAAAAAAAAAAAAGAAAAAAAAAACATAACTTTTAGAAAATATTTGCTATGTTTCATTTTATATTTTATATATCAATCGTAAAAAAAATGTTATTTTATGTAATATTTTATGTAACGTTTTTAATATAAATAGCGGAGTGTTATCATTGCATTTAAGGCAGGGACCGTACTTGTCCTGAAATTTCACGATCAGGAAATTCTTCGGTACCTGTATTTTCTTATGGAAAAATCTCTTCTTAAATAAGACTAAATTTCGCGCGTTTAACCTAGATTTATTTTTCTATAAACAAATAGTGATATTTGTCCTGAAAATAATCCCTTAAGAGGACGACCCCTGATTTAAGGGGCTAAAACACTTAGCTAAATGGTATAATTAAAGATTTAGCATGCCAACAAAATAGGAAATAAAACGTAGCAACAGTTTTTAAAAATCAGTTTGACGTCATATTTATTGAAATTGACACCATATTTATGGAACATAACGCCATATTTAGTCAATTGTTTCTTGATATTTTTTCATCATATAGAAATGCCTATGTTATAGTAAACGTTCTAACTTCAAAATACATTTCAATGAAGTTTTTAAATCTTTTCAAAGCGCTTGTCGTTAAAATTTTATTTTAAATATGAATATGAAAAATTCAGTAGTTCAATTACATGCCTCTTAATCATGAGGGTCTTTTTTTTTCTTTGTTTCTTTTCTTTTATATCTTTTTTTTGTATTTTTTTTTGTATTTTTTTTTGTATTTTTTTTTGTATTTTTGTATTTTAGCGAACTTCTAATTTCGCTATTGAATAAATATAATGAAAAAATGCTGAACTATTTTTTATCTTTGAAAGTACAAATAAGTTAATCTTCGATAATCAGGCTGCACGCTATTTAGTAACTTTAACAAATGTGACTCAGACGTTTTGTGGAACCTATTGCATACAAAAATATAGCATCATTCATGTTTTTAGCGAATTCTTGACATATAACTCGATTACAGAATATTAACATGCAATAATTCATAACCTGACGTTTGTGAAAGGTCTCAATTTTTTTAAACTTAATTTTAAAACCCGCGAAATTGAATTTCAGGAAAAAAAACACGTCTTTTTGTCGTGATTATAGTAAAGTGTTTCAGCTTTTAAAATCAGAATGCATGTATTCTTCAGCAAGTATAAAATAATTATACGAATTCCCTGACAATTCGCGGAAAAAAGCAATAAATACATCCAAATGACCTAGTATTTACTGATATTTTATTTAGCTTGGTTTAAAATTAAAGCTTTCACTTTATGGATGATAAGGATTAATTTCGGAAGATCAAGAGTCTCCCTCCAGAATAAAACATAATTTAAAAGCGATATCAGTTAAACAGAAATTGATGTCATATGTAGCAAATGATTTTTTTTTTTTATTATTATCTTTTTCCTAAATTGTTTTCTTGAAATTGAAACACCTGTATCAAAATAGATTTTTTAACTCAAAAAACATTTAAATGAAGATATTACGACATTTGAACACACGTTTAGTTAAAGTTTTTATTTTATATATGAAAAATGTGCATTTTCTGATCAGAATGACATCAGTTTCGCAAATGCAAAAAGTCCTTCCGGCCAGTGCCGGGAGGAAGAGGTAGCTCTCATAATCCTTATTTAAAAAAAGCCAAATTATATCATTCAAACACACGAAGCTCAATTTAGTGGAAACCGAATATAGGAGATTCAATACTAATTTTTATCAATATAATGAATGAGAATTTCGCGAAATTAGTCAGCTTTATCCAAGCTGCTTTTCTTTAAAGTAACACATATTTGGCTGCCAAATTCGGCAATTTCTTAAAGTGCCTGTCATTTTAAGACAACATGGTGGATGAGGCTAAGCAGTGAACTTGGTCGAGACCTTAGTAATTGCTGTGCACATGCTCACTCACATCGGAATCGCTTAATATATAGGAGTGCTGTCGCATGCAAAAAAATAGATTTTTCAAAATGTCACCCACAATAGAAATTGAAACTGCTATATCTGAGCCATTTTTTAAGGTAAAGACAAACAAAAAATGCTCCTGAATCCTTATATCAAGGTCAAATACTTAAGAAAGAAACCTTTTTCAATTTCTACTTTTTTTTGCACCTCACTTTAAATATATATATATTTTTTAATTTAATGGTCGCCATTTTGAAACAAGATGGCTGATGAATCTGGCCACCGAATTTGGTCGAGGTGTTGATGTATACTATCCACATGCCTTCTTACATCGAAATAGGCGAATACGTGTGTTATCGCGTGACAAATACAAGATCGTTTCAAAATGTTAGCCATGCTAGAAATTCAAAGTGCTATAAATCAACCATTTTTTAAGATATAAACATAAGAACAAATTTTCAGAAACAAGAACTGCTCCGGAATCTTTGTAACAAGGCCAAACACATAAAAAAATCTTTTTCATTTTTCAATTGTTTAATACCTCATTTTGAATTTTAAATTTAATTTTTTTTTAAATGGCAACCCTTTTGAAACAAGATGGCGAATGAAGCTGGCCAACGAACTCGGTCGAGACATTGTTATGTACTATGTACAGACCAAGTTACATCCAAATAGGTTCATAAATACGCCTGTTATCGCGTGACAAAAATCAGGTCGTTTTAAAATGTCAGCCACAAGAGAAATTCAAAATGCTATTACTCAGCCATTTTTTTTAGATATAGACGAAACAAAAACTGCTCCCGAATCTTTTTATCAAGGTCAAACACATAAGAAGAAAATATTTTTTCAATTTTTAATTTTTTGGTACCACATTTCAAATTTAAATTTTTCTTAAAAATTTAAATGGCCACCATTTTTAAACAAGATGGCGGATGAAGCTGTCCAACGAACCCGGTCGAGACATTGGTATGTACTATGTATAAACGAAGTTACATCCAAATCGGTTCATAAATACGCCTTTTATCGCGTGACAAAATTCAGGACGTTTCAAAATGTTCGCCACGCTATAAATTCAAAATGCTATAACTCAGCCATTTTTTAAGATATAGACGAAACAAAAACTGCTCCGAAATCTTTGTATAAAGGTCAAATACATAAGAAAAAATATTTTTCCATTTTCAATTTTTTGGTACCACATTTCAAATTTTAAATTTTAAAAAAAATTTTAAATGGCCGCCATTTTGATACAAAATGGCGGATGAAGCTGGCCAACGAACTCGGTCGAGAGATTGGTATGTACTATGTACACACTGAATTACATCCAAATCGGTTCATAAATACGCCTTTTATCGCGTGACAAATTTCAGGACGTTTCAAAATGTCAGCCACGCTAGAAATTCAAAATGCTATAACTCAGCCATTTTTTAAGATATAGACAAAACAAAAACTGCCCCGGAATCTTTGTATAAAGGTCAAATACATAAGAATAAAATAATTTTCCATTTTTAATTTTTTGGTACCACATTTCAAGTTTTAATTTTTTTTTTAAATTTTAAATGGCCGCCATTTTGAAACAAAACGGCGGATGAAGCTGGCCAACGAACTCGGTCGAGACATTGGTATGTACTATGTACACACCGAATTACATCGAAATCGGTTCATAATTACGGGAGTTACAGTGTGACATAGGTCATATATATATATATATATATATATATATATCAATTTTGAACGGAGGGTGGTTTCGGGGTCTGGGAATCATGATCGATGAAAATATACCAAAATTTTTTGAAATCGCTTTCCTCCGAACGGCTGCAACAGGTAGCTTTTTTGTAAAGAAAGCTACCTAAAAGAGTCCTACCTATTGAGTCTGAATTTTTATTAGCTTATAAAAAGAGAGTTCACGCGTTATCATTTTTTTTTTAAATTATTGTACCGTTTTTTAGGGTGTGGCAACAGGAAAGAAATACTTGAATTTGAAAATTTAAAAAGAGATATTTCTATAATGTTAATTTATGGAAGGTGGTAGTAAAAAGGGATAAATATTGGTCTGATGGTTTTTTAGGTAGATTTCGTATGAAATACTACCTGTTGGGATCGTTCCCATGTTGGAATTTCTGAAAAATTTTTGCAGATCTACACCGATCATGACCCCTAGAACCCAAAACCACCCTCAGTAAAAAACTTTATATATCTATCTATCTATCTATCTATCTATCTATCTATCTATATATATATATCACTTTCTTCTGGACACGATAACTTTCGTAATTCTGCACCAATCTCTTCCAAACTAATACATAAAATCAATGGGCATAAAATCTCGGTCAAGTTCGTTAATGGGCAAAATCGGACCAAGGGGGTGGAAATAGGGAGGGGTTTTGCGAAAACCGAAAACCCCCCATAACTTCTTAATTTTTATACATATCAAATCAGTTTAAAGTTTTTATTACTTCTAAAAATAGGGCCAAAATTTTATGTATCACAGATTTTTGATAAAGTTAAAAATGGGCTCAAGGGGCGCAAAAAATGGGGTTTTTGGGATAAAAAAATTCATAACTTCGTCAATTCTTAAGATATCAATTCCAATTAATTTTATTATAAATCTCCTTAATATTATCTACAACTTTTATATTCACAAGTTTTTGATAGGACCAATTCGTACCGCAAAAAAAAAATTAAAAACGAAAACAAAAAGGGGGTTTGAAGAAGTAAAAAATCCATAACTCCGTCAATTCAAAAGATATAAAATCCCCATGAATTTATCATATATCTTCTTAATATTGTCTACAACATCTGTATAGACAAGTTTTGGATAGGATCAATTCTTACAGCAAAAAAAAAAAAAATTAAAAATACATAGCGGTTGAAGAAAAAAATCATCTAAGTAAGGGTGTATTCAAATCCAAACTGCTTATTTTCTGACTCATTTTACAATTCATTTTTGCCCTCAAAGGCTTCCAATTGTTACGTTTTCTTACTCAGAAACAATATAATGTACCGAAATGGTCGATTTTTTGATAGAGGCAAAATATATTTAAAAAAGTGCTGCTAAAGTGGGCATTTTGAACCGAATTTCCCGAAGCGGATTGTGTTGGAAAAATCATTGCATTAAGGATGCACTCAAATCCATACTGCTTATTTTGTTACTCATTTTTAAATTAATTTTTGCTCTCAAACGCATCCAATTGCTAGATTCTTTTATTCAGAAACTATATAATGTAAAGTAATGATCGATTTTTTGATAGAGGCAGAACATATTTCAAAAAATGATGTCAAAATTGGCATTTTGAACGGAATTTCCCGAAGCAATTGTGTTATCACTTTCTTCTGGACACGATAACTTCCCCAATTCTGCACAAATCTCTTTCAAACTGATACATAAAATCAAGGGACATAAAATCTCGCTCAAGTTCGTTAATGGGCAAAAGCGGACAAAGGGGATGGAAATGGGGAGGGGTTTTGTGAAAACAGAAAAAACCCCATAACTTCTTAATTTTTGTACATATCAAATCAGTTTAAAGTTTTTATTACTTCTAAAAATAGCGCCAAAAATTCATGCATCACAGATTTTTGACAAAATTTAAAATAGGGTCAAGGAGCGCAAAAAATAGGGTTTTTGGGAGAAAAAAAATTCCTTACTTCGTCAATTCTCAAGATATCAAATCCAATAATTTTATTATACATCTCCTTAATATTATCTACAACTTTTATATTCACAAGTTTTTAATAGGATCAATTCGTACCGAAAAAAAAATTAAAAACGAAAACATGAAAGGGGGGTTGAAGAAGAAAATTTTTAATAACTCCGTCAATTCACAAGATATAAAATCTCCATGAATTTATCATATATCTTCTTAATATTGTCTTCAATATTTATATAGAGAAGTTTTTGATAGGGCCAATTCTTACAGCAAAAACAAATTAAAAATACATAGCGATTGAAGAAAAAAATCATCTTATTAAGGGTGCTTTCAAATCCAAACTGTCTATTTTCTTACTCATTTTTAAATTCATTTTTGCTCTCAAACGCATCCAATTGCTAGATTCTCTTATTCAGAAACTATATAATGTACAGTAATGATCGATTTTTTGATAGAGGCAGAATATATTTCAAAAAAGGATGTCAAAGTGGGCATTTTGAACAGAATTTCCCGAAGCGATTGTTAGAAACGAAAAATATTGCCCTACTGAGAAAATAATTGTTTATTAATCAAGTTTTAATTAATTGAAAGAAAAATAAAAACACAGGTCGCTTATAAATCTTTTCAAAAATCACGTCAGCATGTTTCATATTTTTTTTTTTTTTAATTAAAAATGAATCTGAAAATGTGCCAGAAAATTTCGAGTTGTTGAGTATGGAAAAATATTTTTTTTAATATCGCCTTAACATGATTCTGATAAAACCAGCTATTTTATAAAAAGGAAATAAAAATTCGTCAAAAGCAGACGGATGTTAAAGTGGATTTATATCTAATAATGATTTTGTTTTTGTTGGTGAAATTAGTATACTTAACTTCGAAATCTACCTCTGCCTGTAGGCCGGGCCGGCAGGGATTTTTTTAAAGTAGACAGCGATCTTTTCCATGTTCTAAAACGTATGTACATCAAGTTTCGTGCAAATCGGTCAAAAATTGAAGATTTGTATAAAGGACATATATACAGAGAACGGCTTATATATATATATATATAGATATGGATATATTTTTTTGCATGGGGGGGGGGCGGTCCAAAATTTTGAAAAAGCAGAATTCCTGTTTTCTAGTTTACCCTTTTTTTTTTTTTGGTGTACATTCGGTATCGGACTCGGGCTCTGATGACATAAAATGTTTCGTGTTCGGGTGGACTCGGATTTGAAGTTTTCGGTCTCGGGCTGGCCCAGGCTCCAAAAAGTGAGCCCGAACTCATTTCCAATAAATACCAAAGAATTTTTATTTATGGGAGATCTGTGTAACAGTGTATTCAGTCAAAAATACTTCATCGGGTTGTAGTTTGATTGCAACCCGGAATTTTTTTTATCCCACTTAGCGGTTTGCGCCTATTTTTCCGTTTAACAAAAACAAATTAAATATGTCGTAGAAAAAATATTTTAAAAGGAATTGTATTTTAAGGTGTATGTCAAATAAATGGGCATGAAAAGTATTTTAGAAGCAAACAGGGAAAGAAAATTTCAATTAAGTTTATTTTTATAAGCATTTTTATGAAAATGCATGAATGCCCTCAACACGATCAGAGGGTTCAAATGTAATAAAAATTATGATGTTTTAGAGACATGTTGAAAATATTTTTCTGTCAGTAATTTGTATTAAAACCGTCGTTTTCTATACAGAAAATTTTTTTCTTGATATGTATGATAACCTATAAATATTTGATCTAATAATTTATCACTAATATAATCTAATAATTTCTATAACACTCTATGTATAAATATTTGTTATCAGCCGTTGTTTAATTAACGAAAATGATATTAAATTTTACTGAATTTCTAAATACACAATGCTATTAGTTGTAATTGTATATAGATTACCAATCGTAATGAGGGAAGCAATTACGTTGCGCTACGCTTTGTAGATTTATCAATTAGTATTACATTTAATGCCTAGCTGTTAATGAAGAATGTTAGTCGCGTGAAACTGAAATCAATCACTAATTGGAACATTTGGCCTGAAGCTTCTGAATTATTAATCTGATCATACTCGCTCTATTATACATTGTATTGTGTACGTATATGGGACATTCTCACAATCTTTTGATTTTCGGGAATAAAAATCTGGTGAAATTAAACTTGCTAAAGTAACATTTTAATCTGATAGACGAATGCCTTAATGATTCAAAATAAAGAGAAAATAGTCAGCAGCGAAATTTTTTTTATTTAACTGAGGTTTAAGTTAAACTTGCGAGTTTAATTTTCCTTACCATTTTATCATTATAACTTTTTACTTTCTTCTAAATTTTTACTTATAATGAATTTGCATAGTACTACCCACAGGACACTCAAATAAGAAATAATGATAATGTAGTATTTTTAGTACAAAATTTTGGTACAACATTGTCTTAAAGGGATGTTAAAGAAGGGACGGTAAGGTAAAAGAAGGGACGGTAAGGTAAAAAAAGGGGACGGTATAGGAAAAAAGGGACGAAATGGGGGAAAAAGGGGGACGGTAAGGATAGAACGGTAAGGAAAATTACCACCTATTTTAGACAAATCATGTTAAGACTAAGTGGTAGCCACAATGTTCATTGATTTTTAGAAACAGTTATTTACATTAGATTAAATTTAAAAAAAATGAACTTACCTCGAAAAGTGCAGGAATAAACTTTTTGGACGGTAAGATTACCAATAAAGCCACGATGCTCGAAATTGATATTTAAATGCTGATTTAAATTCTGCAGTAAATTTCCTGTCAAAGAATTTTAGACATTCTTTCTCTAGCATACTTCTGCATAAGAAAAAAATTGAAAAAAATTCTGTGTCTGCATTCGAAGTGATTTTCTGTATAATTTTAGAAGAGTAGCGGTGAGGAATCTAAAACCCAGAGACAGAGTTTAAAAAATAATATCAACCCTAAAAATGTGTGCAGGTTAATATTTTGCTACATATTTATTTAAAACAATAGTCACAGTTTCGGAAAAAAATTACATCGAATTATTTTTATTGAAACACTTTTATACAGACAGTTCCAAACTTAAAAATCAGCATCAGGGACACGGGACGGTATAGGAGTTTTCCTGGTATTTGGACTCCCAACATCGTCCAAACCTTATTTATCTCATTAATGTTGTTATGCAATCATGCAATGGGATGTTCCCTAGTATATGAAATTAAAAAAAAAAAAAACACAAGAACATGTACTGAAATAAAAATTATTATTGAGGGACATAAAAGTCAAAAGATTGTGAGAATGCCCCGTATATAGGGTATTTCAAAAACCTGAATGAATGTCCAGGGTTTTAAAAAGAGAAAAGAGAAAAAGAAAAAGTTCAGACAAAGTTTAAAAGGTGCTAATAAACACCAAAACATTTTTTATATATAGGAGACCTATGTAACAGTGTATATATGCTGTCAAAAATACTACACCGGATTGCAGTTTCGTTGTAACCACAGAATTTAGTTTGTAATGTAGTAAAAAACATGATGATTTAGAGACATGTTCAGTAGATTAACTTTGCTTTGTGTGAAAGGTTACGTCGTCCATAGGAATGTTTGATGTAAAGAGTATTTCGGCCAATGTCTCCATCACTGTAAAAAATGACAGATGTGTCTTAATCTTAAAAAATGTACAATAATCACGATCGCAAATATATAACAACATGTTCCGAGTCACCCAAGATTCTAAAACGTGTTTCTTTACCTTTAGAAACCTCAGAAAACAATTTATTTCCAATATTTAAAGAAAAATTTTGAAAAGTAAATTTTTATGAGCAGCTCGTAATTTCGGAAATCTTTCGCAGTAGATTTTACAGTGCTTTAATCAGTTTTCTGTACCCGGAAAATGGCTTTTTCGGATTCTATCAATTTTCGAGCAAACATTTTCAGCTACATAACTGAATTTGTGCGTGAAAAGGTAACAGAATAATTTTAATTTTCATATTAATGTTAATGCTGTTAATTTTGTATGTTTGTCTGTTAAACATGTTTTCTGAATATCAAAATATTTACCTGAGAATTGATAGAATCCGAAAAAGTGATATTCCGATTTGAGAAAACTAATTAAACATTGTGAAAACTACTCAGAAAAGTTTCCGAAAATAAAAAATTCCGCTAATAAAAAATTATTTTTATAAATTATTCTTTAAATAAATAGTTTTTTTTTAGGTTTGTTAAAGGTAAAGGAACGCTTTTCGGAATTTTTGGTGATTTGGAAGAGGTAATTGTATGTTTTTGTTCCTGATTATAATACATTTTTGTAGATTAAGAAACATCTGGAACTTCTTATAGTGTACGTACTTACAGCAACACTTGAAATTTTGTGTAATCCAGCTAATTATTGTTTGGACGCATTAGATGGTCATTTCGAGAATTTCATACACATCTCCCAGTGCCCAATCATTCATCAAGAGGATCCTGAGATCCAGGATTCTGACATCAAGGCAGGAGTACTGGGACACATCAACAAAGGGCAGGCACACACACGAACTCATTCCTAAAGTTTGCATTCAACTTTGCAACCTAACTCCGTACATGAACAAGTTTCTGACGGACCATGGCCCCTTCATGCCTACTTCCACTGTGAACTCATGCGACGCTGGCGTTTAACCCTTAACCAGAAACGTACCGTCTGTGAGATGGTTGCGTCTACATATTTACCATTTACACAAAAATGAATGCGTCCCCAATCTTATCACGCAATCTAAACCTTATGCTATTGATCCTCTACCCCTCCACACATTTGCAACACCTGCGCATCTGTAGTTATTGAAAGAAAAAGTATTTTATTTTCAACGCAGTCTATCAGATGGCGTGTTTCCATTTATGTAGTTTTTGCTCTAGTATATTGAAATAGAGGGCCGTCAAAGCGGTTGCGCTATGGTGATAAAGATTTTGAAGAAACTGTTTTGCGATGGCTTGATGAACTAGGAAGTGACATAAGCAATGTTGAAAGTATTCCAGATGATGAATATATAAATTCTGAACACGAAAGTGACACATCATTGTCGGAAAATGCATACAAAATGCAGATATTTAGAACATGTTGCCATATTTACTACTAAATATTTTGCTAATTTTACTGCTTAATATTTTTTCCTTATTCACATTGTACCGAAATATATAAAAATATTAGCATATATTTAATTATTATGTCGAAAATGTAATATTTTGGACAATAATGTGTTATTTTAAAATATCTTCTGTCTCCGACATTCAAAATTTATTTTTATGCGGTTATATTAAAAAATTGGTCCTGTTAATGCATTACTATTAAAGATTAAGTGCTTAAATTCTCTATTTGTTAAATTATTAAGAGTTATTTTCTTTTTCAATTTTCATAGCAATTTTTTTTATCTAGCAGTCTCACAGACTACATAATAGTTTCTATTTAGGCTCAGGATTTTCAAGTTTCCGGTTAAGGTTTAAACGCATGGCATCTCCACCAGAAGGATGGCTCCATAATATACTTACATGCACCCTCCTACTAAACAAACTAAAACACATCCATAAACACATTTTTGAAATTTCAGTACTAACTGCGTAGCCTGGGCATGCAACAGATTCAGTAGCTCCTTGTCGCGAGAAAGTTTTGTCGCACATTCATCCGCTCCTTGTCCCGTAGGTAATTTGTTTCCCTGCGGAAAGAGTCTTGTTTTGTAATTTTCTCTACCTATCTTCTTTTACCTGCCCTCTGTGGCATTGGATTCTTTTGCACCTGGCGTGTGTGGCTCTGACACAGGATTTTATATATATACCGCCAGCCAACTGTCGTAATTCTGGCGGATTCATCTTTGGATGAAAACTGTATTTTTTAAGACCTAAATAAAGGCAACCGGGATGGACACTATG
Organism: Maratus speciosus; assembly: GCA_963932465.1. Classification (NCBI taxonomy): domain Eukaryota; kingdom Metazoa; phylum Arthropoda; class Arachnida; order Araneae; family Salticidae; genus Maratus; species Maratus speciosus. Next base: position 516,387,000 of record OZ010794.1, read on the forward strand.
CTCTACAGACTTGGTTTCCTTGTCTGAGCGGTCTGTCTTTGGCAATCAGTGTCATCACATTTAACATAATCAATGTAAATCTGTAGAAATTTTTGTTACAATACCATCAGTGTTATTTATTAGTGAAACATCGCCGTTTTAGGCATAGGGTGTAATACTCTGTAATTTTACCACCCTGTACTTACCCTTGTAGATTAAGACGGCCGTTTCCTATACAAAAATCGTATATTTATGTATTTTCACTCCTAAACATTTTTTCAAGTAATTTTGGGACTAACTGTATATAAAGTATATGGATATGTATTAGAAGACATCATATTTTTCAACCAAAATGGCATTATCTCTTACTGAAACGCTCAATATCGAATGTTACTGATTGCAAAATATATCGCTCACGCGCAAGAAAAGTGACACATCTCGCAAAAAATCATTTTGTGTTTTATTCCACTAATAGCTCTGTCACAGGTGCGTCTTGCTACACAAAAAGTTTCATAAGTGTAATTATACGGAAAGTCAATTTATTACGCTATTTGTCCATTCGTGACCACAGAAGAGGGGTTGGTTGTGTGGGAGGAAAATTTATCTAACCCACCAAACCACATCATGTGTCTTCGTTCTTAAGAGTTTCATGCTTTTATGCATATTTTTACTCTTGCATGCAGAGCTAAGTACTATAATTTCATGTTACAGTAAAATCATGCAAATTTTCTTTTGTGTCTCCTGTGAAATTTACTTTAGTCGAGATGTGTCACTTTTCTTGTGGGTGAGCGATATTGTGTACTTATTTGTAGTTAACAATTCAATTGCACTTCCGTTTATATATTTATTAATTAGTAGTTCATTTAATGCCTAGATATTAATGGAGGGCATTAGTCTACGTGAAACTGAAATCAGCTACTAATTGGAACATTTGATAAAGGTGTCATAGTACTGAAGGATTAAACAGTTAATCTATACTATTATTACGAAGCAGTAACGTTTATTTGTGGGTCCGTTTGTTTCGAGGGATAATCCCTAAACTACAAAACCTATTACTAAAATAATTGTACGAAATGCTGGTGTTCATCTATGCTCGACCATAGGCTATATTTTATGTCGGCACAACAACCCCCCCAAGGGGTTTAAAGAACAAAAACATTTTAAAATTAAGATTTCTGTGATATTATTGGGACTAGAAACTTTTAATTTGGTGTGGTGCTTACTTTTAATTGGAATGGTTTCTAAACAGCTCAAAATTTAAAAGGGTGAAATGAACTGGAAACGTTCTAAAAACGCTCTAAATTGCGATTTGTTTGGAACTGATAGGACTAGATACTTGAAACTTTCCATCGCTTTTCCTCTGGAGACACAAATGCTCATCCAGAACAGTTTTTTTTTTTAAATCCTAAATTTAAAAGGGTGCAGGAACAAAATTGTTCTAAAATTGCGATTTATGTGATACAGTTTGTATATTAGATTGCAATTCGTCATGGCGGTTATTTTTTAGATGCAGATGATCACTAAAATGGTTTCTAAAAGATGCTAAATTTAATGTAAAAAAAAAGCGAAAAATGTTCCAAAACCATTGTAAATTACGATTTGGTTGAAAGTCAAGTTAGACCCTTTAAATTTGGCATGGCTTTTCCTTTAGGAACTAAAGAATGGAAGAGACCTTTGTAGGATAATTCCAAGAGAATAATTTTATCATACATATTCTAAATGAGAAAATAACTACAAAATGTCCAGATGGGATCAATTGGACACCATCTTAGTTCTGTAAGGGTTAAGTACGCTCATGGATAAAACAGTTCTAACACCAAGAAGAATTGAACTAACTGAAACGAGAATGACCCCTCGGGATTGCACTAACACTCTAAAGCGAAAGCTGAGTTCCCGAGGTGGTCATCGCTGTCATCGCTGAAACGAGAATGATCTTTTTGCACATCTAAAACATAATGTCCATGTGCAAATGAATCACAGCTATGTAATTAAGATAAATAACAAACTTCTGAAAAAATTAAGTTTTATGATTTTCATTCATGGAGCTCAAACGTTCCTTGCTGGAAATTTCCTCCTACGAGCAATGGTTGTTTTAAACATTACAATCGCTGAAATACTTTCTTCAATTCACGGAATTTTCCTGGTTTCATTGCTACCAGGATTTTCTCGTTAACACGTTAAGCGCCACGTCAGTCAACGATGACTGACACTGAACTTTCCGTTTAGAACGCGTCATTCACCTACGACTGACGGTCTAAAATATGATATATAACTAAAAAAATATTTATTGTTTTAAGTAATAACGAATTTTTTTTTTTTATTTACTTACCTTTTATTTATTACAGGATTATACTTTCTTAAAAATTACTTAAAACATTGTACATTTTTCAGCTTCAGTGTCAACCACCGTGGCACTCAACGTGTTAATAGACGAACATCGGTTTCTTTTTTTCTCGATTATAGGAGGTAAAACATACGTGAGTTGAAGAAAATGGGAATGAAATAAAAATTGGTGACCTTCGACGCGAACCAGCTACTTTAGTGTTCCAAAACCAGTATTGCAACCACTCGCCTACAATTGTACGGTAGTAAAAACGTTTGAATATGTTTGCTTCAGATAGGTATGGCTTGATTATTTCTTTAACAAGCTTTTAGTTTTGAAATTAATTTCGGGAAGATTTCGTCTTTAACCCTTTATGTACTGAATTCTGAATTCATGAAAATTTTATCTTCTAAAGCATTTTTTCTGAATTGCTTAAACTGCATTAGCAGATTTACATAACCATTTAATGAATTTTAGAAGGGTTTTAGAAGGATTGAAGGATTTAGTAGGATTAATTAAATTTGAATTTATAAAGATTTTGTGTAATATTTATAACCCCACTCAAATCTTCTATTTTAAATAATTTTCTTTGCAGAATTAGGAAATGTTCAAATATAATGTTCTTGCAATAGAAATATAGAAATATCTCAGAATTGAAAAATCCCCCGACCCCCAACGCGAAGAAAGCTGAAAAGATGCAAAAGTAACAGAAATCACCCTCTTAAAAATGTTTTTGTTTTGTGTAACCAATAATGCTTTCGGAACAAGATAAAGTAATGTATCTATATTTCATTCTAAACTGTATTACATCTAATCCATGTATTAAATTATGTTTATCACAAGTTATTTTAATGGTACTTATCAGTACCATCAGTAGATAAGAGATTAAGGGTTTGGCTGGGGTTTTAATACTATTGTATTAAATTTGGATAAAAATATGAATCATAAATACTTTTATGTAGATTTCTAGATGTAAAATGTAGATATATTTTTATGCCAGATTTTTTTTGAGTAAAATTGATATATTCCAGTTTAATATTTTATTTGAAATATCTATTTTAAATGTGTTCATTTAAAACATTTGTAACGTTATTTTTAAATGCGAATGTTTTGTTATAACTTTAAAAAATAAATTGTGAATACTTTTAAAGGAATAAGAAAAGTAATTGTTATTTATTTGTAAATTAGAAAACGTTTCTTGTTATTATTGTTGGTTTAGTATTTTTTTAATTATTATTAAATTAGAAATCTTAATTCATAGAATTTTTCGATTTTCGATTTTAAAATGAATTTGGATTTTAGTATTAATATACCCAATACGCATGCGTTCTAGGAATGAACAGAATTTCTCCCTCTGTTTCAGACTTTCGGGAAGAATTGACAGATAAAACATTTTTTCTAGGAGTAGGGAAATTATTTTTTAAAAAATGGGGAATAATTTAGTCTATATAGACGAGTTTTTCTGATAGCGAAATCAGCTTGATATGCTAATAAAAATTTGGACGAGATTATTGTTTTTGTGATCGTGAACTTTCAGATGTTGACAGTAGTTACTGTGGGATTACTGACATTTTCCCTGTGAAAAACGCCCTCATACTTATACGTATATGGGTGATTTTCAAAAAGTGTCGTGTTTTACTGTCCTCTCACATTTGCACATAAAAATAGTTAAATATAATAATTTTAATTATTGCATTTTAACTATCATGTTTTTTTTTAATGATAATTTACAGATATATTATTATTTATAAAAAATTTAAAAATAAGAAATATATTCTTTTGTAGTCAAAATGTCATTTCTGTAGGTTGTCCCAAGAAGCAATTTATTAGGTAAAGATTTGACTAAGTTCTATTTAAAACAGATGGTATTAATTTTTTAATACATTTTTATTTATTACGATACTAATTAAAAATAGTTATTTTCATTAATTAAACTTATCTATAATTCTTAATAATTATTTTAAACAGTGTCCTAAGAAGGAGTGTCATTGCCATGCTTCTGTTAAGAAGTTCATCTGGAATTTTTTAGAGGGCAGCACATGCCTTTTTATCAAGGCAAAAATACTCCTTAGAAGTCAACTTGTTATCAGGTTTAAGTGAATAGAGTAAATAGTTTTATAGATTCCAGGAAGCAAGAAAAGATTTTGAATGTTTTGGTGATTATTTTTTCGTACGTCATTACCGTATCCACTTCTAATTGATAATTAAAAGAACTTTTATTTCTTAATCTGATTTTATTATATAAGAAATAGAAAATCATTGTATGGACCAGAAGATATAATGGCTGCCATTTATGCCTGGGGAAAAATAAAAATATTTTGTTTAATTTGTCATTACCGTGCTCACTTATGTTCATTACCAAGTTCAGTAAAATTTAAAAATTAGATTTAAAATGTTAAATTAGTAATTTGGTCTCTGCTAATGCTTGTATATTAATGTTTATGAGGTAAGATAATTATTTACAAAAAATTAAAACTTTGATTATTTCTAAAAATTTGATTTTGTTATCCCAAAACATGGACATATTTTGGAAATGACCCATATTTTACAAAGCAATTCAGAAGCAGCTTATTAAATTGATTCATATGCAGAATAATTGGATTTGTTACACGTTCAAAAATATTAAAAATGCCGCCATCTTCAAAATGTTAATATAGTTACTTTAATTTTGGATCTTTTGCTAACATACATATAGCATATGAAAATGATTTCCTACCTCAGATTTAAGTAATTGTATTTTATGTTATATATTTATGAGTAAAAGTTTAGTAATGAACCGCAAAATCAGTAAATTCTATTTTATAAATAACATTTTTTATAAAATATTTTCTGAAACTGTTTTCCCGCCTGAAAGGAAAGGGAAGAGAAATCTAATGCAGGTACTTGGCTTACATTAATGTAATGCCTTTAGGGAAATCAAAGCTCTTTTCTCGTGAAATTGATAATGAAACATCTTTTTTCCCTTAATATTTTGTTTTCAGCCTGAATCCATTATATAACACTTGCATTTCTGCAAGTTTCTTATTTCTATTGTTACTTTAATTTTGGATATTTTGCTCAGCTATTTCTTTAATTAGATAAATACATCTTTCCTTCATCAGCTTAATATCGTTTTTTTTTAACTCAAGGATACTATAGTTTACAGCTTTCAAGAAAAAAAATAACAAAAGCATTGTCATAAAAAAATTGTCCAATTTATGCTTAGGTTCATGAGCTGAAACCGGAAACTATATAATTGTGTTTTCTTCTTTTAAGTATAGATAACTGAGAAGATTTTTTTTTAAATGTTGAATAAAAATTTATATACACTGTAAAAAAACGACATTTTTACAGTACAAAGTACTGTTAATCTCGCGCACAAACTCGATCACAGTGAATGTGCTGTATTTTTCTTTGGTTTCCTTACTATATTAACATGGAAAAATAGAGTAGTTGCGTAAAATTAACAGCACAATGTACTGGCAATTTGGACGCTAGCAGTTTGTGCTTTAAAAAAATGCGTCCAAATTGTCAGAACATTGTGCTGTTAATTTTACGCAACTACTCTATTTTTCCATGTTAATATAATAAGGAAACCAAAGAAAGATACAGCACATTCACTGTGATCGAGTTTGTTCTGGCAAATCTACAGTGGTTTTTTTACAGTGTACACATAAGTTGTATAAATATAATTTTTAATCATTGGGAAGTTACTGGGAGTACATTTATGAAACTAATGTAAACGAATTCGAGGCAGGAGACTGAAATATCAGATGGGCGGTATTATTCCGTATTTGCAACCCCTCGTTTTTAAAAGAAAAAAAGAATGCTAAATTTAAAACTAGAATCAAAGAACATGTAGCAGACTTCAAATACAACAGGGGAACCACAGCTTTGGCCAGATTATGCAGCAAAGAACCTTTACAGATCGATTTTAAAAATAGAAGAATAATTTATCTGTCAAGATTTTATTTACAATCCATTATCCGGGAATCAATAGCGATATTTTTACGCAATGAGAATATTGGCAATGATTCAGTGTCCCTTGAGTTACCTAAAATTTCGGAAGAGATGCTATGCAATTTTAGTAACAATAGTAAAAATTAATCCACGCTCACAAATATCCAGCTTCATTTTATTTTATGTTTGCACTGATTTACATTATGCATGAGGTCTCGTGACATTATTTACCAAGTTATTGTTTTTAAAATTTTTCGAAAATATTTCTATCAAGAATGATTTTGAAAATGTCGTCGTTTTTGCGATGAAACGTTCGTTAATCTAAATAAAGGTATTTTATCACTTTTATTGCATTTTTTTAGCTTAGTCTGTTTATAAGTGGTTATCATACATATAATTACAGAAAAGAAGAAATTAAACATTCTGGGGATAATTAGGAGTTTATTTTAAAATCGCCTCAGTCCTGATGTCGCCTGTAGGCATATTAAACAACACTCTTAAAATGAATTTAAATGCTTCTAGAATTGTTAAAATTACTTATAAATCTTTTTTATGAATGCGTATATATTATAACATATAGACTTATAGACTGATACATGTTTGGAGCTGTTTTACACTAATTTTAAACTTGTTTTTCTAGTCTCCCGTAATATTTATCCCAGGCCTGAAGACGTTAAAAAAATCTGCCAGATTTAGCAATACTGCTGTTAAATGATCGGGTTAATGTTATAGTGATATTATTAAACTTTCCGACATTGACAGAGATTACCCCGAGGATAGTTCAATTTGTCCCATGAAAAAGCGCTCTCGTACTTATAATTTGCTTAGCAGTGATTCAGCATGAAGTTATCAAATTGATTCACATGCGCAATGACTGCATTCGCATATATACGTTCAAAAATATAACATACCGTCCATTTAAAAAATGTTAATAATCTTAAGATGACAATAATGAAATGAGTTCACTTAAAAAAAAAAAAAAAAAAAAATCAAAATTTGGCATTTTTTTGTAATAGCCGACCATACATTTACAATTATGCCAAGATTGAAGTTACGATTTCGTTAAGATCATCGCAAAGCTTTTTTATGTATAATATAAGCGCATATAGTATATATACACATAATAAATTTGAAATCACAAATATATGAAGAAATTGATAAAGTTCTAAAGATGATTTAGAAATGAACATAGGAAACCAGTATGTAAAATAAGAAACTATGAATGACTCGGAGAATCGCCAGAGGAGCTTGTGAATTCATTCATAGAAGATGCGTTATTTCTTCCAATTTTGTCGGCATTAAGCCTAAAATGACAAAATTTAGCTCCTTATAACGCAAACATTACAGAAAATAGATAATAAAAAGCTAAGAGATCCAAAGAAAGATACACCTCATACAGGATATTAAAAATTATTAGAGCACAATACCTGAATGACATACTAAGAGTCAAAACTACTATATATCAGAAAGGAAAAGAAAGTTAAGACTATTTTAACATGTGATCTACAGTTGAGCATCTGAGTGAAACCCATAACTGTGCTGCCATCTGGTATGAGAAAGGAAAAATATAAATTTGAACTGGATTAATAACAATAATGTTTAGTGTTGCCATCTTAAGCCCCCCAAAAAATAAAAAATAAAAGGAATGAAAATGATTGAAGAAATCAAGAAAATACTTAGATTACCTTTTAGTTAAACCAGAATGAAAAAATACGAATAAAGTTAATAAGTGCTGAGTGAATACAAAATAAAATAAAGAAAAGGAATAAATTAATACAAATAAATAAATAAATAAATAAATAAATAAATGAAGAAATAAAGAATTATATAAAAATAAATAAAAGGGCAATTGATTAAATTAACGTTTTAAAGACAAAAAATTGTAAAATATAAAATGAGAATATAAATAACATTTAAAAAGATGAGGAATATTTGAGATAGTAAAATTTAGCCTTGTATTAAGTAAATAAATGTGAAAACTAAAAAAGCAATGAGGAATATTGAGATAGTAAAATATATCCTTAAATGATGATGCAATATGTGAAAATTTATTATGTTAAATGCATGATACCCCGTATTTTTTTTTTTATTATATGTCCATACAATAAGCGTATATACATACACTTATACACGCTCACACACATGAAAACATATAAGGTTTTAAACTTTTTTTAGCAAAGCTCATCTATGCCATATAATTCAGTATATTCAAATTATTTACGTCTGGCAGGCCATATTATACATCATATACATCTCATACACATGTCATATATATATATAAGTCATGTATGACTATAACTGAGCCCTATGCATCATGAAATGTTATACACATCATGTATTACTATAATGCGATATGCTTCATAATTTGCCGATAGGTCACTTGGCACTTTATCCTCTGGGCCATTAAAATCCAACAGTACCCAATTTTCCTTTAAGGCAGTTACGAATTTGTATTAACAAACTGTTTAATGATATTTATACTTTGAAGAGTATTATTGGTAGCCTAGAAATAAATAATTGGTGAACAATATATTTTCCAGATAAGTCAAATATAGATGAAATATGTTTGAAGTCTGCCTTTTTTCTTTTATATGTCTAATAAAATGTGAACTATCGTAAAAATAAAATAAAATAAAATAAAATAAAAAATGCATGTTTTTCATATTTAAAAAAAAAAAAATCTTGGTAAATACAGTGAAACTTCTTTTAAAGGCCACCCCTATTCAAAGGTCACCTCTATTAAGGGTCAATATTTTTAGGAACGAAAATTTTCCCCATAGACATCACGTTAAATTTACTCCTGTTAGGGGCGGCACCTACCCCTCATAAAGGTCATTTTTTTCACATGTTCCTTATATCCTAAACAGGTGTATTGAATTTCTGAACCAAAAGATAAAAGTTCAGCAAACAACTGCACTTGCAACAAGAAGGCAAGTGGATATAGGGAGGATTTAGTAACACAATGAAGAACCACAAACTTTTCCACAAGTGAGACAAACTGGTGTTTCTCACACTTTGTTTGACCTTTCAACCTATAGGAGTTGGGTTGGATAGGAAATTTGACTCTTTGTTGTGGGCACACAAAGGATAACAGGTTATCTAGAAAAAGTGATTCCACATTTACTAAAACTGTGAATGCATAATGAAGCACAATTTTTACACTAGAAATTTCATGCTCAGGCTTATGTAAAATTTAAAATTATGGCACCTAAATCAAGCCAAAGACTACATTTCGATTTGGATGACAAAATCAAAGTTTTTATTTGTCATGATCAAGGAACATCTGCAAGAAAATTGGCTTCACAGTTAAATTGCAGCAAGAATGAAATAAACAATATTATTAAAAACAAAAAGAACTTGCTGAAAGAATATTCTGATTTTAAAAATCACGGGATAAAAAGAAAGAGAAAGGAAAAATTTGGTCACCCCTAATCAAAGGCCACCCCCTCATAAGAGCCAATTTTCAATGGAACGGCAGGTGGCCCTTACAGAGAAGTTTCACTTACTTGTAAAATAATAAAACGCTAAACTAATGTATTTTTACATCAGCAAATAAATAAATAGAAATTCTTAATTCTTCTTTAAAAAGTAAAAGTTTAAAAACTTAAAATTACACTATGTGCAAACTACTTAAAAGATGAGACCTATTTAAAAAGAAGCTAAACTACTTTAATATCCTTAGTACTTTCAACTATAAAACATAGTCTTCGTCAGAGAAAATACAAATACTACTGCTATTAACGTCTTATTTTCCACTTCCACTTTCGATCCTTTCGACACCCATCTACGTGAATTTTGAAAATAAGACGTTAATAACAGTTGTATTTGTATTTTCCCTGACGAAGACTATTCTTTATAGTTGAAAGTTGTAATGTTTGAACTAATGAAAAAAATATATTTTAAAACAACACTGAAAAAATCTGTAAAATTAACGAAAAAACTGTCAGTCTGAACGCCAGTGAGAAAGCGTTTATATTGCAAAAAAGTCTATAATTTTTTAACGAATTTTCTTTGCTTTTAGCAGTGAAATATAGTTTCCTTTACACAGATAAACTGTTATTTAAAAAAAAATATTTTGTGATTTTAAAAGAATAAAACCAATAAATCTTACGAGAAAAATCTGTAAATTTTAAAGAAATTTGTTACATTAACAGTTAATTACCCTTACGTTAGCAGCGATAAACTGTTATTTTAGCAGATATATTAAACATAAATATAAATAGGAGTATACATTTATACAATAATGTTATGAAAATTGTAATGGTGTAACTTTTATGGTGATTATATGAGATCCCAAAATTTACGTCAAAGGTAGAATAATATCGCGACTTTTTAATTAATTAATAATGGTTGTTTTATAAATTATGGAGTTAAGGATTTGTTCCAAACTGAGTAGGAGAGACTAGGGAGGGTTGACCATATGGGAGGCCTGACCCACCCATCAGTTTTCATATTCAAAAGAATTTCAGAATTTTATCAATAGGTGTCTACCAAAGTCACTGGAATGCTCAAACAACAGTCTTTATTTCATACAGATAATCGAAATAGGCGTGAAAAAAATTAATTGTGAGGCGTTTTCATCCTAAATGTTGTGTTTTTTTTTATAAATATTTTGTAAGCTTTTTTCAGATAAAATATATCATAGAATTTTAAGTAAGTAGGTGCTAAGTAATGCAGAAATATCGAGCTTTCATTTCTTTAGAATAGGGCTATCTGGGGAGGTTTGACCCAGTCAATGTGAGGGAGGGTTGACCAGATGCTCAGGTCTTTTAACCCCTTGAAGGGCGGTGATGCCCTCACATCATCACATAATTTTAATCCCAAATTCCGACATTGCCACCGGAATTTTATGATGAAAATGTCCTCGTTATTAAGTACGCGAAAATTTACTTTTACTTGTTCACAAATAAAATCTCTTGTTAATACTGGTGTCATTAAATTATTTGAACATTTTACGAATACAAGTACCTTGCCCCCTGAAAGGGTTAATTAAGTGTTTTGGAAATCTTTTTACTGTACACTGTGCATAATGAAAGGCTAGTGGTTATATATAAAAATGAATGCAAATTTATTCTTTAAAGCTACGGTAAAATGGGGTGATGGAAAAGAAAATGTTTAAAATTGATTAAAGAAAGATGATAAACATTGCTATAGTTTCCACTGAACGAAAGAATTTAATGAAATATAAATGAAAAAGTTTATAGGAACTTTTTTCCATTTAAATATTACTTAAAATAGGTAAATCGAAACAGTGAAAAGATTAGAAAGGTCTAGAAAGTATGAAAGCAGCACCCTTCAGCTTAACCCTTTCAAGGCCAATGGTATGTTTATGAAGCCACATAATGTTAATTCCCAAACGCCACATTAGCATCAGAATTTTGCTAAAATTTTTTCCATTTAATATGTATGCGAAATATAGCTTTTGTCATTTCCAAATAAATTTGTTCGTAAATTCCGGTGCCAGTCATTTATTTCAATATTGTAGTACTGAAAGTACTTTGCCCCTGAAAGTGTTAAAAGATGTTAATGATAAGTAAAGTGCTATTGTGGCTGCAAAAGAACATAGCATTGATCGAATAACTTTAGGAAGGTATGTAGACAAATTTCACCAAGATGGATACAGAGAGATGAAACCAAACTACGAGCATGTGACAAGTAGAGTTGTCAGGTTGAGTGTCACAAAAAGTAGGACAAGGAGACAAAAAAAAAAGCGAGACAGTGGCTCCTAAATCCGGATATAATAATACATAAAACCCTATGAAAACGGAACCTGTCTCTAACGTAATAGTGTCTTAAATGTTAAATTTTCATTTTCCCTGCTGTACAATTATACCTGCTCATACAAAATCCTGTTTAAAATCGAGTTTTTCTTCTCTGGCTTGCGATTGCGTCTAAACAAGTTAGTTTAAGCATCATATTTTCAAAAAATCTTTTTATAATAATTAAAGCATGTAGCATAAAGTTATTTTGCTTTTTTTAAACTGATTTTCTTTCTCTTCACACATATATATGATTATAAACAAAGTGGGTCAAGCCTTCCATATAGTGGGTCAACCCTCCCATATGTGGGGAGCCTTGACCCATTATTTTCACATGATTAAAATCAATCATTTTTCATATTTCTTATATGTTACACTTATCTAGCAATTTTATTTTAATAACTGATTGTATAACGAATAAAATGATATATAAAACTTTATTCTACTCTCAATATTTAAAAAATTAAAAATCATTTTGTAAAAAGTGTGTCAACCTTCCCTAGTCTCCCCTAATTCAATTTGCAGTTTGAGTTATGCTTTTGGTAGACTTGAAATAAAATCACTTATGATCAATTTAACTTTTCCCTCAGTTATGCGAGAAACAGATGTATAGTAAAAATGCGTTTTTTTTTTTTTTTTTTTTTTTTTTTTTTTTTTTTTTTAACATTAATAACAATTGTGAAGGAATATCAAAAAGAAAACATAAAGAAGTAATTTTGTTATAGTTAAATAAAAAGTAACTCATATACTCCGTATTACTGAATTTAATACATGTAGTCGTAATAAATTTAACATCTTTATTTATGCATTTTTGCATAAGAGTGCAATAACTTATTGCACCAAGATCTGAATAGTTATAAAACTAGTTATAGTACGAAAGCACCTCATTTGCCATGTTTGGCGGTACAATTTACGACCAGTTTATATGTTTATTATTTCATTAAAGAAAAGTACAATTGAATTATAACGTTATGTTAACTCTCTTTCCTCTTTTGTCATATGTACTACTATACTTTACTAGTTCCTTTTCATATGAGGATTATATAAATCTGTATTCAAGTCTGTCTTAAATTAGAAACCAAGTATAGCCGAAGATGTGGGGAGCATTAGATTGCTATTGTGTTGGGGATCTGAATAATCATTAATTTCCTCGTAAAGTAAAAGTTTGTGGTCGCAACTTAATCCTTAAGCAATAATAATCATTCTGAACAAATCACTTCTGTCAAGATAAATTATTTTACGAATAAAAAGAATAAGAAGCATAAGTATGTGATTTTATAAAAAAGATTGCGCATATGAAAAAAGTAGTTAACATAACAGTTTTTTGGCTAATAAGTCACGTTTGAAACACATATTCAACTTTTTATTTTTGTTAATATATTTAATTTTATATTTGTAAGAAAAGGTCTGTAACGCATTAGTTTTTTATAATAACGTTGAATTTTCCCTTGCATTTTCAATTGTATTTCAAAATTTTCCAAGTAGGTTATTATACAATTTGTGGATATCTCTTTCCTCTTTTACCAGGTGTGGCGGTTAGTATTTTTTAATTTTTCAAGTGATGGAAGCGGAGAAAAGGGTTAGTTTACAGTATAACTTCTTATGTCATTTTGTACTAGTTATGGCAGTATCTTTTAAAATACCATTGACATTTAAGCGTTCTTGAGTTAGTGTCATATTTTTTGTGTGTTAAACATGTCAAGTTTCCAGCCGAATAAACAGCATGCGCGACACGCACGGCTTTTCTTCTTCAATCAAAAGAAACATGAGAGTGAAAGCCATCGTATATCTGGTTTAATTTACAGTGACATTGTCCCAACGTAATATCAGCGACTGACTCAAGAGAACCATCAACATTGACTGCAAGACCGATAATTTTTTAAAGAAGACAATACCGTACATTTTGTGCGATCAGAAATGTGTCGTACACCATGAGCTTCTACTATCATGTGAAACAGTTAATACCGTTGGCTACCGTCAACGATTGAACAATTTTAATCAATCATTGATCGAAAAGCGACCAGATTTGCCTACAAGACACGAAAAGTGATTGTGAGTTGACAGCATCCTAAAAAACAATTTTCCTGTTTGAGAAAACGGATTAATACACTATAGAAACTACCTGGAAACTTTTTCGAAAATCAGTGGCAGCAAAGGAAACTTTGTTTTTATAAATTCTGCTTTGGATTGTACTATATTGGTTTCTGAGGTTTCTAATGATAAGGAACTCTTTCTATAACCGTTATTAACTTAGAAGGTGTTGTTATATGTTTTCGTTCGTAGTTATATTATACGAGGGAAAGTCAGTAAGTAGGTCACAAATTGATATGAGAGGTCGGAAATTAGTAATAAATTGTTTCCAAATATGCCAATAGGTGGCAGTATAATCCAACTATAAGATGTTAATTTCGAATTTATGAGATAGCAATTGTACAAGAAGAGCAGGGTCGTTCAAAAGTTGTTGACGAAGAGCGAAGTCTTCGTCCAGTTGAGATTGCGACAGAAGAATCAGTGCGGAAGGTTGAGAAAATGGTTGCTATGCTGTCTATTGCTGTTCGCGAGTCAGCTCTAACCATTTCCTCAACCTTCCGTACTGATTTTTCTGTCGCAATCTCAACTGGACAACCACTTCGCTCTTCGTCAATAACTTTTGAACGACCCTGCTAATCTTGTACAATTGCTATCTCATAAATTCGAAATTAACATCTTATAATTGGATTATGCTGCCACCTATTGGCATATTTGGAAACAATTTACTACTAATTTCCGACCTCTCGTATCAGTTTGCGATCTACTTACTGGCTTTCCCTCGTATTTTCGTAGAGTAATTATAGATTGAATTTTTTTACACTATACCTCTATTATACTAAATGTTTCGTAGATTTTGTGTTAAAAACGTAAAAGGTTCTACCTTATGAAAGAAGTGCTATAGTAATACTCGCTTCACATAAAATCTAAACACACAATATCAAAAATAACCTCAAAATGAGATTTTCTGAAAATTCAATTTTTCTCAGTTACGAGATAATTTATTTTTATCAAAGTTCTAGACCATTAACATTATTTTGTGAATATGTTAGACGAAATTTATTCAAACTCGCGACTGTTATTGTTCTACCGACATTAGACAACAAAATATCGGTATGGAAGGAATAATTTATTTTCGGGTTTGGGAAATAATACAGAAGAATCTATTCTAAAACACGGACGTTTTGAAAAATAAGTTAAAGGAGCGATACAGAAACGACGATTGAAGTTATAAATATTTCACAAAATAAAAATTTTATTTTATTTTTTTCTTGCTAGGTTTTCTTTTTTTTTTTTTTACTTTTTCCCCTCTAATTTAATAGATTTATAGAGCATAGCTGGAAACTTTTATAAAAACATCTTAGCGTACCACTAAAATTTAAAAAAAAAATCTACTTTATTTAATCATAAAAATTTAGATTACATAAATAAAAAAACTTTTATTAAATTTTAATGGTAACAAAAAAGCAAAAAAGTACAAAATTCTACGTCCAAATTTTAAGGTTTGGTAGACTACAATACAACAAACAAGTTTTGTATAAGAAATTGCAGTGAAAATTCATTTATTCAGTCAAAAATATATTTAACTTCAATTTCAAGAAGGATTTTTTGTTCATAAATCTAACAAAAATAAAGCAACATAACAAAATATATACACACACATATATATACACAAAATATATACAATATAACAAATATATAACAAAAATTTTAACGAAATGTGCAATATACTTACCTTTATTTGTGTTAAAAGTAAGCATATAGTCCGGGAGGCAGGTTCACATAATTCAAACTCATTTTAGTGTGGATGATTTTGATATAAATGTTGCTCAGAACTAAACTGACATGCAGCTGGCGCTCCAAACTGCGTTGTTACCATAGCAAGAACGCGCACTCCACTGCAATGTTAAATGAATAGCAATTCGATAACAGATGTTGCCTTCGAGTAGCAGTATAACACGTCCCTTCTCGCTAGTGTACCAGCTGACCTGCAGTTTTGTTATAGTTACCATATTTTATTATATTCTAGCATGTCATCTATACCAAAATTACGAAAACTAAAATTTGTTGCAAAAATGTGACGCTACTTCCCGGACAAATAGTCAAATAATGGTAGAAAAGATTGTCATCCACTTGTAGCCGTCTCATCTTTCTTGAACAGTATAAAATGAGTTATTAGCTTAGAGTAACTGGCTTGGCCGTTTTTTCCACATTATCGTTCTCGCCTGCTAATCATGGTATCTGTACCCCACTGATGCCAATCCACTCTCTCTACATTGGTGACCCGGACAAGCACGCAATCATCAACAATAATCATCTGATCTCATGAACAACAGATGGCAGCATCAAACAAATTTTCTCCAGCAAACAAAGACTGTGAAATGCTCACAGCGCAAATTTCATCCCGCGCATCACACACTGCGTACGACAACATCATTTACGATTGCATATTGCTCTTCTAACGTCAATAAGACATCTTCCTCACTGGGGATGGAGTGTGTAGCGATCTCATCTCACTTGAACAGTATAAAAACGAATAATTAGTTTAGCGTAACTGTCTTGGCTTTTTGCTCGACGCTAACGTTCTCGTCTACTGAGCATGAGATCCCTGGTTCAACTCTCACCGACGCTAAATCACTCTTTATACATTGGGGACCCTGAAAAACACACAATCTTCTACAAGAATCATCTCATCGCATAAAAAACAGATGACAGCGCCAAAAAATCATCTACCGCAAGAAAAGCCTGTTAAATTCTCACAGCACAACCCTTGTCATCTGGCACGTCACACATGCATACGACAGCATCACTCACGCATGCATATTGTTCGTCTGACGCCAACAAGACGCAATACTCTCATTAAAACTTGTACATAGAATTTTGATTCACCATGAATATTTTTATTGTTAATAAAGATTATTTGATAAGAAAAGATCTTTTAAGAGGTACACGCAAAATAAACAATTTTTGAATAGGAAATCACCACTGACGCAATCAACTTATTCACTGAAACTGGGGGTTTTCTTACTACAAGCCTATCTTAGATTTTTTTCTTCCATAATTTGAACAATAAAGAAGATATAGCAACATTTTCAAAAGACCGGCTTTAATGTCCATGGAAACATATAGGCATCATGAGAAATGCTGGTAGTGGGCACTATTTACGTCAAATTACATTGGGTTAAATGTTCCAAAATTTAGAATGTCAATCACAGTACTTAGGGCATCGTTTTCCAAATTATAGTGCATTTTTAGAACATTCCTTAATGTCATCGGATTTCACACATCGAGACCTCAGTCTGTTGCAAGTGTGCTAAAATAAGTTCATTAAGTAGTTTCATTCTATTAATAATGAGATTTTTCAATCGTTATAAAAATAATTGTTCTTTAAGCGAACATGGGAACTCTTTAAGAGCATCTCAATTTTTGTTTTAAAAAAACTACATTTATACATCCGCTATACATTTATTGACACTTTAAACGAAGTAATACTACATCAACGCATAGATTTATCCCTATGACTTCATATAATATTTAAAAATATTAATTATGCAACTTTTATAACAATTTTTAGAAAACTTTTGTGGATGCTGTTTTAAGATGTTAACACGAATGAAGCAGCTTCATACGTTAATCATGCCTGTAAAAACACGCTGAAAATTTGAAAAAAAATACCATTGGATAAAGGTTTCACTGCGGTGGTGTGTCTTGCTTTGTCTTTTCTGAAAAACCGCTTTCATCCCTCTTCGGAGACATCTTCAGTTTCAAATGGTGTTGTTTTGCAGATTCGCATGAGATCCTGTAACTTCCCTTCTTTTTCCCTCTGCCAACGAGTGTCGACATTTGAATGTGTAATGTCGTTGCATATATTATCTTTGTCAAGGTTGATTTCTATGGCTTCTCTCATTAGTGTCTTATTGAGGTTTTGGTACCTTGACAAAGATAAAAATGCAACAACATTACACATTTAAATATCGACACTCGTTGGCAGGGAATGTTGGAAGGAAGGGAAAAACGAAAAAGAGAAGAGGGAAAAAGAAGGGAAGTTACAGGACCTCATGTGAATCTGCAAAACAACACCATTTGAAACTGAAGATGTCTCCGAAGAGGGATGAAAGATTTTTTCAGAAAAGAGCCGAAAGGTACAGACGATGCATTGGTTGTTATATAGCATATTTTTAAAGCCTGCTGAAATATATGTTTTTAAATAAAATAAGGATATATGATTTAAAGTTTTTATGAAAAAGTAAAGAAAATATATCTTATGGAAATTGATTTTAATATGTATACAAACAGGATAAAGAATTTTTAAATGAAAAAATAAGATGTTATGATTTTTTTATATAAATGTAATAACAGATAAGTAAAATGTGTCTATACTCTGATGGCTACTACGATAGTAATGCCTGAAGTATTGGTAAAAAATAAGTATAAGCATAATACGGGCATTAAAAAAGACAGTGGATTCTGTCAATAAAGTTTAACTAAATTCAATGTATTTTTGTTTGGGTTTTTTAGTATTATAACCACACAAAAAACTATCACATTAGGATTATAATTTCAGGAGATATTAATAAAAATATGAAATGCAGTTTTACATTAGAAGCTCTAAATTTTGAATATTTATAATTCAAAAACGTAGCACCCAAATGACTTGAAATTTCGTTTTTAGGTATAGATTGAACGGAATATTTATAAAATATAATATCAGTATGGATGGTTACCATTGAAAAAGACGTTTGATCGGTTTTGATTTGTAGATGGTCCCTAAGCAAATTTTATATACATTATTTAAAAGTAGACTTTATTTCAATCGCTTGGTAGCAGTAACTTTTTTCTTTTATCATTAGTTGGAGAGTTAATAGGTAGTGTTTCCCTTTTTTTCCACGACTGTACATGACGAAATGTCGTATCCAGCATGTGACTGCTGACTGGACTTTACCCATGTGACGTAAGCTGCAAGTACACAGGAGAAAACACCAATAGGCGTGAAGGAACATTTTAACACTGCTTCCCTTTCGTCCCATAAGCAGTCTGTTTCCGAGGCTACATACCCTCAGAGGCGTGGCTGTTACCATTCGTGGGTAAAGTCCATTACCCGACTGTACGTCTGCTCCAGCTTTCAAAGTAGAAGCGCATGTTCTTTGTGCCTGGTGAAGAATGAATAATTTAAAATATATAAATATATAACCAAGTAAAAGGTGAATAAAATAAAAAAAAAACTTTATATAAATCACTATAAAAAGCAATTCACAAGACGCGTCTTGAGCTGGAAAATATAAGAGCCCGTCAACAGCTACTGTGAACACGTATCCGTAAGGGGACAAGGTCACAAATGAATATAAAGGGGAAAGAGGAGAACTTACAAAGACTACGACAGGAGGCGCTAGTTGTAAGGTAAACACCAATCACAGAGGAGCGTATGCAAAATTGGAAAGTGTTGCCACAATGAAAATATTAGCACTAAAACAATTAACAAAAAATTCATTTTCTATCATTAATTTAATTAATAAACTATTTTTGTATCATTTTGGCTTTTTAATTTTGCATGTGCTCCTCTACGATTGGTGTTTACCTTACAACTAGCATCACCAGTAGCACCCTTTTTAAACTCTCTTGAAAGTACATTTACATATATTACCCACGCATCAAAAAACATCATTTCAATAGCATACTATAGTATTTTGTTTTTGCTGCTATACAATAATAAGATGCACTTAAAACTTGACAGGAAGACTAACGTCTGTAATAACTGTGATGCAGTTTTATGAGAACGAAATGGAACTCGCGTGTTTCAAGTCATGAAAGTAGTAAGAGTTATTTTTGAAGCATGTTTCAAAACTTATATCAAGACATTCAATATTGTAGAAGATGCATTGAAAATAAATTTTTAATAGAAGTCAAAAACATTTGTGAAAACCATTGCTTAGAATAACTTTCGTTACCAGAACACACATAAATTTTATCGTCAATTTGTTTCAGATTTGAAAATAATGTAGATTTTCGTATTGAAATCGAAAACCGAAAAGAAGTTATTTTAAAAATAGAAATTCCATAAACGAATATCGCAGTAAAAGATATATTTTAAAATACTGGAATGCAATGTAAAAACCTGGATAGATCTCTTGAATCCAAAATAGATTGATCGATAAAGTTTCGAAAATAGAAACTTTTATAAAAGAAGTACTATGCAGGGTGTTTCCTAGCAACTTTATAAAATACCGAATTCCTAAACCGTTAAGTTTAGAGGTATATTTCGTATTAAGTATCGACCGAAACCGAAACATAAACCGACTTTCGGTAATCTTCCTATTTTTGCGAAAGGCGAAAACAAAAACGAAAATGTCAAACAAGTATTCTAAGTAATTAATACATACATAAAAAAATATTAATTATACGCATAATTATATACATATGGCCTCTCTGAAGTTGGTTCTCTGTGCCTCTGACGAAAACTTTTCATTTTTATATAAAACTAGCAGCCTAACGCCCGCTACGCTGGTCAGTTTTTCTAAAGAAACCTTGAATCAAACGAAATATATCTGTAAATTTGATCATGCGTTTTAAAGCAATATGGACATTTACCTGGAATGCCCAAATAATATGAACGTTATTACGCTATTATATCTTTTGAGCCATACAAAATTTAGGTTGTTATGGGCCAACTTCTTTTGTTGATCATTTAGTGTAGTATTCGGTGAAGAACGATAGAGCAATATGTAATATACTGAAAGGGTTCATGAAAAATTATCAATGCAAGTCTCATCAGAATCTGTTAATCGGACATACTGAAAAGGCTAATCGTTCATAATTTGGTTCGCCTGCTTCTAAAATATTCAGCCTTAATTCTATAATCAAGCAACCTGACGACCAAGCAACACCAAGCGAATGATATGTGCTTTATACCAAAACATTCACTGAAAAATTAACTAACCGAGCAGGTTCCATCGAAATCCACTGAGCAGGATCTTTTAAACTGGAAAACGTACCGAAACATTTCATAAAAATAATATAATTAACAGTTTAAATCCCGTGAAAATTCATTCAGCGGAACATTAAAAAAAAGCCAATCTTTCGAAATTGGGTTCATCTGATTTACATCTTTACGCATAATTATTTAATTAAGCAACGTAGAACATTATATTTTATACTAACATCTTTTCTGTAAATTATCTAACTAACAATGTAAGCCCCATCAAAATCAATTCAGTAGAAGTAAATTTAAAAGAGGCCGGAATGAAATTTCTCTTTGCATTTTATATACATTGAGATAGTTATATATAGCTATCATAATCGCGTTAACCTGATTATATAGAACTCTCAGGGATGTAGTGGTAGGTATACGTCGCATCATTTCTGGATTTTTAAAGAAACTCTGCACAACTTCAATAACTATAGCATTCTAGTATACGTCCTTTGTCTGTAGCGTATTATCCTCCAATTTTCTTTACTTTACCACAGATAACTTTTTCCGCATAGCTTCGTAACTAAACAATTTTGAACGATATGATAAATATTGAAAAGAATCCCTGAAATATTATCTAGCTAACTGTGCAACTGTCATTAAAATCAATTCAGTAAAACTTGAAATCTTTCCTAATCGAGTTCACCTAATTTTAGAACTCCTGTAACAATTACTAAGCAACTTGGAACGATGGTTTTTAGATTAAACTATTTATAAACCATATTTACTATCTAATAGTGTAAGTTCTGCAAAATTATGTTCAGTAGTATCTGAGTTATAATCAATCGGAATGAAATAGGAATTTACGCTTTACATATAGTAATAGAAGCCTTCGCCCGTTACGCTGGTCGGTTTCTCCAAGCGAAACTTTAATCAAATGAAATATATCGGTGTATTTGATCTTGTGTTTTATAGCAATAAATACATTTATCGCTAATGATCATCCGCGTTGCTGAAAACAACATGAAATCCATTACGGTTTTATATCTTCTAATGTCTCAGACAAAATTTTGACTGTTATGAAGAAAATCTTTAAGTTGATTATTTATAACTCAATATAAAAAAGAACGGAAGAACAATATGTAGCATATTAAAATCATCCCTGAAAATTAAAAAATGCAAATCCCATCAAAATCCGTTCAGTAAAACCTTCTAATAAGACTAAGTTTTCGTAATCGGGTTCACCAGATAATACAACATTCAGCTATAATTCTATAGCAAAGGAATGTAGAACAATACGTGTTATATACTAAAACCTTTCCTGAAAAAATATCTAACAACAGTGCTAATTAACTCGGTAGAACCTTTTAAAAAGGCTAATATTTCAAAATAGGGTTCACTGATTAAAGAACTTTCGCACATAATTCTATAACTTAGCAACGTAGTTATATATTATGTGTTATATATTAAACACTTTCTTGAAAATTTATCTAACAATGCAAATCTTCTCAAAATCCATTGAAAAGAACTCAAGTTATAAGCGGTCGGACCGATATTGCCCTTTTTATTTTATATTTGAAGTTGATAGTTAAATATATCTTTCATAATCAAGTTAACGTGATTGTGGAATTTTTAGGAATGTAGCATGGACCATACGCCGTAGACCTTCTGGTGTTTTTTAGAACCTCTGCACTCCATAGCTCTAACGTATATACTCTCTAATATATACCCTCTGCCTATAGATTTTATCCTACTTTTTTTTCAACTACTCCACTGAGAACTTTCCTCATAATTCCATAACTAAAAATGTAGAATGACATTTCAAATATTGCAACAATCCCTAATATTACTTAACTGTGCAACTCCAATCAAAATACGTTCAGTAGAACTTTAAATAAAAGGTAATCTTTCACATTCGGGTTCACCTAGTTTTGGAACTTTCTATTGTAATCTAATTTTCTGCAATCTGATTTGTTGCCAAGTTTGTGCTTCAGAAAAACAATAACCCAGAAGAAAACTTCGCTACGGAGAAGTACCAACCATCCACAAAAAATAATCTAACTAACAGAGTAAGTCCCATCCAAATACATCCAGCAAAACTCAAATTATAAACGGATGGAAAAAAAGCAAATTTGCATTTTAATACATGCTTTACACTAATGTCATTGAAAAAGATGAAAAGTAAAACAATAGGAAATAATGCCATAACTTAAAACAAAGAATTTTTTTTAATTTACATACGCGAAATGTAACTACTGCTATTGGCAATTTTAAAAATGCTAATGGCGATATTTACATACGAATACGGCTGACATAAAAGTACCCATTTTTCCTTCTTATCCAAGAGAAAGTGATAAATGGCGATGTATTATTTCAATTCCAATTTCTTCCATTAAAAAAAGTAATACGCATTATTCGGACCATGAGATACATCACCAAAAATGGTTGCGGATTGCCAATCTTGTTTATCATTTGCCAATTACTTTTAAAACAGTAATTTAACATTCTTAAATACATAACCTTGTTAAAAATGGCAAATTGTGTAAAGTAAATAAATAAATAAAATATATAACATAAAACTACACACTATAAACTATAATAAAAAAAATCTATAATAATAAAATAAATTTAAAACTATAATAAATAAACTATCAAATGGACAAAAACTAAGGGTTGCTGTAATTAATGTAATAGTCGCCATGTTTGGCGCAGTTGTGTCTGACATGGCCCAGATGCAACTACCAAAAACATTTTTAAGTTGTACAAACATTGCTTTCATTTTTAAATATTTTCGTTTTATAATGTTGATTTCTCAGTGGATCGCTTCCTTGTATTTTAAATAAATCCAATATATATTTTTCTTTTTTTCAAGGCGTTTGTACTTATTTATTTTTTTCAAACTCATATAGCCGGTTCAATTCTTTAATCAAAAGATTTAACAAAAATATTTATATTGAATTTCTTCCGTTGCTACAGTAATGGATGTATAAGATGAATGAATATGGATAAATTATCACTTATAATGTTAGGTATTTCGAGATTTTAGCGCCAAAGACATTTCCAAATTAGAAATATATGAAATATCTCGCGAACTATTGGACTTAAAAGAATTTAGTTAGTACCATTCGATTCAGCATACAAAAATACACCAAAATATGTTATCAGTTGAAAAATAGCTATAAAATCAGATTTTTAAGGAATTTTTTAAAAGTTCGTGCGATTTTTTACCCCCCTTAGGGGTGGAATTTTAGAAAATCCTTTCTTAGCGGCACTCTATGTCATAAGAAGAATTTTTACCCCAAATTTCAAGACTTTAGGTTCAGTAGTTTGGTCTGCGCGTTGATTAATACAAAATTCAGACTTTCTTTTATATATATAGACTAGCCGCCTTCGCCCGCTACGCTGGTCGGTTTTTCTAAAGAAATTTTGAATGAAGCAAAATATATCTATGAATTTGATCATGCGTTTTAAAACAATATGGGCATTTACCTGGTGTATCCAACCGAATTGCTGAAAGCAATATGAATGTCATTACGCTATTATATCTTTTATTGAGTCATACAAAATTTAGACAGTTAAGGACCAATTTCTTTAGTTGATTTGTTAGTGTAGGATTCGGTAAAGAACAATAGAACAATATGTAATATACTAAAAGTGCTCATGAATAATTATCAATGCAAGTCTCATCAGAATCTGTTAATTGGACTTATTGAAAAGGCTGATCGTTCATAATAATTGGGTTCGCCTGATTCTAGAACTTTCATTTATAATTCTACAATCAAGCAACCTAACAACCAAGCAACAGTAAATGATATGTGCTTTATACTAAAACATTCACTGAAAAATTAACTAACCGATCAAGTTGCATCGAAATCCACTTAGCAGAATCTTTTAAACTGGAAAATATACCGAAACCTTCCCTAAAAATGATCTAATTAACAGTTTAAATCCCATAAAAATTCATTCAGTGGAACCTTTAAAAAAAGCAAATCTTTCAAAATTGGGTTCATCTGATTTAGAACTTTCCACATAATTATTTAACTAAGCAACGAAGAACGTTATGTTTTATACTAACATCTTTTCTGAAAAATTATCTAACTAACAATGCAAGTACCGTCAAAATCTATTCAGCAGAACTCAAGATATAAGCGGCCGGACTGAAATTTCTCTTTGCATTATGTATATATTGAGATAGTTAAATATAACTTTCATAATCGCGTTAACCTGATACAGTATATACCTACCCCTACCTCTGGGAGGTAGGGGTAGGTATATACTGCATTCCTTCTGAATTTTTTAAGGAACTCAGCTCAACTTCCATAACTATAGCATATATACTCTGTAGTATACCCTATCTCTGTAGCGTATATCTTCCAATTTTCTTTACTGTACCACTGAAAACTTTTTCCGCATAGCTCCGTAACTAAACAACACAGAATGATATGATAAATATTGAAAAAATCCCTGAAATATTATTTAACTTACTGTGCATTTAATTAGTTGACTTGAAATCTTTCATATTCGAGTTCACCTAATTTTAGAACTTCCGTAGCAACTTAGAATAATGGTTTTTACATTAAACCATTTATAAACCAAATTTACTATTTAACAGTGTAAGTTCTACAAAATTCTGTTCAGTAGAATCTGAGTTAGAGTCATATTTACAATATTTATTGCTCATTAAACCTTTTTTCTTTACATTTGAAATAAAATCAGTAACTGTTTTGGTATTTCCCTGTAATGCCAACACCATTGTCACCAAGCGTAATAGTTGGCACAAAAATGAAATGATACATTTGAAAAATAATAATAATAATAATTTTGTTAATAAAAAAATGAGCATTTAAAAAATATAACTTTTGAAAATTACAGACTTTGACCTACCATTTTTTTAAATCAATAGAAATAATGGTACTACTTGATTATCCCGTCGACCAAAAATCTACTGCCAAACTATAAGATCAAATGCCAATAATGGTTGATCGTAAATATCACATTCACTTGACTTTAAGCAAGTTACACGTATTTACGTCATCAGGTGATTTTTATTTCGACGTTTTAAATGTATTTTTATTAACGTTATACTAATTTATTTGTTCTTTCGTTATTTAAAATAAAAATTACGTCAATTTGTATAATTTGGCGAGTGGTTTGGCGATTTATATAATTTGGCGAAATTGGTCGACAGGTACCAAAATAAATACTTAAAATATAAGAATAAATAAATATTTTGCAAGTAATAAAATATAGTCAATTTAATTTGCAGTCTTGAAATTGTAAATGTCTTTTACTACTGAAGTATGGCGTACGTAATACGTAGGTCTCACATTGAAGTAAACATTTCATTCTTTCAATGAAGACATTCACGGTTTTTTGAACAAAACATTTTTATATGTATATGTATAGTTCCTAACTTCTGAAATAATTTTATTGTAGCTTCCTCATCATCAGATAACTGCGAAATGGTAAAATCTACATCAGTATCAGTAATAAATATTTTCTATTAAAAAAATAACAAATTAAAATGTTTTGCGAGATTATGATGGAATAAAATAAATTCCATCATTAAAAATTCCTGCATAAAAATATTAAAGTTCAATAATTAGCAAATGTTAATGTGTGGCACGGTTTGCAATAAAAATCGTTTGCACGATTAGGGTTGGAATAAATGGCACGATACCATACATTTTGGCATGGTATCGCGACGAAAATTAGAACGAAAAAGTACCAAAGTTTTTTTTATTGTTATTATTATTTAGTTTTAGTTTTTGAGGCGTTTGAATTTTTTTTCTAATTGACGATGTTGTTTTTATTTAACCGAAAGGATTGGTTAAAAAATTATTCAATTTGAATTGTTTCACTCGCTATAGTAACAGAATGAAAAGAATGAGTTTTTAGAAATTATAACTTGAAAAATTCAGGTTTTGGCGCCAAAGATAGTGCCAAATTAGAAAAATGTGAAATATCTCTCGAACTATTGGGCTTAAAAGAATTTAGTTAGTACTATTCGATTCAGAATATAAAAATACACCAAAATATGTTATCAGTTGAAAAATAACTATAAAATCAGATTTTTAAGGAATTTTTTTTAAAGTTCGTTCTCTTTTTTACCCCCCTTAGGGGTGGAATTTTGGAAAATCCTTTCTTAGCGGCACTCTATATCATAAGAAGTATTTTTACCCCGATTTTCAAGATTTTAGGTTCAGTAGTTTTGGCTGCGCGTTGATTAATACACAATTCAGACTTTCTTTTATATATATAGATGAAATGTAATTACTGCATCAACAACACAGAATGATTTTCTAATTATACGAATTTCAACTAATTAAAAAAGTTTGAAGTATGCATTCCTCGATTTATCTTGTTATAATGATTTGTGTAAATGATCATCTGCTATACAAGAACTTTCACAAAAAGTATTCGACATACTTATGCAGTTTCAAACTAAACATTTTCTGTTACCGTAAAGGCTGACGCTTTTAATGTGCCTGTAAAAAGTATCTTCAAATTTTAGTCATATATGCATTGCTTGCTTTATAATTTGCACCCAGGTCTTGATTCAGAAATGACTGATAATTATAAAAAGTGAAGTTCATTACAATAATTAAAGAGTGTCTCATTTGAGCCGATAAAGCTCAAGTCAATGAATAATGTTAAAAATTTTCGAAAGAAGAAACGAGACTTTTGCAATACAGATATTTTTGGTCGGGCAGAATTTTTGACAGCATTTTCGCCGAACACGAATCTTCGACAAAAGTCTGAAAATTTGGAAATAAGGATGAAATTTTCTCTTTAAAATATCTGGTGTCTAACCTCAAATTTGAATAAAAAATACGTGCATTGTAGGGATAACTATATCAAAATCTATTTGCATCAAAATAGCTTTTCTTTAATTATGGAATTTGAATATGTATACGGCTTTCTAGTTTTTATAGCTAGAAAACGGTGAAAATTCGTAAAATTTAAAGCATCATTAATCAGGAAGTTTTGATTATAGACGAATGGACTTTTTGCTATTATACTTGTGGAGCATGGGAAAAGTTTTTCTAAATATAGAATATAGAGAGAATAGAAAGTTTAAAATTTTGTAACATAAAAATAATAATAATAATAATAGTTTTGATTGAAACATCTTTTGATAATATGAAGAACGTCATTTGAAACATTTTTACAAATGAAGCCATATCTTTAAAACTAATGGTTTAAGAATTAGCTGTTGAATAATGGTAATTTAAGATACCCTGTTATTTATATGAAATTGATTAATTGTTTAGGCGAATAAAAAAACTAATGAAGTCAGAAGAGCCAACGTTTGAAAAGTATTAGGTGGGCTCAAAATTTTTTAAGTAAAATAGTAACACATACAATTTTTTTCTCATTTGTACGTGTGATGAAGTGAGGAGCGAATGACTACAGATGATAATTCGAAGTCAAATGAGGATTTTTCTAAGTAAAATATAATTTTTTTATAATTTAGTTATAGTTTAATAAATAATTGTATTAAATTATATTCTCATGAGTTCTTGCATTTAAATATTACCATTTATTATAAATAATATAAAATTTGATAACTATTGAAAGTTAAAAAAA
Organism: Maratus speciosus; assembly: GCA_963932465.1. NCBI lineage: Eukaryota > Metazoa > Arthropoda > Arachnida > Araneae > Salticidae > Maratus > Maratus speciosus. The sequence continues at coordinate 516,415,522 of OZ010794.1, forward strand.
CCGTCAAGAAAAACACACATTTTAATCACCTGTAAGTACTTTATCGATTCAAGACATGAAAACAGATGGCAAGATATGCAAGCAATTAGTTTTCAAGAGGAATTTAATTATCCTACCGCTGGAGGGGCTTTAAATGCTCCTGTAAGTGTAATTGATGTCCTTACTATTTTTCAAACAAAATTATTTTGAGAACATCAATAAAAGAAAATTTTATTTTAGCGATTAAATAAATAAATAAATGAATAACGAAGTAAATCGATGGAAATTGGGTGGGCGGAGAGATCAAATTACTGGGTGGGATCGCGCCCCACGGGCCCATATAAGTTGGCGCCACTGAATACAGTAGTACCTCCTCTGAGGGACACCTCTTTTTAAAGAACAATTTGTTGGTCCCGGTCCTTTTGAATAGGGACGTTAATGCATTTATCTCTAATTAAGGAACATTCTATTTAAAGGACACTGTACAAAAGTTTCGCAAATAAGATAAAGATAGAAACAAAATAAAAATATAGTACTTTGTTAGTAATTTTTTTGATGTTTAAAAGAAAGGAAGATTTGTGCTTAGCGAAAGGCAGTTTTCTGAGAAGGAAACGATAAAATAAAAAAATTAACTTTTTCTTTTGAAAACTGCTTATCAATACGAAAAGGAGGAACAATACATTAAGGAAAGGCAAGTTGTAGTGCAATCTTCCCACTCACAGAATTTAAAATCCAGTTTTGCTACAGTTATCAATGTTATTGATACTCCCCTTGGGTTCGAGGCTACAAAAATTTGCCTGCTTGGGAGTAACATTCATACCCGCGCTATTGAAAAGCATTGTGGTTAGAAAATTTATGCTTATATTTTATTTTATACGGAGTTTTAGACTTTTTCGGGGGCAGGTATGGGTTATACATGAATTCTTTTCTCTATTTTAAAGTAATGGCATGCATATTTTCCCTTTTATTTATCAAATAAAAATTTGAAATTTTAGTTAATAAGTATATATGGATTTTAATTAATATGTATATAACTATTGATCGAAAATAATTCGTACAAAATAAATCTGCAGTATTTTACGCATGTATTTACCTGTATTTCTGCTTCATCAAATGACGCAATAAGGTAAACAAATGTGCTAGCCGCTACTTTTACACCACGTGATTCCCACTGTGACGTCACAAGAATACTGTCCATAGGCGGGGTGTTAGCAAGATAAGGCAATCTATGACAGGAACCAGTGGGAAACAAAAAGGGGTGAGATGACTGGACCATCTGTCAAGTCAGGAATCTCTCAATGTGGATTATAATGAAAATTTCTGTCATCCTTATTTCTTGCTAGGGGAGCAAAAGAAGTGTAAGTTTTGTAGTGTTTTATTTTTACATAGGCTAACTAGCATGGCTTCAAAGAGGAAAATATTAACATTAAAATAAAAAGTTGATTTAATTCATGTAGCAGATATTCAAAAGCTTAGCTTGAGAGATTTAGGGCAGAAATTTGGAATAAGTAAAAACCAGATAAGTAATGTGATAAAGGATAGAGAAGAAATAAAAAAGTTACGGATTAGTAATTCAAATGAAAATTCCAAGACTGTGAAACTTAGAAAAACCGAAGCATGTGAAATTCGTACAGTAGTGTTCAAATAGTTTTCTTCTGCAAGAGCAAAATTATTCCTGTAAGTGTAGTATTATTGCAAGAGAAGGCAAAAGAAGTTTTAGAAAGTCTGGGACTACAGGACTTCAAAGCATCAAATGGTTGTTTAAACAGATTTAATCAAAGACATAACATTATTTTTAAGACTATTTGTACTGAGGAAAAGTCAGTAGATGTGCAACATGCAACAGATTGGATAAAAAAGCTAAATGAAATTTGTGAAAGATATGATACAAAAATCATCTTCAGTGCAGATGAAACTGGATTATTTTATTGCATTTTGCCTGATAAAACTCTATGCTTCAAAGGAGAAAAGTGCTTTGGTGGTAAAAGTTCCAAGGAACGTCTCACTATTTTACTTTTCTGTAACATCGAAGGAACGTTTGAGTAACCAATTGTAATTGGAAAGGCCAAAAAACCCAGATGACCACATCAATCCAAAATTTTATCTGTCCATTGGTGTCAAAATAGAGTCTTGGATGATGCAAAATGTAATGTCTGAATGGTTGATTGCTTTTGATGAAACAATGTCTAGAAAAAATAGGAAGATTCTACTAGTTCTATACAATTCGCCATCTCACTCATCAAATCTAAAACTGAAATCAGTGAAATTAGTGTTTTTCTCACCTAATACAACATTCGTTTTACAGCCTTTGGACTAAGGTATAATTAGAAGCTTCAATGCTCACTGCAGAAAACGGCTTTTATGGCATGTTCTTTGTCAAAGTATTTGCAACAGTGATCAGCTTGCAAAATGTGTTAATGTATTGCATGCCATTCAGTGGTTAACAAAGTGTATTAATTCTATAACAGAAAGTTGTGTTTAGCACTGTTTTAAGAAAGCAGGCATGGAAATTCCAGTTTCGAGTACCCCCAGTAAAGATACCACTGATGAAAATGAATTGTTTGAAATTTTTAAAAGCATTTATTGTTCATTTCATGCATTTTTGCAATCATTAAACATTTTAATTAAGAATTTTCAATTTCATTACCTTCAAATTCAGTTAAATACCTTTGTCTCTGTTACTTAATTATCATTTATTTAAAGCTTAATACAACCTGATTTTAATTTAAAATTAGTAGCACTATACATTTTTTTAGTATGTAACCCCTAAAGAAAGGACACCTCTTTATTTAACAGAAAAAATGTCTGGTTCGGTGGGCGTTGGTCCTGGTTCGGCGGGATTTCTACATTCAGTAGTAACAACTACTGAATGTAAAAATGGATGCGATTATACTCCAAAAATATGTTCTTCTGTCTTCACCATATTTAACCTTTCACTGCACGATTTTTTCTATTTGAGTGGCAAAATTTATTTGACTTCTATATATCGTTTTCTAATAATGGGAAAAATAGTAAAAAAATTAAATTTCAAAATTTCAGCTAAAATTTGATATTTTATAGCGTGTACCTTATGTACACAATTAGGGTTTTAAAATATTGCATTGCTATATATATATATATATATATATGTTATATAAAAAATTTTACTTTTACTATTCATTTAAATTATTCTAAATTGCCGGCATATTCATTATTTCCTTTTTTTTTAATACGCTCTATTATTTATTTCTAGTTAAATTCCTATAATTTTAAAACGCGTATCTTAATAATAGATTTATTCCAAAACGTAATCTAAATTTTTAATCCCTTCATTAATTTTTATCGCCTACCAAACTGTAAAGTTCTGAACGCAGTTACTTATTTTTCGAATGTTTATCAAAGCCATTTTTACATTTTTATTCTATTTCATCTCATTTTTCCGCCAGCTGGGCGACCGCCTTTTTTCATCGAAATCCTTACATTAACGGCGCCGGGATTCTTTTCTGTGACGATTCTCGATCGCTCTCCATTGGCTGAGGGACGGATCGAAGTTTCATTTTGAGTCTCGTTCGTTTTTTGTTTGGCTAGCCTGAAGTTTTCATTTCAATCGGATTTTCCTCCGCGCATTCTAATAAATATCTAGAGCATGAGCTCAGGAGTAGATTTTTTGTGCTGTTTGATTGTTTACATAACCTGTTACCTGGTGCCCTAATCCATGTAGAATATTCATTTCGTGAATTAACATCTATTTCTCATGAGTAACTAGTTCATGCTCGAGTGGAATGCTCTGAATTCTCATCCAGTGGGAATTGTTTAATGTTGGTATGTTCTGATGGAATAAACAGTTTCCTATGACTACGTTTCCATGTTTTTAATTGGAAAAACCCCAGATTTCTTCATACGCCTTTTTCACTACTCACGCGGCCTAATCTGCATTGTCTTCATCATGAATAAATAAGTGTTTGATTGGACTCTACCAATATTATCATCACTCTACAGCTGCTAAATTTTCACAGAGTTGACACCTCCACTAGCGATGCTTCTGCTAAGTGGTATGATTGCTATACAACATCACCAACAGCTGATTAAAAGGTGGTACGAATCAAGTAATATGTCGTAAAAAGCACGACGTGATTGTTCGACTTAACCCACTAAATTGTTTCGTAATATATATATAAATTTTACAACTAAATGAGCTTAATTAATTTTATCTGCTTAACACTCTGCAACTTTCTTTATATTAACATTTTTAAGTATTCAGTAAAAATAATGAAAGTAAGTTTTACCTTAATAACTTGATCGATTTTTTTTTTTTTTTTTGTCTCCGAAGAACAAATTCTAATTTTTTGTCAAATGCAGCCATCTGACATGGACAAAATAAGTGTTATTCCATTCTTTGGACTGTTCTTGATCAGGGATAGAGATCATATTGGCCAAATTCATGGCACATAATAAGAATTACAGTGTTTTTAGGTATGTGCCAGATGTGGCACGTCGTGCAGTGCAGGGTTAACAAAGATCAATACAAACATATCAATAAACAAAGTTGACTATTTATTCCCTTAACCGTTTATCTACGGTACTTATAAGTACCATTAAAATAATTTGTTATAAAATTCATTTAATCGATAGATTAGTCGTAATACAGTTTAGAATGAGTTATAGATACATTACTTTATCTTGTTCCAAAAGCATTATTGGTTACACAAAACTAAAATATATTTAAAAGGTTGATTTATTCTGCCTTTGCATCTTTTCAGCTTTATTGGCGTTGGAGAGAGTGTGTGTGTGTGTGGGGGGGGATTTTTCAATTCGGAAATATTTCTATTGTAAGAAACTTATATTTGTACATTTCTTAATTCTACAAAACACTAAGTAAAATATTTAAAAAAAGTTTTGATTGGGATTACAAATATTGCACAAAATCCCTATAAATTCAAATTTAATCAATCCTCCTAAATCCTTCAATCCTTCTAAAATTTATTAAATGATTATGTAAATCTTCTAATGTAGTTTAAACAATTCACGAAAAAATTCTTTAGAAGATAAAATTTTCCTGAATTCATAATTCAGTACATAAAGGTTAATATGCTATGTCTTAACAGGCTCTTAATACTAATAAAATATAATTCCTTGAAATTTTAACTCAGATTACAGTCATCACGACTACAATGCAGATACTATAGAGAGGTTTAAGATAAATTTAAAATGTAATTTTTGCTACGTTTCTATTAATGAGTTAAAGCAATAGCTCGTTAATTCAAATTTTTGTTCTAACATTTGCAAAATTTAATGTATTTAAAGTGCAATGTTTATTTTTAAATCCGCTTAGCAAACAAAAACGAAGAATTATTACTGGAAAGATTTATGGAGAAATTCTTTGAAATAAATGTTCAAAGATTCTACAATCTGGAAATAAATGTCTTACTAAGTTAAAATACTTCAGTTTTGCTTTTCTTTCCTTTATTTATGTATTTGATCTTTCTAAAATACTAAGCATTCTTTAGATTCAAAGAAAATTCTTGCTTGGGTAATTTTGATTTATCATGTTTTTAAAATAGTTTTTCCTGTAAGGACGACATATAAATGGACCATAAGTTAGGTTTACAAATGTTTTTCTATATTTACTACCAAAAATTGAAATACTTAGGAATAACTTGGAAAATACTTTTAAGATCTTGATTATGATACATTGTATAAAGAAATAAAATTTCAGTGTTTTTTACAATAGAATGAATATTTGATTCAGTTACTATAAATAAATCACAATAGAAATTGATAGACATCAGACATATACACGTCCAGTCATCGATTTTTCTATTTTTAAACAGCGCACTTTTAAAGTAATCCGTGTTTTATTGTTTTAATGAAACATGAGTAAGAGTTTTCAAAAAGAGCTGTTTCACTTCGTGTAAAATTTCTGTTTCAGATGGAAAAAAATTTCCAACAGATCTATTTCGAGTTTCAGCACATTCATGGCCTGTGGTTACACGGCGTGACCACTTAATAACCACCAAACGGAGAAATGGAACCAAGAATATTTTAATAAAATTTTGCTTTTATATTGAAAATTTAGAAAAACGAGTTTTTTTTTTCTACTAGATTTGTTTCTAAATTTTCGTGTCAACATTCATGTCATCATTTTGCGAACAGAATTTTTCTGCGCCTGAAAGGGTTAAGAAATGTTATATCACCATGTACGCAACTAACCACGTTCTAACAACACTGAGCTAGAAGCTCCTTATTGTGAAATGTGATTCTAAAACATACAATATCCTTAATGTATTTTTGTGGATATCTAACAATGTTGACAAGTTGAAGAATTTTTTTTCAAAATATGTACCACTATTTTATAACAGTAATCCTAGCTTTACTTTATGAAAGACATTCCATGATTAAATAAAGGGAGAATTTTCTAGTTGGCACGACTGGTACAGCCTTTTATTAACAAAACCTCCAATCTTGTTTCTTTAAAAAAGTACAATGTACCCATAACTAAATTAACAATACTCAGCGGGTTCCATAGCGTGATCTAATTGCTCTGATAATAAAACAACACGGAATACGAAGATTTCTGCGACAAAAAATAGTTCCAAAAGTCACCACTGGGTATATATGACACTCATTTTTTTCGCAGAAACCCTCTTCCTCTCTTTTGTTTATTTACCTTACAAAATTTGTCTCATTTTATTTCAATTAGATTCCTTTACAGAAACTACTAGGTATACTATTAATTTAGTTATTGTACTTCTGCAAGACTGTAAATATCTGTGTAGCAAACTTTTCTAATCCAAAAATCTTTCCGCTCCCCTACCCGTACTTGCACACTCTAAGGTTTTGTTATATATTTCTGATAATAGACTTGCGTCCAAAATATATGCAACAAGCAAAAAATGGGAATTTTCGAACTCAAAAGTTAGTTTTGAGCGTTAAAAAATAAGCTTACAAACGGCAAGTATGAGAAAAAGGTTTTTCCCTAACAGCACATCAATGTATATGACGTTTCTTTGATGTCACAACTGGTCACAAGTATCTGTGACACTACAGTGATTTGAAATGTCATATATTACATTCGCCTCACAATTCAGAAAAGCCAAATCTCTGGATTTTTGCATACTACTATTTCATATATATATCTCAATCTTATTTAATCGCACAATTTCTCCGTTTAATCAAACGAATATCTATGTGACGTGACTGGTACTTTGTGACGTGTCAGCTGATGACTTTACAAGAAAGTGATGTTTTGTTTCTCATGTTACAGTCATTTACAGACTTCATTATAAATTCAACATGACAGTTGTTTTGTAACGAATACCCAAGTGACTGCAATATGAAGTCATGAGGTAAAATGTTACAAATCAATGCTTTTGGCTGTCCAAAATCAGTAACCTAAGAGTCAACATGTGACACCATGCACTCTAAGGTCTCGTTATACCATCATATATGGGGCAATATTTTGACTTTTATGTCCCTGAATAATAATTTTTATTTTAATACACTTTTTTGTGTTTTTTTTAATTTCATATACTGGGGAACATCCCATTGCATGATTGCACAACAATATTAACGAGATAAATAAGTTTTGGATGATGTTGGGGGTTCAAACACCTAGAAAATTCCTATACCGTCCCGTGTCCCTGATGCTGATTTTTAAGTTTGGATCTGTCTGGATAAAATTGTTTCAATAAAAATAATTCGATGTAATTTTTTTCTGAAACTGTAACTATTGTTTTATATAAATATGTGGCTAAAAATTAATCTGCACACAGTTTTAGGGTTGTAATTATTTTTTTAACTCGGTCCCTGGGTTTTAGATTCCTTAGCATCCCTCTTCTAAAATTACACAGAAAATCATTTCAGATGCAGCTACAGAATTTTTTTTAATTTTTTTCTCATGCAGATGTATGCTAGAGAAATAATGTCTAAAATTCTTTGGCAGGAAATTTACTGTAGAATTTAAATCAGCATTTAAATATCAATTTCAAGCATCATGGCTTTATTGGTAGTCTCACCGTCCCCAAGGTTTATTCCTGCACTTTTCGAGGTAAATTTAAAAAAAAATTAATTTAATCCAATGTTAACATCTGTTTCTAAAAATCAATGAACATTGTGGCTATCACTTAGTCTTAACATGATTTTCCTAAAAATTGGTGATAATTTTCCTTACCTTACCGTCCCTTTTTTTTCCATTTCGTCCCTTTTTTCCAATACCATCCCCTTTTTTTTACCTTACCGTCCCTTCTTTAACACCCCTTTAAGACAATGTTATACAAAAATTCTGTATTAAAAGTACTACATTGTTATTATTTCTTATTTGAATGTTCTGTGGGTACTATGCAAATTCATTATAAGTAAAAATGTAGAAGAAAATAAAAAGTTATAGCGGTAAAACGGTAAGGAAAATTTAAACTCGCAAGTTTAACTTAAACCTCAGTCAAATAAAAGATTTTTCGCTGCTGACCATTTTTCTTTATTTTGAATCATTAAGGCATTCGTCTATCAGATTAAAATGTTATTTTAGCAAGTTTAATTTTGTCAGATTTTTTTCACCAATAGTCAAAAGTTTGTGAGAATGCCCCATATATGGCCATTAATGACCGGACACATTCAATTTTAGGCATTTTGTGGAATATTTAAAGATATACTTGTCGGATTTTTCTGGAACTTCAGGATTATGAAGAATATTTTCTACTTCATATTTAACAATGGCGGTTTGATCAGAAGGACTATTAGGGGGCCAACAAAAAATCAAAGAAAAAGAATAATGTTTCAGATCACCCTGTAAAATAAAATGCACGAAATGATCTATCACAATATCTTACGAATGTATGGATATTGTACAATATATGTATTCATTTGTGGAAGAATAAAACGTATATTCATGGAGATATATCGATTTTTTTAAAGTTTTTGCATGTTTTTTGTTTATATCATGCAGGATGTTTTACTAAATTTAACATAGTTCAGAAAATTTGGTAAAATGTAATAGAAATGATATGGTATAATTGAAATGTAAATATATTAAATATCTGATGAAATATGAGAAGTCGAATGAAATATTTTTTTATCTGCGCATGCGCGAACGATAAAAAATATTTTTTTTTTCATGATTTGATAAACAACACTATGAAGCAACTCATGGAAAAAAATCCAATCAAATATCGTGAAAATTGAGAACAATATCGGTAATAGACTGAGCTGATTTTTAGTTGTTCTCTAAAAACAGCAAAATAATAAGGGATTTTCTATAAATTGTCGTTTTTAATTTTTACTTTTTTTAATTTTCATTTTTTATGGATTCTTTAGTTCTTTTTGTAAAATCACTAGAACGAGCCTATTCCAAGAAAAAAAGAAGTATCAAAATCTAAGCATTTCTTCTAAATCTACTCGTTGACATTCATTAAGTACAAACTCCTTTGCTGAAAGCCAGGTAATAAGAAATGACAATTTGTGGAAAATCCCTTAACATTGAGCATCTTTTAGAGAGCAACTAAAAATTCTCTCCCTATATTTCCGATATCTTTCTGAATTTTTACAATATTTGACTGGCTTTTTTTACGAGTTACTCCATAGAGTTGACTATCAAATCATGAAAAAATATATATATATTTCATCGTGCGCGCATGCGATATAAAAAATATTTCATTCAACTGCTCATATTTCATCAAATATCTAGTATATTTACATTCCAATTACACCATATAATTTCTAGTACATTTTGTCAAATTTTGTGAAACTAGCGTTAAATTTGGTATAAATTCCCGCATGATATAAACAAAAAATATGCAAACATTTTTGGAAATTTAAAAAAAAAAATTGATACATTTTCATGAATACACATTCTATTCTTCTACAAATGGATGCATATATTGTACAATATCCCTATATTCGTAAGCTATAGTGATAGATCATTTCGTGCATTTTATTTTACAAGGTGATCCCAAACATTATTATTTCTCTTTGATTTTTTATTGGTCCCCTAATTGTCCTTCTGATCAAATCGCCGTCGATAAATATGAAATGGAACCTATTCTTCATGATATTGAAGGTCCGGGAAAATCCGACAAATATATCTTGAAATATTCGACAAAATGTATAAAATTGAAGGTGTCCGGTTCTTAATGGCCATATAGTGTATATTTCTGATAATTGACAGGTGCCCAAAAGATGTGCAATAAACATAAAATACTAATTTTCGAATTCAAAAGTTAATTTTGAGTATTAAAAAAAAAACTCTTAAAAACTACAAGTGTGACAAGTAGGTATTTTCCTAACAGCACCGCCAATGTACGTGATATTTCTTTGGCGTCCCAAATGGTCACAAATGTTTAAGACACAGCAGCCATACTATTTGATGTCTGATCACAATGCAGCGGGCCAGATAAGTTCAAAATTGAGTCTCCAAATGACAGTCACATGAAAAATCATAGGGTTATTTTATTGTAACGTCAGTTGGTGACTCGTCATAAAGCAACACTAACAGTGACTTCTACGTGGACTCACTAACTGGCGATCACTTGAGTATAATAATCATATCATTGAAGTATATCAAATTTTGGTTCATCGTACAAACCGTGACACTTGTGAAAATGTCACAAAATGTGACGTCAAACAGACGTCACATTGACTGGCTTTGCTGTATTGATAAAACCTATTTCGTACCCTTTCTTTTGAGTGTTTACAGTTAATTTTATTAAGAGTTTGTGATTGTTGCCGAAACGTATGTGAGGTTTACTGCGGGGACTGAAAAGTTTTTGGTGTCTGTTTGTTTATATCACTTAAGAGTAAAAATGAGACGGATGAATGATATCATATTTCGGCGCGCACAGTAAATGTGACGTTTGTTACCGTCTGCGACATCAAGGTGACATTACATCGACCGTCTGTTCTGTAGGGTAAATAAACATTTGCTACACTTTATATTTAAGTCACTTTCTTCTGGATATTCATTCTCTTAACCCTCCGCATATCAGGGGGATCCAGTGGACTCGACCGGTAGATTCAAAGTGTTTTTTCTCAAGAAAATAAAACTGAAAATTCTGTAAATATATGAAAAGTCACATACTTACAGAATATTCAGATTCTTTTTTTCAACAGAAAAATCATTTTGAATGTACTTGTCGGGTCCATTGGAAACGTCTGGTAGGCGGAGGGTTAACTTCATTGTCCAAAAATTGGTATTTTGTAGTTTTTGCTTAACCAGTTTGTTGGACAACAATGTAGTTCGAAAATTTCTTTACGTGAAAATACATTATAAATCATGGGCTGAAAAAAATTATTAAATAAAATGGTTGCATAAAAATAAAACTGTGCTGCATATAAAAAATAACTGCTATTATATTGCAATTGAAACAAATTTATTACGTCTATAAATATTAAAGCAGGCACAAGAAAAACATAACAGTTTAAGTAGTATTTCTTTTCTAAAATCGACTGAGAAAGCGAACACAGAAGAAAAATATTTTAATGAATGTGGTATAATTAAAACTAGAGATCAACCGCAAATTCGTTTTCCGTCTGACGAAAACCAATTTTCGGTGAAACTCTGGTTTCGAAAACTCGATCGAAACTGTATTCCAAAAATTTCGTTTCTTCCTTCGGACATTTTGAAAATTGCTCATTGATTTGAGCTGCATCGGCTTCAATGAGACACTCTTTATTTATTGCTATGAACTTCACTGTTTATAATTATCAGTCATGACTGACTCAAGACCTGGGTGCAAATTATAAAGCAAGATATACATGTATGATTAAACTTTGAAGATTCTTTTTACGTACTAATTAAAAGTTGCAGACTTAACAGTACTTGAAAATGTTTAGTTTGAAATCGCAGAAGTGTTTCGAATACACTTTGTGTATAGTATAACAGTACATTGATCAACAGAACACGATGACAACAGAACAGATGATCATTTACAAAAATCGTTATAAAAGATAAATCGAGGTATGTATACCTAAGACTTTTTTTAATTAGATGAAATTTGCATAATTAGAAAATCATTTTGTGTAATTATATTTTATTTTATATGAAAACAAAAAATTTTTGTCAGAGGCACAGCCAACTTGGGCCACACGCATACTTACACATTTAATTAATTAATAATTATGTATATTTATGTTATATTTTAATTAAAAAATTCGGAGATTTTCGTTTTCGGCCGAAAATAGGAAGATTACCGAAATTCGGTTCGGTCTTAAAAACCCGTTTCGGTCGATCCTTAATTAAAACTAATCTGATTTTGAAATAATAAAACGAGAAAGAAAAATCATGCGTTAAGCGTAGATTATGAAACTTTTTTTCAACACTTCCTGAATGCTTTAACAAAACTTTGTTATTTAGGTAAATAAGGTAAATAAGATAATTAAGTAAACATTTTAGAAAACGCTCAAAATATTTAAAAAACTGATTTTAGTAGTTATCGTCCATAGCCAAATATGTATTCCAATTCTTTTTAACAGCCCTGTATTTGATTTGTTGGTTGATATATGTACTATATAATGGGAAAATTTAGTTTAGCAAGAAAACGCGTAATATGCTGAAATTTCTCTTTCAACAATTTATGCTAATAGATGGAAATATTCTTGAATACTTTTGTGCGCCACTGTAGTTTACACAGTACCTTTATTACACTTCACTATTTAGCTATAATTTAATTCAAACTAAAACAATCTTAAAATTACTGAAATCCCATTTCCAGAAATTATCATCCATAGACGGTCATGTATACAATTATTTGCGTGATCCTGTATATCATTTTATCTATATTCTACAAACATTTATTAGTAAACTAAATGCAGTTCAGCGTAAAAATGCATAACTCATTTAAAAAGCACCTTTAAGCAATTTGCGTTCATACCCAGTAATCTTTAAGAATTCTTTTGTGTAGCACTGTATATGAATTACAGCATATATACGCACCATATAGTATGCATAAATATAGTGAAATATAAAATCGTATATCATATTTAAAAATGCATTTACAACAATAATTGCTATTGTACAGTATAGACGAAATAACTTCGCATTACAGATGAAATAACGTATAGTAAACCTCAGCAACTTCTACCAATTTCATTATATAAAAAATAGTTTAACACAATTTAAATACGTCAGTAACATTCTCCCCCCCCCCCACCCTATATCATTATGTAACGAAATTTTTTTGTGTGACCCTGTAAATGAATAATAACTATTCTTTGCGCCGTATATTCTACAGAATGCACATTTTAGTGCACTTCATAAATGCACATAAATTTTATTATTTTAACATCATTAAAGTAATTTGAAACGATTTTTTTTTCAATTGGCCGTAATGTAACGGAATATTTTTGGCTGTCCATGCAAAGGATCTAAGCATGCTATAAACTTCATTTGAAATAGGGATCGTGCTATGGTAAACGTCAATAACATCCAAAATTTTCAGTGCAATCCAAGTACATTTACGAGTGTTAGAGCGCGGACAGACGGACAGACAAACCGAAGTCATAAACTATTTTCAACTTTTTTGAAAAGTGTTAAAAATGCATCACCTTTCTATTTTATTTTCACATAAATTAGAAAAATAATGAACTTTAACGTCTGCTTTTAACTAATTTTCATCTGAAAAGTGAATTCTTGAAAAAATAACTTTTCAATCTGTATGGTTAAATAGAATTATGAGTAGTTTTTTGTTTTAATTAAAAAAAAGTTAGATTATAATTACTTTAAGTAAAGAAATGATCTTTTTAGTATCTTTAAACTAATTACATTAAACACCGTCAACACTTAATTTTGATTAAATGGCATTATTTTTGAACACTCAGGCATCAAATTGTTCGAAAAGTCTTTTGAAAAAAATAAAAATAGATGCGTTACTTGGCGAAAAAAATGGATATTTAAATTCATTTAACTTGATTAGAAATTACTTATAAAGTTTGACAGTTAAAGATTCACTTAATAAAAAGTATTTTTGATCTTTAATAGAATACAGTGTGCAATTTTTTTTTAATATAACGGAAATTCACATACTTAAAAGTTTTTGCAGTTGCATGATAAATTTAACGAGTCGGGAATTGTAAGCAAAACGTGGCAAATGAGGTGCATTTGTACTATAACTAGTTTTACAAATATTCAGATCTTGGTGCAATAGCTCCAAGCTCTACTCTTATGCAAAAATGCATGGATACAATATTTATTACGATTACCTATATTAAATTAATTAATACAGAAAAATATGTTCCATCATAAATAGGACATTATCACCATGGTATCTTAGAATCATTATTTATCTTGGGATATCATTGAAATAATTACATATGATAGGTTTTAATAAAATGAAGAAAACTTTTATTAATATCTTTTTAAGTTTTGATTCGGTTTTCATAAAATTTGAAAGATTCGACAAAATTCTGCAACGGTTCTATATTCTAAATTTAAAACAATTCGGTTGGGTAGTTTTTGCGCTGTTATATGCGGACAGACGGACGGACCAGACGATGACTATATGTGCTAGTTATTTATATAATTACGAAAGTACTTAAAAATCAGCAACGTAGAAATGCATTACAAATAAATCAAAAACGAAATATTTTATTTCAGTTTTTCTACTTTGATTGCAAGGGGAAAAGCAGAATCTGGGTACTTCTCCATTATAACGTCGACCACGTTTCGTAAAAAAAAAAAAAAAATAAAAAAAAAATAAATAAAAACTATCGCTAAACTGTAGGATTTAACGCCAAAATAGTGTGGTCGTGGCGTCGCATTCCTTTGACGTCAGATATGTTAGGCCCATTTGTTACGTTCTCAAGTAGGGCCCATATCCCACGTGCAGATAATTGGCCGACATAAATACAACCAACCGTTCTCAAGTAATTTTTAATTAAACGTTTACCTACAGGGTGAATCTAAACTCTTGGGCAAAACTTTAAGGGGTGACAGTACACATCAAGACAAACAATATTAACCCTTTGGATACGGATTTATTTCAGGGCTGCATCTGGTGTTTTTTTTTCCTTTTTTTTTATTCTATCTCACACCACTTTCTCAAAACAAAAATCTTTCATATACACTGTGACAGTATGTGAAAGAGAAAAATACTACAAAAGTGTTTTTCTTTAAATAGTGGTATGAATAGAATATAAAAATAGGCACCAGTGGCCAAATGCAAGACGAGTCTCAGTCGTCAAATGTACCCAAGGGGTTAAATAGGAAACTAAGGGTCCAAAACATCTTCCGAAGGAGATAAGCGCCATTAAAGTTTCGGGTCCAAAATTTCAAATTATTATAAAAAAATAGAAAAATTGGTCAATTCGTTTACAGTTTTCGCTAAAACTATTCTTTATGTCAGTATTTTCTTCAAGATGAATTTTAAAGATAAAGTTCAAAAAATGCCGATAGAGGGCGCTTTAAACTTTGGAGTAACGAACAACTATTTTTTACCGTTATTTTTTGTATCTCATTAAATGCTTTCAAAAGGTTAGACTTAAATTTTTAACTCAAAATCTGAATCGTTGGGAGTGGTTAAGTAGCACAAACTGAACTGTGTTCATGTTCAGGAGGGAAGTGAGGGTTCAAATTTCAACTCCTGAACACAGTTCAGTTTGCGCTACTTAACCACGAATATATGGTTAATGCATGGCTTTTATAAGAAAAAATGATATCATGAAGGATTTTACATGAATTTATATTTCTTTTTCATTTTTTTTCAACAATGAAGGCTCTATTTATTTAGTCTTAGGAAATATATATATTTTAAAGTACTGGTATAAGAGCAAAATTTCTTAAGGCTTTCAATATATTTTAAAAGAGAGTATATTGCTCACCCACAAGAAAAGTGACATATCTCGCAAAATTTCATTTTGCGTTTTATTCCACTAATAGGCCTGTCACAGGTGCGTCTTACTACACAAACAGTTTCATAAGTGTAGCTATGCGGAAAATCTTTTTATTGCGCTATATGTCCATTTATGACTACAGAAGAGGGTTGGATTGCATGGGGAGGTAAAATATCCCAACCCTCTAAACTTGATCCCACGTCTTCATTTGTAAGGGCTTTACGCTTTTATGCACGATTTTACTCCTGCATGCAGAGCTAAGTGCTATACTTTCATGTTAAAGTAAAATCATGCAAATTTTCCCCCCTTTTGCCTCTCCTGTGAAATTTACTTTTGTCGAGATGTGTCACTTTTCTTGCGGGTGAACGATATTTCTGCGAGATTCATAGTCCGTTCGGAGTATAATTTTAAAATTGATTTTTCTAATCAAACATGTATAAAACCACGGGCAAAGCCAGGTATTTGAGCTAGTTTATAATAAAATGTCACAATAACATAAACTTTACAATTGGGTATTTGTAATGTAACACCAATATTTCAGAAATATTGGCTTTGCACTGGAAATAGTAGAAAATGCTAAATATGGTTTGAGAACATCCAGTGAAATATTGGTAATAAATAAACACCCGGATGCTGGAGCAATATTCCATGCCAATTATGAAATATCGATAAAATGGATGGATGACGTTTATAAATTCCTTCCATATTTTAAATTGAATACAATTTCATTATAAATTGCTTATTCGGCTGATGAAATGTTGTATTAATTGGATGTTCGCATTTAAATTCATTTAAAGTTCGATAAATATCAAATCAAAAGCTCAAGTTAAATTGAAATGCAGTTAACTTAAAATTGAAATAGCCTTTCATTACTTCGAAGAACCTTAAATTATTGTTATTTGATTTCCATAATAACTCTTGTGCAACAAATGCGAGCTTATCTTTCATGCTTAAGAAAGATCAAATGGCATCAACGTAGAAGTAGCCGAATGAATTATGATTTATGGAAACTTAAGCTATATATATTATAAGAGTGCTTTTAATACCCATTGTTTGAAGTGACATATTCTGTGAGGTGGAGATTTTAAATCAAATAATTCAGAATTTACAGGTACATAAAATAATGTCATTTATGTACAGGGTGAATCTAAACTCTTCGGCAAAACTTTACGGGGTGATAGTACACATCAAGACAAACTATATTAAATGGGAAGCTAAGGGTCCCAAGCGTCTTAAGAAGCAGATAGGTGCCATAAAAACGTTAGGGTCCAAAATTTCAAATAATTATAAACAACGGAAAAATTGGTCGATTCTTCGCTAAAATTATTCTTTATGTCAGTATTTTCTTGAAAATAAGTTTTTAAGATAAAGTTCAAAAAATGCCGATAGAGAGTGCTTTAGACTTTGGAGTAATGAACAAATATTTTTTACCGTTATTTTTTGTATATCATTAAATGCTTTAAAAAAGCTTAAACTTAAACTTAAATTTTGAGCTCAAAATCTCAATCTTTGGGAGTGGCTAAGTAGCACAAACTGAAGTGTGTTTAGGAGGGACGATGTTTCAAATTTCAACTCCTCAACACAGTTCAGATTGCGCTACTTAACCACTCCTAACGATTCACATTTTGAGCTCAAAATTTAAGTTTAAGTCTAAACTTTTAAAAGCATTTAATAAGATACAAAAAACAACGGCAAAAAATAGTTGTTCGTTCCTTTAACATCTAAAGCGCCCTCTATCGGTATCCTTTGAACTTCAACTTTAAAATTTATTGTCAAGAAAATACTGACATAATGAATAGTTTTAGCGAAAACTACAAACGAATCGACCATTTTTTCCGTTTTTTTTTTAGAATCATTTGAAATTTGGGACCCTAAACTTTAATGGCACCTATCTCTTTCGGAAGACGTTTATGACCTTTAGTTTCCTATTTAATATTGTTTGTCTTGATGTATACTATCACCCCTTTAAGTTTTACCCAAGAGTTTAGATTCACCCTGTATTTAAATGTAGGTATATACAGGGTGTTCATATATTCTACTGACAAATTCAGAGGCGTGATAGTAGGCATCAAGTGGATGAAAAATTGCCATAGAACATGAGGCCGCAAATCACTTATTTAGTCACAAATACAGGGTGTTTCATCCTAACTGAACTTGCGTTGACGGTCATAATTTCGAGAAAAATAAAAACATTGCAATGAAAAAGCAGCGATGTGTACCTTGTTTTGTGTGAAATCTAATAACATAACGAAAAGATCGGGAAAAACATGTTGCTCAAGTAATCTATGATACTGTATGAATTGATAATCACAGTCCAAAATGTGGGCCGTAAGTGCATAATGCTGTCGCGTATAATGCAAACATCTGCCACTTTCGTTTGGTGTTAACACATTTACAACAACGGTAAGAATGCCTGTTAAATGTTTCATTGTAATGTACACTGTAAAAAATTCTGTCAGTATACACAAATTTTTCCGTAAAGTGTTACGGTATAGTTTCATTTTTCTAAGAAAACAGTACAATTTCCGTAATTCGCATTTTGAGATCACAAATCCGTATAAATCCAGTGTTTTCCCCAAATTTTACGGAATAATACTGTATTGCTTTTATAACAGTACAAGTTTCGCAAATAATGTTTTGAAATAGTTGCTTTTGTTTGGAAAGCAAAGTAATTAATTGTTGTATATACTTGTTTTACAGTGATATTATTTTTATTGAAATCCAATTATTGGCTAAATATGGCTCGATATTGAAAATATATTCAATGATTTAACAATAATGGCTAAATAGTATGTTTTACATGAGTTTTCAAGTAAAACCGATTAAAAATATAGCGCCATGTAAAATATGTATTTTTAAACAACTCGCTATAATATTTTTATTTAGTTATTTATCTACCCTATATATATAAAATCCTAATGAAACGAATTTATGAAACGACTGAATTGAAACGAATTTATGTAACAATTCCATGAAACGACTGACTAAACAACTGATTACGTTTCACAGCGATTTCTCCTAAAATATGGAATACTTTGCGATGAAATTAACACCAAAAATCCGTATTGACGAACAGATCTCAAAACAGGCATTAGAATTGTTACATTTGAATTAGTTTTCGAAATATTAATTTTTTCTAATTTTAAATACTTTTTCTAATGATGGCAACTCAAATTTCAATCATAACAGATATATTTTTTTCATATTTCAGAAAAGGTTAAACTAATTTGGCGACCAGTTTGGCCTCCCTTAAATCTATGCTAAGAACAATGCTTTTTTTTTTTTTTTCTTTCTTTTTTTTTTTTTCTTTTTGTATTTCGTTATCATTTTATTTAATACAAAACTTTCATTTAAAACTGAAACATTAAAAAATGAATGGCTTTCACTTCTTTCTTTTTTTAAAACGAAATGAAAAGAAAAATATTAGGCTCAGATGTCATATACGCACCGGGGTACCTAATTGGTGCCAAAATGGCGTTATTTTGCCTGACATGGTAACCCGGCTATTGTTGCTTATTCATTAATAAATGTTTATTTACATTTATTTTCTTTTTATTTAAAACAAAAATGTTATAAATTGCTTTGTTTTATAGTTATTAAATAATTATTTTTATTTATTGTTATTTCATTTTAAAAATAATGGAAAATAATTTAAAAATACATATGTAACTGCTATTCAAACACGAGGTTTTCGCCAAATTGTCATAAAAAATCACGCCAAACTCGGTGCTTATATGTGATGTATGTTAAATAATAAATGATGCAACAAATAATGACATTTAATTTCAAATTCAAAGCAAATGACCATTATCGCCAAATTATATAAATCGCCAAACCACTCGCCAATATAAGTTGACGTAATTTTTATTTTAAACAACGAAAGAACAAATAAATTAGTATAAAAATACAAATACAAATAAATCGTCGAAATAAAAATCACTTGATGGCGTAAAGACGTCCCGTAAGACATGGTGACGTCACAGCGACGTCGCTGAGAAGTCACACTGTGACTTTGTGACCGTCGATGTGACGTCACGTGACGTCGATGTGAAGTCATGGTGACTACAATGTGAAGTCGTTATGGCCGTTTTAGAGCTCGTTTGTGACGTCCCATTGTGACCACTTTGTGAAGTCACGATGTGACAAATTTGTGAAATATGTGTCCTTTGTGACTATTTTGGCTATAACTCTGTGACGAACTTGTGACGAAAGCGACATTGCTTTGAAGTCGCATTGTGACCAATTTGTGAAATATGTGCCATTTGTGACGAAATTGTCATTAACACTGGATGATTCTGTTTCGATTTAACTTCTTTTGAAGATTTTCTAACAATTTAAAAGAACAGGATCGTTTGAAATTATTATTACTGCACGCGATCTTTCTGTTAGAATTGGTTTGGAATCCTAAAATCGTATACTCACAATTTATGAATAAATACTGTATAACATGTATAAACAGTCATATACAATATACAGACTTTCTTCTAAATTAAAGTTAAAAATTTAATTTCCCTCACTTGCCTTACAACTGTAACAGATTGTATTGTTTTCAATATTTGATGAATGTTGCCTTTGAGAAATATTTATGCATTCCCCTCACACACACATGCTAAAAACACCACAGCTTTAATTGTATTTATAACATACACACAGTGACTATTTTCTGTTGCTGTGGTGGGCAAGGCGAAAAGTAAAAAAAAAAAAAACGTTTTTGTTTCTCTCATTTTGTAGAAGGTTATTGCAAACTTTTTTGCCATTAAGTATTTTTGTACTCTCTTTAAAAGCTTTTACTTATGTTAACACCCAAAGGTATCAGCACATATGTAAAACTGTACAGCTTGCCAATATTTCTGACCAATAACGCTGATGTTCAAGCAAAATTATCTTTTATTGTAATTTTTCCAGTTGAGTGAAAAAGTGACCAGGTCAGGATTCGAACTAGGGCCCAATGGCGTAAGCTGCCAATGTTCTATCAACTGTCAACTGAGCTATTCTGGATAAATCTAACGCACACAATTCACCCAGTGAATATGAATATGTACTTATTATTATTACACAACCTTATATAATAATACTTTAATTATTTTACATACTACCCGTATGAATAACACATACTACTCATATAAGTACATAATAATAGTTCTCTGAGTGAAATTTGTCCGGAATGCCTCAGTTAGCAGAGCATTGGCAGCATACGTCAAAGGTCTCTGGTTGGAATCCTGACTTGAACACTTTTTCACTCAGTTAGAGATATTAAATCTTTGTTGATTAATTTACCAATTAGAATCATCCTGTTAAAGTTAATATAGAAATATCTTTTGATAAAACTACGTGTATTATTTGCGCAATATTTCCAACATACAGATTTTAGTTGAAAATCTTGAGTATAAATGAAGACGATGCAACTACTTCTGCCATTACGCTTTGGTACTTCCTTATTATAGTGGTCTGTGCATGTACGATTACGCCAAGGTTTCAGTTGCGATTTAGCCAAAGTTATAGTTTAACTTATATACGTATATATATATATATATATATATATATATTATGTGTAGGTCTTATATATGTTTTATATGTCATATAAGGTAGATGAGTAATGGACACCCTTAAGGAATTTCTTTAAAACTATAATTAATACCTATGATTTTTATGTTCCAGTTTTTCCAGTATTATAGTAATATATCAATAATATTTAACTATTCTCATAGTCTCATTTCCCAATATTAATCAAAATTTTATTGTAAATAACAGAAACATATCAAAATACCCACAATTCCAGTCATGGACACTCCAGAAAATATAGTACATATAATTGTTTTTATGACTGTATTTAGAATCAGAATTTATCGAAAGCATACTAACTAATGAAACAAAATAGTTATTTTCAAATAAATTTAACAATTAAGTTATCATTAATTAATAAAATATATGTGATAATTATTCACTGTTTAAATCAATTATTGTGATTATTACAAAATCAATATTTTAATTATTTTAGATAGATGGTTTAAAATAATAAATGACAGGGAATTACAGTTGTCAAATTTTAGAGACAGTTGTGGATTTAGGAAGGTAATTCAAAAAAATCTGATAAAAAAAAAAAAAAAAAACGTTTTGGAATATTAGTGCATAAATTCGTATATTTACCACTATTTTTAACAGTGAAACACCCCGAAACTACTTGATATATTACTTGCAGTAATTAATATTACATATATGAAAGAAATAATACTGCAGGTTGAATGTTTTAAATATTAAATAAAATAATTTCAAAATAAAAGTTCAGAACCGATGTTTGAGGCCACTGATCCGCAGATTTACTAGTTCCATTTACTACTATAAGTATAAATTTAATTACTAATATGGGATTTTTATTTTATTTATTTATTTATTTATTTATTTATTTATTTGGTCAGAGAAGAATGAAAAACGTTTAAGACAGGAAATAAGTATATTTTTAACAACTTCTGTAACTTTTTTTTTAATGGGTAGAAATTGAGCACTTCTTTCCCCTATGTCCTTAAACAATATTCTCTGATTCCTAATTTGTTTTATTTATTACCAGATTATAAAATATTTTTTAGCAAAGTTATATAAAATTTGTGTTATTACATTCTGGTAAGTGCAATATAAATTATTAAATTTGATTACTTAGGTTTTCAGTTTTGTCAAAACATTTTTATCTACTATGAACATTACTTAAATTGCATTTTTAGCAATCTCCACATGGGATGTCCATACTGTACATTCAGTAATTAAACGTTTCAAAGTTTTCTATTACTACCAAAACAAAAACATAGAAGTTTTGTAAGAAAATAAAGAATATATAAAATTATTAAGTGAATTAAGCTTTTAACAGGTTCATTAAGATTTTCACTGAAACACAGTAGAACTTCGAAACATTATTTTCTGCTTCCTGATTGCTTTGATTAAAAGTATATCATCAATAACCCAGTTTATAAAACATGCAAGAGGGAGTTATGAAAAAAATAATAAAAGCTAAATTTTTATTGGTTATTTTTTTAGAAACCAAAAACATTAAAGGGTGTCAATTACTGGAAGGGTATCCATTACTTTCACACCTATCCTGTATAATATTCATGTGTTTTATTATGCGATATGCTTCATGTATGCCTTATACACATGTCACATATATATGTCATATGACTAAAATTTCGTCATATATATCATAAAATGTTATGCAAGTAAATTTTATATTGATTTCAATCAAAGAACTATTTTAAGCACTATTTAAAGTTTAAATTACTAGGATGTTAGAATAAATCATTTTAAGCATATAAAAAACCAAAATTAAGTATAAAAAAATTATTGGCTAAAAGGTATCTTTTTTTTATATTTGCAATAAACAGAAAATTACCATACTTCTCATAATACTGTCAATTTTCTAACACACCTTTTTAATGTTATAATATTTAAGAAGTTGCTTTTAGCAATAACGATGTGAAACTGCTCAAAAGATAAATAAAATTTTGATGTGGAAGATTCCGTATCGCTGAGCAGATATCCATTTTTTATTATATAAAAACATGCAATGCAAATTATTTCAGAACATTACTTAACGCAAAATTAAAAATTTAAGTTTGCACACTTTTATTCTATAAAAGGTTTTTTATTCAGTAATTTAATTAGCTTTAAATATATATTAATTATGTGAATTGTTGATTATATATATTTTTTAATTTACGAAAATGTGATTTTAACCAGATAATTTTAAAAAGGAAAATAAATGCGATTAAACTGCAATTTAAAATTAATGGTTTTAACCATCTGATTAAAATCGTTGACATACTATTTTTTCTTTCAACTGTTCAAAATAAACATTAAATTTATTAAATTTTATTGAATAGATAAAAGTTTAATTAATGGCATCTATTACTTTATAACATGTTTTTTATGTGAAATTAACTCAAATCATAATAAAAGAAAGCAGAAAAAATCATTTTTTCTTACCCATTTCTTGTTGACATCGTCTTCTATAATTCCATTATGGTAATCTAAAAAGGGAAAGTTCTTAAAGTCGAAAGTCGAAAAATTATATCCGAATACTAGACACAATGACATTGACCAGCTGAGATTAACCGGTCACTGCACATTGTACTTTTTCGGACTGATATTTTATGTAAAATATTTCTTGACCGCGTTCCTGTATAACTTTTGTAGAATTTAAAAAACCAGTGCCAACTACACACATTCATAAAAGAGCTACTGTTTCCAGCTGCTGCCACTATTCAAAAGAATAAATACACTGTTTCCTCTTGTTATCGTCTGCTGCAGAAAACAAAATTCGCGGGCAGATGGTTTTATTTGTTATTGTAGATTTGCAAGTTAAATGCGTAATACATTTATAAAAGTGTGGCTAATTAAAATGTTCTGTTTGATTTATTTTATTTTTTGTGTGTGTGTGTGCATTTCATTTTAGCTTTCAATCAATTTGAAATCAATTCAAGTAAAAATGGACTGTCTCTTTTTTGTAAATTATAAAAATTGTATTAGTCATAATTAGAGTATATAAAATAAAACATTATTGAAATTTCTAGTGTATATAAAACCAATTTAATGGACAATAAAGAAAAAATTTGTATCATATGTAATAAATACCAAATATGTTCCTAAAAAAAAAGAAAAAAGATTATCGGGCAAAGAAAGTTTTTTTTCTTTATAATCTTTTATTTTTTTCTGTATTAATTTCCTGTAGAATAAATCAGCCTGGACAATAACTACTTTTTAAAGAAATTTCCGGGGAAAAAAATTAAAATATGAATAAATATGTAGTGCGTTTTGGATATATTTTGTAGATTTTATTATATATTCAGAAAATGTTAAATTTGTTAAAAAAGTCAGAAACAAATAGCAACATTTATATTTAAATGGTGACTTAAACTAGTTAAACATTAACAGAAAAGGAGAATATTATAAAAAGTATAAAAGTGAATTTATTTATTATAATAAAGTATACTACAAAATCAATCCGATCCAAGCTCCAAAATGCATTAAGATGGCCTGTTTAAAATATTTCTCTTCATTTTTAAAGCTTTCCTAAATTCATATTTTTGTCACACTGTGAGTTTACAATATGGAGGATTTTTCGCCACATATGTGACGTGACGTATGTTACACGCAGTGACATGACAGTGACGTCACAAAAAATTTTTTAATTGCCGGTTTTACAGTAAATAACATGTTTTAAAGAGCTTTTGTAATTTTTTACAGTTTCCTAAGAAATTCACATCTCAGTCACAATGTGACATCACTGAGTGGTGGCATTTTGGTCACAGATGTGACGTGACCACAGTGACTTACAGTGACGTCACAATGACGTCACTGTGACCATGCATGCTATGAGGGGTGTAACTTCCTTACTCTCAAGTGAATATGACATTTACGATCAACTATTATTGGCATTTAATCTTTCTTTCTTTCTAACCGATGACCAGGCCCCTACCTGCCCGGTTGCCCCAGTTTAACGGGTTTAGTACCTGGCATCGGGGCGAAAGACCGCCTAATCGCCACGAAGCGGCAATAAACCTGACATCATTGCCTTAATCGTCATCCTAACTGCAGTGCCTACTGCTCGTTTGTGTATACTTTATTTTGGCGGTTACTTATTGGCATTTAATCTTATAGTCTGGCGATAGATTTTTGGTCAATGGGATAACCAAGTAGTACCGTTTTAATTTACCACTCGAAAAAAAAAATGCTAACTTACGAGTTAAAAAAAGGTAATTTTCCGTTATACGAACACCATTGTCACCAAGTGTAATAGTTGGCTCAAAATGAAAATCATGTGAACTGAAACATTTGAAAAATAAAAGAAAAAAAAAACACTGTCGATAGTAAAGTGAGCCTTTTAAAAATATAACATTTGGAAACTACAGACTTTTACAAACTATTTTACTATATCACAAATATATATTTAAAAAAAAATTGAACAAATTAACTGTTTTACAATAAAATATAGCAAATAACAGCAAATCACAATGTTTCGCATGGTTTACAATAAAAATCCTTTTCACGATCAGGGTTGAAATAATTAGTGCATTAGCATACATTTTGGCATGGTGTCCATATAACGGAAAAGTACCAAAAAAGCTATTGGCGTGATTTGAACCCGGCTAACATAAAAGTACCAAGAACTCTTTGCGATCATGGCAACTTTTAATGTAGTTTTATTCGAAAAAATAACTTTGATTCTTTATTCAAAATGGAAATCTTTCTTATGAAAAGCGAAGGAACTGTTGATGGTAGTCACATGAGTTAGGCTATTGTTACAGAGATTGTTGTCAATTCTAAAAACAGCGCAAAGAATAATATTTCCTAACGATTATAAATTTATTTACACATGGCTATTGAAAAAAGAAAAAAAAACTTTAAAATTACTATTAAATGAGTACGTTTTAAGTCAAGCAGGAAAATTTTGAAAATTATGTCTTGAAAATTGTATTTATACGTGAATATTAAAAGTGAAAGGAAACTTTAAAATAATAAATACATTACTATGCGTTTAACCCTTTCAGGGGCAAGGTACTTCTATTCGTAAAATGTTGAAATCAGTGAATGGCACCGGAATTTACAAACAAATTTCGAAATACGAAAATGTTTTTGTTCCCTTACTTAAAAAAAGGAAAATTTTTATTCCAATATTCTGGTGCCAATGTGGCATTTAAGAATTAAAATTAAGTGGTCCAAAAATTAACCACTCCCCTTGAAGGGGTTAAAGCAGTAAATTGTAGTAATTGTAGTAAATTGTATTATATCAATCGTTTTATAACGCTGTTAAAAATACCGGTCGGCAAAGACACTGTTTACTTAATTCACTTTATTTTAGATTCTTTCCAAATGTTTAACTGATCTTCTGTAATCAAACACGAAAACAACCATTGGATGTCTTAATAGCAACTGATTCGACCTTAAATTTTCGCAATCAAAGGGTACTGAATGGAAACAGGTTTACAGAGAGATCGCTCTAGGTTTTTTCAGTATAATTTTTCTCTAATCTTTTAGAAACCGATCAAATTAGCGTGATTTTAGATTCTGCTGTGTCTGAACGGGGGTTGGCGAGCGTAGCTTTCAGGGGGCAGAGCCCCCTAGTTTTATATATAAAAAGCTAACATATTTTTAAGGTGTTTAAAAAAATTAAATTTTATTAATATCTTTTAGGTAGCTTTCTTTACAAAAAAGCTACCTATTGCAGCCGTTCGGAGGAAAGCGATTTCAAAAAATTTTGGTATATTTTCATCGATCATGACCCCCAGACCCCGAAACCACCCTCCGTTCAAAATTGATATATATATATATATATATATATATATATATCTATATATATATATATATATATATATATATCTGACCTATGTCACACTGTAACTCCCGTAATTATGAACCGATTTCGATGTAATTCGGTGTGTACATAGTACATACCAATGTCTCGACCGAGTTCGTTGGCCAGCTTCATCTGCCGGTTTGTTTCAAAATGGCGGCCATTTAAAATTTTTAAAAAAATTTAAAACTTGAAATGTGGTACCAAAAAAATAAAAATGGAAAAATATTTTTTTCTTATGTATTTGACCTTTATACAAAGATTCCGGAGCAGTTTTTGTTTCGTCTATATCTGAAAAAATGGCTGAGTTATAGCATTTTGAATTTCTAGCGTGGCTGACATTTTGAAACGTCCTGAATTTTGTCACGCGATAAAAGGCGTATTTATGAACCGATTTGGATGTAATTCGGTGTGTACATAGTACATACCAATCTCTCGACCGAGTTCGTTGGCCAGCTTCATCCGCCATTTTGTTTCAAAATGGCGGCCATTTAAAATTTTTTTTAAATTTAAAATTTGAAATGTGGCACCAAAAAATTGAAAATAGAAAAATATTTTTTTCTTATGTATTTGACATTTATACAAAGATTTCGGAGCAGTTTTTGTTTCGTCTATATCTTAAAAAATGGCTGAGTTATAGCATTTTGAATTTCTAGCGTGGCTGACATTTTGAAACGTCCTGAATTTTGTTACGCGATAAAAGGCGTATTTATGAACCGATTTGGATGTCACTTCGTTTATACATAGTACATACCAATGTCTTGACCGGGTTCGTTGGCCAGCTTCACCCGCCATCTTGTTTAAAAATGGCGGCCATTTAAATTTTTAAGAAAAATTTAAATTTGAAATGAGGTACCAAAAATTGAAAATTGAAAAAATATTTTCTTCTTATGTAATTGACCTTGATAAAAAGATTCGGGAGCAGTTTTTGTTTCGTCTATATCTTAAGAAATGGCTGAGTTATAGCATTTTGAATTTCTAGCGTGGCTGACATTTTGAAACGTCCTGATATTTCTCACGTATTAACAGGCGTATTTATGAACCGACTTGGATGTACCTTGGTGTGTACATAGTACATACAAATATCTCGACCGAGTTCGTTGGCCAGCTTCATCCGCCATCTTGTTTCAAAATGGCGGCCATTTAAAAAAATTAAAAAATAAAAAAATTTAAATGAGATACCAAAAAATTGGAAAATGAAAAAGATTTTTTTTTGTATGTGTTTGACCTTAATACAAAGATTCCGGAACAGTTTTTCTTTCGTGTATATCTAAAAAAAAATGGCTGAGTAATAGCATTTTGAATTTCTCTTGTGGCTGACATTTTAAAACGACCTGATTTTTGTCACGCGATAACAGGCGTATTTATGAATCTATTTGGATGTAACTTGGTCTGTACATAGTACATACCAATGTCTCGACCGAGTTCGTCGAGACATTGGTCGACGAGGCCATTTAAAAAAAATTAAATTTAAAATTCAAAATGAGGTATTAAAAAATGGGAAAATGAAAAAGATTTTGTTTATGTGTTTGGCCTTGATAAAAAGATTCCGGAGCAGTTTTTGTTTCTGAAAATTTGTTCTTTTGTTGATATCTTAAAAATTGGTTGATGGCACTTTGAATTTCTAGCATGGCTAACATTTTGAAACGATCTTGTATTTGTCACGCGATAACACACGTATTCGCCTATTTCGATGTAAGAAGGCATGTGGATAGTATACATCAACACCTCGACCAAGTTCGCTGGCCAGATTCATCAGCCATCTTGTTTCAAAATGGCGGCCATTAAATTAAAAAATATATATATATTTAAAGTGAGGTGCAAAAAAATTAGAAATTGAAAAAGGTTTCTTTCTTAAGTATTTGATCTTGATATAAGGATTCAGGAGCATTTTTTGTTTGTCTGTACCTTAAAAAATGGCTCAGATATAGCAGTTTCAATTTCTATTGTGTGTGACATTTTGAAAAATCTGATTTTTTGCATGCGACAGCACTCCTATATATTAACCGATTCCGATGTGAGTGAGCATGTGCTTAGAAATTACTAAGGTCTCGACCAAGTTCACTGTTTAGCCTCATCCACCATGTTGTCTTAAAATGACAGGCACTTTAAGAAATTGCCGAATTTGGCAGCCAAATATAAGTTACTTTAAAGAAAAGCAGCTTGGATAAAGCTGAATAATTTCGCGAAATTCTCATTCATTATATTGATAAAAATTAGTATTGAATCTCCTATATTCGGTTTCCACTAAATTGAGCTTCGTGTGTTTGCATGATATAAGTTGGCTTTTTTTAAATAAGGATTATGAAAGCTACCTCTTCCTCCCGGCACTGGCCGGAAGGACTTTTTAAGTTTGAGGACGTTGAAAAGGAAATGTTACAATTTATTTTTCATTGTGATTTTAAAATAATGTTTGACTTATTTATAGGAAGATAAAAATTTCTTTCAGGATGTTTTAAAAAGAAAAAAATATATGTATAATTTTATTTTTTTAATATATTTACTTTAACAGATTCGCACATAAAATTTAAAACATATCTAAAACATAATAATGAAATTATTATAAAATTGACATTTATATAAGTTTAATAAGTAATAAAGGAAATTTATTTTAACACCACGTAGTAATTATCTTTATTCGAGTTTACAGTAGAACATCAGACAAATAATTTAGAAAGATTTTAAAAATACATGTTTGAAAAAAATACGTTGGTATTTTTGTAAAGCTTAATGAATAAATAAATAAAAAAATAAAACTAATATTAAAATAAAATTTTTTAAATTTTGCAAATAAGAAGCAGTCATTACTCTTAATACATTCTTTCATACCTGTAATATTTTAAAGAGTAAAATTCATTTTTTTATAAAGCATGAAATTAAAAAGCTAAATATTCAAAATTATAGGGGGAAATGTGTAAAATATTCAGAATTGTATACTCAACTGAAAAATATTATCTCTACAAAAATACTTTCCTTGTTTAACATGTTAGCTTTTGTCTTTTATAAAAAGACATCTGAAATAAGTAACGATATTTGAACACGTAGTTTGTGAAGCCCTGGCGTATTCGTTAAGGGCACTAATCTGGAAGAGGACAGTTCCCTGTTTCGAACCTCGTCAGAGTAAGTGTAGTTGATTTAGTTGTTTGAATTAAATTGTGATTTTCTGAATCTGATGTAAATATGTCCTTGAAAAGCGAAGCGTCAAATTCATAAATATGTAAGTTTCTTCTTGAAAAATTATTATATTTTGTCTTTGAGACGGAAATTTTTTAATACGGAAATAAATAATAATAAAAAAAAAAAAAACAGAAAACAGAAAACTTTTGTGAAAAAACGGAATTTTTTCTGCAATTTACGGAAATTTTTCCTCGTTGAAATACGGAAATAGTAGTGGTGTCTCGATTGCCAGTACAATTTACGTATTTTAACGGAAATTATTTTACAGTGTACTTCGGTTTTCTGAAAGCGACTAACGTCAACTCAATGAAACACCCTGTATTTTTGATTAAATAGGTGGTTTGCAACCCCATGTTATATAATAATGTTTCCTCCTCTTGGTGCATGCTATAAACCCCTCTGAATTTGTCGGTCCAATTTTGGAACACACTGTATATTAATGATAGCTATCTATCTATAATATAAAGAAGAAACGTGTCCGTGCGTAACTCTGATGTCATTTTAATGTTGGCAACAGCAGACGATTAAATTCAGCTTTTACTTCAGGTTTTTTAGACATCTAAACATCGCATATTTTCAGTGTTTACACCGTCGAATAGAGAAAAAATGTACTTAAAAATGAAATTTGTTTCAAAAGCGGATCGCAATTTGTTTGAAAACTGTGTCGCAATTCACTTATTTTTTATGGTATTAATAATAATTTTCAAACATGCTTCTGTATAAAATCTCCCTCTATCGGGTGCAGATAATTATGATAGATAGATCCGTTTGCACTTACAGATGGGTGACAAAATAATACGAAGACCTATGACACCAATCGCGCACGAATTGCAACTCTTCTATAAATGTTCGAAGCATGAAGTTCCCTTTGGACAGTTCTTGCTGAAATGGATTCTGGAGATGATTATTTATATGTAACGCTATCTGGGATAAAGATTGCCTGCGTTTCCTGACCGCTATGGGGGTCAACGCTCTTTTATCTATCTAATGGTGTTATTACACGTAGAATCCCAAGCGACAAAGACGCTCGCGACTCCTCAGGTTTCCCATAGCAACCGTACCAATTTTTTCGTTTTCTAAGCATTTCATTGGCTGTTCGAGAAAAGGCTTTTCCATCGACAGATTTCCAAGCACTTGATAGGCTGTTACTGGCGACTCGCCTCGTTTCAGGCGTCAAAAACGCTCCGACATAAAAGAATCGCTTGCTTCCCGGGTATGCCTCCTGGAGCCATAGAATAACATGGAGACGCCTGGAATCTGAAGCGTCTTTGACCCCTCGTGTAATAACACCATTAGAAAGCTTTCTTTTCGCCCACTGTTATACTTTGCAGACGACAATTTACCACATTTCGTGTACGCTGTCATAACGGCTGATACAGTATTCCTTGCACGCCCCAAATAATTGTCTGTTTCCGTCACGGAACAACCAGCGCACCGCATTCCGACAATCATTCCTTTTTCGAACTCTGACAAGTGAGTTTTCCAGAGTATATGGTAAGCGCATACAACACCTATGACTGATGCCGAGCAACTGATACCTTACCTTTCATAACCACTAGGTGGCAGAATTGAGTGTAAAGTGACATGCGCGTTCTGGTCCTTTGAAATGGACCATACCTTTTTCATGGGTGTTCGTATTATTTTGTCACCCATCTGTAAGTTAATAGAAATAGTTCGGAATTTGTCTCCAGCTGATATTCTGTAACGTTAAAACTTCATGAATAAAATAACATAATGTAAATAAAACGGAAATTTAACAGACATGTAATCGAACTACTTGCTTAAAGAACTGATATAATAAGAACTAAAAAACACTCCTGTAAGTAACGAAATCTTTCGCGATTTATTCGCCTATTAACTCTTAGGAAAATATCGATTTTAATAAATTTTAAAACTTTTTTTGAATGCAAAATTAATACTTTTCAAATAAAAATGCTTTCAGGTGGTTAGTGCACAATCTAATTATTAATATACTAGCTAACACCGCGGCTTTGCTCGCGTAATATTTGAAATATGCCAAGTGATATTTATATGCCTAATTTTTATTAAAAGGTACTAGCTAAATTTTTATTTTATTAAAAAGTAATATTTTATTTTATTAAAAGTTTTTTTTTTATTAAAAGGTACTTATTACTTTTGAGAATAATTAAAAAATTACTATTTAAAACACAGTTTGATTAAACATCATTATTACACTGCATTAGGCATAAATGAGACTTAAATTAATAAAACGAAATAAAACTAAATAAATGATAATTTAGAAAATATTTTGAAACTTTTATGCTCAATTAATACGCTCATTTCAGTATTCATTTGAAGTTTTGTATTTTTTACAAACCATCTTCTTACATCTTAAAATTAACTATCATGCCAAATTCCAAGTCCTACCACCTCTCTCAACATAAAGGGATATGTTGAAATAGGAACGTTTACCATTAATTTGCCAACATTAATTTTGAAATCGGTTTGTTTTTTCCTAATATTCCACAGAAACGTAATTTAGAAAGCTTTTAAAGGCCTTTTTAGAACGTTTGTTGTTCCTGTGAACCCCAGGTGGTAGAATCATCGGCATAAAATATAGCCTGTGTCGGATCAGAGACTGTTACCATTGATTCGCAACTATTACTTTTATAATCAGTTTATATTCCCTGAAATTGCATAGAAATCGTAATTTAGGACTTTTTCAGAATGCTTTTCGCACCTCCCCTTCGCTTCACCCCTTTTTAATTCAAATTTATTTTCGACAGTCCTTCGAGGGCATTTATATTTTATAAGTAACTGCCATGCCATATTTAAAGTTTCTAGCCTCTTCAGTATCACAGATATCGCAATTTAGGAAGTTTTTAGCTCCTGCAACCCTCTGATAGTAGTGGCACAGACATAAAATATAGCTTATGTTTGAGCAGGTTCTATCACCAACAATTTGTCATCATTATTTTTTTAATCGGTCTGGTATTTGATAAGACTGCATAAAAATAGTAATTTATAACGCTTTTCGCTCACTTCATCTTTTAAAATTTAGAATTTTCTTTCGACTGCTCTTAGAAGCAGTTGCATCTTGTAATTAAATACCATGCCATACTTCAAAGTGTTGGACCCCTCAGTTGTGTAAAAATCGCGAATTAGAACATGTTTTACTTTTGCAACCCTCAGATGGTAGTTACAACAACATAAAATATAACCTATGTTATAGGAGGGACTGTCACCATTCATTTGCAATCATTACTTTCCAAATAGCTTTGGTATTTCTCAGATTGAGTAGAAATCGCAATTTAGAACGTTTTTAGAACGCTTTTCGCTCATTTTCACCCCCTTTTTAAATTTCTAATTTTTGCGAAACTGTTCTTAAAGATAATTTTTATCTAATAAATACGTACCTTGCCTAATTTTAAGTTGCTAGCCCCTACCGATCACAAAAATCGAAATTTAGAGCGCTTTTTTGCTCCTGCAACGTCTAGGTGATAGTGATGCTGACATAAAATAGCGTCTGTGTTAGAGCAGAGGCTGTCAGCACCAATTTCCTACCATTACTTTTGAAATCAGTTTGATATTTCCTGAAATATTGCTGACAAATCGGCATTTGGAACGTTTTTAGAACGCTTTTCGCGCATTTTGCTCCTGCATCTCCTCTGGGGTGGTAGAAACAGATTTAAAATTTAACCTATCTTGGAGGAAGATCTGTCACCATCATTTTTACACCATTATATTTGAAATCGGTTCAGTACTTCCTGAGATTGCATAGAAATCGCAATTTAGAACGTTTTTTACAACGCTTTTTGCGCATTTTGACCCCCTTTTAAATTTCGATTTTTTTAGAAAATGTCCTTAGAGATCATTGATATCTTATAACTAACTACCATTCCAAATTTCACGATTCTAGGCCCTTCCGTAACGCAAAAACCGCAGTTTAGAACGTTTTTCTCCTGCACCCAATTTGGCGTAGTGGCACAGTCATAAAACATAGCCTATGTTGGAGTAAGGGTTGTCACCATGATTTTGACATCTTTGTTTTTTAAATCGGTTTTGTGTTTCCTGAGATTGTGTGGAAACCATCATATAGAACGTTTTTTAGAACGCTTTTCGCGCATTTTCACTCCTTTTAAATTTCGAGTTGTTTAAGAACTGTTCTTAGAAATCCTTTGTATCTAATAAGTAGCTAATATTCCAAATTTCATATTTCTAGGTCCTTCAGTAACACATAAATCGCATTTTTAGAACGTTTTTTGGTCCTGCACCCCCTTTGGGTTAGTGGCACCGACATAAAATATAGTCTATATTGGAGCAAGGGTCGTCACCATCATTTTGACACCAATGTTTTTTAAATCGGTTTGGTATTTCCTGAGATTATGCAGAAACTACCATTTAGAACGTTTTTTAGAACGCTTTTTGTGCATTTTCACCCCTTTTTAATTTCGAATTGTTTAAGAACTGTTCTTAGACATAATTTATGTCTTATAAGCAACTAATATTCCAAATTTCATGTTTCTAGGCCATCCAGTAATACAAAAATTGCATTTTTAGAACGTTTTTTGCTTCTGCACTCCCTTTTGTCCAGTGGCACGGACATAAGATATAGCCTATGTTCTAAGTTGGACTAACACCATCATTTTGATACCATTACTTTTGGAATCGGTTCGGTAGTTCCAGAGCTTACCTCCTACAAATAAACAATTTTTACCTCTTTATAATAGGAGTATAGAAAAATTGGTTTTCACTTATATTCTGTAACCCCGGATGTCCGAGTTGGACCCCATTTTTACTTACTTCTATCTTTACAAGATGAATGTATTTGGATTCGTGAAAAATTTCAACTTCCGGTTTTCGATGGATTTATACTTTTTAGAAGGTCCTGAACACGATTTTATGGTTTTTGGAAAATGCCTGGTCACTCTGTCTGTGAGTCTGCCCAACAGGTGGCGCTGCTATGATGCATTATTCATGATTATCGCAATAGCTCTTATCTCAAGAACTAATGCACGCATTTTCATCGAACTTCAGATACTTATATCCCTTTAAGCCCTGACCCGTACAATTGTGCGGGTGATACTAAAAACTAAAATAAAACTGAATGACTATTTCCAGTTTTTGCGAGATTTAAAACCAAATCAGCACATTTATATGAGTTAATTGGCTTCATATGTTTTGATAAGACACCTCTAGGGGCACTAACTAAAATACAGGATTAGATTTTCTGCTTTTAAAAAGACTATATCATCTGACAGCAATTGACAAAAAGTCTGTCGTAGTTTCTTTTAAATATGATTTTTAGTGTTTGCTTAAATTTAATTTGTCTTTTCATATACTTTATTCATGATTTTTATTGATTTTGTCTTTGATAAATTTAATTAGACTTTACAAATGTCAAAAAAAAAACAAATGACCCGCATTGTGCGGGTCCGGGCTTTACCACTTCCAAAATGTGCACAATGTCTAATAAATACTTTTTTTATTTTTAAGTGATTTTTTTTAACTTATGTTTTTGGCAATTTATTTTTTATTAATTACATTTTGAAATCGGATTAATTTTAAATTAATAGGTTTGTGCTATTCATGATTTCTATTTAAAATTGATAGTATTAGATATATAATATGCACATGTAGCGAACTGCATGTTTCTGCTCTGAGTTATAGATGTCCTATATGATTTATAAGTTTTATGTAAGTTATATGCATGTTATGATTTAGAATAGAATTGTTAGATTATTCTAACATTGGAAGGCTTTACTAGTGAACGAAATAACTGGTTGTTATGTTACCAGTAGTGCAATGTTGAAAATGCAGTGCTAGCTGTCTCGACAGTAGTTGTGGATCACATACAGCAATAATATAAGTGGTCAGAACAGGTAATTCGAACCTGTTTTATTAGTATAACAATTTGTTAATTGCAGTAGTCGAAAGAAGACTATGGAGTACATCGTTCCATGAAGTTTCCGCAGAATGAATTGAAACGACACTTAATAGCAGCTCAGCACTTTATTAGAACATCTTTCAAATGGCGCAGTTTCCACTAAGATTATTTATTAGCCATCTCTCCGTAGTAGTAATTAGGTCTAAACAAAGTTCCAGATAATCGAATAAAAGGATGGTAACCAGGGATGGATGTAAACTGGAAAATCGACTCAAATCTTTCAAAATCTGCTGAAACACAGCGAGTATCAACTTTTTGTTCCTCACATGTAAGAATACAAATATGACGTAGATCGAGCTAACAACCAATGAATAATTAAGAATGTTACGTCATATAAAGAGTGCGGACAGCTGATGAATTTGAAGGGAAAAGAGATAACCTCAGAAATGCGCGGAAAGTAAAAATGGAAGCTAAATTAATATTCTCGAAAGAAAAAAGCGCGGAAATGGAACATTTAATTTAAGAATACTAAAAGCGTAATATTTAAGCGATTAAGACAAGTGAGACATTAAATTAAACGGAATTAAACAGAGTTAACGATAGAGATTATTTAAGGATAAGGATTTAATGAAAATAAAGTAGTAATTTAGAATAAGATAAGGAAATCGCGGAATTAGATCTAACCACCAGGAATTATGGAATTAAATTATGGAAAGTTCAGCAAATCCTCGACAAATTCCGAAGTGTCTGCTTGAATTTACCAGGCGATCAGGGAAAATTTTCCATAAATGAGCAGACAATTCCTTTTTTTAGGACGTGCTTCAGTAAAGCAGTATATAAAAAACAAACCACACTCTGTTGTAACAGTGTCACCTGGGATAGTTTTAAATTTTGTAGCATACCAGTGGGAAAGTACAGACCTGGTCCACAAGGATCTGGGCTAAGGACCTGCTGTAGTGCTTACTCTGGTTCAGACTTAGGTTTATATACTTCGATCGGTATTTCAACAAAATACCGCTGCTGGAAAAACTAAAAAAAAAAAAAAAAAAAAAAAAACTAAAAAAAACTAAATAAAAAAATTGAAGGATCAGGCAGAATCCGAACGGAGTGAAGGG
Organism: Maratus speciosus; assembly: GCA_963932465.1. Taxonomy (NCBI): domain Eukaryota; kingdom Metazoa; phylum Arthropoda; class Arachnida; order Araneae; family Salticidae; genus Maratus; species Maratus speciosus. The sequence continues at coordinate 516,452,774 of OZ010794.1, forward strand.
CATACCATTTGTCACCGGCTCTTAAGAGGGGTGCCAGCATTGAACACGTGTTAGAAAATCAAATTGTAGTGGTCTGTCTAGAAACAAAAATTGTTTCAAATATTTTCATTGTAGCTGATGAAAATTATCTCAATAAACAACAACTTTTTTTGCTTAAACATTTATCTTTAGATATTTGCACACATAACCCCAAACAACACAACTGTGTAGATTTAGCTCAAAAACGGCTGCATTAAGTCCGAACCCGCACAATTGTGCGGGTCCTCCCTTGGCATAACCTGACATCGGGTATTTTTTTAATTTTTTTTCAATCAAATACGGTCCTATCGATAAGGAGAAAACACCCAAACTTTCAATTTCTACTAAAAAAACTACCTGTCTTAAAGGGATATAAATTAGTGCTGTGTAGTTTTGGTGTAACTCGTCCAACAAGTGCCGCTGCTATGCTGCATCTTTCACGAGTTCTGAAATAGCTGTATCTCAAGAACTAATGCATGAATTTTCATCAAATTTGAGATTTAGTTAGTTCCTGGGATAAAAATGTCGTAATTAGTTTTTGGTGTAAATCGTCCAACAGGTGGTGTTGCTATACAGATTTTGTTAACATTTCCGTAATAATTCTCTCTCCAAAAAGTAATGCCTGTATTTTCATCAAACTTCAAATTCTGTTAGAAGTAGACATAAGTTGTTGATGATTAGATTTTGGCGTAAATCACCTAACAGGTGGCGCTGATATGCTGCATTTTTCAGGAAGTATTAAGATGTATGAGGAAGTATTAACAGGAAGTAGGAACCTGAGGAAGTATTAACATGTATTGCCACATCCGACTAGTTTTGTACTAGTAAACATTTTGACTTTAAATTTGTGTACTCACTAAAAATTCTATAAATGTGTAAATATTCTTTCAATTTCATACATTTTTGTTTGCATTATAAGTATGATTAGATGAGGTGGTGATTCTGATTTTAGGCATGATTCTTTATTTTAGGTTGTTAAATAAACCGCTAGTGTGACTGTGTGTTAAATAACAGCACGAGTGATTACACAAACAGTGAAAGAAAATATGGAACAGATACCATGAGTTCCCGCGGCCGCCATCTTAGATTTTTTCGTGACGTGAAAACACCTTTTCCACCAAGTAGTAAATGTCGCCAAGCACCGGTTTATACAGATATTTGGCTTAACGAAAATAAAATGTAAATAATAAACAAAATTCGCTAAAACGGCAATCAGTAATCGTTGTATGTGCGCTTCGCGCACCGAAAAGAAAACATCACTGCATTCAGTATTTCTGTATAGCATTCTCAAAATTCAGCAGTTCTCGCTTTCTAGTAATCTCAAAATGCAAAAAACTCTTAAAGCAGCAAAATACACATAAAAAACAAAATTCGCTAAAATGGAAATCAGTAATCGTTGTATGTGAGCTTCGCGTACATTAACCGAAAAAAAATCACTGCATTCAGCATTTCTCGCTGAATAGCATTCTCAAAATTCAACAGTTCTCGCTTTCTAGCAATCTCAAAATGTAAAAAACTCTTAAAGCAGCAAAATACACATAAAAAACAAAATTCGCTAAAAGGGCAATCAGTAATCGTTGTATGTACGCTTCGCGCACATTAACCGAAAAAAATATCACTGCATTCAGCATTTCTCGCGGTGTAGCATTCTCAAAATTCAGCCATTCTCGCTTTCTAGCAATCTCAAAATGTAAAAAACTTTTATAACAGCAAAATATACATAAAATTATCAACATACCTTAACAGACATTTGCTTTCTTGAAAGCTCCAGCACGAAATATCATCACCGTCATTTTCCAAAATAGGCTTATGAATACGCATTCACACTCTGTAAACAAACCTTCTTTTCTTGTCAAAATTTCCTCATATTTCCTAATTACTTTAGCAAGAACGTTTAAACGGACTACAGAAACCATAGACAGTCAAATATGTTCAATAAATTTCACATAAAAATAAAAAGGCAGAACTATACAACACGACATCAAAATACAGTCACAATATTCCAAGCTAAAATGAGCTTCTCAAGGGTTGCCAGAACGACACGTCACACGGGATTCCACATATCGAGGTTGTCATATCCATAAACACCGGCAACACGCCAACAAAAAATCACCAAACAATTCAAAACAACGGCTGAGGGAATATAAAGCATCTAAGCCGAAAATATAAAATAATAAAATGAATATAGTAATTATTATAGAAACTTCCAAATATTATATTGAAGCAACAATTAGTATTATCTGAATTAAGGTATCTGCGTATGTTCGGAGCGCTTTAAAAAAAAAAAAATGTCTAATCCTCTTTAATAAAAAGCTATGCGTTGCTGGCGACTGGCTTTTTTTGTTAATCGTTGCCACAGATTAATCTCGGAAACCGAAACATTTGAAGTTACTGAAAATATTAATAGCTCGAAAAATATTTGTCAGAAAATTGTTAGACAAACTGCGTTAGAAAGGTAAAAAATTGTACTTTCCTACCAACAGATTACCGATATAAACAAACGAACATTTCAGAAATTGTGATTATTTTTACAAATGTAAATGATATGTAGTGAGTCATTCATTTTTGATAATTCATTGGAAAAAATTGAAAAACTTGCGCGTATTGAATATTTTAATTCCTGTAGTATTAATATGCCTTTAACGTCATTCGCCTACGAACCAATGAAAATAGTTTTTAATTTAAAAGCGAAGTCTTAGAAAACTCGTCTATTTTTGGTACTTTTATGTTATCCGAGGCAAATCTCGCCAATAACAGAAAGTTTTTCGCCAACAGTAGTTATTTTTTCGCGTGTTTGATTTAGAAGCAATGCTTTAAAGTTGAAATAAAATGTTACGGTATTTATTATTAATGTTGTGTATTTAAAAGTAAATGAATGAAATGCATGTATTTTAATTGTATGCAATATATGTATTTTGAACGTTTGTATTTTAAATCAAAGTTATGCTTGTTAAATGAAATGGATTAAAAGGTTTATATTTTAAGGGAAATTAATGCAATATGAATGATGTCAATGAGAACAATATTTGGCGATTTATCACATCGCCAAGCTAAAATAAAAGTACTCTATTTTCTGAGTATTAATGTAATAAACATAGTATTTAGTTTGTTTGTTTTAGGTTTGTATGTTTAAATTACTTTGGAAAAATTGATTTGATAAATAATTAATTTATTTTCCTTTTTTTTTTTCCAAATCTTATTACTTCTCAACATTACATAATTTTAAATTACACACCGTTGAATAGGGAGGGTGTACTTTCAAATATAAGTAGTTTGAAAACTGTATTTCAATTTACTGACTTCTTATGATTTTTAAATCGAAAAGCTCGATTACGAAATAATAGTAGATAAATATTTTTATCAATTATTTAAAATTGTAACTGATTGAAGTTCCTTGAATATTCGAACTAGCCCAATGCTCTTCTCGATCCCGAAATCGATAGAATGCAAAATTTAGTCAAAATCGTTGGAGCCGTTTTCTAGATAAATTTATCTTGAGCCACAGTGATCCAAAAGTGACCCACTAGTCGAATTTTCTCGAACATGTGACTTGCCTCAATGGTCTTATCGTAACCCAAAACTGTAGAATATAGAGTTAAGCTAAAATCGTTACAGCCGTTTTTCAGATAAAATTAGCTTGACCCGCAGTGACCCAAAAATTACCCACTAATTTAAATTTCTGGAACATGTGACCTAGCCCAATAGTTTTCTCGTACCCGAAAACGGTTGGATGCAAAATTTAGTCAAAATCGATTAAGCCGTTTTTTTAGATATAATTAGTTTCGCCCTTACACATAATGACACAAAATGACCCACTAAACGAATTTTCTCGAACATGTGACCTAGCCCAATGGTCTTCTCATCCCCGAAAATGGTAAAGTACAAAATTTTGTCAAAATCGTTAGAGCTATTTTTAAGATAAAATTTACACACACACACACATACACAATTTCGCTCGTATTATAATTAATATAAGATTTATATTTTCGCTCTTATTCATGTTTGAAAAGTTTTAGAATTATATTTATAAATAGATGTATAAATAGAATTATGCAAAAATAGAATTTATACATAACGAGTAACGCGCAAAAAGTTAGTTAAATTTAAGTGCGCATAACGAAATTGAAAACAACTTTCAGTAGATATTGTAGCCGATAGTACAACCGTACTGTAACCAACATTCAGTGATTTATAGATTCAAACAAGGAAGCAGATGAAAAGAAACTGTAACTTGTTCAGACTGACAAATACACTGCTCAAAACAATTAAAGGATATTGCAGTTTTAGGTAGATTTTGTATCTGGTAAACTGTTTAGCTGATTGATACATGGCCGACAGACATAGTAGGTTATATGAGAATAAATTACACATGTTTGGCAGAAAAAAATGCATTTTATTGCGCATTTGTGTACTAAAGGAATAAAACACAATTTGTGCATATGAGAAAAAAAGAATAAGAAAAGGTGTTTTCTTCAAAAGAAATCATTTTCAGTAGGGGGTATGGTTTCCATGGGCGGCCAGCAACGTTGAACACCTTTGAGGCATGGACTCAATGAGGCTATTAATGACGAGTTGGGGTATTCTGCCCCACTCTTCCAGAAGAGCTCTTTCCAGTTTTTGGAGAGTTTGTGGGGGTTGTTGGCGGCCAGAAACTCGTCTTCCTAGAGCGTCCCAAACGTGCTCGATTGGATTCATGTCTGGAGAACACGCTGGCCATTCCATTCGAACGATTCCTTCCTCGAAAAGGAAATCCTCCACCAGGTTTGCACGATGTGGCCTGCAGTTATCGTCCATTAAAATGAAGTTATCTCCGATTGCTGCAGCGTAAGGGACTACAATAGGTCTGAGGATCTCATCCCTATATCGGCGACCAGTCAGAGCTCCATCTCGAATGATGTGGAGGTCAGTCCGCCCGTCAATGGAGATGCCACCATACACCAACACTCCTCCACCGCCAAATCTGACACTTTCGTGCACGAACGCAGGATTATTCCTACTGCCACGGTCCCTCCAGATGAAAATGCGCCTATTATCCGGATGCACAGAAAAATGGGACTCTTCAGAAAACAGAATATTGCTCCATTCATTTCTCCTCCAGTTGACATGCTCGGTTGCCCACTCCCTGCGGTCGCGACGATGCCTTGATGTTAATCTAACACATACCATCGGTCGTCGAGCATACAGACCTACAGCATGGAGCCGGTTTCGGACAGTCTGAGTTGAAATCGTGGTGCCTGTAGCCGAGCGAAGGTGTTGTTGGAGAAGAGTAGCGTTCATGGTTCGGTGTCTCCGAGCTGTTAACGCTAAATACCGATCTTCATTGGGCGTTGTTGCCCGTCTACGACCTTGCCCTGGTCTTCGGCCTGCACATCCACTCTCCAAAAAACGGTTCCAGATCCTGGAAATGACACTTTGTGACACTCCAATGGCTTGCGCTACTTCGGCTTGAGTTTGGCCCCCTTCTAACCTACCAACAATTCTCAAAGCTTCTGAATCTGTCAAATGACTTCGCTGAGACATCGTACTCATCGAAACAAAGCAATCACTGAATGCCGATCATCCTTGTCTTCATTCTCTTTTATCCAGTTGAAAGTCAAATTTCATTCGCTGCCGCTGAAGCGACGTTTTTGACGTCGAACTCAAAATTTGCATACTCCACAGTTTGAAAACCAGAAAAATTTGCATTTGTGATTCTCTTCTTCTATTTTCGGCAAAAAAAAAATTTCGTTTATATCTTTATTTTATATAAAACTTCAAATATCCTTTAATTGTTTTGAGCAGTGTATTTAATTACTCACTTCTTGAATATTCGTTAAAAGTATAAACACTTAATAATTCTTGAGTATAGCTATTATAACATATATACAGTAAAACAATCTTTAAAATATAATTGTAGGTGAAAATCGGATCTATGCGGATCCCATCGTGAATAAAAGAGGGACAACGCCCCGATCATAAAAAAAACCGGTCGGCAGAGACGCTCTTTCTCTGGCCACGCTAAAACACCTCTGTTCCGTGTGCCCAGATATCTGGGTGCTCATCCTTGAATTTTTTGCTGGGCTAACAATTCCTTACCTGGGAATCTGACTTCAACCCGTGAACGCTGTTCTCAAGCCATGTGGTGTGCGGCATTGTCTCGCCGCCACATTATAATATAAGATTTATATTTTCGTTCTTATTCATGTTTGAAAATTTTGATAATTATATGTATAAATAGATGTATAAATAGAATTATGTATAAATAGAAATTATACATAACGAGTAACACTCAAAAAGTTAGTTCAATTTAAGTGCGCATAACGAAATTGAAAACAACTTTCAGTAGTTATTGTAACCGATAGTACAACCGTACTGTAAACAACATTCAGTGTTTTATATCAATTTCAATACATTTGAAACAGCGCAGTGCCATTTAACCATATGCCATTGCCCATAATGTAACGGAATTCTTTTCTGTGCCCCTCTAAATGAACTATTACTGCTACGCACTTAACATTTAAAACAGAACATGCCTTCACTGTAAAAAAATGGACAAAAAAAACGGAAATACTACTGGCAATCTAGACGCCAGTACTATTTCCGTTTTTTACGGGAATTTTTACTCATAAATTACAGAAAATTTTCCGTTTTTAATCAGAAAAACGGAAAGATTTCTGTAATTTATGGGTGAACATTCCTGTAAAAAAACGGAAATAGTACTGGCGTCAAGATTGCCAGTAGTATTTCCGTTTTTATGTCCGTTTTTTTTTCTGTGTTGGTAGATATCATTAACCTACATCAATTGCATGAAAATCTCAGTACATTTACGGGAGTTAGAGGGTGGACAGGCGGGCAGAAAAACCGAATGCATAAACACTTTTCAACTATGTTGGAAAGCGTTAAAAACGAGAGCATACACTTAAAATAAGGAAATTATAAAAAAAAAAAATTACATCAATTGTTTCGTTACGTATATCAAAGTAGAACTCTCCAAAGATCGATACATATTTTAGGTAGCTTTCTTTACAAAAAGCTACCTATTGCAGCCGTTCGGAGGAAAGCGATTTCAAAAAATTTGCGATTTCAAAAAATTTTGGTATATTTTCATCGATCATGACCCCCAGACCCCGAAACCACCCTCTGTTCAAAATTGATATATATATATATATATATATATATATATATCAATATATATATATATATATATATATATATATATATATATATATATCTGAACTATGTCACACTGTAACTCTCGTATTTATGAACCGATTTGGATGTAATTCGGTGTGTACATAGTACATACCAATGTCTCGACCGAGTTCGTTGGCCAGCTTCATCCGCCATTTTGTTTCAAAATGGCGGCCATTTAAAAATTTTAAGAAAATTTCAAATTTAAAATGTGGTACCAAAAAATTGAAAATGGAAAAATATTTTTTTCTTATGTATTTGACCTTTATACAAAGACTCCGTAGCAGTTTTTGTTTCGTCTATATCTTAAAAAATGGCTGAGTTATAGCATTTTGAATTTCTAGCGAAGCTGACATTTTGAAACGTCCTGAATTTTGTCACGCGATAAAACGCATATTTATGAACCGATTTGGATGTAACTTCATTTATACATAGTACAGACCAATGTCTCGACCGAGTTTGTTGGCCAGCTTCATCCGCCATTTTGTTTCAAAATGGCGGCCATTTAAAAATTTTTAAAAAATTTAAATTTAAAATGTGGTACCAAAAAATTGAAAATTGAAAAAATAATTTTTTTTTGTGTTTGACCTCGATAAAAAGATTCGGGAGCAGTTTTTGTTTCGTCTATACCTTAAAAATGGCTGAGTTATAGCATTTTGAATTTCTAGTGTGGCTGACATTTTGAAACGTCCTGAATTTTGTCACGCGATAAAACGCATATTTATGAACCGATTTGGATGTAACTTCGTTTATACATAGTACAGACCAATGTCTCGACCGAGTTCGTTGGCCAGCTTCATCCGCCATTTTGTTTCAAAATGGCGGCCACTTAAAAATTTAAAAAAAATTTAAATTTGAAATGTGGTACCAAAAAATTGAAAATTGAAAAAATAATTTTTTTTTATGTGTTTGACCTCGATAAAAAGATTCAGGAGCAGTTTTTGTTTCGTCTATACCTTAAAAAATGGCTGAGTTATAGCATTTTGAATTTGTAGTGTGGCTGCCATTTTGAAACGCCCTGATTTTTGCCACGTGATAACAGACGTATTTATGAACCGATTTGGATGTACCTTGGTGTGTACATAGTACATACAAATAACTCAACCGAGTTCGTCGGCCAGCTTCATCCGCCATCTTGTTTCAAAATGGCGGCCATTTAAAAAAATTAAAAAAAATTAAATTTAAAATGAGATACCAAAAAATTGGAAAATGAAAAAGAGTTTTTTCGTATGTGTTTCACCTTGATACAAAGATTCCGGAACAGGTTTTGTTTCGTCTATATCTAAAAAAATGGCTGAGTTATAACATTTTGAATTTCTATTGTGGCTGACATTTTAAAACGACCTGATTTTTGTCACGCGATAACAGGCGTATTTATGAACTGATTTGAATGTAACTTGGTCTGTACATAGTACATACCAATGTCTCGACCGAGTTCGTTGGCCAGCTTCATTTGCCATATTGTTTCAAAAGGGTTGCCATTTAAAAAAAATGTAATTTAAAATTTAAAATGAGGTATTAAAAAATTGGAAAATGAAAAAGATTTTTTTTATGTGTTTGGCCTTGATACAAAGATTCTGGAGCAGTTTTTGTTTCTGAAAATTTGTTCTTTTGTTTATATCTTAAAAAGTGGTTGAATTATAGCACTGTGAATTTCTATCATGGCTAACACTTTGAAACGATCTTGTATTTGTCTCGCGATACCACACGTATTCGCCTATTTCGATGGAAGAAGGCATGTGGATAGTATACATCAATATCTCGACCAAGTTCGCTGGCCAGCTTCATCAGCCATCTTGTTTCAAAATGGCGGCCATTAAATTAAAAAAAAAATATATATATTTAAAGTGAGGTGCAAAAAAATTAGAAATTGAAAAAGGTTTCTTTCTTAAGTATTTGACCTTGATATAAGGATTCAGGAGCATTTTTTGTTTGTCTTTATCTTAAAAAATGGCTCAGATATAGCAGTTTCAATTTCTAACGTGGGTGACATTTTGAAAAATCTGATTTTTTGCCTGCGACAGCACTCGTATATATCAACCGATTCCGATGTGAGTGAGTATGTGCACAGCAATTACTAAGGTCTCGACCAAGTTCACTGGTTAACCTCATCCACCATGCTGTCTTAAAATGGCAGGCACTTTAAGAAATCGCCGAATTTGGCAGCCAAATATAAGTTACTTTAAATAAAAGCAGCTTGGACAAAGCTGACTAATTTCGCAAAATTCTCATTCATAATGATTTAGTATTGAAAAAAATTAGTATTGAATCTTCTACATTCGGTTTCCACTTAATTGAGCTTCGTGTGCTTGAATAATATAAGTTGGCTTTTTTAAAATAAGGAATATGAAAGCTACCTCTTCCTCCCGGCACTGGCCGGAAGGACTTTTTTTATTTTTAATGCGATCATGCATTAGATTAATATAATAAATGAATATGGCCAATTAACTATAAAAAGTACTGATTTACAAATCTAATTACTTTAGCCACGGAAACATGAACCTGGGCAAAATAGCTGAACGAAAATTGCTATTTGCTTATTGGATTAACTGTTTAACGCTATTAAACATCGTTTCGAGCATTCATTAACCCATAAGTAAATGAATCAACATTCCTTGTTAAATCCCGTTTTATCTCCTTTTTTAAGAAATGAAAAACATAATATCCAATCAAAAAAAAAAAAAAAAAAATCTTTATTTTTATATTTATTTGAGCAAACAAAGCGCATTTTTACTTTCCTCTATATTTACAAGAAGGAAGTATTGGATTCTACAAAATTTTCGACTACCGGTTTTCGATAAATTTATATCTTTTAAAAGATTCTGATCACGATTTGATGGTTTTTAAAAAAAATGTCTGTCTGTGAGTCTGCCTGTCTGCTGTATGTGACAAAAATTTTGTGGGCGCTCTGTTTCAAGAACTAATGCACGGAATTTCAAGAAATTTTAGATTCAGTTAGACCTTGATATAAACCGGTGCTGGTTATTTTTGGTGTATATCACCCAAAAGGGGGCGCTGCTATCATGCATTTTTCACGATTTCCGCAATAGCTCTATATCAAGAACTAATGCACGGATTTTCCTAAAAATTCAGATTCAGTTTGTCCTTGATATAAATTGACGGTTATTACGTTTTGGTGCAATTCGCTCAACAAGTGGCACTGCTATGCTGCATTTTTCACGATTTTCGCAATAGCTCTATATAAAGAACAAATGCACGAATTTTCATCAAACTTCAGATTCAGGTATACCTTGATAAATATTGTTGCGGATTATGTTATGTAACTCGAACAACAGGTGGCTCTGCTATGCTGCATTTTTGCACGATTTCCGCAATAGCTCTATCTCAAGAACTAATGCACGAATTTTCCTCTAATTTCAGATTCAGTTAGACGTGTACACAAGTTGTTGCTCATTAGGTTTTCGTATCAATCGTCCAATAGGTGGCATTGCTATGCTGAATTTTTCACGATTTTTGCAATAGGTGTACCTCAAAAACTAAAGCACGGATTTTCGTCAAACTTCAGATTCCGTTACACATTCACATAAGTCGTTGCTGATAAAGGTTTTGGTGTGAACCACCAACAAAAGTGAATGAATTCTATGCTAAATTTTGCATGATTTATATGATTTTAGTGATAGTCATATCTCAAGAACTAATGCGCGGAATTTCATATCTTTAGAATCTCATAATGGGCACTGATTGCCACTTAATTTTGGCACTGTGCTGGCAAATTCTGAAGTATTAATATGTATAAGATTGAAGAAAGTTTTGGGATTGGCAGATACAGCTAGTTTTTATTATCTTTGTTTTTAAAAAACTTAATTTTATAATTTTTTATATTTTTTTAGCATTTAAAGCGTTTTGATTTCTCTTTGTTTTTAAGACTTTCATTTTAAAAATTGAATTATGTTAAATTACACTTAAAGGGCTTCAGGACTTTTAAATCTTCAAAATTTAAATTTTTTTTATATGTTAATCTCCTATATTTTCTGAACATTTTGATATAATTGTTCGGCAGGTGAAAAGTGTTTTCTTTCCACTTTTTCTTTTCCACACATGGTTTTTCACTTGTGTCATTTATTATTTAAAAGAAATAGTTCTGTCCAAACGAATTGAAATTTTAATGAGTTATAAATATAATATTACAAAAACCTATGAATAATTTTCATGCTAAAATGTTAATAATTTTGTATGTAAAATAATATTAATGCTGTAAAAAGTAGTATTTTTCCTCTAACATTTTTTTCACACATGGAGATCTTGCAGGAAATTTTTCTATGTTCGAGTTGATTATTTGACTCCTAAATGTTATTATATTTAAACCAAGATTTTAAAGAAACTGCCGCAAAAAGGTAGACTGTGAGAAGTGATTATCAAGATATTAATGTAATCTGGAATTAGTTTTGAAGAGCTACGAGTAATATTAGTTGAGTTATTAAGATAAGGATCAGTTAATCTAAAATCGATTAAGGTAGAGGTGGGGCAGGAGCAGGGCTGTAAAAAACCCGTTTTTTTTAACCAGTCCGGAAGGGTTTTATTAAAAAACCCGTGTTACATGGGCAATTTTCCCCTGGTAAATTGGATTACACTGCCAAAATGTGGACTATGATTCCACCTTCCTCACAAATAATAATCTTCTGGGTCGCTACTGTGTATAGGTAAAACTGGAAAAAGTGTGGGAATTTAAAAATGAGAATTAAGAACAAGGAATTTTACTAAATTTTGGTACTTTGCAAAATTTATTCATTGAAATTTTGAAAATTCTCAGATGAATTACTCTGGGAAAATTTTATTTTTTGCTCAGGAAAGTGCGAGGAATTTGATTGCCGAAATAAGTAGCAATCCTGATCTGAAATACTATCTTTGTGAACACTTCATAGTCTAATAGATAGGAATGACTTCTTAGCCTTAATAATTGTCTCAATATTTTTTTGTGTTCTTAAAATACACACACGCACACACACACACATATACATATATATGATCCTTTAATTTAAATAACAAATTTGAAATTGCAATGCTATCAATTGTGTGTTATTTACTAACAAAATATAAATATAACTTTAAAAAAAACTTGCTCCTTTCAAATCATCATAAGATTAGTAAATGTTGATAAAAAAAAATATCCTACAACAGAAATTTTTCTTATACGTATAGGGTAACTCCGGGAGAGTCGCCGCATACGGGATAGATGCCGCACCTCTTCTATTTCTTGTAAATATCGATAGATTGTCGTCGAACGCAATGAGATTATTTTAACCAGTGTATAGCGTGAATCCCATCTCGTTGCTTACTTGTAGAAGTACAACCCTTAATTTGACTTACGAGCACGATTTCACTGTCCAAACTTTTAAACACGTTGTGTTTAAATACTTTTCATACACTATAATTACTAAACGCAGGCATGATTTCGAAGTCAAAACTAAGTGCAGCGTTTGTATAGAGTACTGTGTGTATGATTACGTCATTCCCCTTAGCGATGGCTAGTAACTGTGATGGCCGACGTCTGCACCTTGCAAAATGGGATACATGCCGCACCGCTACTCCGGTATATATGCCGCAGTTTCTTTTGTACCGGATGATTAAGTGTTATTACCTTTTCCTTTTCTTTTTGCACAGACTAATTATGTTAGGCATGTTATCAAGTTTACTAAAACCAAAGGAGAAAAAGGGGAAAATAAAAAATAAGGAGGGCAAGAAAGATGCAAGTCAAGATGATAATAATGAAAAATTGGATTACACGTGACGCAGACGTTCTTTGCAAACTACTCCAAAAACGAGGAAGCGTAATTGGCTTCGTTGCCTCATGTGTTTAAATGTAGTTACATAAAAACTGTACTTTTTTTACACTTTTTCTGTGGATTGAAGTCGATCTCTTAACCCATTCAGGACCATAGATGCATATAAGCACCTTTATAAAGAGCTTACAAAATTTATTTCTGGCACCAGTGAAAAAGAAAAGTAATATATGCTTTGTTTAATTAGAGTATCTTCATGATGATTTAAGTAAAGGTAACTTCTTTTTATAAAAAGTGGTAACAACCGAATAAAATTTGCGTAAAAGCCACCGTTTCCGAAAGGGTTAACAAATAAATTATGTAAACACAATTTTGCTTTTTTTCTTTTCCCTTTCTAATACATTGAGGTTACATTGTTGCTGAAATAACAATTAAAATTTAATGTAAAAATAATAAGTCTATAATTTTAATAGTGAAAGTAGACAACAATTATTAATTTGAATCTACTAATATGTTTCATTGTACTCCTTTAGTTTCATTTTGTTATTACATCCAGATTTTTTGTCCAGATATAAATATTTTTTTTTTAAATATTTTTATTTATAACTTCATTCTGTTCTTATTACAAGCGCGGCATAACTACCGCACACGTGCGGCGTCTCAGCCTGAATGTACGGGTGACGCGCCGCAGAGTAATGTTTTAGAAAAAAAATCTTTAAAAATATTAATAATTTGTTTTGAATTTTTTTGTCGCAGTACACGCGTTCTATATTTAACATTAAATAGCGCAGCATGATTTTTTTTTTTTTTTTTTATGTCCACTATGGGACTTTATACACAAATTCAAAAAAATGTGCGGCACAAATCCCGGAATTACCCTATATAATCTACTCATATATGGTTAAATTTTTATTTTTTAATTCAATTCATTTACAAGAAGTTATTCCTATTCAAAAATTTTACCTAATATTACCATGTAGCCTATATTTTGCCTTAGCCTAAATGAATTTCTTTTTTAATTAAAACAGTAGCTGTGTACAACCACCCTTAATAGGATATTCTTATTTTTTTAATTAGAATCATCTCTTATATATAATTATAAATATGAAATATATATGTATTACAATGTAGGTTACTTTAATTTTTAATAGGCTGATGCAATAAGAGAATAAAACAAAATATTGCAAATGATCATTTGTTAAGTTTTAGTTTTAAACGTTTACATTTTGCATTCACTATTCAATAAAAAGCAATTAAAAAAAATGATGCAATCTGTAGAAGGATTGTCACTACTCGTTGTTATTACTTGTATTTAAAATTCCAAACCAGCTCTGTGATTGGTTAATTGTATTGCATGCTTCCTTTTAATTGGTTCAAATCAAAGATGGTAAAACATTTCATTAGATCAAAACCGCAAGTAAATTAGTACAAATATATTTTCTAAGATTCAAAGAAGCGAATAAATCGAACAAAATAACCATAAACTGTTATCAAATACATCATTCTTTTCCAGAAATATATTTTTAAAAGCCCGTTTTTTTTTTTTTTTTTTTTTTTTTTTTTTTTTTTTTTTTTAACCAGTCCGAGCGGGCATCTACCCACTGCAACTCTGGGGAGGAGAGACGCAACTGCTCTCCAACAAATGACTAATTAAGACTACTGGAGTACTTTGTAAAATATATATATATATATATATATATATGGATTAGTACCTGAGCCAGGAATCCAATTTAAAAAAATTGCTGAAATTACTATTTGGAAATAGCGGTAATCACTACTCATAAATTAACTTTAAGAGTGTGAGACGTGATAATAGATAATAAAGTCATGTTTGAATCCATATTTATTTTCAGTTATTATTCCAGTCAGTCCTAAAAAAAGAAACAATGAATTAAAATTAAATAGAATTTAGAATTAAACTAAATGTACGTAAAAGTCACAATTTTCGGTTATCAAAATATAAATGAAAACTCTGTGGTTCATTTAGATGATTAGATGCGTAAATAAGCCCAGTTTCTGGTACATTATACAAATCACGTTTAGTGTATTTTTTTATCAGCCGATTTCTATTTCATATTTTATCCATCCAGTCATATTTGATACCCTGTGCAAAAATTCTAACAAGGAAGGTCTCCATACAAGCATATTCAGAAAAATCCGAAAAAAATACAGAGTGTTCTTCTCATATGGATATATATGTTTATAATTTTTTTTTTTGGCGGAACCTCGATAGAACGTTCGTAAAAAAATAATGAAAATTTCGTTTATTTGGCGATTTGTCATCGGTTAGCGATGAAATGAAATTTTGAAAAATGCTTTTTTATGTCAAATACTCTTTAAGATAAATATGTTTCATATTGAACTTGTTGAAATAAATTTAATGTAAATAACTCTAGTTTTGTCAGTTTTAGTTTGATTTAAATATAGTTTTGTCTATAATTTTATTAACTATAGTTTTGTTAAAATAAAATAAAATTGTTTCAATATCTCAAAATTAAGTCCAATTAAGCACTGTCGACTCAATTTTGTTGCAATGGAAACGACGAATTCTTTGATTATTGAAATGAATAACTGATAAATGAATTGAATCTTGCCTTTATTTTGGAATACGCTTAAATGTATGAAAGCATTTTTTTATGTATGAAATTGTTTTTAAAGTAATAAAATTAAATAACAAGCAACATAAATATGTAATACGAAAAAATATATTTAATAAACCCTCTCATTGTTTACGTTTAAATTCATTAAATGCTTTTTACAAGCATTCTAAAAATCAATTAACAAACAATTTTCAAGTGCATTAAAATCGTTTGCGTTTGGCGAGGAAAAGTACTGCTCGCCCAATCGCGTGACGCTTTCGTCTTTCCGCGCCAAATACTCGAAAGTATTTTATTTTTTTGCAGACTTTCTACTGTAATTCCGCCGCTAAATTTGACTGATCCTTTATTAAATACATAAGTAATTTAATTGGTACTTTTTTCCAAAATATTCTGAGTATGCCCAGTAAGGAGACCTTCCTTCTAAGTACCAGATTGATGTCCGAGTGAGGCAATTTTACCGCGTTTCTTTGCTAATGTAACACTGGTATCGCAAAAGCCTATTTCTAAGACAATGAGATTTCTTCATAACGTTTTATCGACAAAAACAGTGATTTCGTCATGTGACCTTGCTGAAGCTTTTTACCCGGCTGTCAAGAAGGGCTATGTGTTTCACGCGTATCTGGGTATGTTGATTTTTTATAGCCTCGAAACATCTTAACGGCTAGATGGATGTCTCTATCGATTTGACTTAACCGTCCGTTGGTTATAGGCTAGATTTTGTTTTTATAAATTCAAAATGGCGGACATAAAATACAAAAAAGTCCTTCCGGCCAGTGCCGGGAGGAAGAGGTAGCTTTCATAATCCTTATTTAAAAAAAGCCAACTTATATCATGCAAACACACGAAGCTCAATTTAGTGGAAACCGAATATAGGAGATGCAATTACTAATTTTTATCAATATAATGAATGAGAATTTCGCGAAATTAGTCAGCTTTATCCAAGCTGCTTTTCTTTAAAGTAACTTATATTTGGCTGCCAAATTCGGCAATTTCTTAAAGTGCCTGTCATTTTAAGACAACATGGTGGATGAGGCTAAGCAATGAACTTGGTCGAGACCTTAATAATTGCTGTGCACATGCTCACCCACATCGGAATCGGTTAATATATAGGAGTGCTGTCGCATGCAAAAAATCAGATTTTTCAAAATGTCACCCACAATAGAAATTGAAACTGCTATATCTGAGCCATTTTTTAAGGTAAAGACAAACAAAAAATGCTCCTGAATCCTTATATCAAGATCAAATACATAAGAAAGAAACCTTTTTCAATTTCTAATTTTTTTGCACTTCACTTTAAATAAATATATATTTTTTAATTTAATGGCCGCCATTATGAAACAAGATGGCTGATGAATCTGGCCAGCGAACTTGGTCGAGGTGTTGATGTATACTATCCACATGCCTTCTTACATCGAAATAGGCGAATACGTGTGTTATCGCGTGACAAATACAAGATCGTTTCAAAATGTTAGCCATGCTAGAAATTCAAAGTTATATAAATCAACCATTTTTTAAGATATCAACAAAAGAACAAATTTTCAGAAACAAAAACTGCTCCGGAATCTTTGTATCAAGGCCAAACACATAAAAAAAATCTTTTTCATTTTCCAATTATTTAATACCTCATTTTGAATTTTAAATTTAATTTTTTTTAAATGGCAACCCTTTTGAAACAAGATGGCGAATGAAGCTGGCCAACGAACTCGGTCGAGACATTGGTATGTACTATGTACAGACCAAGTTACATCCAAATAGGTTCATAAATACGCCTGTTATCGCGTGACAAAAATCAGGTCGTTTTAAAATGTCAGCCACAAGAGAAATTCAAAATGCTATTACTCAGCCATTTTTTTTTTAGATATAGACGAAAGAAAAACTGTTCCGGAATCTTTGTATTAAGGTCAAACACATACAAAAAAAATCTTTTTCATTTTTCAATTTTTTGGTATCTCATTTAAATTTTTTTATTTTTTAATTTATTTAAATGGCCGCCATTTAGAAACAAGATGGCGGATGAAGCTGGCCAACGAACTCGGTCGAGATATTTGTATGTACTATGTACACACCAAGGTACATCCAAGCCGGTTCATAAATACGCCTGTTATTACGTGAGAAAAATCAGGACGTTTCAAAATGTCAGCCACGCTAGAAATTCAAAATGCTATAACGCTGCCATTTTTTAAGATATAGACGAAACAAAAACTGCTCCCGAATCTTTTTATCAAGGTCAAATACATAAGAAGAAAATATTTTTTCAACTTTCAATTTTTGGTACCACATTTCAAATTTAAATTTTTCTTAAAAATTTAAATGGTCGCCATTTTTAAACAAGATGGCTGGTGAAGCTGGCCAACGAACCCGGTCGAGACATTGGTATGTACTATGTATAAACGAAGTTACATCCAAATCGGTTCATAAATACGCCTTTTATCGCGTGACAAAATTCAGGACGTTTCAAAATGTCAGCCACGCCAGAAATTCAAAATGCTATAACTCAGCCATTTTTTAAGATATAGACGAAACAAAAACTGCTCCGAAATCTTTGTATAAAGGTCAAATACATAAGAAAAAAATATTTTCCCATTTTCAATTTTTTGGTACCACATTTCAAATTTTAAATTTTTAGAAAAATTTTAAATGGCCGCCATTTTGAAACAAAATGGCGGATGAAGCTGGCCAACGAACTCGGTCGAGAGATTGGTATGTACTATGTACACACCGAATTACATCCAAATCGGTTCATAAATACGCCTTTTATCGCGTGACAAAATTCAGGACGTTTCAAAATGTCAGCCACTCTAGAAATTCAAAGTGCTATAACTCAGCCAATTTTTAAGATATAGACGAAACAAAAACTGTTCCGGAATCTTTGTATAAAGGTCAAATACATAAGAAAAAATATTTTCCCATTTTCAATTTTTTGGTACCACATTTCAAATTTTAAATTTTTGGAAAAATTTTAAATGGCCGCCATTTTGAGACAAAATGGCGGATGAAGCTGGCCAACGAACTCGGTCGAGACATTGGTATGTACTATGTACACACCGAATTACATCGAAATCGGTTCATAATTACGGGAGTTACAGTGTGACATAGGTCAGATATATATATATCAATTTTGAACGGAGGGTGGTTTCGGGGTCTGGGGGTCATGATCGATGAAAATATACCAAAATTTTTTGAAATCGCTTTCCTCCGAACGGCTGCAATAGGTAGCTTTTTTGTAAAGAAAGCTACCTAATTGCAGTAGAGACGAAAAAAAATTTACGCACCCTATTGAGTGGCATATCATTGGATATGTCTTTCAAAATGAAGACGATGTTTCATTGACTATTTTACAGTCAGAAGCTCAGTTTAAATATTTCACAACCTGGAAGTTGTGTAGGTAGGATCTCTAGCTTTACTACAACTCTAACCTTCATAGGCCTCATCAAAACAGTGTTTATAGATAAGAACTTACAGTTAAACACAACTAAAAGTCATCAATACAAGTAAATAAAAAAAATAGGTAAATAATATAAAAAATAGTTTCACATTGATGAGAAATAATTAATTAGTTCGCTTTTTACACAGTCGAGATTTTAATTTTTAATTTAATTACTTTATTACTTATTTAAGTGATTTGTTTGATTCCAGGTGCATTTGGTAAAACCAACCAATATGTAGCGATATGTATTTAAAGTTTCTTGGAGACGGCAAGGTAATTTTAGGTCGCCGCGGCATGAAATAAAAAACATTGGTTTTCTAGTAATATTATAAAGTCATTTATGCACAGTTACCACAATTAGTAATTAACAGCTAAGAACAAATTAAAAAGAAAAACCTTCTAAACAAATGTGACGTAAAATCCGTTTTCAGTAAAAAAATTAAATTGACTTTAGACAAAAATATTTTAAATACAATTATGTTTCATGAATTATCTAAGATGAAGGTATGCTAAAGATATTCAAGCAGAAATTTGTGGGAAAATATTTAATTAAACTTAAGTTTTATAAAAATGGAGGAAAACCCTCGGGCGCTCAAAGAAATAAAAATCGTATTAAACATAGGAACATATTAATTATAAGATTTGCCCCATTTTGCACCGAACTAAAATCTCTCACTATGAAGAAAGTTTTTGATTTTATGTTACTCATAAATTTAACACGAATTTAAGGTATTTCTCTCTTTTTTATATAGATTAAGACACTTTATATTACGATAAAGTATTCTAATCTGGAATCTAAAAGCATCGGACAAAATTCAAAAGTCGGCTAGTTTTCGTCTTGGCAAATGTATATTCAAAACATGGCGCTCTGGACATGTTTCTTAATGAGTGTGACAAAACTTTCATAGCTGTAGCGCAGGACTTTATTACTATCATGCAGATCTAATTTATCACTATCGAATGGTCTTTGTTAAACCGTTCGGGACCAGCATCTCTTCGATGAATTTTATTCGGTTGCACTACTTTATTTTAAACAGTTAGCTATATTTTATTAATCACTAAAATGCCTTGATTTAATAAAACAAATTGTGCCTTTTATTTTACCCATATCAAAACATGTTGTATGCAGCTTTTGAAGATGCATATACCCATAGCACCGAAGGGATTAAAGATAAACTCTTCCGGGACCAACCCAAGTTCATTGAAATGTTGAAACCAGCGGAAGCAAGTATGAGGAAAAGGCAGCTGACGTCACTGTTGGTCAAAGCTGGTTGGTGCATTAGCAAGAAACAACTGTCCTTTCTTTATCACCCCTACTGTACACATGAGTTAGGGCAATATGATTGGTCTACGTTTGACATGTATAAGATAAGACTGACTTACGTCGCAATGGCGATTCGTGCGATGCAATAATAACAAAGTATGAAACTATGACAAAAATGTAGTGCACTGTAAAAGAAGTTTTGTTAAAATACGGAAATCGTACTGGCAATCGAGACGCCAGTACTATTTCCGTATTTTAACGGAATTTTTTTCCCGTAAATTCCAGAAAAAAAATCCGTTTTTCACAAATTTTTTTCGTTTTTTTTTCATATTTCCCTATTTAAAAATTTCCGTCTCAAAGACAAAATATAATATTTTTTCAAGGAGAAACTTACACTTTGACACTTCGCTTTTCAAGGACGCGTTTACATCAAAACCAAAAATTCACAATTTAATTTAAATAACACTTGCCTTCATGGGATTCGAACCAGGGAAGTGTCCTCTTCCCGATTAGATCCCGTAACGACTACACCAGGGTTTCGCAAACTACGTGTTAAAATATCGTTACTTATTACAGATGTCTTTTATGAAGCAAAGGCTAACACGTTAAACAAGGAACGTAATTTCGTAAAATAATGTTTTTCAAATGAGTATACAGTTCTGAATATTTTACATACTTTTTCCCTATAATTTTGAATATTAGCTTTTTGGTTTCATGCTTTATAAAAAATAAATTTTACTCTTTAAAATATTACAGGCATTAAAGGGTATATTAGGAGTAATGACTGCTTCCTTTTTGCAAGATTTTTAAAATTTGATTTCAATTTTAATTTAATTTATTTATTTATTCATTCAGTTTTACAAGAATACCAACATATTTTTTTTCAAACATGTTCTTTCCAAATTTTCCAAATTATTTGGCTGATGATCTACTGTACACTCAAAGATAATTATTACTTGATATTAAAATAAATTTCCTTTATTACTTATTAAACTTAGAAATGTCAATTTTATAATAATTTCATTATTATATTTCAGATAGGTTTTTAATTTTATGTGTAATCTGTTAAAGTGACCGGATTAAAAAAAAATATTAAAATTAAAAGTTGATTTTTTCCTTTTAAAACATTCTAACAGAGACCTTAAAAAATATTAACAGCTTGCTATAAATAAGTGAATCATTATTTTAAAATCACAATGAAAAATAAACTGTAACATTTCAATTTTAACGGCTTCAACTTTAAAAAAAGAGAAAAATATACTCTAACGAGTTGTTTAAAAATACGTGCTAAAGATGGCGCCATCATTTGCGGAACTTTTACTATTTTGAAAGCAGTAATATTCTGTAAAATTTAGGGAAAACTTACTAGATTTATACGGATTTATAATCTCAAAATGTCAATTACGGAAATTATACTGTTTTCATAGAAAAATGAAACCATTCCGTTAAATTTTCCAGAAAAATTTAAGTATATTGACAGTTTTTTTTTTTTTTTTTTTTTTTTTTTTTTTTTTTTTTTTAGCGTGGTAGATTGCTTAACGGAAATGTTTGTTTGTAAACATGCCCTTTCTTTATGACAGGTCACTGACTAAATCAGAGTTCATGCTAGAACTCGGAATAGTACAATAGTTTTAAGATAATATATATATATATAAATGACCGCGAAAACCCAGAAAAATATCCAAACCGCAACTTTCGAACACTTTAAAGTTTAGTTAAAATCGAAATTTATTTTTCATTTTTTTTTTTTTTTTTTTTTTTTTTTTTGTTTTGTTTTAATGGGCCATCTCAAGTGGTTTATCGAGAATTTCGTTCAGAGGTTTCGATTTGTTGTTTTTCAGATGGAATTTTTTTGAAAAGTTTTTTTCATATGTAAAACCCAAAAATTTAAGATGAAAATCATTCTATAAATGGGATACTAAAAATGTTTTGGATATAAATACTTTTACTTCTAATCTGCTACTTTTTATAAATTATTAATAATTAAATTCTAAACGGATTTTCCACCGATTGCTAAAAGTAAAAAAGAAACACTATTTTCTTCCATTTAGATTCTTCCTAGGCGATTAGCTTTCGGAATGTGAAGCATTTATTTACCTAAGTAATGCGGCGCAATGTTCACGATTTTTTATTAACTATCCGTTTAATTAATCTTTAATGAAATTCCTTCAGTTGTGAAAAAGGTTATTAAATATTGAATTCTTAAATTAATTTCTATACTGACAAATGACGAAGCTGTTTCGGAAATTCATCTGATGAAAGTATGCAACGATAATTTTTAATTTCTTTCTGATACCCATTTATGAATAGTTATGACTTTAAAAGTTGTCCTTTGACTGGATAACGTCTATTAAATAATATCAGAAGGACCATTATTAAAAATGCTTTTGTAAGTAAGGAGATTTAATCATATTAAATGGGCGAAAACAGACTTTTAATGTAATGTAATTTTCACGTAATTAACAAAAACCATGCTTTCATTAAAATTCATTAAAATGTAGAAAGAATATATATTTTTAAATGTACAGTCGTGAAAAAAAAGTAAACACCCCCTACTAACTCCTCAACAAATTATCGTAGACGAAAGTTACTGGTACCGAACGATTGGAAATAAAGTCTACCTTTAAATGACGTATATAAAATTTGGTTAGGGGGCCGTCTACATATAAAAACGAATCCAAACTTCATTTTTTTAAATGGCAGTACCCAATTTTAACGAGATATTTCAAATCTTTTGTTCAAACTATGCCTAGACACCAAATTTCAAGTCATTTGAATAAGTTTTTGAATTATAAACATTCAAAATTTGTGCTTCTAATGTTATATTACATTTTCATATTTTTATTTATAACTTCTGAAATTATGATCCTAATGATCTGATTTTTTGTGTAGAAACAATACTAATATACCCAAACATTAATTCGTTGAATTTGCAATTTTTATAATTTTCTGATATGAATTATGAAATTAATATTAAAAAAATTATGAATTACAACCTACAATTTTTTTGATGGATTCAGATTTATTAAGTCCTGCTTTATGAAAATCCAAAATTTCACATTCTTCTTCCAAGTAGTTTTCAAATTATGCTTAAAAAACGGCAAAATGATGCCTTAAGACTTCTATGATAGAAGGGATTAAATATTTTGAAATTTCTTATGCTACACTATGACGCAAAAGTTTAGACAATGAAGAAATTCTTACATACTTTGAAAAATATTTATTCAATTTTCAAATCACTGCTTGAAATTAATGTGCTGTACATATAAACAATATTTATAACAAAGAAAAGTGGAATTGTGCATATTGCAATAAATTAAATGGTAAAAAAAATAAACTGCTGTCTCAAAAGTTTAGACACAAATTAAATAAAATCGAAATAAACAATTTTTAAAACCTGGTTGCGCATCCATGCTTATGTATTACGTCATATACACAAGATTGCATGGAAGAAACTAAATCTTGCATAGTTTGTGAATCGATATCGTACCATGCATTCTCAATAGATGTCTTAAGTTCCTTTTCAGAAGAGTATTGTCTAGCGTTGCTATAAACTTTGCGACACATGATGCTCCAAAGGTTTTCTATAGGGTTAAGATCTGGGCTACATGCTGGCCAGTCGAGAACTCTTATATTTTGGGAATTAAACCAAGATTTTGAATGTTTTGCAGTGTGAATTGAAGCATTGTCTTGCTGAAATTCCCACTGAGGACCCCCTAGAAGCTCAGCAAATGGCAGTAGGTTTTCTTCTAATGTCTGTGTATAATGCTGTGAAGTTTGACGACCACTGGTGAAGGTCAGAGATACTTGTCCATTATAGCAAAAGGCTGCCCAAACCATCACTGAGCCCCCTCCTTGTCTGCGACTAAAAAAACGTCCAGGTTCCTTCCGGAAGTCATGCCAATACGATAAACAACCATCTGGACCATCCAGATTCCACTTTTTTTCATCGCTAAATATGACTGACTGCCATTTCTCTCCATATGACATATGCTTTCGAGCCCACATAAGTCTTTGTAACTTATGATATGGTTTCAGAGCTGGTTTCTTCTGCATTTTGCTATAAACGATTGTTCCTTTTTCCAAAATTCGTCTACGAATCGTATCCTTTGATACAGAGAGTCCCGATGAGCTTTGAACTCCACGTACGCTCATTTGTTGAGTACTCGCTAGTCTTTGTATCAGGCGATCCTCTCGTACATTTGTCACACGTGGCCTCCCAGACCGACATTTTGCTTTATATTCGGAACCACTCGATAAAACTCGATAAATAGATTTTTTTGACCTATTAATAATAGCAGAAATTTCAGAAACGCTCTTCCCTTCACTTTTCAACTGCCAAATCCTTGAAACCTCATTCACTTGCATTTCTTTAGCTCTCGGCATGTCGACTATGAAGCGCAATCGTTTGCAGAACTTAAGTACTCCAAATTTGTGACATCATCGATTCTAAATTTGCATATGCCAGCGAATATTCAAAGAAATTTAGAATAGTGTCTAAACTTTTGCGACAAGCACATTTGAATTTTTATGAAAAAAATTAGTATTATAGCAAATAAAACGACTGTCTTTTGTACATAGCATTTTAAATCAGTTTTTGAATATATTTACAGGTTTTTGTAATTCTGACGTCATAATTCTACATTTTAAAGCTGAATGACGTCATTGTCTAAACTTTTGCGTCATAGTGTATCCTATAATCTAACAGGCTTAATTGACTGCCTAAGGTGCCTTGATCAATAAGGGAGCTCTCTCGGTTAACAATCGAATACCGAACTTCAATTTGGATACAGTCCTTAAAATACGCTCGTTTTAAAATAATTAATTTCTCGTAAACTTATGATACGAATCGCATAAAAATTTGTTTTTAGACTGATTGAAGGGCGTAGAGTTCATTTATGCTGTCAGAATTGTGTAGTGCTTTTGAAAAAAACAAAGTTATGATTCGTTTTACTATGTAGATGGCCCCCTAAGCAAATTTTTTATACATCATTTAAAAGTAGACCTTATTTCCAATCGTTCGGTACCAGTAACTTTCTTCTATGATAATTTGTTGAGGAGTTAGTAAGGGGTGTTTACTTTTTTTTCCACGACTGTACATCCAAATTTGGTGCTATTATGGTAACAAATTTTATTTTCAACAAATACTCATTGTTAAAGGTGATGCTGATTACTCCTTGGGGAGTCAAACTTGAATTGAGTAACCATTAGGATTAACCAATTTATGCCTGAATTTTTGTTTTCTCAAATTTGTTGATAAAATCACTTTAAAATATTGCAAAATGAGCTGGAAAAATACTGAAAGAATTACAGTAAAATTCTTTTGTATTTATTTGATAAAATGTAAACGTACTAAATATTGGAATATTTCGTACGTTTAATAACTTAATAATTGCATCTCTACTATACTATTACAAATAGAGTCAGCCCCGATTATCCGCGGGATTGGGTTGCAAGGGCACCGCGGATAATAAAAATCGCGGATAACCAGAACAAGACTGAAAATGGAGTGCAAACACGAAAAAAAAAATCAACATAAAAACTGTGTTTTAGTGTACAAAAAACATAATAAAACGTTTAAAATACACTAGGGGATAGTACCCGGGTTTCCCGGGTTAAGAATATAGGTGAAAACATTCTTTTTAATTGAAAACTAATAATTTTTTTATATGAAATAATTTTTTTACATTGCCCACTTACATTAAAAAAGCATTTTTCATATGGAAAATACGAATTATATAATCAAAGAAATTTTTGAAATTTATCAAAAGCGATATTTTCTTAGTAGCCGCATGCTAAGAGTTATTTGACCAAGATTTTGCTACTTATGGCATCCTTTTATGTTCTGATAATTTCAGAGCTTATAAAGGTATGTGAAATTTGCGTTTTATTTAAATTATTTTATTTGTTTATTCATAAGGAAGTTTTTTTTAACAGATATTAGCCGTAAGAAAATGATGAACACTTTATTTTGTTTTAAGGGCAAACGGATTAATTTTTCGTAATCGAGCTCCGCGTGATTTAGATAAATGAAAAAATATTTCATGCTTTAAAATTGTTTTTAAAATCATAGACAATCAGGAAACTGAGATGAACTTTGAAAACAAATTCCATATGAAAAAAAAAAATCCTACTTGGTGATCTAAAAATTTTAATTGAACGATTACAAATATGTTAGATTTGTGTTTTTTCAATATTATTCTTTTATTTGTTTATAAAAGAAGTATTAATTTCGTTAATTTGTCTTTCGCAAATATGTTAGATTGGTGGGTTTTTTTAATATTATTCTTTTATTTGTTTATAAAGGAAGTATTAATTTCGTTAGGCAAAAATGGTCAGAAACAAATGCTGAAAAATGTTTGCTTTATGTGCAAAATGTTTATTATTATTATGTATTGAAATCGGCACGTGATAAGATAAACTTTTAAAAAAAATCATGCTTAAAAATTATTTTAGAAAATATAATACATCAGTCAATTAAAGATACAGTTTTTAAACAAATTGAATTTGAAAGTAAATTTTTCCCCCATGCGATGAAAATTGAAAATGTACGATGGTCAAAAGATTAAAAAATTGCAGTAACGAAAATTTCAAGACCGAAATTTGATCGTAAAGTGGTGCCATTTGCAAAATGACGCCAGCGTTACGCAGATATACGTTTGGGTTTGTTCTTTATAATATAGATACTTAATAAGTAAAATATAAAAAAGATCAGTTATTAGGATATGGTTATCAATTTAGGCTCTTATGCTTGGTATTCCGGAATGAAAAACAAACAAAATTTGCATACGCATTTCTCATATCCATATTCATCATTTAAAAAAAATTGTATTTTGTTTGATCATTTAAAAATCATTTTAACTCAAAACCTGAAGTCACGGTTGTCAGCAACATATTTTATGTGAACAGACGCACTCTTTACTTGAGATTCTAATCTCAATTCCGGAGAGTAAAAATTTCCGTAATTTACGGTTTTTAGATGCATTTGTGTTAAAATGTTTAATTTTATCTAAGAAAATTATCGTTTTCTTTTAAATGTGACTTCATTTTCACTTAAATAATCATTTCGCCTAGTGTCTGAAACTTAGTATCAGTACAAATGCAGAAGAAAAAACAATTTAGAAAATTTATGAGGAAAAATGCGTGTTTTCAAAATCAGTATGTCATTTTCCGTTATTATGCCCCTAATAGAATATTCTGCACCTAATGGGATTTTGCGACACTAAACCCTACACAACAATTTTTATCAACAATTTTGAATTTTTATCAGAAAATAGCATGAATAAAAATAAAAATACCTTATTATTTCTCTCTTGTCTGCAGTAATGAAAGCTATCTAATTTTCACCGCATTTTGAAGAAATTTCGTAAAATGCTTTTAAAATGAAAATATAAAAGTGGGGATATTAAAAAAAAAACGGATAGTGCGATCACATTTGCAAATGAAGAGCTTTCAGTTTAAAAATATATATATATTAGTAAAACTGGTTCAGCAGAAAAATCAGGTCAGATGATTAAAAAACACACTTGTGTATTAAATATATAGATTATATAAAATTAGTAAAAATTAAATTAAGCAAATTATGTTATTTTTGTAAAATTATAGTAGAATGTCTTAAAGAATAGCATTAAAATTTTATTATTCGAGAGAATTTTGGACAAAACTTCAGGAACATGATATTATTGTAACCCCTGAATTATTTGTTTGCTTGTCTAATTCGGCGAAGCAAATCCATCCAGGCGAGAATCATCAATTTCTGTAATATAAATCGCTATTATTTGCATGTCACCTCTCTTTTATAAAGACACTCTAAATTTTTGTAAAACATTGCGTTTCATCAGCGCGTGATTTCGATTACATTATTTTCAAAAGTGAAGTATTTCCACCTGTGAAGAATTTCAAAGCAACTGGGCTGTGAAGATGACGCACTTCTACAAAACATAATTCAGGTTTAAGAATTAAAATACACGCTTTCTTATAAAATGATGTCGTTTGCATCCACTAAAGCAATCCACTTTTACAATTCAGTCTTAAACTTCGTCTATAGAAAAGTATGCATATGACGTCATTATCACGGAATAACAGACAATATTCTTGACATAGCCCATATTTTATTTTTAACTTTTTTTTTCTGGTTTTATGAGAAAATGGCAACAAAAGATACAGTATCTCCTATTTTCGACTATTTTCCGTTTACTTTCAATGACTTTCAATAGAAATGGGTTACTTTTGTTGCCACGATAAGAAAAATGGTATTAAAAACTACAAAAAAATTAATATCTCAAAAATAAATTGAGATACAGCTTTCAAACAAATTGCATTTAAAAGAGCATTTTTTCCTTATACGACGGTGTAAAAATTTAAAATGTGCGATATTTAGAAGTTTAAAAATTTGCAGTAGAGAGAATTGCAAAACCAAAATTTCATTTCAAATTTCAAAGTGTTGCCATTCGCAAAATGACGTATGCGTTACGCACAGATATGTTTGTCCTTTATAATATAGATACATAAGCACAGTATGTTAGAAACATTTGCTTTACATCTAAATCACTAAAATACAGAACAGTAAACAAGAAACAATGCCGTACATACCGTACAAAAATAGGTGAGTTACATCTTTTAAAAAAAATTAGTCACTTGTCTTTGCTTCTAGTTTGTGAAACACCTTTTCTTTATTCTAAATTATAAACTATTATTTTTCTCTTAGTATGGAATAATTTTTATTTCAAAAATGAGTATTCTTGATATGCTCTCCTGGAATTTATCATAATAATGTTATTTAATTGTAAAATATTTTAATTGCTGCGTTTATGTTTGGTTAATAAAATCAAGAAAAAACATCAAGACTTTATATCTGATATTTCAATCATGGCGACCGAATCTAGAAATATTCTTCTATGACTATCGAATACTTTGATTTTTCTGTTTATATTTAATAGTAGGGCTTATAATATTTTCCTTGCTGTTGAGTTAAATAATAATAAAAAAAAAAAATTCTTTGCGGATCATCCTCTCGATTTCGGGCTTTACTGAGGCTTTACTGTATATATATATGTGTAATAGTATAATATGCATAATTGTATGTTTTGACAAAAGTTATATAAAATAAGCTTTTAAATTGTATATTATACTAGGGGGCTCGGCCTCCTACGAGCTACGCTCGCCAACCCCCGTCCAGACACCGCAGACTCTAAATGCACGCTAATGTGATCGGCTTTAAAAAGATTTCGAAAGATTGAATTATAATTTAAAAAACAGTGGCGATCTCCCTACAAACGGATTTTTATTCATTTGTCTTTGATTGGGGAAATTTTAACGCCAAATCCGCTGCGGTACTACTTGACAAATTTCGCCAAATTATATAAATCCAAACCACTCGCCAAATTATACAAATTGACATAATTTTTATTTTAAATAACGAAAGAACAAATAAATTAGTACAACATTAATAAAAATACAAATAAAACGTCGAAATAAAAATAACTTGATGACGTAGACACGTGTAATAACATTTCAAAATAAGCTAATATAAAAGGAATTAAGTAAACAGAATCTTTGTCTCCCGGTATTTTTTAACAATGCGAAAAGAAAGTTCTTTTAAATGAGACATTTTAAATTAATCGTTTTTAATCTGACGTAATTTTAACCAACTATTCTTTTTCTTTTTAATATTCACGTGAAAATACTTGTGTTAGAAATGAAATATTATTTGCGCTTTCCTACGAAAAATAGTTGAAAAGTATCCGCTCAAAATATCAAATAAATGTCTAGCGCAATTTCTAAATTTAAACCGTTTTGCAATATTATTTTGTGTTCATTTTATGTAATAACTGTAATGTGACGTAAATATGACGAAATTTCTCCTATTTAAGACATCTAACGCATGTTAATAAATTTATTATTTTACAAATTCTTTTCTCTCTTAAAATTCACGTGTAATTATAGTTTTTATGACGTAATTTTTAATAAGTTCCTGCTTTTTGTACATAATTATTTAATTCTAATTCCAAATGTTTTTTCTGTTTATAGTCACGTGTAAATAAATTTTTAATTTATTTACCTTTTTTTTTTTTTTTTTTGAAGCAAACATTATTGTTTCCGCTGTTTATACAGTTGGCAACACTTTAAATTAATATCACTTTGTAAAATCTGTAAAAAATATCTCTAGAAATGCTGAAAATTTGAATTTAAAATAGAAATAAAACCTCAAAAAATTAGCCAAATTAAAAAAAGAAATACAATCTGCACACCGGGAACTTCAATCGTATAAAATGATCTACAAATTATTAAATTCTCATGAATAGTTTTTGCTCCTATAAAACTTCTTTAGTGGAACGATTTTGTCCAACTTTAGCATTAAATATTTCTTAAAATAATTCTTCGATTTGAAAACTGTCTGCATCAGCGTGTTTATCAAACATTTCTGTATAATACTACCGATTTTCATATTTTTGTATGTATTATTTTTCTTAATATTAACGAAGAAAGACCTCTGGTCGCAAAAAATTCAAAACCGGCGGCGGCGGCGGCGGCGGCAGCGGTGACAGCGGTAGTTACTTTTTTTAAGAATAGAGAGATACTATAATTAATATTTTTATGAATTACTAAAAAATGCTATTATTTCTTTACAAAGACTAGTTACATTATAATTATTAGTAATAATACTTAGAATAATCTAAGAAGCTACTAAGAATAATCGTATTTGAGGCTCAAAAGCAATTTTTTTCATAATCATCTTGAAAAGTACTTTACATAAATAATTGTCTCC
This sequence comes from Maratus speciosus, assembly GCA_963932465.1. NCBI lineage: Eukaryota > Metazoa > Arthropoda > Arachnida > Araneae > Salticidae > Maratus > Maratus speciosus. Next base: position 516,483,762 of record OZ010794.1, read on the forward strand.
TAAATGTTGACAGATATTGTGAAATATAATTTCCAAACAAGTACATTAAAACAGTCATGCTAAGTAAATTGTTTTTTCATGTGTCAAATGTGATTTATAAAAGCAATTATCAAAAATGATTACGATCTAAAAGAAGGAAGTGAATGTGAAAAGTGATTGCACTATCATAAACAAACATTTTACCATAAACATTTCACGATACTTAAGAACTGTGGACATATATTAACTCTTATTTTTAAATTACTATAAATATAAATATTGATACAAATAATTTGTTATTGTGATTTGTATCACTAATTTCCTGTTCTTTATTGCTGATAATATTTATGCATGTATTTTTTCTCTACTTTCACTTGTATCTCAGACTCTCCAACGGAGAGATGTATATCTTAAAGCTCTTATTAAATATTAATTTTTTCTCTATTTAAAAGTTTCCGGACAAATTTAAAATTTACAAGTCACACAAAAAACATTGTCTTTTTAAATGACATGGAAGTTCACACCATCATCACATATGGATAAAAAACAGAAATACAAGAAGAATATGTAGATCGATTTACCCTTTTCCGGACGCAGATTACTAGATGATAAATGGATATACATAAATACAAGGTAAGCCCAATTTATCTTACCTATGTTTTGTTTTATATTGAGAAATAGATAATTTATTTTTTGCGGATAAAACCGAACATCACGCCATTACTGATAGCCAAGTTTAAATATTGCTATCAAATTGTTTATGAGAGTGAAAAAAAATTTTCAATAAAAACGTCGTCACTAATTGATAAGAATAAAAATCTGGTAATCCAATAAGGTAATTTATTTAAAAAAAAAAAGAATCTTAGCAACATTATGGCTTCTACAAAAGGTAGCACGACCATTGAAAAATTGAACGCCAACAATTATACAAATTGGCGGTTCAAGGTCGAAATGCTATTGATTCGAGATGAACTTATTGAAGTTATTACGGAAGAGGCCCCCACTCCATTGAACGATGCTTGGACCAAGAAAGACAGAAAAGCAAGGGCTTTAATAAATTTGTCCATTGACGACAGTCAAATAGTGCATGTCAAAAATTTAAATACGGCTAGATAAACATGGGACGCACTTAAACAAATCCATGAGAGATCTAATCTCTCAAGTAAGCTGTACTTGCTTCGAAAATTGTACAGTACAAAATTAACTGAAGGTGGCAATATGACAGCACACATAATAAAAACTTTAAAGATAGTGGATAAACTGTCAGCCATTGGCGAAAACATAACTGACTCGCACATTTCAGCACTGCTGCTGTGCTCGTTGACACCGTCCTACGATACTCTAGTTACTGCCCTGGAGGCCAGAGATGAAGCTGAGTTAACCGTACAATTTATAAAAAGCAAGCTTACGGATGAATATACTCGCAGAGTAGATAATAGTGAAAATTCCGAAAACAGCAATAAAGCATATAAAACACAAAGTAAATTTAATCATTCAGAACAGAAAAGAGGCAGCAATAAGTACTGCTCCCACTGTAAAATGAAAAACCACACAAATAAAGACTGCTGGTTTCTAAAAACGAAAAACAACAACAGTTACACTAATAACAGACACTATAAAAATAAAAACAATTCAACATCACTAGTTTATGAAGAAAATAATTTACATAAAAATGCGGAACCTGAAGAAAGAAAACTCACAGTAAATGAAAACAACAGTGTCACTTTACTAACCGAAGAGTCCGAAAATAAAGGCACTTTTATAGTGGACAGTGGCAGTTCCAGTCACATAGTAAATTCAAAAGAATATTTTACCAAAATTACAAATAATACTGAAACAAACGTTACAGTCGCTAATGGTAATTAACTGATTTCATATGGATCTGGAGAGGTAATAATTCATACCGAAAATAAAAACAAACAAGTTATATTGCGTGACGTACTATACGTTCCTGACATAGGAACTAACCTGCTGTCAGTGAGTAGGGCAACTAAAAACGGTTGCAAAGTCAAATTTGAAAAAGATAAATGTGACATAATTCACGAAGGCGACGTTATACTTCAATGTAAACTTAAAAACAATCTGTATGAAATACATGTTAGTAAACATGAAAATCACAAGCACTTTGCAAATGTTACCTACAACTGCTTAAATGCAAATTGCATAGATTTGTGGCATAGGCGAATGGGGCATAGGAGCTACAACACAATAAAGTCCATGTTATCAAAGGATTTAGTTGAGGGAATTAAAATCAACACCTGCAAACATAATGCGAAATGTGAGGTATGCATCACGTCAAAAATCAGCGAGACCCCATTTCCTAAATCAGGGGCATATAGAGCTACAAAAAGGCTCGAGTTAGTTCATTCTGATGTATGTGGCCCTATAAATACACCCACAATTGGGGGTGGGAAATACTTCGTCACTTTTATCGATGATTATACGCGATTTTGAGTAATTTATTTAATTACAAATAAAAGTGAGGCTTCAGAAAAATTGAAAGAATACATCTCAATGGTGAAAAACAAATTTGGAAAAATGCCTACTGAGATCAGATCGGACAACGGTGGTGAATATACGGGTAACGAAATAGAAAAATATCTAAAAGAAAATGGGATTCATCATCAGCTCACCGTATCATTTAACCCAAGCCAAAACGGTGTCGCAGAGCGTAAGAATAGGTCGCTACTAGATGTGGTTAGAAGTATGCTAAATGAAGCAAATCTCCCGCACAAATTATAGGGGGAAGCCATATGTACCGCGAATCACTTACAGAACCGGCTACCATCAAAATCGGTAAGCACCACACCCTATGAATTATGGATGAATAGGAGACCAAATTTGAAATATCTCAAAGTTTTTGTCTGTACTGCATACGCCTACATACACAAATCAAAGAGAGGAAAATTAGACAATAGAGCGAAAATGGCACTTTTGTCTGATACGACAGTCGCTCTAAGGCGTACAGAATCTATACAAGTGACGGAAGAGTAATATTAGCCAGAAGCGTAAAATTTATAGAAAATAAAAATAATCCAGATACTAACGAAAATCTAGATAGAAGAGAATTAATCGCGGAAACAAACATACAAACACAACAGAAAGACACGAATGAAATGGAAATAGATCTGACACCAACACAAAATGAACTAAGTCCACCACCCGCGTCACAACAACAAATTCCACAAGTGAGAAGATCAGAAAGAACCAATAGAGGTGTGCCGCCAGACAGGTTTGCTTATGCAGTCCGGCACGATCCAGTATATGTACCTAACAGTTGGGAATATGATGAGTATAGAAAATCCTACAGAAAAACAGAACTGGATAAAGGCGAAATGAAACCTTAATGAAAATGAAACCTGGTGTTTAGTTGATACCCCATAAGGAGCAAGAGTTATTGGATCGAAATGGTCTTTTAAAGCGAAATATGACGAATTCGGAAAAATCAAGCGTTACAAAACGAGATTGGTTGCACAAGGATTTAGACAAAAATACTGAGAAGACTTCGATGAAACTTATGCGCCAGTAGTTTCCCATGCAAGTTTAAGAGTCTTCATAACTGCCGCAGCATACCACAATCTCAATATTAGGCAGATTGACATCAAAACGGCATTTTTACATGGTGAATTTGAAGAAAATGTTTATGTATCACAACCTAAAGGGTATATAAACACTAGAGAACCCAATAAGGTTTGTAAGTTTAAAAAGGCCCTATATGAACTAAAACAAGTTGCAAGAGCATGGTATTCAAATATTAGTGAAACACTAAAAGAATTAAAATTTAAATAGAGTAATGCTGATAATTGCTTATTTATAAGAAAAGAAGGAGAAAACACGGTTTATATAGCAGTATACGTGGACGATATACTAATCGCAGGAAAAGATGAAAATATAAATGACATAATAGATAAACTAAAATCTAAGTACGCACTTGAAGATTTAGGTCAAATTTCCAATTACCTCGGGATAAAAATACAAAAGACTCACAACGGCTTTAAACTAAATCAAACAGCAAAAATAATAGAAATTGCAGTAAAATTTAATTTAGAAGATTCTAAGCCATATGGCACTCCAATGGAAACAGGCTTTCAACGATTAGACAATGAGGAAACACAAATGCCAAACAACACTAAGTACCGACAAGCAATAGGTGCGCTGTTATATGTTGCTACAATAAGTAGGCCCGATATTTTAGTAGGTGTAAACATTTTGAGTAGAAAAAACGAAACGCCGTCTGAAAGAGATTGGAAAGGTGTTAAAAGATTAATAAGATATCTCTATTCAACAAAAGACTTAAATTTAGTAATTAGCACGGAAGAACCACCCATTCTGGAATTATATACTGATGCAGATTGGGGTGGAGATTTAAAGACAAGAAGATCGACAACAGGCAATTTATTCCTTTTAGGAAAGAATCCATTACAGTGGATAACGAAACGACAAATGTGTGTCGCACAATCATCTGCAGAGGCTGAGTTCGTAGCAGCGGCGAGCGCAACACAAGAATTAATATGGCTGCTAAAAGTATTAGAAGATCTTGATATACCGCAAAAATTGCCTATAGTAATTTATGAAGACAATAAATCTTGCATAAAAATGATAGAATTCGAAAAGTTTTCCAATAAAACGAAACATATTGATATCAAATATATTGTGATTAAACAGCTGAAAGAAGATAAAATTATTGAATTGTGTTATTGCCCAAGCAAGTCAATGACAGCGAACATACTTACTAAACCAGAGCCCAAAGCTGAATTTCTAAATAATAGAAACAAACTGAAATTACAGAACAATCCTCGTTAGGAGATTAAGGGGGAATTGTTGACAGATATTGTGAAATATAATCTCCAAACAAGGACATTAAAACAATCAAGCTAAGTAAATTGTTTTTTCATTTGTCAAATGTGATTTATAAAAGCAATCATCAAAAATGATTACGATCTAAAAGAAGGAAGTGAATGTGAAAAGTGATTGCACAATCATAAACAAACATTTCACCATAAACATTTCACGATACTTAAGAACTGTGGACATATATAAACTCTTATTTTTAAATTACTATAAATATAAATATTGATACAAATAATTTGTCATTGTGATTTATATCACTAATTTGCTGTTCTTTATTGCTGATAATATTTATACATGTATTTTTTCTCTACTTTCACTTGTATCTCAGACTCTCCAACGGAGAGATGTATATCTTAAAGCTCTTATTAAATATTAATTTTTTCTCTATTTAAAAGTTTCCGGACAAATTTAAAATTTACAAGTCACACAAAAAACATTGTCTTTTTAAATGACACGGAAGTTCACACCATCATCACATATGGATAAAAAACAGAAATACAAGAAGAATATGTAGATCGATTTACCCTTTTCCGGACGCAGATTACCAGATGATAAACGGATATACATAAATACAAGGTAAGCCCAATTTATCTTACCTATGTTTTGTTTTATATTGAGAAATAGATAATTTATTTTTTGAGGATAAAACCGAACATCACGCCATTACTGATAGCCAAGTTTAAATATTGCTATCACTAAATGGCTAATAAAAGCTATTCCTTAAATGGCTAATAAATGTCTAGGCACGAATGGGTATTCGTGCCTAGCTCCCAATATTTTTTACGTTACAGAAATGCATAAAATATAGGCTTAAACATATAATTTCACAATTTAGAAAAATACTCATTTCAAAGAAGTCTAAAAGCTAAGATTATAACTTATTTATTGGAATAATTGGTTGAAAAAACAAAAATAACCTTACTTTCTACATTTCGCCATCTTGAAAAATGAAAAATCTATAAACTCCGAAAAAAGACTCCATTTTAAGCAAATAATTATCCATCTTATGCTGTCATCTTTCGGTAACAGATAAAGACATTTACAGATAATTACTTCATACAATTTTCATACTATAAAGAAGAAGAAAATTATACAAATTTATTAAAATTCGAAGTGTCCCAAAAAATCGGACGCAAGGCATAAATGTGTTAAGTAGTGCTTTTGCGGTGTCTTTCAAAAACGGAGGCAAAAACTTGACGGCAGCACTCACCTTTGAAGTCGAATTTCGAAAAATTCCGAAACACGTTTTTACTAATTTTAGTTATATTATGAGGATGCATGTCAAGTTTCAAGATTTTGTTTATAATATTTTATGAGATATGGGTATTTTTTATTTTAAATTTCCCCCCGTTCCCTCCCCCCCTTAGGGATCGAATTTTACTAAATCAATGTTTTTTTCTTGTATTGCCCTCAGGAATACATATATATTCCGAATTTCAAACCTCTATGTCAACAGGAAGTGAGTGACAATGGAGTAACAAGATTTGACTGCCACATACAAACGTACAAACAGAATTGTAAGTTAAAAGAAAACATGTAATAAACTAGAAAACAGGAATTTTGCTTTTTCAGAATTTAGTGTCGCCCCGATGAAAAGAAATATATATGTATATAACTATAGATCGTACAAAGCACATTTCAGTTTTAAAACTTAAAACACCACGCTTTAATTTTATATAAAAAAAAAGTCATTCGCAGCTACTGAAGAATTCCATATTTACGATCCAGTCTTAAACAATATCTACAGTAAAGTAGGCATATGACGACACTATCGCCGAGTAATAGACAAATCCGAAAAAAAGCGATTACGTCATTCAAGAAACTCGACTAAAAAAAAAAAAAAAAATCGGCTATCTAATGATTCATATACCTTCATGTGTTTGCAATATTAATATAGATAATTAAAATTAAATATATTTTGTAATAGCTCCATGTTTTATCAAAGTCATTCATTTATATTTTTTCAAAATAGCATATACTTTAATTACATTTTTTTTCAGTTGTTATGGAAAAATGGCATCAAAAAGATATAATTACCATTTTCCAACTATTTTTCCTTTACTTTCTACAGAAATGGAGTACTTGCGTTGCCAAAATTAAACAAATGACGCTAAAAACTACAATAAAATTAATATCTCAAAAACAAATTTAGATGCAGTTTTCAAACAGATTGCATTTAACAGTACTTTTTTTCCCCAATACGACGGTATAAAAATTGAAAATGTGCGATACTTAGAAGTTTAAAAAATTGAAGTGGAGCATTTAACAGTAAAATGATATATCTGCTTTATTTTAAGGCTGACTTATACATAGGAACGTTATTTTTTAGAGACGATATTTTAATAGCTGGGAGAGAGAAATAGCCTATCGGTGGCTAATCAATCAATACTATTATTATAAAGAGGTAAAAATTGTTTATTTGTAGGACGTAAGCTCTGGAACTACCGAAATGATTCCAAAAGTAATGGTATCAAAATGATGGTGTTAGTCCAACTTAGAACATAGGCTATATTTTATGTCGGTGCCACTAACCCAAAGGGTGTGCAGGAGCAAAAAACGTTCCAAAAAAGCGATTTTTGCGTTACTGAAGGGCCTAGAAATATGAAATTTGGAATATTAATTACTTATAAGATATAAATGAAGTATAAGAACAATTCTTAAACAATTCGAAATTTAAAAGGTGTGAAAATGAGCGAAAAGCGTTCTAAAAAACTTTCTAAATGGTAGTTTTTACACAATCTCAGGAAATACCAAACCGATTTAAAAAAATAGTGGTGTCAAAATGACGGTGACAACGCTTGCTCCAAGATAGGCTATATTTTATGTCGGTGCCACTACGCCAAAGGGGTGCAGGAGCAAAAAACGTTCTAAAAATGCGATTTATGTGTTACTGAAGGGCCTAGAAATATGAAATTTTAAATATTAGTTACTTATTAGGTATAAAGGATTCTAAGAAAAGTTCTTAAACAAATCGAAATTTAAAAGGGGTGAAAATGCGCGAAAAGCGTTCTAAAAAACGTTCTACATGGTGGTTTCTACGCAATCTCAGGAAATGCCAAACCGATTTAAAAAATAATGTCATCCGAATGATGGGGACAACCCTTGATCCAACATAGGCTATGTTTTATGTCGGTGCCACTACCCCAAAGGGGGTGCAGGAGAAAAACGTTCTAAATTACGGTTTTTGCGTTACGGAAGGGCCTAAAATCGTGAAATTTGGAATGATAGTTATAAGATATCGACTATTATGAGATGTTCGACTAAGGACATTTCCTAAAAAAATCGAAATTTAAAAAACGTTCTAAATTGCGATTTCTATGCAATCTCAGGAAGTACTGAACCGATTTAAAATATAATGGTGAAAAAATGATGGTGACAGAACTTGCTCCAAGATAGGCTATATTTTATATCTGTTTCCATTACCCCAGAGGAGATGCAGGAGCAAAATGCGCGAAAAGCGCTCTGAAAACTTTCTAAATTGCAATTTCTACTCAATCTCAGGAAATACCAAAGCTATTTCCAAAGTAATGGTTGCAAATCAATGGTGATAGTCCCTGCTATACCATACGTTTTATTTTATGTTGCTGTCACTACCATCTGAGGGTTGCAAAAGCAAAACATGTTCTAATTTGCGTTTTTTGCACAACTGAGGGGTCTAACACTTTGAAGTATGGTATGGTATTTACTTAAAAGATGCAACTGCTTTATAAGGACAGTCGAAAGGAAATTCCAAATTTGAAAAGATAAAGTGAGCGAAAAGCGCTGTAAATTACAATTTTTATACAATCTTATCAAATACCAAACCGATTAACAAAATAATGATTACAAATTGTTGATGATAGAACCTGCTCAAACATAAGCTATATTTTATGTCTGTGCCACTACCGCAGGAGCTAAAAACTTTCTATATTGCGATTTCTGTGATACTGAAAAGGCTAGAAACTTTAAATATGGCATGGTAATTACTTATAAAATATAAATGCCCTCGAGGGACTATCAAAAATAAATTCGAATAAAAAAGGGGTGACGCGAAGGGGAGGTGCGAAAAGCATTAAAAAAAATCCTAAATTACGATTTCTATTCAATTTCAGGAAATATAAACCGCTTATAAAACTAAGAGTTGCGAATCAATGGTAACAGTCTCTGATCCTACACAGGCTACATTTTATGCCGATGATTTTACCACCTAGGGTTCACAGGAACAACAAACGTTCTAAAAAAGTCCTTCAAAAGCTTTCTAAATTACGTTTCTGTGGAATATTAGGAAATAACAAACCGATTTCAAAATTAATGTTGGCAAATAAATGGTGACAGTTCCTATTTCAACATAGCTCTTTATGTTGAGAGAGGTGGTAGGACTTGGAATTTTACATGATAGTTAATTTCAAGATGTAAGAAGATGGTTTCTAAAAAATTCAAAATTTCAAATGAATACTGTAATAAGCGTATTAATTGAGCATAAATGTTTCAAAATATTTTCTAAATTTCCATTTATTTAGTTTTATTTCATTTTATTAATTCAAGTCTCATTTCTGCCTAATGCAGTGTAATAATGATGTTTGATCAAACTGTGTTTTAATCAGTAATTTTTTTATTATTCCTAAAAGTAATAAGTACCTTTTAATAAAATAAAAATTTAGTTAGTACCTTTTAATAAAAATTAGACATATAAATATCACTTGGTATATTTCAAATATTACGCGAGCAAAATCGCGGGTAATTATAGTAATAGGGGTAGTATAGTATAGGGGTTAATAGTAAGGGTATATTTTAATTGCATTGCCTTAATATACACCAAATAATCCTTCCCAAAATCACCTATGTACTCTAATAAAGGGTGTTTCAATAGAAAGTTTCAAACTCTAAGGGTGGTAAAACACAATGCAACAAACAATTTTTGTGTATAATAGAGGGAAACAATCTACTCATTTAGCCAAAATTAATAGGGTGCTTTATTTCAATCTGAGTCCAAACTTTTTTATCATAAATTTAACACTAACGAAGATATTTACGACAGAATTAATTTGTATGCAAAATAAAAAGAGATTACTGAAAGTGCTGGAAGTGCACAGTAACAAACTTTACAAAGGGATAAGCATAGCCGGATAAGCATAGCGAAATGGCCCCCACGGCCGATGTTTGAAATAACACGTGTGATAATAAAGCTCACCGTAAGAATACAATATACAGTGTTTTTAGCCTCTGACCTTGAACTGTCCTTGAGATAATCAGGGAAGTTTGCGCCGGCGCTACTATTTTTCAAATACGTTTTTCTCAAAAAGTACAAAAGTTAAAAAAATGAAACCAACACCAATTATTGAAGAATATACTATTAGTTAATATTATATATTTTTTTCACATTGTTACACAAATTTTAACATAGAAAAATAAACAAAAATATTTTTAAAAAAATTATTAATGTAGTAATTTTATATTTACACCAACCAAAAAATTACAGAATAAAGTTCAAAGTATGTACTTTTAAGAAAAAAAATTTCGTTAAAATCGAAGATGCGCTTTTTGAGTTATAAAAAAATAATGCTAGCAACTTGCTAAAACATTCGTAACTTTCCCTGTTTGCATTTCCAGAAATACGCTACTATCAATGCATTGGTCGATTCGTGACATTTCCACTCGGGCAGGATGCGCAGTGCGCCAAAATAAGAAAATGATTCCATACATACTGCTTTCCTATAGGTTAGTTTCGTGTTTGTAAACATTATGTTATTTTGGCGGACTGTGCATTCTTCTCGCGTAATAATATCAATTTGGCAGTCTAGTCCAGCGGTTTCCAACCTGGAGTACGTGGAAATAATATCGGTAACGGCGGAAATCACAAAAATGGTTAATAAATTCACAAAAATGTTAGAAATGACAATGGAATTTGTATCGATTTATTAAAAATTCAACATGCTTATTGGCAACACTTTTTTGACAAAGAAATATTCACCTTATTTAATGACAGGTAAAATGATACCATAATAAAGAGAATGACACTATTTTATAAAACTGGTGGGATTCAAACAATCTGAATAAAAGACACAGCCCAGGAATATCACGGGATCTAGATATAAGGGAATAAATGGTTATAGTAAGACGATTATTAATGAAAAATAGCATAATTTCGTTATCTAACTGAGTGTAGGGGGTTGAAGGGGGCGTGTTCATAAGAAATGGGTGTACTCCGAAATAAAAAGCCTAAGAAAAGTGTACATGAAAGGAAAAAGGTTCGGAAGAGCTGGTCTAGTCGATTGTGCAGGTGAAGCTGAATAGGGGCTGTAAATATATAAGGTTATCAACTTTTTGGTAATTTCGGACACCCTCCCGACCTTCTGATATCATACGTTATCATTCCTTGAATTCCCCTCCCCCTAAAACTATTGTTATCAGTGTCGAATTTTTTTTTTTTTTTAAATATATATATATATATATATATATGTATATATATATATACGTTTGCTATGATATACAGATATGGTTGTACATTTTCTATTCGCATATTCTACTGATTTAAATGAAGAGAAGTAATTCATAAAATATCACTGTTATATAAGAAATAACTTTATATCAAATAACATTTTAAAGAAACACTTGTTATTTAAAAGTTTTTAAGAATAGCTCTTTGTTATATAATGCATTGAACAGTAATATTGTGTTCTTGCACTTCACCCTTGCACGGGGCTAAACAGAACTTCTTGTAAACAAATCAGGTGGACAACACTCTTCCCCATCTTTTACTAGCAAAAATAACACGTATTATTTCGAATCTGGTTTCTCTAACAGCGAATTATATACACATATGGCTGGAGAATATTAATCCATATCTGTTATTCCATGTTTTGGAATGAAATATTTTATAATCGATCAATGGTTTTAATAATAAATTTGTATTTTCATAAAAAGGAAAAAACAGACTTAAAAAATTAAGATAACAGATGTAAAGAAATAGACATCAAAAAAGTTAATTTTGGTTTGATCAAAAGTGATAACGATATCAAATGATACCCCCCCCCCCCCCTACGGATATCTTCCTATGTCAAGTGCCAGACCCCTTCCCTCACACTCCCCCCTAAAGTGATGCCTTATATATGTACACTGTACAGTCCCATATCTTTCTTCTGGGTGAAAGTCATCTTAGGCAAATGTAATCCATTTTTTTTGTCAGTTCTTGATATTATTACGCTAGAAGGATGCGCAGTCTGCCAAAATAATACAATGTTTACAGACACGAAACAAACCTATAGGAAAGTGGTATGTTCGGAATCATTCTCTTATTTTGGCGACTGTGCATCCTGCCCGAGTGGAAATGTCACGAATCGACCAATGCATTGATAGTTGCGTATTTCTGCAAATGCAAACAGGGAAATTTACGAATATTTTAGCAAGTTGCTAGCATTATTTTTTTTATAACTCAAAAAGCGCATCTTCGATTTTAACGAATTTTTTTTTCTTAAAAGTACATACTTTGATCTTTATTCTGTAATTTTTTGGTTGGTGTAAATATAAAATTAATAAATTAATAATTTCTTTTAAAAATATTTTTGTTTATTTTTCTATGTTAAAATTTGTGCAAAAATGTTAAAAAATATATATAATGTGAACTAATATATTCTTCAATAATTGGCGTTGGTTTCATTTTTTTAACTTTTGTACTTTTTGAGAAACACGTATTTGAAAAATAGTAGCACCGGCGCATACTTCTCCGATTATCTCAAGGACAGTTCAAGGTCAGAGGCTAAAAATACTCTATATTGTTTTCTCATAGTGAGCCTTATTACCACACATGCTATTTCAAACATCGGCCGTGGGGGCCATTTCGCTATGCTTATCCGGCTAGACCATTTTAATAGGTAATAGAGCACACTATAACAAACAATTTTTATATTAGAAACAAGGATCTCAATTAGTGTTGCCTGGCGTCCCACGTAAATCTGGGTTTCAAATTCTCTGGACATCAGTAATTTCTTACATTTTATTTCGTCATTTTTAATCGCAGATAATTCTGCCATTAGATAAGGCGAAAAAAATACTTTAAAATACTACAGAGCATTTGCAACTCCGATGTACTCGGGACACCTGGCAACACTAGTCGCAATCGACTTATCCATTCAAAATTACATGGAGCAAATCTGAACCCGGATTATTCATCATAAATTTAACAATAATGAAGAGATAAAGTTAAAAACCTCTCTATCTCTCTATTCTAAAAAAAAGTAACTACCGCTGTCACCGCCGCCGGTTTTGAATTTTTTGTGACCGGAGGTCTTTCTTCGTTAATATTAAGAAAAATAATGCATACAAAAATATGAAAATCTTTAGTATTATACAGAAATGTTTGATAAACACGCTGATGCAGACAGTTTTCAAATCGAAGGATTATTTTAAGAGTTATTTAATGCTAAAGTTGGACAAAATCGTTCGACTAAAAAAGTTTTATAGCAGCAAAAACTATACATGGCAGTGTAATCATTTTTAGATTATTTTATGCGTTAGAATTTGCCGGAGTGCAGATTGCATTAATTTTTTTTATTTTGCCTCATTTTTTCAGGTTTTATTTCTATTTTAAATTCAAATTTTCAGCATTTCTAGAGATATTTTTTACAGATTTCAGAAAATTGTACTAATTTAAACTGTTGCCAACTGTAAAAAAAGCGCAAGCAATAATGTTTGCTTCAAATTAAAAATTTATTTACACGTGACTATTATAAACAAGAAAAAAACTTTCAAATTAGAATTAAATAATTACGTATAAAAAGCAGGAACTTATTAAAAATTACGTCATAAAAAGTATACACGTGAATTTTAAAAGAGAAAGGATATTGTAAAATAATAAATTCATTAACATGCTTTAGAAGTCTTAGGAGAAATTACGTCATATTTATGTCACATTATAGTTATTACATAAAATGAACACAAAACAAGTAATATAAAAATTTTGTTTTTAAAGTCAATTCCTACTTAGGCCATCAAAGAAAAATTTAATATAATCAAGCGAATATGAGTTTTTGTTGCATTAAAATATCTCAATTTGTTGATTTTCTATAAGCAAGTAGGTTTACAATGGAACTCTATGGTAATTTGGCGAAATATTACAGATATCGCCAAGTTGGCGTCACTTTTGGCGACTCATATTGGCCGCCAAATTTGGCGATATATTGCCAAGTTGGCGACAAACTTGGCGGTATTTGGCGACAGAACAGGTCCCCCCCCCCGCCCTATGGTAACCCTTATTGAAAATACTTTCATTGAAATTCAATAACCAATGGCGGCCATTTTGTTTCCCATGCAAAACTAAAATTAATTAATTAAAATTTAATTAATTAATTAATATTTGAAAAAACTTTATTAACATCAATTGTCATCCAGTACAAGTTTAAAAAAATATATTTCAACCTGATAGGATGAATAATGAGTATTTTATTAACGATTGAAAATTTGTACAAGTTAATATATAAATATATAAATAAATATAGGGAGAGTGTGAGCTAATAGTAGGAATTGAATAATCTCTCTATTCTAAAAAAAAGTAACTACCGCTGTCACCGCCGCCGCCGGTTTTGAATTTTTTGTGACCGGATGTCTTTCTTCGTTAATATTAAAAAAACTGTTGCATACAAAAATATGAAAATCGGTAGTATTATAGAGAAATGTTTGATAAACATGCTGATGCAGACAGTTTTCAAATCGAAGAATTATTTTAAGAGATATTTAATGCCAAAGTTGGACAAAATCGTTCCATTCAAAAAGTTTTATAGGAGCAAAAACTGTACATAGGAATTTAATCATTTTTAGATCATTTTATGCATCAGAATTTCCCGGTGTGCAGATTGCAGTTAGTTTTTTAATTTGAATAATTTTTCGAGGTTTTATTTCTATTTTAAATTCAAATTTTCAGCATTTCGAGAGATATTTTTTAGAAATTTTAGAATATTGTATTAATTTAAACTGTTGCCAACAGTATAAACAGCGCAAACAGTAATGTTTGCTTCAAATTAAAAATTTATTTTACACGTGACTATTATAAACAAAAAATATAAAAAGCAGGAACTCATTGAAAATTACGTCATAAAAACTATAGTTACACGTGAATTTTAAATGAGAAAGAATGTTGTAAAATAATAAATTCAGCAACATGCGTTAGAAGTCCTAAATAGGAGAATTTACGTCATATTACACTTATTACGTAAAATGAACAAAAAATAATATTGCAAAACAGTTTTAATTTAAAAATTGCGCGAGACATTTACTTGACATTTTAAGATGATCATAATATTTCATTTCTAACAAAAGTATTTTGACGTGAATATTAAAAAGAGAAAGAAAAGTTTGGTGAAAATTACGTCAGATTATAATTGTCAGATTCAAATTATAATTCAATCTTCCGAAATCTTTTTAAAGGCGATCAAATTAGCGTGCTGTTAGAGTCTGCGGTGTCTGTACGGGGGTTGACGAGCGTAGCTCGTAGGGGGCAGAGCCCCCTAGTATTGCAAAAAAGTTTAAATTTAGAAATTGCGCTAGACATTTATTTGATATTTTGAGAATTAATTTAAAATGTCTCATTTAAAAGAACTTTCTTTTCGCTTTGTTAAAAAATACCAGGAGACAAAGACTCTCTTTACTTAATTCCTTTTATATTAGCTTATTTTGAAATGTTGTTACACATGTATACGTCATCGAGTTATTTTTATTTCGACGTTTTATTTGTGTTTTTATTAATGTTGTACGAATTTATTTGTTCTTTCGTTATTTAAAATAAAAATTATATCAATTTGTATAATTTGGCGAGTGGATTGGCGATTTATATAATTTGGCGAAATTGGTCGACAGGATAATCAAATAGTACCGTAGCGGATTTGGCGTTAAAATTCCCCAATCAAAGAGAAATGAATAGAAATTCGTTATAGGGAGATCGCCACTGTTTTTTAAATTATAATTCAATCTTTCGAAATCTTTTTAAAGCCCATCAAATTAGCGTGCATTTAGAGTCTGCGGTGTCTGGACGGGGGTTGGCGAGCGTAGCTCGTAGGGGGCCGAGCCCCCTAGTTCTAAAAAAAAAAGTAACTACCGCTGTCACCGCCGCCGCCGGTTTTGATTTTTTTGCGACCGGAGGTCTTTCTTCGTTAATATTAAGAAAAACAATGTATACAAAAATATGAAAATCGGTAATATTATACAGAAATGTTTGATAAACACGCTGATGCAGACAGTTTTCAAATCGAAGAATTATTTTAAGAAATATTTAATGCTAAAGTTAGACAAAATCGTTCCACTAAAAAAGTTTTATAGGAGCAAAAACTATTTATGGGAATTTAATCATTTTTAGATCATTTTATACGTTTGAAGTTCCCGGTGTGCAGATTGTATTTCTTTTTTTAATTTGGCTAATTTTTTGAGGTTTTATTTCTATTTTAAATTCAAATTTTCAGCATTGCTAGAGATATTTTTTACAGATTTTAGAAAGCGATATTAATTTAAACTGTTGCCAACTGTATAAACAGCGGAAACAATAATGTTTGCTTAAAAAATATATATATATATATATTTATACGTGTAATAAATTAAAAATTTATTTACACGTGACTATTATAAACAGAAAAAAAACATTTGGAATTAGAATTAAATAATTATGTACAAAAAGCAGGAACTTATTAAAAATCACGTCATAAAAAGTATACACGTGGATTTTAAAAGAGAAAGGATATTGTAAAATAATAAATTCATTAACATGCGTTAGAAGTCTTAAATAGGAGAAATTACGTCATATTTACGTCACATTACAGTTATTACATAAAATGAACACAAAATAATATTGCAAAACGGTTTAAATTTAGAAATTGCTCTAGACATTTATTTGATATTTTGAGAGTATAATTTTCAACTATTTTTCTTGGGAAAGCGCAAATAATATTTCATTTCTAACACAAGTATTTTCACGTGAATATTAAAAAAACAAAGAATAGTTTGGTCAAAATTACGTGAGATTAAAAACGATTAATTTAAAATGTCTCATTTAAAAGAACTTTCTTTTCGCTTTGTTAAAAAATACCGGGAGACAAAGGTTCTGTTTACTAAATTCCTTTTATATTAGCTTATTTTGAAATATTGTTACAAGTGTCTACATCATCAAGTTATTTTTATTTCGACGTTTTATTTGTATTTTTTATTAATGTTGTACTAATTTATTTGTTCTTTCGTTATTTAGAATAAAAATTATGTCAATTTGTATAATTTGGCGAGTGGTTTGGCGATTTATATAATTTGGTGAAATTAGTCGACGGGATAATCAAGCAGTACCGCAGCGGATTTGGCGTTAAAATTTCCCCAATCAAAGAGAAATGAATAGAAATCCGTTTATAGGGAGATCGCCACTGTTTTTTAAATTATAATTCAATCTTTCGAAATCTTTTTAAAGCCGATCACATTAGCGTGCATTTAGAGTCTGTGGTGTCTGGATGGGGGTTGGCGAACGTAGCTCGTAGGGGGCCGAGCCCCCTAGTGCTATAAAAAGTGATAGAAAATCTTTATTAAGATTGACGATCGTCAATCTTAATAAAGATTTTCTATCACTTTTTATAGCATTTTTAACTTTATCTGTTGATAAGTGATTATTATACATGTGTTTATAATAATGAACAGGTTTTAACGAAATTTATGCGAGAATTAACTTTTGTGCAAAGTACGAGAAGTGTATCACGGTGTATAATAGCAACCAATGTTGCTACATCTAACTATTTTTTAATTTAGAAATTTCGAATTACCACCAGAAACTTCTTACAGTTATTTTTGTTTTATCAGATGATTCATATTGCATAAATAATCTCTATTCTAAAAAAAAAAAAGTAACTATCGCCTCCGCCGCCGCGCCGGTTTTGAATTTTATTGACCGGAGGTCTTTCTTCCTTAACATTAAGAAAAATAATGCATACAAAAATCTGAAAATCGGTGGTATTATACAGAAATGTTTGATAAACACGCTGATGCAGACAGTTTTCAAATTGAAGAATTATTTTAAGAGATATTTAATGCTAAAGTTGGACAAAATCGTTCCATTAAAAAAGTTTTATAGGAGCAAAAACTGTGCATGGGAATTTAATCATTTTTAGATCATTTTATACGTTTGAAGTTCCCGGTGTGCAGATTGTATTTCTTTTTTTAATTTGACTCATTTTTTGAGGTTTTAATTCTGTTTTAAATTCAAATTTTCAGCATTTCGAGAGATATTTTTTACATTATTTTAGAAAACTAGGGGGCTCGGCCCCCTACGAACTACGCTCGCCAACCCCCGTCCAGATTCCGCAGACTCCAAATGCACGCTAATTTGATCTGCTTTAAAAAGATTTCGAAAGATTGAGTTATAATTTAAAAAAACAGTGGCGATCTCCCTATAAACGGATTTCTATTCATTTCTCTTTGATTGGGGAATTTTAACGCCAAATCCGCTGCGGTACAACTTGATTATCCCGTCGACCCATTTCGCCAAATTATATAAATCGCCAAACCACTCGCCAAATTATACAAATTGACATAATTTTTATTTTAAATAACGAAAGAACAAATAAATTAATAAAAATACAAATAAAACGTCGAAATAAAAATAACTTGATGACACAGACACGTGTAACAACATTTCAAAATAAGCTAATATAGAAAGAATTAAGTAAACAGTCTTTGTCTCCTGGTATTTTTTAACAATGCGAAAAGAAAGTTCTTTTAAATGAGACATTTTAAATTAATCGTTTTTAATCTGACGTAATTTTGACCAAACTATTCCTTCTCTTTTAAATATTCACGTGAAAATACATTTGTTAGAAATAAAATATTATTTGCGCTTTCCTAACAAAAGTAGTTGAAAAGATCCTCTCAAAATATCAAATAAATGTCTAGCGCAATTTCTAAATTTAATCCGTTTTGCAATATATTGTGTTCATTTTATGTAATAACTGTAATGTGACGTAAATATGACGTAATTTCTCCTATTTAAGACTTCTAACGCATGTTAATGAATTTATTATTTTACAATATCCTTTCTCTTTTAAAATCCACGTGTATACTTTTTATGACGTGATTTTTAATAAGTTCCTGCTTTTTGTACATAATTATTTAATTCCAATTCCAAATGATTTTTTCTGTTTATAATAGTCACGTGTAAATAAATTTTTAATGTGAAGCAAACATTATTGTTTGCGCTGTTTATAAATTTGGCAACAGTATAAATTAATACCATTTTCTAAAATCTCTCTATTCTAAAAAAAAGTAACTACCGCTGTCACCGCCGCCGCCGCCGCCGCCGGTTTTGATTTTTTTTTGTGACCGGAGGCCTTTCTTCGTTAATATTAACAAAAATAATGCATACAAAAATATGAAAATCGGCGGTTTTATACAGAAATGTTTGATAAACACGCTGATGCAAACAGTTTTCAAATCGAAGAATTATTTTAAGAGTTATTTAATGCTAAAGTTGGACAAAATCGTTCCACTAAAAAAGTTTTATAGCCGCAAAAACTATACATGGCAGTGTAACCATTTTTAGATCCTTTTATGCGTTAGAATTTGCCGAAGTGCAGATTGCATTAATTTTTTTATTTTGACTCATTTTTTCAGGTTTTATTTCTATTTTAAATTCAAATTTTCAGCATTTCTAGAGATATTTTTTACAGATTTCAGAAAATTGTACTAATTTAAACTGTTGCCAACTTTATAAAAAGCGCAAGCAATAATGTTTGCTTCAAATTAAAAAATTATTTACACGTGACTATTATAAACAGGAAAAAAACTTTCAAATTAGAATTAAATAATTACGTATAAAAAGCAGGAACTTATTAAAAATTACGTCATAAAAAGTATACACGTGAATTTTAAAAGAGACAGGATATTGTAAAATAATAAATTCATTAACATGCGTTAGAAGTCTTAGGAGAAATAACGTCATATTTGCGTCACATTATAGTTATTACATAAAATGAACACAAAATAATATTGCAAAAATGTTTAAATTTAGAAATTGCGCTAGACATTTATTTGATATTTTGAGAATTAATTTAAAATGTCTCATTTAAAAGAACTTTCGTTTCGCTTTGTTAAAAAATACCAGGAGACAAAGACTCTCTTTACTTAATTCCTTTTATATTAGCTTATTTTGAAATGTTGTTACACGTGTATACGTCATCTTGTTATTTTTATTTCGACGTTTTATTTGTGTTTTTATTAATGTTGTACGAATTTATTTGTTCTTTCGTTATTTAAAATAAAAATTATATCAATTTGTATAATTTGGCGAGTGGTTTGGCGATTTATATAATTTGGCGAAATTGGTCGAAAGGATAATCAAGTAGTACCGCAGCGGATTTGGCGTTAAAATTTCCCCAATCAAAGAGAAATGAATAGAAATTCGTTTATAGGGAGATCGCCACTGTTTTTTAAATTATAATTCAATCTTTCGAAATCTTTTTAAAGCCGATCAAATTAGCGTGCATTTAGAGTCTGCGGTGCCTGGACGGGGGGTTGGCGAGCGTAGCTCGTAGGGGGCCGAGCCCCCTAGTGATGAAAAAAATATCTCTCAAAATGCTGAAAATTTCAATTTAAAATAGAAATAAAACCTCCAAAAATAAGTCAAATTTTTTAAAAAAATGCAATCTGCACACCGGCAAATTCTAACGCATAAAATGATCTAAAAATGATTACATTCCCATGTATAGTTTTTGCTCCTATAAAACTTTTTTTATGGAACGTTTTTGTCCAACTTTAGCATTAAATATATCTTAAAATAATTCTTCGATTTGAAAACTGTCTGCATCAGCGTATTTATCAAACATTTCTCTATAACCCCACCGATTTTCATATTTTTGTACGCAATATTTTTCTTAATATTAACGAAGAAAGACCTGCTGTCACAAAAAATTCAAAACCGGCGGCGGTGTTACTTTTTTTTTAGAATACAGAGATGGTATTAATTTATGCTGTTACCAAACGTATAAACAGCGCAAACAATAATGTTTGCTTCAAATTAAAAATTTATTTACACGTGACTATTATTATAAAAAAATCATTCTTAATTAGAATTAAATAATTATGTACAAAAGCAGGAACTTATTATAAATTACGTCATAAAAACTACACACGTGAATTTTAAAAGAAGAAGGATATTGTAAAATAATAAATTCATTAACATGTGTTAGAAATCTTAAATAGGGGAAATTACGTCATATTTAAGTCGCATTACAGTTATTACATAAAACGAACATAAAATAATATTGCAAAACAGTTTAAAGTTAGAAATTGCGCTATACATTTATTTGATATTTTGAGAGGATCTTTTCAACTATTTTTGTTAGGAAAACGCAAATAATATTTCATTTCTAACAAAAGTATTTTCAGGTGAATATTTAAAAGAGAAAGAATAGCATGGTCAAAATTACGTCAGATTAAAAACGATTAATTTAAAATGTCTCATTTAAAAGAACTTTCTTTTCGCTTTGTTAAAAAATACAAGGAGACAAAGACTCTGTTTACTTAATTCCTTTTATATTAGCTTATTTTGAAATGTTGTTACACGTGTCTACGTCATCAAGTTACTTTCATTTCGACGTTTTATTTGTATTTTTATTAATGTTGTACTAATTTATTTGTTCTTTCGTTATTTACAAAAAAATTATGTCAATTTGTATAATTTGGCGAGTGGTTTGGCGATTTATATAATTTGGCGAAATTGGTCGACGGTATAATCAAGTAGTACCGCAGCGGAATTTGCGTTACAAATTCCCCAATCAAAGAGAAATGAATAGAAATCCGTTTATAGGGAGATCGCCACTGTTTTTTAAGTTATAATTCAATCTTTCGAAATCCTTTTAAAGCTGATCTAATTAGCGTGCATTTAGAGTCTGCAGTGTCTGGACGGGGGTTAACGAGCGTAGCTCGTAGGGGGCCGAGCCCCCTAGTGTAACAAAAAATACTATGACAAATTTTCTCCTGTGAATTAAAAATATCTCTCTATAAAGATCGGAGGTCTTTCTTCGTTAAAATTAAGAAAAATAATGCATACAAAAATATGAAAATCGGCGGTATTATACAGAAACGTTTGATAAATACGCTGATGCAGACAGTTTTCAAATCGAAGAATTATTTAAAGAGATATTAAATGCTAAAGTTGGACAAAATCGTTCCACTAAAAAAGTTTTATATGAGAAAAACTATTCATGGGAATTTTATCATTTTTAGATCATTTTATACGTTTGAAGTTGCCGGTGTCCAGACTATATATATTTTTTTAATCTGACTCATTTTTTGAGGTTTTATTTCTATTTTAAATTCAAATTTTCAGCATTTCTAGAGATATTTTTTACAATATTTTAGAAAATGGCATTAATTTAAACTGTTGCCAAATATATAAACAGCGCAAACAATGATGTTTACATCAAATTAAAAATTTATTTACACGTGACTATTATTATAAAAAAATCATTCTTAATTAGAATTAAATAATTATGTACAAAAGCAGGAACTTATTATAAATTACGTCATAAAAACTACACACGTGAATTTTAAAAGAAGAAGGATATTGTAAAATAATAAATTCATTAACGTGCGTTAGAAGTCTTAAATAGGAGAAATTACGTCATATTTACGTCACATTATAGTTATTACATAAAATGAACACAAAATAATATTGCAAAACAGTTTAAATTTAGAAATTGCGCTAGACATTTATTCGATATTTTGAGAGGATCTTTTCAATTATTTTTGTTAGGAAAGCGCAAATAATATTTCATTTCTAACAAAAGTATTTTCACGCGAATATTTAAAAGAGAAAGAATAGTTTGGTCAAAATTACGCCAGATTAAAAACGATTAATTTAAAATGTTTCATTTAAAAGAACTTTCTTTTCGCTTTGTTAAAAAATACCAGGAGACAGAGACTCTGTTTACTTAATTCCTTTTATATTAGCTTATTTTGAAATGTTTAACTTATTTTACTTAATCAAAGATGAATACAGCTATTGTATCTTTGGTACTACTTAGTTATCCCGTCGACCAAAAATCTATCATTCGCCAAACTATAAGATTAAATGCCATTAATGGTTGATTGTAAATGTCACATTAACTTGACTTTAAGCAAGTTATACGTGTCTACGTCATCAAGTTATTTTTATTTCGACGTTTTATTTGTCTTTTTATTAATGCTGTACTAATTTATTTGTTCTTTCGTTATTTAAAATAAAAATTATGTCATTTTGTATAATTTGGCGAGAGATTTGGCGATTTATATAATTTGGCAAATTTGGTCGACGGGATAATCAAGTAGTACCACAGCTGATTTGGCGTTAAAATTCCCCAATCAAAGAGAAATGAATTGAAATCCGTTTATAGGAAGATCGCCACTGTTTTTTAAATTATAATTCAATCTTTCGAAATCTTTTAAAAGCCGATCAAATTAGCGTGCATTTGGAGTCTGCGGTGTCTGGACGGGGGTTGACGAGCGTAGCTCGTAGGGTTTAGAGCCCCTAGTTTAAATAAAAAAAATCCGTCAGATTCGGTATTTTGATGCCAACTGCATTCCGAGATGTGGAATCTTCTTTAAATTCAGCACTCATTTAGATGCGATTGGTGACAACTCTGAGATCTGCGTGTTTTAGCGTATATTATTTTTGAAACATAATAATTATTTGACTTTAGATATGTTTCGATTAACTAAACTATCCGTACCTTTGCCAATGTTCTAATATTTAAAATTTTAATTGATTTCTTTTCAATAACTCTTTGCTACCTTTAATATGCCGATTTTTTAAGATATCTATGCATCTTTATTTACTCAAAAAATCCAAATAGCTATTCTACAATCTCGACATCTAAAATACCTTCAAGTAATGTTTGTTATGTAATACATAGCTGCCAACATCTTACGCTGTTTTGTACCGCAAAAACTTAATGGTAAATTTTACCTTTTTTAATCGCCGTAATCTGCCGATTAAATAACGTAAAAAATTTTATCAATTTTTTCTGGTACAAAAAAGCGGAAGACTCGGTAGCTATGGATGAGATAGGCAGTCTATAAGCAGTCTAAAAAAGGTTTATTTGCATAGAGAAAGTAAACGATATGACATATTATGAGTATTTATTTCTTTTAAAAGCATATCGAGAGTCGTTTTGTAAATAGTTTCATTTTCAAACTAGTTTCACAAGTTTTTTAATAATTAGTTTTCAAGTTCTATCCAAATTATAAAAAAAAAGCTTTCGTTTATTCTTTAAAGCTAATCAAGACACTTTTTTATTTTCCGCCTAGAGTCTTTCTATTTATTTATTTCGTAAAATATGAAATATATTCTTAGTAAGCTATATACTGGGGCATAATATTCAATCTTTTTTATTCATCGTGTGATCGATACAGCTCTAATGAAATTCCTTCTCTTACACAGAAATATTAGGTTATTAAATATTGTATTCTCAAATTAATATCTATACTTATGAATGGCGAATTATTTTAGGAAATTCATCTGAAGAACATATGCTAAATTAACTTTTAATTTGCTTCTGAAACAGTTTCTAATTAGTTTGAAATTTGAATTTTAGATTTATAAAAGAAGGAATAACTTCTATTAACAGATTTTTGGCAGAATACCCATTATTAAAAGTACATATATATACATATATTTTTTTTAATTAAAGGTATTTAATAGTATTATGAAAATAATCAAATTACAGGATCCTCAATAAAGGTCCTTTCAAATTGCTAAGGACTAGTCGATTTAACATTTTCAGTGGCGATGGTATGTTTATGAAACCACTTAATTTTAATTACCAAACGCCACAATGGCATCAGTGTTTTGGCAAAATATTTTCCATTTACTATGTACGTGAAATATAGCCTTTTTCTTAATTTCATATACATTTTTTGGTAAACTCCGGTGCCGTTCATTTATTTCAATACTTTATCACGAAAAATGCTTTGCCCCTGAAAAGATTAAGGGATAACAAAGGCTTTACCTGCTTCATTATTGTAATAAATATCAGTCGCTTTCTAATTATAATTATAACTGGTATCATTATAAATATTTTTATTAAAATTTGTTTACTGATTTGACATGGAAAAGAGAAAATGGCGAGACAAAAATACACTAATAATTCTATTTCAAACAAAGATTTTTTTATGGAGTGTTTGATTTCTGAACACTTTTATGGGGTTGTATGTTTACAACGTGGTCACCTTAGGAGGGAGAGGGGGTTAACACTTGATATCGTAAGATATTTCAAGGGGAAGAGGGATTTGTCTTTTGATATCATTATAATTTTTGATCAAAACAAAATTTTCTTTTTCTGTTAACTTTTTCTTTACATCAGTGTAGTTTGTTATAAGTTTTTTCAGTTTCTTATCTATTTTTATAAAAATGCAAAATGAATATTAAAAGCATTAAATTATTATAAATTCATTTCATTCCAACATTTGTCTTTCGTATTCTTCTACCATAAACGCATATAATTCATTGCGAAACAGCACCGAAAATTGGCGATTTGAAGTAATTAAAATAATAAAACTTTGTAAAAAAATCACCATAAAATAAAACAATACACAGGACGCGTTTCGAGCTAAAAACATAACAGCTCGTCATCAGCTACAACACACGTGTCCGCAAGCGAACAAGGTCAAAAATGAACTGAAGGTAAAGAATGTTGCAAAGAATCCGACAGATGGCGCTAGCAGAAAGAGGCACATGTAGAAGAGAAAGGGTGTTGCCAAAAATATAGAAGAGAAATTGATAGGGAAAAAAATGGAAAAAAAAAAGAATTAAAATAAAATAAAAGAAGTAAATTCAAAAAATATAAATAATGATAATAAATAAATAAATAAAAATAATAAAAATAAATAAAACAAGAAAACAAGAAAAGAAAAGATTTTTTTTTTAAACAAAATAAAAAGGAAAAGAATTACAAAAGTAATTTCCACGCTGGAGATAGGAAAGGAGATGATGGGAGATCATTGACAAGATTAGCAGAATTTTTAGAAATAAAATATGCTTCATGAAAATCCAAGTGAGAGGGAGAGGCAGAGGAAGAAATAATTTTGGCCATGGAGAAATTGAAACAATGACCTGGAGACCAACAGTGAGAAGCAATCGAAGATTTAGAGATTTCTTGATTTGCAATATACCTCTGATGCTCGCCTAATCTGAATGTTAAAGCTCTCTTTGTTTGACCAACATAACCTAAATTGCAAGAGCAAGGAATATAATAAACACCCCACCGGTTCTCAGTAGGAACAGGATCTTTCAGAGAAGAGAATTTAATTTTATTCATAGGTTTGAAGATAACTTTAAAATTAAAACGAGAAAGGATTTTAGCAATTTTGAAACAGAGAAGAGAATAAAAGGGCAGAACTATTATAGAATTAAAATTAGGAAGTTTATTTGAATCAGAAAAAGGACGTTTAGGCTTATTAAATTTATACAAAGCTTTATCAATCAAAGAGGGATTATAACCACGAGCAAGGGCAAGAGATTTGAGATAATTAATTTCATTATTCAGAGCAGAAGAGTCAGAACGAATGCGTAACGCCCTAAAAACAAAAGTATAAAAGGACGCCACTTTTTGTTGAGGAGAATGATTTGAAAGAGCATGAGGAGGAAAACCTTTCGCTGTCTCACCTTTATAGAAAACCTTTCGCTGTCTCTCTTCCTCCTCATGCTCTTTCAAATCATCCTCCTCAATAAAAAGTGGCGTCCTTTTATACTTTTGTTTTTAGGGCGTTACGCATTTGTTCTGACTCTTCTACTCTGAATAATGAAATTAATTATCTCAAATCTCTTGCCCTTGCTCGTGATTATAATCCCTCTTTGATTGATAAAGCTTTGTATAAATTTAATAAGCCTAAACGTCCTTTTTCTGATTCAAATAAACCTCCTAATTTAATTCTATAATAGTTCTGCCCTTTTATTCTCTTCTCTGTTTCAAAATTGCTAAAATCCTTTCTCGTTTTAAATTTAAAGTTAACTTCAAACCTATGAATAAAATTAAATTCTCTTCTCTGAAAGATCCTGTTCCTACTGAGAACCGGTGGGGTGTTTATTATATTCCTTGCTCTTGCAATTTAGGTTATATTGGTCAAACAAAGAGAGCTTTAAAATTCAGATTAGGCGAGCATCAGAGGTATATTGCAAATAAAGAAATCTCTAAATCTTCGATTGCTTCTCACTGTTGGTCTTCCAGTCATTGTTTCAATTTCTCCATGGCCAAAATTATTTCTTCCCCTGCATCTCCCTCTCACTTGGATTTTCATGAAGCATATTTTATTTCTAAAAATTCTGCTAATCTTGTCAATGATCTCCCATCAAAAACACCTTTCCTATCTCCAGCGTGGAAATTATTTTTGTATTTCTTTTCCTTTTTATTTCGTTAAAAAAAAAAAAAAAAAACCTTTTTTTTTCTTGTTTTCTTGTTTTCTTGTTTTATTTATTTTTATTTTATTTATTTATTTATTTATTATCATTATTTATATTTTTTGAATTTGCTTCTTTTATTTTATTTTAATTCTTTTTTTTCCATTTTTTCCCCTATCAATTTCTCTTCTATCTTTTTGGCAACACCTTTCTCTTCTACATGCGCCTCTTTCTGCTAGCGCCATCTATCGGATTCTTTGCAACATTCTTTACCTTCAGTTCATTTTTGACCTTGTTCGCTTGCGGACACGTGTGTTGTAGCTGATGACGAGCTGTTATATTTTTATCTCGAAACGCGTCCTGTGTATTGGTGGTATTTTATGGTGATTTTTTTACAAAGTTTTATTATTTTAATTGCATATAATTCATTGTTAGAGAAACCAGATTCGAAATTATATTTGACATGTTAGTAAAAAATGGGAAAGTATTATGTCCATCTGTATTGTTTATAAGAAGGTCTGCTCACACACGTAAAGGAGGCAAATGCAAAAAGACAATATTATTGTTGAATGCATTATGTAACAAAAAGCTATTGTTAAATACGTTTAAATAGTATTTCTAAGTGTTATTTGATGTAAAGTTATTTCATATATAATAGCGATTAAAATAGCAATTAAAGCCTTTGTGCAGGAATATTAAAAAGCAGTAAACCAACGTTTAAAATGCACAAATAATGCATGAAAAGCAGCAAACAGCTGTTTCGAATCAACAGCGAGATTTTTCTTCAGTGTAAGATAGAGAAAAAGGAACAGCGTGCTAGAAAAAGCAAAGCTTCGCTCAGCCTTGCCTTTTCTAACACGCTGTTCCTTTTTCCCTATCTTGCACTGAAGAAGAATCTCGCTGTAGATTCGAAACAGCTGTTTGCTGCTTTTCACGCATTATTTGTGCATTTTAAACGTTGGTTTACTGCTTTTTAACATAATAGTGATATTTTATTAACTTATTCTCTTCCATTAAATCAGCAAAATATGGGTATAATAAATGTCTGTATCATGTCTGTATATCATTGCAAATGAAATGTATAGAAAGAAAATAAATAAAAAATAAAAAGAGTTTTTAGACACTGATAGCGATATAATTAAGGGTGTAGGGTGGAAGGGGAGGGGGGTTCTAGGAATGACAACGTATGATATCGTAGGGAGGGTAAAGGGTCATAAATTCCCAAAAAGTTGATACGTTATATATGTATAGCCCTATGCAGTGTTGTCACTTGAGAGGACTTTTTTTTTGTTTTCCGCTTGCTTCATTGCTAACCCTTTTTAGGTGCGTTGGTAATTATATAAATACGTAGCACCTATAGTCGTCGTTCAGTTCGTCCGTCCGTCCGTCCGTCCGTCTGTCTGTCCGCAAATAACAGAGCAAAAACTACCCAACCGAATGGTCTGAAATTTTTAATGTATGATTGTTGCAAAATTTTGTCGAGCCATTTCAAATTTTATGAAAATCGGATGCATAGTTTAATTACAGGGACAGTCAAAAGTTTTTCTTTACATTACGGCCAATGGGAAAAATTATTGCAAATGCATTTTAATGATGTTACAGCATTCCGAATGGTCTGAAATTTTAAATATGTAATTGTTTCAAAGTTTTGTCGAGCCATTTGAAATTTTAGGAAAATCGGATGTATAGTTTAATGACAGGGACAGTCAAAAGTTTTCCGTTTCATTACGGGGAATGGGGAAAAAATATTGCAAGTGCGTTTTAATGATGTTACAGCTTTCCGAATGGTCTGAAAATTTAAATATATAATTGTTGCAAAATTTTGTTGAGCCATTTCAAATTTTATGAAAATCGGATGTATAGTTTAATTACAGGGACAGTCAAAAGTTTTCCGTTACATTACGGGGAATGGGAAAAAAATTATTGCAAGTGCATTTTAATGATGTTATAGACTATGCACTTATGAAATTAAAAAATATATATATTGAGTACAATATGGGGTACAAAAAATATATAATAATAAAACTATAATTATAAAACTAGTTATAGTACGAACGCACCTCATTTGCCACGTTTGACGAGCAATTTCCGACTTGTTTGAAATAGTATTAGCAGCCTTATTTATTCTGTCAATAAAGAAATCGAATATTAGTACACCCATTATTAATATATTAAATCTTTCATTGTAAATGTATCACAACTAATAATATAAAGAAATTATGTAGAATCGATTCATTATTTAACAAGAGTCTAATTCCTTATAAACATTCAAAAAAATCATCAAGAAATATTTCAAATGATTCAAAAATACATGGATATCTACGAGTTTACAGGAAGTAAACGCTGGCAACTCTTTCTTTCATATTGCTTTCAATTTCGATCAATTGACCATTTTTTTCTTACAAAATTTTAAAATAAGTTACATTCAATCTAACAATCTCTTTTACATTATTTTCTCGTGTTATATTTTTTGACTTTTCGAAAAAACGTTTGTGATATTTTCCCAAGGGAAATACAAACAATGCGGGAAAAAAAAAACACTGAGTTTTTATGGAACAAGTAATATAAAAATTTTGTTTTTAAAATCAATTCCTACTTAGGTCATCAAAGAAAAAATTAATATATTCCCTTAAGCTAATATTAGTTTTTGTTGCATTAAAATATCTCCATTTGTTGATTTTCTGTAAGGAAGTAGGTTTACAATGTAAGTCTATGGGAAAATGGTAAAATATTAGAGATTTCGCCAAGTTGGCGTCACTTTTGGCGACTTAATTTGGTCGCCAAATTTGGCGATATATCACCAAGTTGACGACAAACTTGGCGGTATTTGGTGACAGAACAGGGTCCCCTTATGGTAACCCCCCTTATAGATATGAAAATGCATTAAATGCTGTTCAATAACCAATGGCCGCCATTTTGTCTCCCATATAAAACTAAAATTAATTAATTAAAATTTAATTATTGAATTAATATTTTAAAAATCTGTAGTCACATCAATTGTCATCCAGTAAGAGCTTAAAAAAATTTATTCCAACTTGATAGGATGAATAATAAGTATTTTATTAACGATTGAAAATTTCACAAGATATATAAATAAATATAGGGAGAGTGTGAACTAATAGTAGGAATTGAAAAAAGTTAGTTATTTAAAAAAATTTCGCAATTTTTGCTATAAAGCGCCATAATACAGCATGGAAGATTATTGAAAAATACAGTAAACATAAACTGATTAATAATTTTTGGAAGACAGAAGGACCGAAACGGTTGACTAACATGCAAGTGAGAGTTGTGGCAGAGAGTTTAAAGCGAATCCAGCTTCAAATGATGTCTCTACATATCAGACAAATGTCACAAAAGTTAGAGAACAGGGATCTACAAATTAAAATGCTTCAACTGGGGACTCGAGGCATCAACAATCAATGACCTAAAATGTCATGCCATGCAAGATGAGCAAAAAATTTTCAAAAGCCGTGGCCACCTATTAACCGATTTTAATAAAATTTGGTACACAGATTAATTTCATGTTCAAATAGAGCTTTGCAAAATATCTTGACAAAAAATAAAATATTTTGGCAGTTTTGGACATTTAAAAAACTTGTGATATAACTTGTCGTTTAAAGTTGCAAGTTTGAAATTCCGTATCTTAAAAACTGTTTAACATAAATTAAAGAAATTTATAATATTGTAACCTTTAGAAACTTATCTTCATATTTATTTAGTAATAATAATAATCTAGTAACAGCATGATTAATCTTAAATTGGTTGTAAAAATTGAAAAATTGGCAATTTTGAGACAATTAAAAACTTTATAAAGTTCAAAGGAATTCAAAAACATCTCTGAAATTGATGCCTGAGGTAGTATTACATATGAAGATCGAATTCCCAAAGTTTAAAAGTTGCCAATTATTTCCTTCATCTTCAAAATAGCTTAGAAACTTTTAAAAAAATTACAAAATCATAATTTTCCCTCTTAGAAGCCGTCCATAAATGACGTCACGCTTGGAGGGGGGGGGGGGGAGGGGGGTTCGTGAAATTGTGACAGTTTGTGACAAGTAAGTGGGAGGGGTAAGAAGAAATATGACATCACACATTTTGGTTAAAATAAAAGCATTAAAGATGAGCAGATTAAATTTTCAAGTTAATTTGAAATTAAAATATTTTGCGTTCATAAAGTAAAGATAAGATTTAAAGCGAAATATATTAAGCTCCATTTCAAATTCCAAAATATTACTGGTTTCAATTGCTATTAATATTTTATTACTGTTGTATATTAGTTATGTTCTTTGTTGTAAACCTTAATCTTATTTCATACAAAATAAGTACACGAATTATTTTTATTGTGATGCTCACAAATGTCATTAAAATAGATAGTTAAAGTTTAAAAATAAAATTTGAAATATGATCTATAACGTAGTGCTTTTTATTTCTGAACTGTAAGTATATGTTTATGTAATATAACATGACATGTGTCCGGGGGGTGGGGGTGGGTGGTTAAAGTGTAACACTTTGTGACAAAGAGGGGAAGAGGGGTCAAAATATTGAAAAAAAGTGTGACATCATTTATGTAAAGCCCTTTATGTATGCACAAAAAATTAAATAAAGGAAAGGTCAGGCATTAACAATATTGCACAGTCATAAAGATTAATAACTTCATGACATTCTTAATAAAATTCAAGATTGCCTTTTGATTTCTAACATAACAAAATAGGGTTAAAAAAGTAATATTTGTTACATTCCATGGGCTGTTCCTCTTCGAATTTAAGAGCGTTTTTTACAATATTACGCGATCTCAAGAAAAAAAAAATAGTGCTGCTATCTATATATATTTAGGATTAATATATAATTTGTTGTTCAAATGAATCATTTTTCTACTCTAATTTAAAATATTCTTGAGGCAAAAATAAACTGAAAGCAATAATAAAAGTTTGTATATTTAAAATATACACTTTTATCTGTAATACCAAATAATGTAAAAGTTTTAAGAGCTTTCCTTCTTATTCAAACGACTTATAGAAATATTGCGCATTCCCTCAAAATTTAGCATTATTTTTTTTATCATTACGGAATAAAAAGACAGCTACTAAATTGCGCCAATCTGCTACTTATTATTCATTCTTAATTCTAAATAGTTTTTAATATAATCTTTCGATTCCTAAGGGTAATAATCAAAATTGAAATTTCAAGCATGTACACAAAACCTCGACTTTGTATCAACTTTTAACCCTTTGAGGGGCAAATGATGGTATTTCTGTAATGTCGAATTCACACCGGAATCTGCAAAAAAAAATTATTGCAAAATAAGAAAAAGCTATTTTACAGCTTTTTTCCACTAAAGTTAGAAAAGTAAAATTTAATAAAATTTTCTGCTGCAAATCTTTATTAATTGTAGGTGGGATAAAATACATCCCAACGACCCTCAAGCGGTTAATGTAAGTTTTAATACTGAAATAAACAATCCTGGAATCTATTATTAGCATTTACTCATAAATAAATATGATCTACTTATGTGCTGATTTTCATTCAAATCAGTGACGTGTCTGTCGCAGCTGATTTACTCACTTTGTATGGAATGACCCATTAATGATCCACTAGAACGTCCAAGCAGTGTTGCCAGATGGGCTACTTTTTTAAAAATCAGATTCTTGATTGGCACCACTTTTTTGAAATGTTAAAATGCGCCTTATTTAATGACATATTAATGAAGGTTGAGACAAAGGGAATTTTACCGTTTCAAAAAAGTGGTGCCAATCAAGAAATCTGAATTAAAAAAAAGTAGCCCACTGGCAACACTGCGTCCAAGTGGTGTCAATTCGACAACAGCCAAATGATAAAATGTCGATTCGGACCAGAATTTTTTTCGTAAAATTAGTTAAATTGTAAGTAGAGAAAACTGAGTTAAATACATAAATGAAATAGCTTAAAATAAAAATTCTGGTGTTAAAATGTTTTTATTAAAGTTGGATAAAAGTTCCGGACGTTCTAGTGTTAACCCCTTGAGGGGCTGTGGGATATACCTAAGTTTAATCAAGATTTGCACCGGAAACTTTCAATTAAATTTTATTTTTATAACTTAAGTGGAGAAAGTTTTGAAATTGCTTATCCTTATTTTGAAGTAAACTTTTTCAAAGGTTCCGGTGTGAATTCAATATTACAGGACTACAATCACTTGCCTACAAACACTTACTGTTGAATTTGGTGCGCACATAATTTATCGTTCAATTACAGGTACACGCAAAAGTATTTTTCTACAATACTGCCTGTGAAGAATAATTGCTGGCAGTGCTTTTCAGTTATAATATGCGTTTTAAAATTTAACCCTTTTTTAAATTCCACTTGGTGTGTATAAATTTTATAGATCATACATAGGGATATACAAAGGATGTAGAGTTCTATCTGTTTATTGAAGGAAATTGCTGAATGGGAATTTTAAAGTGTGCTATGCATTTAATTGGACCAATTTTTAGAATACGGTGTAGTTTAAAAACCAAACTATTGAAATATGATGTTTTTCCAATTATTGATATAAAGTATTCTGCATGTTTTCAGAGTGTTTAATAATCTATGTTGGACCTATGATTTTTTGTTCTTGTTTAATTTTGCCATGTTTATAGGTTGCTTAACAAAACGAAGAAATTTAAAATTCGATTTAAAACTTTATAAGATATAAAAGAGTCTTATTTATTCATTTGAATATATCCATCTGTAAAAAACAAATTTCTATGTACTTGCACGTAGATAATAATGAAAATCCATTTTATTAAGTGCGTTCGTAATTATATAAATACGTAGCACCTATACTCGTCGTTCAGTCCGTCTATCCGCGTATAACAGCGCAAAAACAACCCAACCGAATCGTTTGAAATTTAAAATATATAATTGTTGCACGCTTTTGTCGAGTCATTTCAAATTTTATGAAAATCTGATGTATAGTTTAATTACAGAGACAGTCAACTTTTTTCGTTACATTACGGCCAATAGGAAAATTTATTTCAAGTGCATTTTAATGATGTTACTGCCTTTTGAACAGAATGAAATTGATATGCACTTACAAAGTGCACTAAAATATACATTCAGTACAATATGCAGTGTGAAAAATATTTATAAAATTAATTATAGTACGAACGCACCTCATTTGCCATGTTTGAAGTGCAATTTCCAACCCGTTGTTAATGGTTTGTGAAATAACCAAAAACTATGGAACTAAGGATTTTTTCAGTTGCTTCATTTTAGCCATATTTCATCGAAGAAGAGTATCTTTAGTAGAGATTTTCGGAGGAAAATTGAACCGATTTCTTTTTATAACATATTACAATCGCCTATTTGTCTTATATAGAATGTTGTCGAATAAGACTGACAAATCCAGAGGGGTGACAGCAGGCATCAAGTGAT
This sequence comes from Maratus speciosus, assembly GCA_963932465.1. NCBI lineage: Eukaryota > Metazoa > Arthropoda > Arachnida > Araneae > Salticidae > Maratus > Maratus speciosus. Next base: position 516,518,344 of record OZ010794.1, read on the forward strand.
GAAAAATTACCATAGAACATGGAGTTGCAAAGCTTGTATTTAATAAAAAATACTGGGTGTTCAACTCTAACTCAATTTTGGTTCACAGTATTAACTTTCATAAAACTGAAGTATATTATAATAAAACTATTAATAGACATTTTCACATTTGCTGTAAATCCTTCTAGATATATAAAAAAAAGTAACGCTTTGGAAATGGACCAATGGAAATTTGCGTAGATACCGCGAAACGCATCTGATGGCTCAGAGCTTTCTGACGCTATAAGGGGGGAGGGGGACGGCTCTGTCGCCAAACGTTGCCAACTTGACGATATATCGCCAAATTTGGCGATAAAATTAGCCGCCAAAAGTGACGCCAACTTGGCGCTATTTTCAGGATTTCGTCCAATTTCAATAGACTCCCATTGAAATACAATAGGGTTTACTTGCTTGCAGAAAATCAACAAATTGAGATATTTCAAAACAACAAAAACTAATATCAGCTTATGAATAGAGCTTAATTGAACTAGTTACATTATTTTTAAGCACAAACAATAATCTGGGGTTGGCTAAAAGGGAACCGAATGGATATTGATACTGAATGGAATCGCGAAGCAATTACTGGAGGGTTGGTGAGTGTAGCGAGTTTTGTAACATAAAAGTTTCCGTAACGTAGAAGTTTCCATTATACGCGCCAGAAGTATGCACACTTGACACTCCACATTTAGAACTGCGATTATTAGTTCATACAGTATCATCGATTGCTTGAGCACCCTGTTTTTTCAGAAATTTCCGTGATGTTAGTTCAAGAAAAGGTACATATCGTTGCATTTTCATTGCAATGTTTTTATTTTCCCCAAAACTATTACCGTCAAATAAAGTTCAGTTAGGAGGAAACACCATGTATTTGCGACTAAATAAGTGGTTTGTGACCCTGTGCTATGTGGCAATTTTTCATCCTCTTGATGCCCACTACTACCCCTCTGAAATTGTCGGTCGAATTCGGCAACAGACTGTATAATGTCTTATCTTATATTTTTGTACACCAAGAACAATGTACACATCTGTTTATATAAAATCCAAGTCTCTGTGTTCCTCACAATTCCGGTAGGACCACCTCATTGATCGCAGTTACGTTAAGCTTCCCATGGAGAAATTTATATCAGCTTCAACAATGATTAATTGTTGAAAAGTAATAATGCCCGGATTACTAAAATAGAGCCAAAGTTTTAACAACTTTGCAGAATTTTGCCAAATTTGGCGACAAAAATAAGTTACCATATATGAAGCCAACTTGGAGATAGCTGTCTAATTTGGCGAAATTCTTATTGAAACCCATTAATCTTCGACAATCTAGCACACCGCAATTTAATTTAAATTCCGCGCATTTAAGGATTTTTTTCTTTTCAAACCCTATCGATCAGGATTTATAGTGTAATATATGAAAATATACGTCTTTGCATCTTAATTCCGATGCTACTAATAAAATAACCGCCACTAGATGGCGCTGTACTATCTGAGCTCTTAATTGTCCTATTTTAATGTGCTTTACATTATTGGATAAAAAAAATAAATTTTCGGTACTTTTCCAGCACAGGAGCCATGGTGAAATAGAGAAAACTACCTTGGCGAAGAACTAAATTTGGCATCATACATTCTCACAACCTATTCAATGTTTCATTCCATATACACACGCATTTTGTTTTCAATATTTATGCAATTTCTATAACATTAAAAAGCCATTTATCTAATTTTATTCAGAAACAGAAGTAATTTGTACATTAAAAAATATATCTAGATTTAATTAAAATACATGTACAAACAAACAAAAAAATTCATCAGGTTTGTTTTCATAGTTGTTTATATCCTACTTATATCCTATTACCCTATCCCTCTTTATATCTCACTCTCTGATGCCCAAATTTCGCCAAACTTTAAAAAAATCGCCAAGGCCCTTGTAGTGGAAAGTACCAATTCGCTATTAATTTGATGTATCTGCACAATATTTTGTACTATATGCAGGAGGGGAGAGAGAATCTAAATTGTCCAAAATATGAATTTAAAAAATTTAAACGAAAACTGAATAGACATGACCTGTAATGCGCGAAATGTCTCAAATCCGCACAACACTTGGAACCAAGATGTGCGGTTTAGTCGTTTCTAGTGTCGTTTTTAAAATGTGTTATTTTCATCTATCATTGCGGAACAAGCGATAAAAACTCATTCTTGCACATTCTTTTTACCTGGCTGAAAAGAAGGGTTATGTGTTTCACGGGTGTCTGTGTATGTGGATTTCTTTATACCCTCGAAACATCCCAACGGCTGGACGGATTTTAATGAATGAGGTCTCTATCAATACATCTTAACTGTCCAATGGTTATAGATTAGGTTTTGTTTTTATAAATTCAAAATGGCGGCCGTAAAATACAAAATGGCGGTAGAGACGGAAAAAAAAATTTACTTTATAGTTTATTATAATGCCGTAACATTAAATTTCGATTACTTTCTTTCTGCTTTTCAAAACTTTCCAACTCGGTTAACCCTTAATCTACTGACGGTACTTATAAGTACAATTAAAATGACTTGTTATAAAATTCATTTAATATATCGATTTTTTGTAATACAGTTTACAATGAGTTATAGATACATTACTTTATCTTGTTCCAAAAGCATTATCGGTTACACAAAACAAAAGCATTTTTAAAAGGATGATTTATTTTGCCTTTGCATCTTATCAGCTTTCTTGGCGTTAGGGGTGGGGGGGGGGATTTTTCAATTCGGAAATATTTCTATATTTCTATTGTAAGAACATTATATTTTCACATTTTCTAATTCTACAAAATACTAAGAAAAATATTTAAAAAATAAGGTTTGAGTGTGGTTATAAATATTGCAAAAAATCCCTTCAAATTTATTTAATCCTGCTAAATCTTTCAACCTTTCTACAATCCTTCCTAAATTTATTAAATGATTATGTAAATCTACTCATGTAGTCTAAACAATTCACGAAAAATGCTTTAGAAGATAAAATTTTCATAAATTCATAATTCAGTACATAAAGGGTTAAAAAGTGTTTTGAATTCGGTTTGTCTGCCTGTCTGTCCGTGCGAAAATTCACTCATGATTGGCATGTCATTTATATATGTTAATGAGGTTTATTATAGAATGTTCACTATTGAAAAGTAAGTATATATCATTTATAGTTCGTTTAGAAAGACACACAAAATAATTCAGTCACATTATGATCTACTTAGAAAAAATATCTGCGGTGTGTTCTATTCAAATTATTTATTTAAAAATCTCATTTCCTTTCATGGAAAAATAAAGTGAAATTTCGAGATAATATTATGTTAATTCTGAAAAATGTTGCATAATCTATGCCTGACGCATAATTTTCCTTTTTAACACTTTCCAACAAAGTTGAATGGTGTTTATGTATTCAGTTTGTCTGTTCGTGTGTCCGTATGGCCGTCTGTCTCCGCTCTAACTTCCGTAAACATACTCCGATTTTCATTGCACTTCATAAAGGTTATATAGGGTCACCAAAGCATGTTTGGTATTGTATATGAAGTATGTTAGGATTAATAGTTCATTTACAGTAGCACTCAAAAGAATTACGTTACATTATAGCTAATGGGGAAAAATCGTTTGAAGTGTATTTTAATGACATTACACTACTTCAAATTAATTGAAGCAGATATAAATCACTGAATTTCACTACGATCACGTTAGAACAGGACATTCATAGCTTTTTTTATTCATTTACAGGAATGCACAAAAGAAATCTGCTACAGTACTGTCTTTGAGTTATTTTTGCTGGAGTGTACGTTTTAAAATTCGGTATGCGTTTTAAATATAACTAATTTTTTTCATGATACTTGTTATATATAAATTCTATACATCATGTACAGGGCTGCACAAAATTATACACGTACCATTCTCCTTAATAAAGGAAAACGCTCAAAAGGGAATTTTCAACTGATGTATATGTATTTCTTAAGTGAACTATATTTTGGCATGCATGTAGCTAATATATACAAACCTATATATCCTACACAGGGCTGCTGAAATAAAATTCGGATAATTTTCCGATTGTAGGCGGGAATAGCTGAAATTGGGTTTTGAAATGTGCTATGCGTTTCCATATGGTTGAATTAGACGTAATCTTTTAATTTTATAAACGGTACAGTTTTGTTACATTATTCTGAATGTGTTGGAAAGTGTTTCATAATCTATGTTGGACGCATGATTTTTTCTTTCTTGTTTATATTAATGCGAATTTCAACTATTATGTAACACAAAATCTATGAAAGCAATTTATTTTTTTTAAATAATGTATGATGATATTTGTCATCTGACAAAACTTTTAACAAATTTTTCCTCCCTTGAAAAATAAAAAAAATATGCTATTAAGAAATGCATCGCAAAATTCAAATGAATCTAGGTTAAAAACTTTTTATTTCAATTTAAAAGCCGGTAACTTCGACATGGCCTAGATTATTTCTAAAACTGTGATATAAAATTCATGAACATTTTTCTAGTCTCCATGTTTTTATTTACTGCCATATTTCTATTACTGTTAAAATAATCATCTATCAAATATTTGACAGTTTTTTGGGAAGCTGACAAAACGTTATTTCCCGAAAAAAACATTTTACAAACTTTAACAGCTGCAAAATTTTTGTCAATTCATATTTAACGTTTTTATTTTTATTTTAATGTTTAGTTTTCGTCATAATATGGTATACTGAAACTGAAAATATCATTAAGGTTTTTATAACAAAAATGGTTTTTATGCACGCATTTAAATTTTTCCGTATGTTGTTCTGAATGATGTAATTGTAGATGACTAATATGTGTGTAGCTTTAATGGTTCATTTACAGTAGGGATGCACAACCTTTTTCAGAGAAGGGCCAATTACAAAAATGATTGGGTTGTCGAGGGCCACATCGGTAACACAGACGAATTCTATTTCGGGGAGGTGGGGAGTGGGCGATATATGGCCTATAAAAAACATGGTTTCAGATGGGTAGCAGTTTTGACCCCTTTAGTTTCCCCTACCTCAGTCAACATACCCAATTCAGTTGGCAAGGATATATCAACAATTGATGTTTGTATATATAATAGAGATTGACATTATTCGGGGAAGTAAATTTTGCTTTATTAAAAGTCCAAAAAACAAAGATAGGCATGAAAGTGGCTAGTAGCGAAAAAAATGTCAACTATCCAGTTGACGTAAATTGACGAAACTCGCAATCCGATCAACTGAATTTGAGATTTTTCCGAGCCTCATCGACAAAATTCGCGACTTTTCCACACTCTAGCAATGAAAGTCGCGATTTTTCCAAGCTCAGTCAACGGAATTCGTAATTTTTCCACGCCCAGTCATCGAAATTCGCGATTGTTAACTGACTGAAGGAAATTTAATTTTTTCCCTCGGCGAATTGTCGAAATTTAGGACTTCTTCTCGCGATAACCTGCCAAAACTCGCAATTTTACCGTAGCCGATCTACACAAAATTCACAATTTTCCCGTGACCGATCAACGAAATTCAGGTTTTTTCGCGTCCGATCGACAGAACTCGCAATTTTTTCGTGTAAGATCGACGAAATTCGCGATTCTTAACTGACTGGTGAAATTTAAAATTTTTCCTTCGCAAATTAGCGAAATTCAGGACTTTTTCTCGCGATAAACTGAGGAATCTCGTGATTTTTCAGCAGCCAATCAACGAAATTCGCAATTTTCCCATTCCCGATTGGCGAAACTCGCGATTTTCCCGCACCCGATGGGCGAAACTCGAAAATTTTCAGTGTCCATTCAAAGAAATTCGCATATCTTAAATGACTGACAAAATTTTCAATTTGTCAAAATGCGCGAGTTCTTCTTGCAATAAACTAACTAAACGCACGACTTTTCCTTCGCGATCGACGAAACACGCAATTTTTCCGCGCCCGATCGACGAAGCTCGCGATTTTACCGTGCCTGATCAACGAAACTCGCGATTTTTCCGCTCCTGATCGGCGAAACGCGCGATTTTTTCGCACTTAGGCAACAAAATCCTCAATGGCGGGCCCCAGGTTGTGCATCCCTAATTTACAGGGACACTCAAAGAATTCCGTTACTTTATGGTCAATGGGGAAAATCGTTTGCAGGGTATTTTCATGATGATACGCTATTACAAATGTATTGAAATTGATATACATCACTGAATTTCAATACAAGATGTTTACTGTTGAATAGGGAATTCATAGCGCTTGACGTTCATTTACAGGGACACTCAAAAGATATTGGTTAAATTCTGTCTTTGAGCAATGACTGCTGAAAGTGCGTTTTCAATTACGCTATGCGCACTTAAATTTAACTCATTTTTTGCATGTTACTTGTTGTATATAAATTCTATACCTCGCATGCAGGGCTGCACAAAAGAATTCACGTAACAATATCCTTATTAGCGGAAATTGCTGAAGTGGAATTTTCAACTGTGGTAAGTACTTCCTAACTGAAATAAATTTTCGCATGCATGCAGTTTATAGATACAGATCTATACATCATATACAGGGCTGTTCAAAGAATTCCGTATAATTTTCTGACTGTAGATGCGAATTGTTGAAATTGGGTTTTCAAATGTGTTATGTTTTTCCAAATGGTTCAATTAATCATCCTATTTCAATAGTGAAGATTTGTTACACTATTCTGAATGCGTTGGAAAATGTTTCATAATCTATGTTTGACGCATGATTTTTTTTCTTTCATGCATACTTATAATTTATTTTCTACTTTTTTCACAGAGCTTTGGCATAGCTTGGCGAGCATTTATTGGGGCACCATAAAATCCATTGTTTTTCAACTCCGATACAATTGTACGAATTACGGAGAATATTTGGCGATTCATCACCTGCGGCGCGCTAATTGAAAAAAGGCTTAAAAATGATGTATAAATTTATAATCAAGTTGTAAAAATATGGAAGGTTGTATTGCCATCGGAAACAAACATTTGTAGATAATTTTTATAATTCTAGCATTTTAGAAAGTGGTTTAAAAACCGATTTCAAAATTCCATCTTATAATTGATATAACTTATTGCATTACACTAGAAGATAATAAGCAATTAAATTTAAAAAATCAAAAAGCCCGAATGCGTAAAAAGCGAACTAATTAATTACATTTATTATAGTATTTTTTGATAACAAAAAAGAAAGATTGTTAAATTTTATAAGGAAAATGTCAATTTAGTCTCTATGAAGAAGTAATGGAATTTAGAATTATTAAGAAAAATATTTGAATATAATTAAATTTAAAAAATAAAAAAAATCGACTGCGTAAAAACCGAACTAATTAATTATTTCTCATCAATGTGAAACAATTTTTTTTTTCAATTCCTACTATTAGCTCACACTCTCGCTACATATATCTTGTTGAAATTTTCAATCGTTAATGAAATACTTATTATTCATCCAATCAAGCTCAAATAAATTTTTTAAACTTGTAGTGGACGACACTTGATGTTAATCCATTTATTTTCAAATATTAATTCATTAATTAAATTAAATTAATTAATTTTCAATAATCGAGAGTTCCCCCTTCTTGTCAAGGTATTTTAAGACCGAGAGAGCCCTCTTTTTGATCAAGGCATTCTAAGCGCCACTCAAAAGGAAAGAAGATTGGGAGAAAAAAAATTCTCTTATTGACCTAAGTAGAAATTGACATAAAGTATTTTGTTTTATATTACTTGTTTATATTACTTACATATTTTTTTTTATTTACTTGTATTGATCACTTTTAAGTTGTGTTTAATTGTTAGTTCCTATCTATAAAGACTGTTTTGACGAGGTCTATAGACGTCTATCATAGTTAGAGCTACAGTAAAGCTAGTAATCCATAATACATACATAACTTCCAGGTTGTATAATATTTTAACGGAGTTTCTGACCGTAAAATAGTCAATGTAACATCGTCTTCATTTTGAAAGACCTATCCAATGATATGCCACTCAACAGGGTGCGTAATTTTTTCTTTCGTCTCCACCGCCAATTTGTATTTTACGGCCGCCATTTTGAATTTATAAAAACAAAACCATCGGGCTGTTAAGACGAATTGATAGAGATATCATTCATTAAAATCCATCCAGCAGTTGGGATGTTTCGAGGGTATAAAGTAATCCACATACACAGATACGCGTGAAACACATAACCCTTCTTTTCAGTCGGGTAATTACTGTAGAATAGGGTATTCATGGCATTTATCGTTCATTGACAGAGACACACAAAAGAAATCGGTTACAACACTGTTCATTGAGCCATAATTGCTGGATAAGCGTTTTCAATTTCGGTAAGATCTCTAACTTTAACTAATTTTTTGAATTTATAAAAACAAAACCATCGGGCCGTTAAGACGAATTGATAGCGACCTCATTCATTAAAATCCATCCAGCCGTTGGGATGTTTCGAGGGTATAAAAAAATACACATACACAGATACGCGTGAAACACATAAGCCTTCTTTTCAGTCGGATAATTACTGTAGAATAGGGTATTCATGGCATTTATCGTTCATTGACAGAGACACACAAAAGAAATCGGTTACAACACTGTTCTTTGAGCAATAATTGCTGGATAAGCGTTTTCAATTTCGGTAAGATCTCTAACTTTAACTAATTTTTTGAATTTATAAAAGCAAAACCATCGGGCCGTTAAGACGAATTGATAAGAGACCTCATTCATTAAAATCCATCCAGCCGTTGGGATGTTTCGAGGGTATAAAAAAATACACATACACAGATACGCGTGAAACACATAACCCTTCTTTTCAGTCGGGTAATTACTGTAGAATAGGGTATTCATGGCATTTATCGTTCATTGACAGAGACACACAAAAGAAATCGGTTACAACACTGTTCATTGAGCAATAATTGCTGCATAAGCGTTTTCAATTTCGGTAAGATCTCCAACTTTAACTAATTTTTTGAATTTATAAAAACAAAACCATCGGGCCGTTAAGACGAATTGATAGAGACCTCATTCATTAAAATCCATCCAGCCGTTGGGATGTTTCGAGTGTATAAAAAAATACACATACACAGATACGCGTGAAACACATAACCCTTCTTTTCAGTCGGGTAATTACTGTAGAATAGGGTATTCATGGCATTTTTCGTTCATTGACAGAGACACACAAAAGAAATCGGTTACAACACTGTTCTTTGAGCAATAATTGCTGGATAAGCATTTTCAATTTCGGTAAGATCTCTAACTTTAACTAATTTCTTGAATTTATAAAAACAAAACCATCGGGCCGTTAAGACGAATTGATAGAGACCTCATTCATTAAAATCCATCCAGCTTTTGGGATGTTTCGAGGGTATAAAAAAATACACATACATAGATACGCGTGAAACACATAACCCTTCTTTTCAGTCGGGTAATTACTGTAGAATAGGGTATTCATGGCATTTATTGTTCATTGACAGAGACACACAAAAGAAATCGGTTACAACACTGTTCTTTGAGCAATAATTGCTGGACAAGCGTTTTCAATTTCGGTAAGATCTCTAACTTTAACTAATTTTTTGAATTTATAAAAGCAAAACCATCGGGCCGTTAAGACGAATTGATAAGAGACCTCATTCATTAAAATCCATCCAGCCGTTGGGATGTTTCGAGGGTATAAAAAAATACACATACACAGATACGCGTGAAACACATAACCCTTCTTTTCAGTCGGGTAATTACTGTAGAATAGGGTATTCATGGCATTTATCGTTCATTGACAGAGACACACAAAAGAAATCGGTTACAACACTGTTCATTGAGCAATAATTGCTGGATAAGCGTTTTCAATTTCGGTAAGATCTCCAACTTTAACTAATTTTTTGAATTTATAAAAACAAAACCATCGGGCCGTTAAGACGAATTGATAGACACCTCATTCATTAAAATCCATCCAGCCGTTGGGATGTTTCGAGGGTATAAAAAAATACACATACACAGATACGCGTGAAACACATAACCCTTCTTTTCAGTCGGGTAATTACTGTAGAATAGGGTATTCATGGCATTTTTCGTTCATTGACAGAGACACACAAAAGAAATCGGTTACAACACTGTTCTTTGAGCAATAATTGCTGGATAAGCATTTTCAATTTCGGTAAGATCTCTAACTTTAACTAATTTCTTGAATTTATAAAAACAAAACCATCGGGCCGTTAAGACGAATTGATAGAGACCTCATTCATTAAAATCCATCCAGCTTTTGGGATGTTTCGAGGGTATAAAAAAATACACATACACAGATACGCGTGAAACACATAACCCTTCTTTTCAGTCGGGTAATTACTGTAGAATAGGGTATTCATGGCATTTATTGTTCATTGACAGAGACACACAAAAGAAATCGGTTACAACACTGTTCTTTGAGCAATAATTGCTGGATAAGCGTTTTCAATTTCGGTAAGATCTCTAACTTTAACTAATTTTTTGAATGTTACTCGTTGTGTATAAATTCTATACCTCGTATACAGGGCTGCATAAAAATAATTCCCTTACTATTCGAATGGAAGCGTAAAAAATACAACGTTAAAAACACCAAAAATTTTAAATTTTAAGCAAAACGGTTTCGGTAGCATATTTTTGCCCTTACCACTAAACTCACCCTCTCCAAACTCAAAGGCCCTATTGAATTATCCAATTCATGGGGTATCTGCCGTATTAATTGCCAGTGTGGCCTTTCCTATATTGGACAAACCAAACGCTGCTTAAAATTTCGTATCAAAGAACATCAACAATATATTAAAAAACAAGAAATCAATAAATCCTCTATTGCAAAACATTGCTGGGAGATGAATCATACTTTTGACTTCAATTCGGTTAAAATAATCTCTAAACCTACTTCTATACACGAACTTAACTTCCTTGAAGCATTTCATATTTATAAAAAATTAAAAAATATTGTTAATTGTGAATTCGTTATTCCCCCATTATCAGATTGTTAGAAATGTTACATAAAAACTTCTATCTCTTATTTTTTTCCCCTCACTACTTCGGTTCCATTTCCCATCTATTTTCCTATTGGCTGTTACCTGCAATCCTCTGATTTCCTACTGGTCAATAAACCTTTAACTTGAATCCCCATCTCTCCTATATATGTGAGCAAATTTTCGCCATTCTTAGAGCTTAAAATTTAAAATTTTTGGTGCTTTTAATGTTGTATTTTTTACGCTTCTATTATATCGCACCAAGCTCCTTCTTTATAATTATCCCTTACTATTCCCCTGATCAGCGGAAATTGATAAAGGGGAATTTTCAACTGCGGTATTATTTTCTAACTGAACTAAATGTTTGCATGCATAGATACAAATCTGTGTATCATATACAGGGCTGCTCAAAGAATTCGGATATTTTTTTGGCTGTTGATGGGAATTGTTGAAATTGGGTTTCAAATGTGTTATGCGTTTCCAAATAGTTCAACTAGATGCCATATTTCAACTTATTAACCCTTTCCGGCACGGAGTAATTCGGTTTGTAAAATGATGAAATAATGGACTGACACAAGAATTTACAAACGAATTTATTAGAAAAAAAAAACTTGTTTATTTTCTAGTACTTTATAAAGGATAATTTTAATTAAATTTTCTTGGTGCCGCACAGTGGATCAATCCTTAAGAAAATGCGAACATAGAGCCAAAAAATAATCATTAAAAAACTAATTTTTTGCAATGAAATATTTTAAAAGAATATCTACAAAATACGAATATATGTTTATTTTTTTAATTATACAAAATTATATCGTATTTGTATAGCTCGGAATATACATCTTTCAGCAGAGGAATTTTCTGCGAATTTTAGTGACTTTTTGCTGTGCTCAGAAATAAAACCTAAGAAACCTCTACTAATAACTCATTTAAAATATCATTATTAATTTCTTGAAACACATTTTAAACCACTACTGACTACATTTTGATTGAATTTTATGTCTCCTTCTACATCATGAACAACACATATAGAATTAACGGATTCATACTCTTCAAAATTATGTAACTTAAATTGTTTAAAGTTGTTTAAAATTTCAAACACATGCTGGTATTTCTGAAAGCCTATATTTTAATGTGGTATAGAGGATTTTTTGCGCAAACCTGCGCGTTTTCGAAATAAATGGACTTGAAGCGGGTATTACGTAATTTTCCGTTTTCAGAAAACATGTTAAATTGGCTGTACACAAAAATATTTTTTAAAGAAGATTATACTGTAAGAAATTTCTAGTATGAAATGATGTAAAAAACTAATTTAACATTAAACTTCGAAATTAAATGTAATATACTCGTATCTAGGATTATATAAACTTTTACATGAAAATGCTGAAAAGCACAAAGGCTCTCAGAGGGTTAAATGTACTCTAATAAATGGATACGGTGCTATGTCAGTGATAAAGTGTTATATTTTAAAGTAAAAGACACAATGCTTCGAGAAATTTTCTGTTCCTTTGAACATTTTTTATTTTGTGTCTAATACTGGAAATCAAACCGTCAGATGTTATTAGCAAATTTAGCAATAAGTCTTGGTTAGATGCTCTTCGATTTATTTTTCTCTTGTGAGACTCCCGGTATGTTCGAAACCCTTTATTTCGAGCTTCGCTAGCTTCTTCCGATAATTATCCATTTGGACCACCAAAATTTGTAATCATAACCTTTCCATGAGTTAGTAATTATGTACAGATCCTGGCATAAAAATACCAACCGTACTTTGAGGCACATTGCTTAGCTGTTCCCAGTGCGGAATTGCCAAATTTTTCGGCATTAATTATTTCGTCACAGGCGATCACCATTATAATGGCAAAACGTTTAATAAGTTCTTTATCCAATCCAGTGATCTCAGCTGTCTTTTTGAACTCAGAAAAAATGTCGTTGCAGTGTTTCCATCGTGTGTCAAACCACTTCCCCGTTTAACAAGATCTATTAGTAAACCTAATTCTTTTCTGAATTCGCGTTGAAATTTACTCTTTGATTCTTCTTAATTTAGATTCTCCTGAAATATCCTCTCTGAAACTTTGAGTTAGTCTTCTTTCAGGAATTTCGGTTACGTCTGAAAAAGATTTTCCTGATGTTGATTTCTGCACATTTTCAACTGCAAATGGTTTAAGCTCATTACCAACTTTAAAGGAACACTGAAGTGAAGAATAGTTTTTATTACTAAAACAATCTAATTTTCGTTCAGATTTCAGCCAGCTATCTTTTGCATTTACACAAAACATAAGTAAACGCTCCTTTAAATTTTCTTCATCAATGTCCGAGGCAATTAACCCACACTTTTCACTTATAAAACAAAGCATTGATTTTTCATAACTAAAATCATTATTTAAATTTTTCAGAAACAAAAACAAATGTCTGTTTATCATATTTCAAAACATTATAAGAAAAAAGACAAAATGAAATAATCTTGTTTCAAATAAAAAAGAAATCTAAAATTAATATTACTACAAGATAATTAAAAAAAAAACTCAAATCCAATAATAACAAATATGCACTGAAATAAGTTCTAAAATGTTGCAGGAGAATGTTGCAGTTTTGTAGAACGATTTTAAAGAGTTATGTATATGTTGCCAATTAAAAATTAAACAAATGTTTTAAATATTCCACAAATGTCATTTGGATATAAGTAAAAACTGCATGCTTTGTTTTTCCAATTTATTTTTGTTATTCATCATCTCTCTAAACTTCCTGCTTGCGACAAAAAAGCGCGAAATTGTTCATAAAAACCATGCAGATACTTTCAGTATCATTTATTTTACTCATTTAAATCTAAATATAACAAAAAACATCATATATGTAGGCTTATACTATCGTGATAATCCTATGTTCGTCATCGCCTATACTTTGATCCACTGTGTGCCGTTTCTCAGTTTTGGAATTAAAATTAGGTGTCCTTTTTTGTGGACACCGCCAGCTAAAGGGTTAAACTGTGAAGTTTTATTACATATTCTGAATGTCTTGGAAAGTTTTTCATAATCTATGCTTGACGGGTGAGTTTTCTTTCTTGTTTTATTTTCTATGCATCACACAATTTTAATTTTTACACGATGGAATAGGGAAAAAAAACATGCTGTTTCAAATGCGATTTGTTTGAAAACTATATCGTAATTTACTGATTTTATTATGGATTTAAAATAATTTTCAAGCATGATTTTTTGTTTTTACCTATATATCGCGAGCAGCTCTCCTTCAAAGGGTTAAACCGTTTGCACTTAAAACAATATAACTAGCTCAGAGTTTGTTTCCTGCTAATAATTCCACAATGAAATTAAAACTACATCAATATACAAAATTAAAAAAAATATATACGCGCAGGATTACAAAATAAATTTTGCAACTAGAATTAAAATTTTGGTGCCTACTTATACTTCAGATTGTAAAAATTAACTTGAACCTTAATAAATTTGTATTTAAAGAATTTTTATATTTTTAATACAAAGTTGTTAATGCAAAAAAATTGAAACTTTCAATAGTATAATCACCTAAAAAAATATTTGTTTAAACAATAAAAAGGAAATGTTAGGTTCAGTTTATACAGACTAAGATTAAACATATGTTTTGAACATTTCATGTAAAAATATCGGAAGTTTTTGAGATATCGTGCGCGTTATGCCCAAAAAAACATCATTTGGAGAAAAATAACTTCGAAATGTCGGAAACGGCGCTTCATCTATTGAGCAGGTATAATTCTAAAAGCCATAACTTCTGTTCTAATGGGAATTTCAAGGAAACAATTATATCAAAATGTTCAGAAAAGATAGAAGTTTAATATCTAAAAAAAAAAAAAAAAAAAAAAAACTTTAAGAGTCCTGAGACCCCTTAAGTATTTTAAACTTATCGTATAAAGCAAATTCTGTTTGCAACATATTCATATAGTACGCACAGCCCTTCTAGTGTTAAGTAAACTTTTTGGTGTATGTATCAAGTTCAAGATTAAAACTACATTTTAAGGTGTAACAGCCCTATAATTTATTAAAAAATATATAAATAAAACACAAATTTAACAGACATCTAATAGAACTACGCGCTTAAACCATTTAAATTATCAGAATCAAAAAGTCTACTGTAAATATCAAAATCTTTGGTGATTTATTTTACTATTAACTCTTGATATGCGGCTAATGGGAAAGTATCGTTTTAATGAATTTCAAAACATTATTTGAATACATAATTGATATTTTTTATACGTTAGGTCTACCGGAAATTTCTGTCCAATATTGTTATTTCACGCCTACTTTTTAAAATTCAGATTTCTTCACTGGCACCACTTTTTTTCCAATGGAAAATTCCCATTATGTTTTTCACCATAACCCTTTCTGGCACAGGAAACTTCTGATCGTAAAATGATGAAATGATCGACTGACACCAGAATTTACATATGAACTTTTTAGAAATTAAAAACCCTTTGTTTTAAACTTCCATTACAAAAGTGAAATTTTATTAAAATATTCTTGGCGCAGTTTGTAAATTTGGAATTAAATTTAGGCGGTCCCGCAGTGGGACCACTGTGCCGGAAAGGCTTAGTGTGAAAAGAATGGGAATTTTACAATTTCAAAAAAGTGACGTCAATGAAAAAATCTGAATTTTAAAAATGTAGGCGTGAAATAATATTATCGGATAGAACTTTCCGGTAGACCTAATAAAAATGCTCTTTGGTGTTGTTAATGGGCAATCTAAAAAATATATTGCGTGTAAAAAATCCAAAGGAGTTTCCAATTTAGAAAAGAAAATGGTTTTTAAGTATATTATGTAATACCCAAGTTGAATTCCCTAGTGCATGTTAATAATATAGTTGAGCAAGAGCGAATTTAGAGAGCCTTCAAGAAACGGGAGGTATTGCTAACTTGGTATTTCCATGTAACGATGGATTTACAGTCTGCCTGAACAAAGAACAGCTCATATACAAATGATGTTCAATATAACGACAGCATGTTATATCGACTTTCTCATTCTAACGATCGATCGAAAAAAATCCGATTGCGTAAAGAATACTTTGACAAGTATTAAAGAAACACTTATCCAGTAACTATGGATAGCTTAATAAAAACAGAATTTCTAATCGTAAAAATCACCCAGAGAGGCCAATTTTTACGCATTAAATAATAAAAAAGTTGTAGCAATGTAGTGTTTTTCAACTTTGGTATGCATATATTTTTCCCTCTCATTTTAGAAATTTTATGCAGTCAAGTATAATAAAGAGAGTTGCCAGGTGTCCCGCGAAAATCAGGGCTCCAAATGCTCGGGACACCGCTAATTTCTTAGAGATTATTTCACTATCTTTAATCGCAGATAATTCTGCCGTTGGATAAGGCGAAGAAAATTACTTTAAAATACTGGTGTCTAGAGCATTTGGAGTCCCGATATAGGCAGGACAACTGGCAGTACTAGTTGTATCCGTTTTAAACCTCTAATTCCCATGGTAGAATACGTTCTAGACATTCCGTAACCCAGATAATATTAATTCATACCAGAAAATTTCAATAATAAATTTGATTATATTTAATGATGGAATGGATCTTATTCAATAAAGAAAATATTACTATTTTAAATATCTGGTATAAATTTGGAATATCTGAATTAAACGTTCCATTAGATTGGAAACTCCGGTGGTAGCACATACGCTACCATGGGCATTAGAGGGTTAAGCAATCGAGAAGTTAGAAAGCATTAAAACTAGCTTAGATATGATAACCTGGAAGCTTTGTATCATAGCCCGAGGGAGGAGTGATCTCCCTTAGATCTGCTATTGAGATTCAGATCATTTTTAATAATCTATAAAATAACAAAGTTTGTAGAGGTCAATTTTTTTTTTTTTAATTGTTGTTACTACGTAATTTTAACTACATTTCTAAAAGGGAAATTACACTAATTCACATTGTAACAATTAAAGATTAAATCCATCTTAGTGACACAATACTCATTGCGTATCTATAATACATTAGCTCAGGGGTTCTCAAATTATGGTACGCGTACCAGTAATGTGTATATCTAAAACATTTTTTTTAATTAGACGAGATTCGTATAATTAGAAAATCATTTTGTATCCTTGTTAAATTAATTATTTTATGACGATGTTGAAATTTAAATCATTATTTTTTTTTCACGACATTTTTTCCGGTGATTAAATTTCTTTTAATATTTATTTAATACGTTATCTATTTTTCGGAAAGTTAAATAAAAAAATTAATAGATATAAATATATTAATAAGAATAGCATATATGATTCGAAAATAATTTCTGTTATGGTATCTTTTTAAACTAAAGTACTGAAATTAATTGATTGACAATTGGATTTTTGTGATACTTCTTTTTCTCTACAACTTAAAAAATATATATTTGTACTTTTGTAATATTCTATATCTGGATGTAGCAGCATAAACCAGGTTATTCTGATGAATGTATTTCTTTTAACACTAAAGCTACCGGAAATTTCTCAAATTTTATAAAAATGTTTTATACCAGAATTTTTATTTAAAACTGTTTAACTTATTTAATTAACTTTTTCTTCCTTTTATTTTTTAAACTTATTGTATAAATAAAATCCTGGTTCGAACCGAAATATTTTCAATTGGTAGGGGTCAAATGACCCCTCATTGTACGTTTAGTGTTAATTTGTACTTACAGATTTTTTAAACTTTGGTACATTTTTAATCTAAATTATACTAATTAAGCACAACTTGTACCAACTGAAAAATATTCTGGTAAGTACAATAGTTGAGCACCTATTTTGACCTTTTTGAATTTAAGTAGTGGTAGTTTAAGGGGACACGGTACTTTTTAAAACACTTTTTAAGTTTTGAATAATACTGTAATATCTGTAGTGACATTATATTTAATGCTATAAAGCAAATATAATTTTATATAATTTCAAAAAAAAAGAAAAAACAAATCTTGTAAAACAGCCTATTTAACTAAAATTTAAAAAAATTTTAAATTTAAAATTTTTTTAAATCCCTACTACTATTTTAAATATGAATATTTTCGCTTCAATTTTTTTTCGTAATCCTAGAAACATGCTACATAAAATTGTGCATGGATTTAACATTCAAGGTTATAGTTATTTTTTTTAAGAATTTCAATTATTTTTCCTTGTTTTTTTACTATAAAAAAAGAGAAAAAGATTGATATTAAATGTAATATGCCACACATCTAAAAATCCATGCACAGTTTTATGTAGTATAATCTAAGTAATATGGAGAAAAAAAAATTGAAGCAAAAATATTCATATTTAAAAAAGTAGTAGGGATTTAAAAAAAAAAAATATTTTTTTTTAAATTTAAATTTTAGTTAAATAGGCTGTTCTACAAGATTTTTTTTTAATTATTATATGAAATTATATTTGCTTTATAGTACCTAATATCTGTAGTGACATTATATTTCAGTATATTACAGTATTATTCAAAATCGAAAAAGTAGTTTAAAAGGTACTGTGTCCCCTTAATTGATAAAAAACGTATTTCTTATTACTGTAAGAAAATTTTACAGTAAAGTTTTCCATTTGATTTAATTTACGAAATACGTAAATACTTTTTTGGTAATGCTTCCACTATTCTATAATTTTTCAGGTTTTTCAATGAAAGTGTGCTCTCATATAAGATAAGTTTATTGCACTTATTTTATAGATACTTGTAGCTTTTGATATACTTATAGCACATAATTTCGCATGTTTTTAAGCGCGTTCCTAATTATATAACTAGGTAGCACCTATAGTCGTTCACTAGTCCGTCCGTCCGCATATAACAGCGCAAAAACTTCTCAACCGAATGGTTTGAAATTTAAGACATACAATCGTTGCAGAATTTTGTAGAGTCATTTCAAATTTTATGAAAATCGAATCAAAACTTAAAAAGTTTATTAATAAAAGTTTTCTTTCTTCTCTTAAATCTTATCATACGTAATTAATTCAATGATATCCCATGATAGGTATAATGATTCAAGGTTGCCATAGTGATTGGTTGTATTTAAGATGGAGTCCTATTATTTCCGTATTACTGAAATTAATATATAGAATCGTAATCAATTTTATGTTCGTATACTTTTGCATAAGAGTGCAACAACTATTTCATGTAGATCTGAGTATTTATAAAACTACTTATAGTACAAACGAACCTCATTTGCCACGTTTGACGTACAATTTCAGACTTGTTTAGATATAATGAATTTTCCGGAATAAATTTGACCCTTTAGTGACCAAATAGGTATCTATTGGAGAAACGTTTTTCAATTGTTTTATTTAGCCTACAAATAAAACTAATATATGCAGTTTTATTTTTTTACTTATTTATTTCAGGTCAGTACCGTACAATCAGGGTTACTACGCTACCTGGAAAACCTCGAAAAGTCAGGGAATTCAGAAATTTGTCTAATAAGTTAGGGAAATGTCAGGGCATTTCTATATTTTATCCAAAATCCTGGAAAAGTCAGGGAATTTAATAAAATTTCATGGAGGTCGCCGAATAAGCACCCATTTTGTCCCACGGCAAATGAGAAAAATCTTCCACGTTTTTGCAAATTCCAATTTTTTGAAGTTTTATTTAATTACCTCTTATTCACCTCTTAAAATTTCCTTTTCCCTTTTTCCTCCTCTTTTCTTTTTTCCAAGTGTCATCCCCACACACACTTTAAAATTTTTAAGTGTTTAATATAATTTTTGAAAATTTTCTGCATTATTTTTTTTAATTGACATTTAATGTAACTAATAAATTACTTCAAATCTGCGTAACCTCCACCCTGAAATGTTTGCTTCTCAACCTCCTTTGCCTAAAGTTGAACTTAGGCAGGGGCGGATCCAGAGAATCGTTTTAGGGGGGGGGCGATACCGAGTGACATATAATCAACGTAGTCATGACTTCTGTTGCTCAAATCATTCCTTGCAGTTAATTATTAAATGAATATGAAATATTTAATGCGATTTAAAAATATTACAGACTCTTGATTATCCGACATTTGATTAACCGAAATACTCGGTTATCTAACACCCTTTTTATATAATCCCGCCATCTCCTCAAATTATGGTTTATTGTTACTTTTTAGGTCATAAAATTAAAAACGTTATAACAGAATTTATTTATTAATTGTCTTATTTTTTTTTTCTTTTTACTCTTGTACTATGGTAATTATTTATCTTATTTTTTGTTCTTTTAGTTATAGTGAACAACATTAATAACACAAGCCTGCCATGATTTGTTTTGTAACTTTTGATAATTGATTTTGGTGTATTTTTTAGCACCGAATTCCAAAATGACCTTCATTTATTAACCATCACGTCACGATTTTCGCAAATCGTAAGTTTCAAAGTTAAAAAGTAAAAAATAGCGAAAATCTCACAAAGCAATTTGTCAAAGCCTTAACAAAAGAAAGTAAATGTTTTAAATGCATCTGCGACAAATTTTTCAGCCTTATCAGCAACCAAAGTAAAAGAGAATACCGAGATGAACCCCATAGAGAGGATTAAAAGAAAATCGGGAAGCAGAGCATGGGCAGTTCAAAGAAACTTCCACGCATGGAATAAAATTATAAAGATTTTAAATACACAATATTTTACATGTTTAACTATAAAAATCCATGTATGAGCAAAAAAAATGAATGAATTATTATGAAAAAAAGTTACGTCTATTTTATAGTAGCAGATTTTCGCAATATTTCGACTTCTTAAAAATTTGCGATTTGTGAAAAAAACTGACGTGATGGTGTGGTAAAAAATGAAGGTCATTTTGGGATTCAGCACTAAAAAATACATAAGAACCAATTATAGAAAGCTGAAAAACATAACTATCACATCCATTTTTTAATATCAGATTTCTGAAAGAGGATAATCTCTGAAAAAGGATCCCCTTCAAAAATCTGAAGGGGCCTTAACATCCTTGAGAGTCAAAAATGTTATCTAAGTGGTGTGTATACCTCTTCACAGGCGCGGATCCAAGGAAGGTAGGAGATCGCCCTGATCGCCACCCACCCCTTGGATCAAAAAATATAAATTCACCGATTATTGCAAATTTCGACAAATGCTCGCCGAAAAGAATCATTTTTGTCAATCGTTCGCAGGTACAAAAAATCGCGCAAAAAAGCGAATTTCGTCAAAGGACAACGGAGAAAAACGCGAAATCCGTCAAAGGACCACGAAAAAAAACGCGAATTTCGTCAAAGGACCACGAAAAAAACGCGAATTTCGTCAAAGGATCGCAGAAAGAAACGTGAATTTAGTCAAAAGATCGGAGAAAAAAACGTGAGTTTCGCCAAAGGATCGCAAAAAAAACGCGAATTTCGCCAAACAATTACGGAAAAAAATGCTAATTTCGAGAAATAATCGCGCAAAAAATACGAATTTCGTCAACAGATCTCGGAAAAAATGCTAATTTCGTCAAAGAATCGCGAAAAAAATACGCGAATTTCATCAAAGGATCACTAAAAAATGCGAATTTCGTCAAAGGATAGTAGAAAAAACACGAATTTCGTCAAAGGATCGCAGAAAAAACGCGAATTTCGTCAAAAGATCGCAGAAAAAACGCGAATTTCGTCGAAGGATCGCAGAAAAAACGCGAATTTCGTCAAGGGATCGCAGAAAAAAAACGAGAATTTCGTCAAAGAATCGCAGAAAAAACGCGAATTTCGCCAAATAATTAAGGAAAAACGCTAATTTCGCGGAAAAGCGCGCAAAAATGCGAATTTCGTCAACATCTCGGAAAAAATGCGAATTTCGTCAAAGAATTGCGAAAAATGCGCTTATTTCGGAAAGGGCAGCGGAAAAAACGCACAATTAGCACCAGGGGGAGATTCTCCTAGGCGCGCATCCATGGGGGTTTCTATCGGGGCGCTCGCCAGCCCCAAGATATAAATCTAACGCTTTTAACGGCAGTTTTCGCGGAACAGACATACAAGCAAACGAAACCAAACACTTTCCGGGTGTCAATGGTAAACCTCGCTGAGGTTTCGGCAATTAGTGAACAAAATAGGATTATGTCCTGTCAAAAGGCATATGGCGCCATAATTTTTGACACTATGGGTTGAGGTGGGGGGATGATGCCACTTCGTGTACCTTTTGTTGAATCTCTATAACAGAAATTGACAACGTTATGCGGATCTCTTTAAGGTGTTGAAACTTTTCCTTCTTTCAAAGAAGCTGCAACTCTAATTTCTGTATGACGATATTTTTGAGGAGTTCTTTATTGTTTGAGAAAAGGATGGGAATCATAGCAATTTCCAAAGAAAGAAAGAATCAAGAAAAAAAAGGTCCTTTGAAAAATGCAATCATCTTAATGTTTTCCGAAGAAAGCCACTAATGTGTAAAAAATGTCCTGTTATTGCCACCCACATAGGTAAATTTCAAGGGGTATTTGATGAATGAACAAAAAAGGATTATGTCCTAATCCTAGTCAGTTAAAAGCTAAAATGCTTATGGTGTGTTGATTTCTTAAAAACCGACTTGGTAAATTTGTTCTTCCCTTCTTTGCCCCGATCGAACCCCCCCCCCCCCACTCCCGTGGATGCGCGCTTAGGGAATCTCCTCCCGGTTTTAATTGGCGAAATTCGCGTATTTTTTTCGCGATTCTTTGAAGAAATTCGTATTTTTTCAGAGGTCTGTTGACGAAATTAGCGTTTTTTGCGCGATTCTTTCGCGAAATTAGCGTTTTTTTCCCCAATTTTTTGGTGAAATTTGCGTTTTTTCTGCAATCCTTTGACGAAATTCGCGTTTTTATCTGCGATCCTTTGACGAAATTTGCGTTCCTTTGTGGTCCTTTGACGAAATACGCGATTTTTTAACGAAATTCGCATTTTTTCGCGCTTCTTTGACGAAATTTCGCGTTTCTTCGCGATTCTTTGACGAAATTTCGCGTTTCTTCGCGATTCTTTGACGAAATTTCGCGTTTTTTCGCGATCCTTTGTCGAAATTCGCGTTTTTTCGCGATCCTTTGACGAAATTCGCGTTCTTTTTACCTGCGAACGATTGACGAAATTGATTTTTTTTTCAGCGATCATTTTTCGAAATTCGCGATAATCGGTGGATTTATATTATTTTGGGGGGGGGGCGATCGCCCCGATCGCCCCCCCCCCCGTGGATCCGCGCCTGAACTTAGGTGAGATTGTGATAGATGGTGAAGTAAATTATCATTCAATGCAAAAATATTGTATATGTATATATTTTTTTCCATTTTACAGGACACTTACTCTGAAATACTCAGATATTAATAAGGAAAGCAATTTCTATAGCAGTCCTAAGAGCATTTTGTGTGTGTGTGTGTGTGAAGGGGGGTGGGTGCATATGTGAAAATTTTAATTGTGATATATGGTTGGAAATTTTTATATTTTCACGTGGTACAATATTTATTTTACTGTCGTCTTGTCCAAATTCACATTACACTGCTAGACTGAAATTTTCATTAAAATGCACGTTGAAATGTCAGGGAATTTTATTCTCCTGCATGAGTAGCAACCCTGGTACAATGCAATGTGCATTGAGCATTGAAGAAATAATTCATTGACAGTTTTTATGCACAAGCCTTCTGAAAGTATTATTCTAATGATAAATTGGGAAAAATGCCAGTATTTAACTTTTACATGTCATGCTAAACCAAAAATAAAACAACATCGAAGTGTCGTGCCTAATGTTAAATTTTATTATAATCAGATATTTTTTACAAAAAGTGTCTGGTGATAATAACGTATTAATTATACATTGGAATCTCGTCAATGTGTTTTTGCTTATGTGTTTTTACACTATTCAAAGATCGGCTTAAAAGGGGATTTCAGTTAGTGCGGGTAAAATATAGCCTTCCTAGGAAGTTTGTACTAACAAAAGTTCACTGTATACCAACAGCTTCTTTAGTTCCCCCAAAAAGACAGCAAATGCCTTGATCTTGCCTAAAAAACAATTTTAAAGAATAATGGGGAAAAAATAAAAATAAAATTGATTTTGTTTATTGAAATGAAAATGGATGCAAATTTATACTGAAGTAGCATTTGAACAGATCTCAGGAAATGTAATAATAAGAACTAAAGCCAGGCATCAAAATTTTATCTTAGTCACGTTCTTCTAATCTTTTTAAATTACAAGGATAGCATTTTAAAATGATTTGTCAGCGTGCATTTCTACTTTTAAAATAAGGCTGAAATGGGTAATCTATTCTTTTCAATGAAATGAATAATTTATCCTTTATTCTTTTTATCTCTTTCTGAAAATTTATTAAATTGTATTCGACTAGAACAATTTTTGTTGAGATTTTTAGAATAAATATGTATATAAGTAAAAATCACTTTGAATAAATTGATAGTTATTCGCTTATTTTAGGAAAATTTCCAAATTTTAATGAGAAATTTGAAAAGAACGTGACATTTGGATTGTCATAGATTTTTAGTAAAACTATGCAATTCTTTAAAACCTTTCTTAACCCTTTAAGAGTCCTAATATTCATACCAATGCTATTACCATAGCTATTACTTTATGAATCTTTTAACATACTGAGCAAAATCCTGCAAGGAGCTTAATGGGTTAAGAAAGTAAATAATTCCTAACAAGTGGAAAATTAAATGCATTACTCTTGCAGTGATTTGGATAATTTCTTCAACTCTCATAACACCATTGGGTTCTTTTTCAACCCCATTCATTTTTTTATTCGGGTTTGAACCAGAAATACTATTAAATTAACGATTACAAATTTAATCAAATACGTTGTTGTAAATAGTGTTACATCTTTTCGTTTTAACCTTGTCTTTTTCTCTTTTTATATTATTAAACTTTTATGTATCATATACTTTCATTTCTGGTTTTTATTTAAGTCGTAACTTTTATTTTTTCTTCACTGCAAATAGAAGCGTCTTAAATTTAGACACATACGTGACTGAAAAAGAATTTTAGACACTTAAGTGTCTTAATCTGAAAATTAAGACACTATAGATGTCTTAATTTAAGATACATAAGCGTCTTACTATGACAATGGTGTAAACGAACTGAGAATAATGTCTAAAATATCCGCAAACGTCTTATTTTAAGACACTTCATTGCTTTAAACGTGTCTTAATTTAAGACGTTTTGATTCTTCCGACGCAATAACCACCAGGGGGCACTAGCACTCCCAGTTGCGCATGCGTTTTAGATGTCTTCGTTCGAAGTGGTATACGTTGTAATTCAAACAAAGTTTGTTTTTATGTACGCGTGTATTTTAATTCGTTTTTTGCGAAATGTGAAGTACTGTGATTTTAATTCGTATTAACTTGGATTATTTATTTATTGAATACATACATCTGACGTGTGTGCTCGACATCAAATGTCTCTTAGAAGCTGTCGTCGATACAAGGGCGGGATAGACACGGAACAGAAGTAGAAGACGGTTGAAGATTACACCCGGAAATTCTACAAAGCGTGTGCAATGGGCTTAGTGTTAACTCGTATCAATTTATATCAATAATATTGTGTTATTCATCTTCGTCCTGTCGAAGCTGGCAAAAAAAAAGAAACTTTTGTCTGGCGGGTCCTGTTTTTAGGATGAAACATCTCATTCTTTAAATATGGCTAGTCGGATGTATTATGGGATTACCTTTTAAACTGATGAAAGTCTTTCTCCCTCACTGTGGTTGTGGTAGTTTTTAAAATTTCAAATCGAGGAATATTTCTTACCTCTTGCAGCAACTCAAGTAAGTTTCTTTATAGTAGTAAAATTAGTGTATTTTATGATTTTATTTATTGTACTAAACAAAATCCTGCATGAAATTTAATTAGTTTTGAATCTGTTCGCAAAAAACCCCACTAATTCTAGAAGTATATATTTTTAAACTTATGACGTTCTTTTTCATTACGAATTATATATTCAATGTCAGTTCTTAGTTTCAATGGATAATTTTTATCTCGCAGTAAATGACGGCCACAAGGAAGTAAAGAAAAAAAAAACTTTGAAAGATGACCTAATGCTTTCTTACTTCCTGGCATAAAACCGCAGATTAAAAAAAAGATAAATAAAGTAAATGAGACTTGTCTATTATATGAAGCTGCCTGTAAAAATATACATATGTATTTGATTTGCAATCAACTCTAATACTGATTTTTTTATTATTTTTAATAAAAAAGTAATTTGAAATTTATAATGGGAAAAAGTAAAAACCTCTAACTAGATTTCGTATTTAAAATTGTGGTAACTTTATTTATATGCACTTATACGAAAAATACAAAAATGACAGATGTTACTGTATATATTTAAGACGAAAGAAGTTTGGAAATCATAAGTTATTTTTTCCTCATGTTTTTAATATAGAATATGTACTTATTTGTTTTTATTGATAGTTGAATAGCTTTTGTGAGTACCCTCTGATCTACATAAAAACTTGCCCATGTGGAAATATAAATTTTTTAAAAACATAATTTTTAAATAAGTATTTTCTTTTTTGGGGGGGTGGGAGGGGGGGATTTTGCATGAATTTTTGTAAAGCTGATATCTTAAATCTTGCACTGATTATAATGAAAGTTTTGAACT
The DNA here is from genome assembly GCA_963932465.1 of Maratus speciosus. Taxonomy (NCBI): domain Eukaryota; kingdom Metazoa; phylum Arthropoda; class Arachnida; order Araneae; family Salticidae; genus Maratus; species Maratus speciosus. Next base: position 516,544,804 of record OZ010794.1, read on the forward strand.
TTTAGAGTAGGACAAGTTTAAAAACGCAAATATATTTAACAAAATACCAAAGTCATTTTTTCCCCAATGTTATTAAAGTAGAATATTTATTTATTTATTTTCATTATTCATAGTTAAATGGCTGTTGTGATTATCAAGTGATGTATATGTAAAATTGCCTATGTGGCAATATATTTTTTTATATTTTCATTTTTTTTTTTTTTTTTGGGGGGGGGGGGATTTTTGCAATTTTCGTACATCTTATATTTTAAATCTTTTTCCACATTCAACCGAGTATAATAAATATTTTGAACTTTTAGAGTAGGACAAGATTATAAAATATATATATATATATTTATCTATGTACCTTAAAAGCCCTTAATAGCGAACACTTCGGGACCGCGGAATTTGTCCGATAATTGGAGATGTCTACTTTTTTGAGGTAAAAATATACAAATATGTATGTCTGCTGATTAAAAAAGTATTCGTTAAATAGAGGTGTTCGCTATTCGAGAATGTCCATTAACCTCCACAACGGATACTCCCGAATATCAGACATCTCAATTTAGACAACTATAATGCAGGGTTGCGTTTTTTGCAAAAGTACTTCTTGATTAAAGGAAGGGCAAACTGGGAAGTGCCCCGTCCCCCTACGACTGTAGTGCCCCCAAATTTGATGTGCAATATTTGTAAAGCTTATATTTTAAATCTGTTTCGAAATTGTACTGATTATAATCAATATTTTGAACTTTTAAAGTAAAATAAGGTTAAAAACAAAATAAATTTTAAAAAATCTAATATTTAGATAAATACTTTTTGTTTTTTAATCTTGTTCTACTCCTGAAGTTCAAGATATTGATTATAATCAGTACAATGTCGTAAAAGATTTAAATTATCAACGTAACGAAAATTGTATACCAAAACTGAGAGCACCAAAAAAATCAGGCTGTATTGGGGGAGGGGGGGGAGGGGCAGGACCACAGCCAAATATTTTTCCAGGATTCAACGTGGTCGAACATGGCTACGTATGATGCTTACAAAAAATGGATGCGATTCAGACGTTTGAAGTGTCTGAAATTCAGACGCAAAAAGTGTCTGAAAAAATTCAGACATTTTAAAATGTCTGAAAATTGAACACTCCATTTCAGACACTTAAGTGTCTAAATTTCAGACATTTTAATTTAGAGTGTTAATTTTAAGGTTTTTATCCACATCTAAACACTTTTCTTTTTATGGCTCGCTAATGTCTCAGCAAGTTGGACTACTTATAAACTGGATGTTAAGTTGCTTCGCAACTAGATAATACACAAAACTACTTACATTGTGCCATTCTGATGTCTTAAATTTTTGGTATAAAACATGAAAAATCTAACAACTTTTCGGAATTAACCTGGACTTGGTACCACAGTCTGACGCAAAATTTCAGGCATACACAAAAATATGATAATAAAACTGGAAGAAGAAATACAAGGTGGCCATAATTAAACTGACGGTACTCAGAGTGTTCTGTAGCGCGATCTAATTGCGAGAATGGCGCCAAATTTTGTAAGAAGATTAAACAAAGACGGGGGATGAAGGATTCCGCGAAAAAAAATTTAGTTCCAAATACCACCGGCAGGGGAATATGTGGCGCTGTGTATTCGGGAAAAAGAGTTTCAAAAAAGAAGAATCAGTACTGAAATAAAATTACCGTTTATTTAGCACATCCAACTCTGGTTCGATGTGGCCGCCGTTTTTGTGGATCACATATTGCATTCTGTGCACAGCATTTACAACAGCAGAGAATAACATGTCTGTAGGAATCTCCCGTACAGTTCGCGATATGTTATCCTTCAACATAGCCAGGTCCTGGACACCTCCGTGATAGACCTTGCACTTTAGATAAACCCATAGCCAAAAGTCGCTGTGTTTAAGATCAGGGGACCGAGGTGGCCCTGCAGTTGGAAAACAGCGGCTAATGAGTTTTTCTGTTGTGAATTTCTGTCATAGCTGCTGCTGTACACGCAAAGCAATATGTGGAGCGGTTGCATCTTGCATGAAAATGATTTTCTCCAAGCACTGTCGTTGCTGAAGTGCCGGAATAACAAAGTTGTTTAGCATTTGGCGATATTTGTCTCCGGTAATAGAACAAGTTACAGTTTCTGTCGGAGTAATGTTCTCATAGAAGAATAGATCTATGACCATATCTGCTGTGAACCCACACCAAACAGTTATCTTTGGTGAATGCAAAGGAATTTCTTTGAATGCTCTTGGTGACTTCTTATCCCAAGTTCGGCAGTTCTGAGTATTTACAGTTCCATTCAGGTAAAAGTGGGCCTCGTCTCCCCATAAGATTTTCCAGGGCCAAGTATCATCCAACCAGCAAGAAAAGTGAGAGCAAAAGTCAATCGTTTACCATGGTCGGTGTGACGTAACTCTTGTACACGGCTGATCTTGTACGGATAGAAGTGGATAATCTTTCGTATGATTTTCCATACTGTACAATAAGGCATATCCAGATTCCGAGCTGTCCCACGAGCGCTGGAAGTGGTAGCAATATTGTCTGGTGCTCTGTCGACAATCGCCGTTGCCACTTCTTCGATTGTATCCTGTGATACGGATTTTCGTCCTCTGCCTAACTGAAAATTTTGAGTACCTGTTTTCTCAAACTTCTCAAACATTGCTTTTAAACCATTAACTGACAAACGACCGTTACCTTTACGCATTTTTGTGGTTTCTAAAAGCACGAAGAGTGGCTAGCGCATTGCAATGGTTGAGGTAAAAGAATTGAATTTGACTAGTATAGAGCTCGCTCGACTAAAGAAGGAGACATTATGAAAGATAACTTTCAATGAAATTGCTTCTAACAGTAGCACATTACCTTTTAAATTCGAACAAGCTGGCACTGGGTCAAAAGATGTAACGTGAAATTTGAATAAAGAACTTCTTCTTCTGCTGTTGCTTTCTTTGGGGCTCTGTAAGTGAAATGGCAGATAAAGAAACTTTAGCAGTGTTTATGTAAATTTTTAGCTTTTTATAAGCAGTTACCATTTTGAGCTTGGATTAAATTGCTAAATTCATTAAATAAATAGTAATTTTAGTTCAGTATTGATTCTTCATTTTTTGAAACTCTGTTTTTCGAATACACAGCGCCACATATTCCCTTAGCGGAGATTTTTTGAACTAATTTTTTTTTCACGAAATCCTTCGTCTACCGTCTTGTTTAATCTTCTTACAAAATTTGGCGCCATTCTCGCAATTAGATCGCCTACAGAACACTCTGAGTACCGTCAGTTTAGTTATGGCCACCTTGTTCATCGCACTGCGATATTAGAATGCCCCACGGATCACAAAATGGAAGGATTGTTTTATACACATGAATCTTAAATGATACTGTCGCGATTACAAAAAAAAAATTTAAAGTGTTTTCTTATTATAGCTATTGATGCTAATGTCTTCGAAATTTTTTTCATGAAACATGCTATTCTAAATTCTACTCGAGTTTCAATGGTGATACAATAACTTATTAGAAGCACTCATTTTTAATATGCGTATGAATGTTAAATCATTTAAAGCGATGAACGAATTTATAGAGTATACACAAAACCTCTATTGATGTGAAAGAAATGACAACTCTATCCACATATGATTAAAAAGAGCTATTCAAACCTTCTGGATTGTGTGAACGATCACGAGCCTTGGAAGTTCGAATAATAAAGAATAGTACTTTCTGATAAAGAAAAAAAATCCAATTTGGATGCTCCTGACGGTTGATCTTATCATTTGCATGATATGCGCTAGATATTTGAAAAAGCGACAGCGTGAAGAAACTCATTCACTGTTTGAGCTGCATTTGGATTTGGTGGTAAAGTCAACGCTGTATTACCCCACTGGCCGAATGAATGCATTATGTAACGGATATATCCTAAATATTTAAAAACTATTAGGATAAGTGGAAGCACTAACCGGCATTCTCCTCATTCCTGTAATTACGTGTGCTGCCACAGTTTTTGCGCGCTAGTCTTCTTTAGAAGCTAGCATGAAGAGGTTGTGAAAAGTGCGCGTGTTTCCTCCCCCCCCCCGCGCGAAACAATGATTAAACAAGCAGGATTTCTTCTCAAATTATTCCAGTTGTACATATGTATATAGTGTACATAGATATATGTCATGCAGTCAAGTATGTAGTCATGTAGTCATATATTAAAGGTTTCCTAATTGAATTCCATAGTCGCTTTTTATGTTGCAGTAATGTGACAGTTATTTAAATTGTGAGGTCTACTTTTCAAAAGTGAGAGCTAAAGTATTTGTTAGAATTAACAATTTCGACCGAAAACTAAGGCAACGTGTAATAAGGGTTCAGACAGGTCGAAAAATTGGAAGATTGACGTCAGAGCAAATCATGCACATAAGGCAAATAAAAAATAATATCCGTGTGAGTGTCTCAAAGGATACATAATCGCATAAGAAACTGCAAGAACATTGTTTTATAGAAAACGAGTTGCAAAACACCATAAATATGCCAGAATGGAAAAAGTTCGAAAATACGTGTCGTATGGGAGCCATTGGCTCACTGTATCATTCAGCGGCGTAAATGAGTTCAATCTGGATTGTCCTGATAGCTAAAACTACACTGCTCAAAACAATTAAAGGATATTGCAATTTTAGGTGGATTTTGTATCTGGTAAACTGTTTTGCTGATTGATACATGGTCGACAGACATAGTAGGTTATATGAGAATAAATTACACATGTTTGGCAGAAAAAAATGCATTTTATTGCGCATTTGTGTACTAAAGGAAAAAAACACAATTTGTGCATATGAGAAAAAAAGAATATGAAAAGGTGTTTTATTCAAAGAAAATCATTTTCAGTAGGGGGTATGGTTTCTACGGGCGGCCAGCAACGTTGAACACCTTTGAGGCATGGACTCAATGAGGCTATTAATGACGAGTTGGGGTATTCTGCCCCACTTTTCAAGAAGAGCTCTTTCCAGTTCTTGGAGAGTTTGTGGGGGTTGTTGGCGGCCAGAAACTAGTCTTCCTAGAGCGTCCCAAACGTGCTCGATTGGATTCATGTCTGGAGAACACGCTGGCCATTCCATTCGAACGATTCCTTCCTCGAAAAGGAAATCCTCCACCAGGTTTGCACGATGTGGCCTGCAGTTATCGTCCATTAAAATGAAGTTATCTCCGATTGCTGCAGCGTAAGGGACTACAATAGGTCTGAGGATCTCATCCCTATATCGGCGACCAGTCAGAGCTCCAACTCGAATGATGTAGAGGTCAGTGCGCCCGTCAATGGAGATGCCACCATACACCAACACTCCTCCACCGCCAAATCTGACACTTTCGTGCACGAACGCAGGATTATTCCTACTGCCACGGTTCCTCCAGATGAAAATACGCCTATTATCCGGATGCACAGAAAAACGGGACTCGTCAGAAAACAGAATATTGCTCCATTCATTTCTCCTCCAGTTGACATGCTCGGTTGCCCACTCCCTGCGGTCGCGACGATGCCATGATGTTAATCTAACACATACCGTCGGTCGGCGAGCATACAGACCTACAGCATGGAGCCAGTTTCGGACAGTCTGAGTTGAAATTGTGGTGCCTGTAGCCGAGCGAAAGTGTTGTTTGAGAAGAGTAGCGTTCATGGTTCGGTGTCTCCGAGCTGTTAACGCTAAATACCGATCTTCATTGGGCGTTGTTGCCCGTCTACGACCTTGCCCTGGTCTTCGGCCTGCACATCCACTCTCCAAAAAACGGTTCCAGATCCTGGAAATGACACTTTGTGACACTCCAATGGCTTGCGCTACTTCGGCTTGAGTTTGGCCCCCTTCTAACCTACCAACAATTCTCAAAGCTTCTGAATCTGTCAAATGACTTCGCTGAGACATCGTACTCATCGAAACAAAGCAATCACTGAATGCCGATCATCCTTGTCTTCATTCTCTTTTATCCAGTTGAAAGTCAAATTTCATTCGCTGCCGCTGAAGCGACGTTTTTGACGTCGAACTCAAAATTTGCATACTCCACAGTTTGAAAACCAGAAAAATTTGCATTTGTGATTCTCTTCTTCTATTTTCGGCAAAAAAAATTTCGTTTATATCTTTATTTTATATAAAACTTCAAATATCCTTTAATTGTTTTGAGCAGTGTATTTCTGTTAGCAGCAAGACCTCAGGAAACAACCATCTACAATCGTGGAAAAAAGTAAACAACCTTACTAATGCTGCAAAAAAGTATTGTAGAAGAATGTTACTGGTACCAGACGATTGGAAATAAAGTATACTTTTAAATGATGTATATAAAATTTGCTTAGGGGCTATCTACTTATTGAAATGAACCCAAACTTTGCTTTTTGTCAAAAGCAGTACCCACGTTTGACACCACAAATAGATTACACACCCTTCAATTAGTCTAAACCCAAATTTTAATGAAATTCGTGTCATTAGTTTCCGAGAAATTAATTATTTTAAAATTAGCCTCTTTTAGGGACTGTATCCAAATTGAAGTTCGGTACTCGATTGTTGAAATGCTACAAAATGGCTATGTCACTTCTGTTAATGTACTATTTCTTCTCAATATGAACATTTCTCTCACTTAATATGTTTCGACTATTTCCATCCCAAATGTTACATTATAATGAGTAAAATATATATATTTCAAATTATGCTTTTCTGGATATCATAGATGGCCCCAAAACCGTCATTTTGACATTTTTTTGCTCATAATTCAAAAACTACTTGGAAGAAAAATTTGAAATTGAGAATTTGCATCAAGCAGAGAAACATAAATCTATCAAAAAAATTGTAGGTTGCAATTCATATTTTTTTCGAGTATTAATTTTCTAATTCATAATTCATACCATATTTTTTTTTAATTAGAAATTCAATGTATTTATGTTTGGGCTTTTTAGTATTATATTTAAACAGCATGCGTTTTGCATTACTATTTGATTTCAGACTTTTCTAAACTGTTACGTGTGAGGTTCTTTTGCTGTAACGGTTCAAAATTTCCTGAGTTGAGACTTTTTGACTTGAAAATCGAAATATTGGTCGATCATCCCGTGCTGTCATAATCTTTTTTTCTTTCAGATCGTTTAATTTTATCTGAATCCTTTTTCCTAGTTATTTCGTTGTGAATGGCAGTTTTAGAACGCTCCATTAACCGATCTGTTTCTCTTTCAGATTTACCAGCACCCTTATAAAACCAAATTTCTCTTACTTCTGTCGCAGACAACACTTTACCCGCGGCATCTTCAAATATATCAAAAATAACACTATCTAAACCTGCACCTTTGCTTCTCGGGAAAACTTTCACGATATACAAACGCGTACGTTTTATAATGATTCTGATGTGTCGTATAATATGCTAATTTCCCCAGGTAGTCTTATAATGTCTTAACAGTCACCTTATTTACGTTTAAAAAAAATTAGAAGATTTTAATAAAATGTAGCTTAAATTTTAATGTAGCAATTATAACAGAAAACAATTTACGATCAATTTTAAATGCACACGCTAAAAATTTGCATATTGTGTCTTCTTCTGCAGAAATGCACCAATTCGTTAGTGGTCTTATAATTTCTTAACGCACTATAATCTTCACTTTATTATTTGGAAGACATTTTTCGATCATGTAAGGCAAATAATTTAGTATGGAAAAAGTGGTGTATTGCCGATATTTTTAGTTTATGGTATCAAAAAAAAAAAAAAAAAAAAAAAAAAAAATTGAAACAATTAAGGGGTTAATTTCACAAGAGCGATGATTTATTTAAACATTTTATTGCGTTACAAAGGAGATCATTGTGCCTAAGGACAATCAAACATACGGACACTGTTTTTAATTCCTGAAAATGCGTCGTAAAAAGGGGGAAAGAATGAAAGAATGTTTAACAATGCAAAACTTCTTTACATAAGGAATTAACAAACAAATTTGCAGAATTATAGCGAGAATTACGATGTGTGATTTACGAAATAGTCTTAAACTTTAATATTCTTATAGCACATTAGGATTTTAAATTTGAAAGACTCAACTTGTGTTCAAATAATAATAATAATCAATTTCGGTTAACTGAGCTGTAAATTACTTCAAATAGAATAAAACCAATTTCGGCTTCCTTTGACTTCGGTAGTGATTTATATAAATAGTTATTCGTTAATTTTGGTTAAAAAATTTAAATTTATAAAAATACTTGTAATTGATATTGTCTTATTTTTAGACAAAATCCTTTACGGAGAAATAAAAGGTTAAACAAGCATTATCGAGACAATGAAAAGATGGATGACTGGAAATGTTCAACTTCGTAACTAATGGTTTCCTTCCTAATTGTCTCACTAATGTTTCCAAATTGATTACTCGTTACAACGGGATTTAAAATAATTATAATTCCAAGCATCAAAATGTTTTTTTTTTTTTTTTTTTTTTTTTTTTTTAAATATAGAGAGATAGCTACTTTCTTACTGACATTAACCCTTTAAGGATAGGTGAATATTTATAAAAAACATCAGAAAAGTACTTATTTTTTATTGCAGAAATTGAGAAATTATAAGATTTCTGAATAAGATAAGCAATTAGTTGTATTCGTTGTATTATTACTTATTTTTTATTGTAGAAATTGAGTAATTATAAGATTTCTGTATAAGATAAGCAATTAGTTATATATTTGAGGCGAAAATTTTTTTAATAGAACAATTTCATTTTGGCCGTAAAGCCATCATGCAGGAATTTCGTACCTTAATGCTTGTTTTACACCATACAAATTAATACGAATAAGATCCTTATTTTAATTTTTACTACTTTACATATGTTTAGAAATAATATTTAAAATAATATGTATATACATAAAATTTTGGCTATCAATTAAAATCAAATTATCACCTGAAACGCTTGGTTCATCAGTATCCATAATTTAATCAAACATAGATCGTGCGGAGCAGTGTTGCCAGATAGTTGAAAGTCAATTTCCCCAAAATTTCTGAAATTTTCCCCAAATCAGCGTTATTTTCCGAAAAATTCCCCAGAGCAGTTTCTACTCAACGAAGTAAATTTTCAATTTTCAATTTCCCAGTGTAAAAAATGTTTAACTAATTTAAACTCATTTTTTTTTCCCCAAATCAAGCATTTTTTTGAAAAATTCTCCATTTACAAAAAAATAAACATTTAAACTCGGCAGAATTTTGTATGCATATTCGCAGCAAAACGAAAAGAATAAGAGATACATTTTACAACGAAAAGTTCGCTTACACTTTTTTTTAAGTGTTGCCAATCAATGATGCCGGCCTATCATTAAGATAGCTCTATCCACGCTTATACCAATAACTTTTCAAAGGTTTAGACCATCTCTAGTCACTTGAAATTTGAATGAATCTGAGATGGTGTTGGCACCATCTGCTTCTATCTAACTTAACCCATGAAACTTTATTTTGATTTTTTTATCATACCTATTGAAGTACCTAATCTTCATACAAAGCACCTTCATTGTATCAAACACTGTGCTTTCTTCAATAATGAAATAAAAAGAGCTGCTTTCCAAAACTTTTAAAACGCAGGGCAAAAGAACGTTTCGGATCAGATCTGAAGATTTAGCAATGTGAAGGTTTATGCCGTTTAATACCGCAGAGTTTTCATTCAAGTTCCTTATAAGGAAAAACAAGGGGTCTGTTGCATTCATTGAGCAATGTTCCGTTATAAACGTAACAATGTGATTCTGGTATGCAATTGCATGTCTTGCAAAAAGCTCTACTGTCATTTTATGAAACATAAATTAACCAGAGCCTTAAAAACAATAAAAAAGTTAAATAATTGTTTTAATTACTGTTGTATAAATCTATCTATATTATAAAGGACAAACATATCTGTGCGTAACGCATACGTCATTTTGCGAATGGCAACACTTTCAAATTTGAAATGAAATTTTGGCTTTGCAATTTTCTCTACTGCAAATTTTTAAACTTCTAAACATCGCACATTTTAAATTTTTACACCGTCGTATAAGAAAAAAAATGCTCTTTTAAATGCAATTTGTTTGAAAACTGTATCTCAATTTATTTTTGAGATATTAATTTTTTTGTAGTTTTTAATACCATTTTTCTTATCATGGCAACAAAAGTACCTCATTTCATTGAAATCATTGAAAGTAATCGGAAAATAGTTGAAAATAGGAGATACTGTATTTTTCTGTTGCCATTTGCTCATAAAACCTAAAAAAAAAGTTGAAATTAAAATATGGGCTATGTCAAGAATATTGTCTGTTATTCCGTGATAATGACGTGATATGCACACTTTTCTATAGACGAAGTTTAAAACTGGATTGTAAAAGTGGATTGCTTTAGCGGATGCAAATGAGGTCATTTTATAAAAAGCGTGTATTTTATTTCTTAAACCTGAATTATGTTTTGTAGAAGTGCGTCATTTTCATAGCCCAGCTTCTTTGAAATTCTTCACAGGTGAAAATGCTTCACATTTAAAAATAATGTAATCGAAATCACACACTGATAAAACGCAATGTTTTACAAAAATTTAGAGTATCTTTATAAAGTATATTTTTCAATCTTCTGACCATCGTTACATTTTCAATTTTCGTCGCATAGAGAAAAAAAATTACTTTCAAATGCAATTTCTTTAAAACCTTTATCTTAATTGACTGATGTATTATATTTTCTAAAATAATTTTTAAGCATGATTTTTTTAAGTTTATTTTATCACGTGCCGGTTTCAATACATAATAATAATAAACATTTTTCACATAAAGCAACAAACATTTTTCAGCATTTGTTTCTGACTATTTTTGTATAACGAAATTAATACTTCCTTTATAAAAAAATAAAAGAATAATATTAAAAAAACCACCGATCTAACATATTTGTGAAAGACAAATTAACGAAATTAATACTCCTTTTATAAATAAATAAAAGAATAATATTGAAAAAACAACAAATCTAACATATTTATAATCGTATAATTTAAATTTTTAGATCACCAAATAGGATTTTTTTTTAATGGAATAACTTTGCAAAGTCCATCTCAGTTTACTGATTGTCTATAGTTTAAAAAACAATTTTTAAGCATGAAATATTTTTTAATTTATCTATATCGCGCGGAGCTCGATTACAAAAGATTAATCCGTTTGCCCTTAAAACAAAATACAGACTTCATCATTTTCTTACGGCTAATATCCATTAAACAAATTCCCTATGAATAAATAAATAAAATAATATAAATAAAACACAAATTTACCAGACATGTATCAGCTCTGAAATTATCAGAATATAAAAGGATGCCATAAGTAGCAAAATCTTGGCAAATAACTCTTAGCATGCGGCTAATAAGAAAATATCGCTTTTGATAAATTTCAAAAATTTATTTGATTGTATAATTCGTATTTTCCATATGAAAAATGCTTTTTTAATGTAAGTTGTCAGTCTAAAAATATTATGGAATGTAAAAAAATTATTAGTTTTCAATTTTAAAAAATGATTACACCTATATTCTTTAACCCGGGAAGCCCGGGTACGTTCCCCTAGTACTAATAAAAGAAATATGTATATGTGTTTATGTGTATATATGCCTGTGTCCCAAAAAGGACTGACTGATTTTAAAATTCAATAACTTCAAAACGGTGACAGATATTTAAAAAATTCTTGCAGGGGGTTATGCATAAAGTCAAAAGATTTTTTACGGTGATTTTCGATTTTAGTTCGAGTTACAAGCAATAGATGGCGCTGCGATCAATAGAGGCTAAATTCAGACTCGATTTTTGGTACTTCGTGGCCCGGATAACACATTTCCATCTCCTTTTTCTGCATGGAACAACAGAAAGGACCAAAAATCCAGCCTGTATTTAACGACTATTTCTTACAGCGCCATCTATTGTTTGTAATTCGAACTAAAATCGAAAATCACTGTAATAAAACTTTTGACTTTATGCATAACCCTCCTGCAAGAATTTTTTTAATATCTGTCACCGTTTGGAAGTTATTGAATTTTAAAATCAGTCAGTCCTTTTTGGGACACCCGGTATGTGCATGTGTGTGTGTGTGTGTCTATTCGCAATGACTAGGAAAATCTGCTGCACTTAGTGATCTGGAAATTCTGGTAAGTGATCTGGTATTGCACCTGTGGTACTTGTAAGCTATAATGTTGTAAAAGATGAATACGGCCACGAGAATAATGATTGATATATCAGATTTCTGTATTTTCTTTCCTTTTTCCAAATCAAAATCGAGATCGAGGCACATCCAGTGCTGCCAGATGGCTTTCGTAAACTTTACGTGAAATAGTAAAAAAAAATTCCCCAAGTTTATCCCCAAACATTTCTCCACGAACTACTTGTCCCCAAAAAATTCCCCTGGAGATTCAAAATTCCCCAAAATGGGGACAAAATCCCCAATCTGGCAACACTGGTGCGGAGTGAACTAATAATCACGTTTTCAATGACTTCATCTGGAAATTACAGTTAAATGTTTCTGGTTTTAGAAGTTTTTTCCGGTTTTAAATCTTCAGCCCGGAAATATCACGGGCGCAAGAAATAGACGACACCTCAGCCCGTCATATTGACGGGAGCGAGAATTTAGGGGTTAAGATAAATTACTTTTATATCGAGAATGAATCATGTAGGCCAAGGCTCACGACAGAAACTATGCGGATTATCCGTTGATCAATCGAAAAAGACAAAGATTTTAAGAATCGGCCACTTTTGGCTATATCTCTTTAGAAAGGACTTTTGAAAGGAAAGTGACGAGAATTATTGTTCACGTAGAAGAAAAACGCCGATAATATCTGAACAGGAAAGAAAAAACATGCGTCAAGCATAGAATATGAAATACTTTCTAACATTTCCAGAATACTTTATCAATACTTCACTGTTTAATAAGGTAAATAAGACATCTAATTAAACATTTTAAAAAACATATAAAACATTTGAAAACTACATTTTAGCAGTTATTGTCCATATCCGGGAAAGAACTCCAATTTTTCAGTCCAGCACTGTATTTTATCTACAGATACGTACAGTCGTGGAAAAAAAAAAAAGTAAACACCCCTTACTAACTCCTCAACAAATTATCGTAGAAGAAAGTTACTGGTGCCAAACGATTCGAAATAAAGTCTACTTTTAAATGATGTATATAAAATTTGCTACATATTAAAGCGAACCATAACATTGCTTTTTTCAATTGCAGTAACAATTCTGCCAGTATAAATGAACTCTACATCCTTCAATTAGCCTAAAAACAAATTTTTATGCAATCCGTACGATACGTTTCTGAGAAATTAATTATTTTAAAACGAGCGTATTTTAGGGGCTGTATCCAAATTGAAGTTCGGTTCTCGATTGTTGACCGAGAGAGCCTCCGTCTTGATCAAGGTATCTTTAGCGCAACTCAAGCAGTCTATCATAGATGGCCCCTTAAACCATCATTTTGCCGTTTTTTAAAAATAATTTAAAAACTACTTGGAAGAAAAATTTGAAATTTTGGATTTCTATAAAGCAGGACTTAATAAATATAAATCCATCAAAACAATTGTAGGTTGCAATTCATAATTTTTTCGATATTAATTTCATAATTCATAGCTCATATCATAAAATTATAAAAATTGCAAATTCAGCATATTTATGTTTGGGTATATTAGTATTACTGCTACACAAAAAAATAGCACATTAGGAGCATAATTTCAGGCGATATAAATAAAAATAAAAAATAATTCAAAAACTTCTAATGACTTGAAATTTGGTGTCTAGGCATAGTTTGAACCGAACATTTGAAATATCTTGTTAAAATTAGGAATTGCCATTGAAAAAAATGAAGTCTCGGTTCGTTTTAATATGTAGATGACCCTCTAAGCAAATTTCATATACACCATTTAAAAGTAGACTTTGTTTCCAATCGTTCGGTACCAGTAATTTTCTTCTAGAATAATTTGTTGAGGGATTAGTAGGGGGTATTTACTTTTTTTCCACGATTGTACATATAGATACATATAGATATAGTACATATAGATATGTTCTAAAATTTTGTTTAGTAATAAAACACATAATATGTTGAAAATTCGGATTCAGAAATTTCTACCGCTGGAATGTATTTGATTAAGACCCAAACACGTTTTATACGGAAATACATTTTCAGAAATTATCACTCCAAGGCGGCCACCCTGGCAACCTAATTACCCTGACTTCAAAAGTTCGTAAAATTTTTAGAAATTTAAAATGTTGATGGTGATTACAAAATAGATGAGGTAATAATGTAGCATAATCAATTAACTATCATGTCATAATGTACTATATAATGACATTTTGTTTAAAGTGTAATCCAGAGAACAAATTTACAAAATGATGTTAAAAATATATATTTTGTCTAAATATCATTTATTCATGTATACAGAAATTTTATATTTATCATAACACTTTTTTAATAATTTATCTTAAATTATATTTTAAAATATATTACAATGCAATGCTCTAAAAGGTGGTTGCACAGTTTTTAGAAAAGTGTAATTATTTAATAAACAAAAAAATATTGATATTTTTGATTGAAACGGGTGACATACTAAGTGAAAAATATATTATCTTCAACTAACAAAATATTTAACTGGTGAATTGATGCATGCATCATTACCTTTATCTCATTTTTTCCCCTTCATTCTTTAATAAAGAATATATAAATATCTGTAAAGACCAAAAACCTCTTTCGGTAAATTACATTAATTAAAGAATTTTTACTTAACAACCGATTGAAAAATAAATAAATGTTAGAAAGCTGTGATTATAAAAAGGTGAGGTTCCTCTAAGTTATATTTCACATTCAACAAAAGTTAAATTTTAAAATGTTTTCATAAAAAGTCAAAATGCAGATTTTATTGTTTTATGTCTCTACAACATTTTATGATTTTTCTATGAAAATATCTGATTTAATGTATGTTATTTGGTCATTTTATCATAAAAATAATCTACATTTTTAGCTTAGAAATTGCATTTCATGTTTTATAAAAATTTCGTAATTAGGATGAAATGTCATACATCAGCTAAAGAACAGAATAAAAAATATTTTATCGTATTCGAGCTACTTTTATAAGGAGTAATATAATTAAATCTTAGAGTAATTCTTTAATTAAATTTTAAGTCATTTTTTTCAAAGAATTTCTTTTTTAAAATTTTGTTAATTAAGAAATAATTTTCCTAATAAAAATTGATGAATGCTAAATGCTAAAGAAAAAAAGATTTGACATAAACTTGCATGTTAATTGGAGTATTTCTATCTTATCACGATTATTTTAAAGAAAATCATTATAAGGATTAAAAGTATTATTTATATGTCACTAACTGAAGAAGAATTAATATAAAAAAATTGAAAAATCTTTTTTAATAAATTAATACTTCGGTACATTTTGATACTGTATGAAGAAGGAAAAGATGCTTAATAAAATTATCTAGAAGGAATTGAGCTCTAAGAGTTGTATCTTCTGCAAGGTAAATGTATAATTTTACAATACGGTTGGAAGAAAGTAATAAAAAAAAGTCAGAAATTGTACCTCAAACGTGGGACATGAGGTGCATTCGTACTATAACTAGTTTTATTTCAGATCTTGGTGCAATAGCTGTTGCCTCTAATGCAAAAATGCATGAATACAAAATATATTACGATTATATATATGAAATTCCCTACCACGGAAACAATAGGAGTCCGTCTTAAATAGGATGTCATCACCATGGCAACCTAGAATCATTACTTATCATGGGATATCATGGAATAAATTGCGTATGTTAAGATTTAATAGAATGAAGAAAACTTTTATTAATATCTTTTTAAGTTTTGATTCGATTTTTGTAAAATTAGAAATGACTCTACAAAATTCTGCCACGTTTATGTATATTAAATTTCAAACCATTCGGTTGGGTTGTTGTTGCATTGTTATTAGCGGGCAGACGAGCGGACCAGACGACGATTGTAGGTATTACGTATTTATATAAATACAAACGCACCTAAAAAGCACAATTCGTTTCGAAAGAAATTTTCTTCGTTATACCCAAAACGATATGCTTCCACTTTGAGAGCAGGAGTAATATTGGAAGGGAATACTCGTACGTAGATCTTCAGAGTTAGCTGATGTATGTGGGGGGTAATCCTTGTTCTAAATAAGAACTAAATATTTTGTAAATATCATCTAAATATATTGTAAATATAATCTAAATATGAACTAAATATGTTCTAAATATGAGATTCAAACGACAGCTGATCGTATTGGGGTTTTTTGATTGATCAATATGATCTTGTCAAGCTATCCTGACCGTGCTTAACCCTTAAATGCCTGATTTTTCAAAAATCATTGTAATAATGTTTTTCGGCTTTAATTTTTTAAATAAATCATGGGAAAAATACTTAAAAAAATCATATTTTGTTTTAAGTATAGTTTACAGCTAAAAAACAGTTTGTTACTAATCGGCAATACTGGTGTTTAATTGAAAAAATAATTTTCCTTGATAAAATTCTATAATATTAAACACACAAGAATTTTAGGAACTATAATAAAAAATAAATTTTACTTGCTCACTGCAGAAAAAAATAGGGTATTTCGCAAGCTTCCAAACAAAACAAAAAGAAGAAGAAGCAACAATTGAAAAAATAAATCTATCTTTATTCTTAAACAGCACAAGTGTTGCCATCTACATCTTGAAAATCGATTTAATAATATTTTCAGAATGTATTTGATTGTCAACATTAAGAATTATAGCTTCAATATTATTCTAATAGTATTTTAGAGCCTAAATTGGGTATGTTGCCGAAAAGCAACACCCGGCATTTAAGGGTTAATACAATAATATAATTAACTCGCGTGCCGCTAGGAAACACGGTCGATATTTAACTATTAATGGTGCTGGGTATTCAACCAAGGCTTCCCGAGATACATGATAGCAATGACAACTTTGAAAAGTCTAATAGATTTTTTTCATTTACTATATTTTTTTAGATTGCCCGCTAACAACACAAATAAAAATTATACGAAAAAATAGAAATAAAGCCTTGAAATTTATTAAAAGCAATACCTTCGAGGAAAATAAGCTGTCAAGAAATGCTGAACTATTTATATTATTTTATATGCAAAGAGGTTAATCTTCCGTAACCGGACTCGCTGCATGCGATAGAAATAGATAAAAAAAAAAAAAAAAAAAAAAAAAAAAACCCTTGCATAAACATTATTTTAAATCCATAAACAATTTGTAAATTGAGGCAAAGTTTTCAAACAAATTGCGTTTGAAATTAAATTTCCCCTATTCGACGGTGTAAAAATTGAAAATGTGAGATGTTTAGAATTTTAAACAAGTTCGAAATTGTATGTCAAACGTAGCAAATGAGGTACACTCGTACTACAACTATTTTTATAAATATTCATATCTTGGTACAATAACTGTTTCACTGTTATCCAAAAAGGCATGAATATAAAATTTATCACGATTCTATATATTAAATTCAGTAATACGCAAACAATAGTACTCCATCTTAAATAGGATGTCATCAGTATGGCAACCTAGAATCATTACCTATCATGGGATGCCACTGAATTAATTACGTAGGATAGGATTTAATAGAATGAAGAAAATGTTTGTTAATATCTTTTTAAATTTTGATTCAATTTTCATAAAATTTAAAATCACGACAAAATTCTGCAACGATTATGTATATTAAATTTCAAACCATTCGGTTGGGTAGATTTTGCGCTGTTATATGCGGACAGACAGATGGACGGATCAGACGATGACTATAGTTTGCTACGTATCTATCTATCTATATTATAAAGGACAAACATATCTGTGCGTAAGGCATACGTCATTTTGCGAATGGCAACACTTTAAAATTTGAAATCAAATTTGGGTTTTGCAATTTTCGCAACTGCAAATTTTTAAACTTCTAAACATCGCACATTTTCAATTTTTGCACCATCGTACAGGGAAAAAAAATGTGCTTTTAAAGGCAATTTGTTTGAAAGCTGTATCTCAATTTATTTTTGTGATATTAATTTTTTTGTAGTTTTTAATACAAATTTTGTAATTGTGGCAACTGAAGTACTCCATTTATATTGAAAGTAAATGGAAAATAGTCAATAGTAGGCTACTGTATATTATTGTTGCCATTTTCTCATAAAAACTGAAAAAAAAATTGAAATTAAAATAGGTGCTATGTCAAGATTATCGTCTGTTAATTAATTCGGTGAATTTTGGTTTTATTTCGTTTTTATTTGTCAATTTAATAAATTGTAGTTATTGCAAACTTACTTTACAAACAATATAAAGCTAAATGAATGCAATTTTATTATTCCGTGTATAGTAACATTTTCCGAATTTTGAAAAAATATACATGAATTATTTCAGACAAAACAATGGAGCTATTATTGCTTTTTCTGGGTTTGCATATTATTCCCTGAAAATGACATTATATGCACTATTTTCCTACAAAGATTGTTTAAGACTGGATCGTAAAAGTGGAATGCTTTAGGTGCTTTAGCGGATACAAATGACTTGATTTAATAAAAAAAAAAAAACATGTATTTAATTCTTAAAACAGAAATATGTTTTATAGAAGTGCGTCATTTTCACCTTAACTGCTTTGAAATTCTTTCCAGGTGAAAAGGCTTCATTTTTGAAAATAACCTAATCGAAATCACACACTGATAAAATGCAATATTTTACAAAAAATTAGAGTGTCTTTGTAGAAGAGCAATGACATACAGTGTGCATACTCATATTGGAAGTCTTTGTCCAAAAAATAGCAATTTATATTACCAAACTTGATGATTCTCGCAAGGATGAATTCGCTTCGCCGAGTTAGGCAAGCAAATAAAAAAGATCTTGGGAATAAATCGAGGTTTAAAATAATATCAAGTTCCCAAAGTTTTTGCCCAATATTATCTCCACTAATAAAATTTTATTGCTATTCTTTAAGACATTCTACTATAATTTTATCAAAATAACATAATTTGCTTAATTTAATTTTTCATAATTTTATATAATCTATATATATTTAAAACACAAGGCTGTTTTTTAGTTATCTGCCCTGAGCTTTCTGCTGAACCAATTTTACTAATAATTTTTTTTAAGTGAAAGCTGATTATTGGCAGATGCGCCTGCACTAGCTGTTTTTTAGGTAGATTTTGTAAGAAATACAACCTATTGCAGTCGTTACCATGGTGCGACTTTTGAAAAATTCCTTCGTAACTTTTCATTATATGACCCCAGAAACCCAAAACCACCCCCACCTAAAAAGTTTATATATATATATATATATATATATATATATATATATATATATATATGTATATATATGTATGTATGTACTAAATTTTGTCCGCGCGATAAAAGTCGCAATTATGCACGGATCGTCTTCAAACTCGCCAACAACTTTGAGATGGTTAATATCTCGGCGGGGATTGAAAATGGGCGAAATCGGCCCAAGGGAATGGAAATGGGGAGGGCTCAAAATTTTGAATACCGTCTTAAAATGATCTGATAAAACCAGCTCTTACACAACAATGACAGGAAAAAATAAATATTTTTCGTTATAGCAGTTGCCAACAATTAAAAAAAAAAGCAATAAAATTCTCACCACAACAATTGCTTTTCTATTGCAAGATTTCACGTGAAAAATTAAATTAAATAAACAGTTTGACGAATTGAAAACAAATTGAATATTACGTCATAAGTTTTCTAGAGCAAGATTTTCGCATGAAAACTCAAAATGAAATAAATAGTTTGACGAATTAAAAAAATATATATATTGCGTCATATTGGAAATATAATGGACCTCAACAGGTGAATAGGTAACGTCATGTGAGTTTGAAGAAACTTATTAAAACCTAATAAAAATCCAACTATGAAAATATTAACATATTTTAACACTTTGAGATTCTCTGAATTTGCTTTAGCCATTTTTAAACCTATTCCATATACATGCGTATGTGTATTCGTGTATATTAGAATTTTCACAAAATGTTTAGTTCCCTTAGAGCTCATTCTTAGTGAAGGAACTGGATTTATCTCTAATCTTGATTTAAGTTTTGTTGGTGAATTTAGTACTTAACTTCGAAATCTACCTCCGCCTGTAGGCCCGAGTCGGCAGGGATTTTTTTTAATATCTCTATTTTTATATTTTAATTTTAATAGTATTTAGTGAAATGGTTTCAAAATGGTTGTAATTAGATAGCTTTCATTATTGTAGAGAAGAGAGAAATAATGAAATTTATCCATCTTTATTTATGCCATTTTCTGATAAAAATTCAAAATTGTTGTATACGGTTTAATGGCACAAAACGGAAAATGACTTACGGCTTTTGAAAACACGCATTTTTTCTCATAAAGTTTCGTATACTTTTTTCCTTCTGCATGAGTACTAATACTAAGTTTCAGATAGTAGGCGAAATGCTTAAGTAAGTAAAAAGGACGTCTTATTTAAAAGAAAACGATCATTTTCTTAGATAAAGTTAAACATTTTAACACAAATGCGCCTAAAAAACAATAATCAGACAATTTATACTGTCGGATACTGAGATTAAAATCTAGTTTTGAGTTAAAATTATTTTAAAATGATCAAATTAAAATACCATTTTTTTTAAAAAAAAGGGTGAAAACGGACATAAGAAGTGCGTATGTACATTTTGAGAAAGTGAACATGGTGTCGGGTTTAGATTTCATGGGGGGGGGGGGGGGGGATTCTATGATCGAGTCAAAGTGAAATAAATTTTTCTGGTTTTTTTTTTTTTTTTTTTTTTTTTTTTTTTTCCCGGAATACCAAGAATAAGAGTCTCAATTGAAAACTTCATCATAATAACTGATCTTTATTATATTTTACTGATTATATCTATCTATATTATAAAGGACAAACGTATCTGCGCATAACGCTGACGTCATTTTGCGGATGGCAACACTTCACGATCAAATTTCTGTTTTGAAATTTTCTCTACAGCAATTTTTTAATCTTCTGACCATCGTACATTTTTAATTTTTAAAACGTCGTTTAGGGAGAAAAATCTCTTTTCAAAATCAATTTGTTTAAAAACTTTATCTTAATTGACTGATTTATTAGGTATTTTAAAATAATTTTCAAGCATGATTTTTTGTAATTTATCTTATCACGAGCCGGCTTCAATACACAATAATAATAAACATTTTGCACAAAAGTAATAGAAATTATTCAGCATTTATTTTTTACTCATTTTCCACAACGAAATAAATACTTCCTCTATAAATAATTAAAAGAATAATATTAAAAAACACATTTGTAATCGAACAATTTAGATTTTTAGACAGGAAAACAGGAATAAAAACTTTCAAATGGAATTTGTTTGCAAAGTGCATCTCAGTTTACTGATTTTATATGGTTTAATAAAAAAATTAAGCATAAAATATTTTTTAATTTTTCTCTATTGCGTGGCGCTCGATTACGAAAGATTAATCCGCAGGTTTAAAAAAAAAAATGATGATATCTTTGATCATCATTTTTTTACTGACAATATTCCGTAAAAAAATTCCTCTATGAATAAACGAATAAAATAATATAAACAAAACACAAATTTAACAGACATGTAATTGAAGTTATGCTCTTAAAGCTCTGAAATTGTCAGAGTTCAAAAGGATGCCATAAGTAGCAAAATCTTGCGTTAAGAAGTCTTAGCATGCAACTAACATGTAAATATCGCTTTTAATAAATTTTAAAACTTTATTCGATTTTGTAATTCATATTTTTCATATGAAAAATGCTTTTTTATTGTTAGTGTGCAATCTAAAAAATATATTGGATGAAAAAAATATATATATATTAGTTTTCAATTAAAATAAAAAGAATGATTTCACCTATATTATGCAACCTGGAACCCTGGCTACTATCCCCTAGTTTATGTAATTACAAACGTGCCTAAAAATAGTCGTAAAAGTGAAATTTAATGGTCTCATGTTGCCAATATCAAAATTACTTTAGTGTTATGTTCGGACACATTTTTTTCCTTTATAATAGAGATAAGCAAAAAGGTTTATATGCTCATTACAACACTAAAATGTCTATGATGTAATAAAGGAAAAAGAGATGGGTTAGGTAAGATAGGAGAACCAATAAGAAATTGCAAGAGAAAAGAAAAAGAAATTGTTTCCCTTTCTCTGCTATTTGGGAATGAAGAATGCATGACAAGTAACGTAAGATGAACAAGAAGAATGAAATAAAATAAAAATGCAGAAAAAAGGGGGAAAATAAAATAAAGGAATAACAAATAAGTTTACACAAATCTGCAAATTATGATTTCACTGCAAAATTTATTTTACTGCAAAAGAATCGAAATTTTAGAATGTTTCCCTTTCCTCAACTATTGAAAAATTTCTAAACTTATTTATTATACATTCCCTTTTATATGACAGTAAATAAATGTAAAATCAGTTCATTAATTTTTAAAAGTGTTTCATAGTTTCTGATCTCTTAACTTGAAATGTTAGAAATAAGGTAATTTAGTTGCAAATTGAAATGATATTTGCCAGTAAAGTTTTTCATTACTGCTATGTTAATAGAAGAAATTAAAATAAATATTTACTCACATTACTTCTAACCAACAAGGAATAAACAGATAAAATTTCACTTAAACTATTTGTACTTAGAACAATATTAAGTTTCTATTTCGATGGGGTTTTTTTATGTTTTAGTGAATTTCAGTGCTTTCCTTGTTAAGTGCGTTCGTGATTATAAAAATACGTATAGTCGTCGTTCGGTCCGTCTGTCTGTCCTGCATATAACAGAGCAAAAACTACCCAACCAAATGGTCTGAAATTTAAAATATATACTTGATGCAGAATTTTGTCGAATCATTTCAGTTTTTATGAAAATCGGATGTGTAGCTTAATTACAGGGACAGTCAAAAGTTTTCCGTTCCATTACGGCCAATGGAAAAAAAAAATATTTCAAGTGCATTTTAATGATGTTACAGCCTTTCGAACAGAATGAAATTGATATGTACTTATGAAGTGCACTAAAATATACATTCAGTATAATAATCGGTGCAAAAAATATTTATAAAACTAATTTAATACGAACGCACCTCATTTGCCACGTTTGATGTGCAATTTCCAACTTGTTAACACTTCCCAACATAATTGAAAAGTGTTTATGAATTCGGTTTGTCTTTCTGCGCTCTAACTCCCGTAAATATACTCGGATTTTCGTGCAATTTATATAGGTTAATGATGTTTACCAGGGCATGTTCTGTATTAAATAATAAGTGAGTGGCATTAATAGTTCACGTAGAGGGATACACAAAAGAATTCCGTTACATTATGGTGAATGGGGGAAAGCGGTTTGCAGCGTATTTAAATGACATTGCGCTGTTTCAAATGTATTGGAATTTATATAAATCACTAGAAAGATAGCCCGTCAAAAATGACGGAAAATTAGATATAAAGATATATACAACGCATGTGCAAGAATATGAGTAGATATTCTCGCTTGTTCCGTAGTGACAGATGAAAATAAGACATTTTAAAATGTGGAAATATATTGTGAAATTTTCTTCTTCGCCAAGGCAGTTTTCTCTATTTCGCCAAGAATACTGAAAATATACCGAGAATTTAATTTATGTATCCGGCACATTAAAAATTGGGCAATAAGGAGCTCAGATATCACAGCGCCGTCTAGTGGCGGTTATATAATTAGTAGCATCGGAATAAAGATGTAAAGGCGTACATTTTCTTATATTACATTTTAAAGTTTGACCCATAGATTTTGAAAGACCCCCCCCCCAAAAAAAAAAAAGCTCAATGCGCGGAGTTTAAATTAAATAGCGGTGAGCTTGATTATGACAGATTAATGGGTTTTCAATGGGAATTTTGCCAAATTAGCCAGCTATCGCCAAGTTGGCTTCATATATGGCAACTTATTTTTGTCGCCAAATTTGGCGATATTTTGCCAAGTTGGTCAAGATTTGGCGCTATTGTGGCAACCCTGACATTAGTATTGTTCAACAATTACTCATAGCTGGTACCGATTTCTAACTCTACCGGAATTGTGAGGGACACACAGAGACTTGGATTTCATATAAATAGATTGAATTTGGTTACAGTACTTTTGTACGATTGGATACAATAACTGCCGAAAGTTGTTTTCGATTTCAGTGTGCGCATTTAAATTTAACTAACTTTTTGCGTGTTACTCGTTAATTCTATACCTCGCATTCTCCTAACTAGCGATAACAGTTGAAGAGGAATTGTTAACTGTGGTATGTATTCCGTAGCTGAACTAAATTTTTGTATGCCTGTAGTTTATAAATGGAAATATACCGTCCTAAAAAAGACTGACTGATTTTAAAATTCAATAACTTGCAAACGGTGACAGATATTAAAAAAAACTTGCAGGATGGTTATGCATAAGGTCAAAGTTTTTTTACAGTGATTTTCGATTTTAGTTCGAATTATAACAATAGATGTCGCTGCGATCAACAGACGCTGAATTCAGGCTCGATTTTTGGTACTTCGGGACCCACTCAATACATTTTAACCTCCTTTTTCCGCATGGAAGAAGAAAAAGGCCAAAAAATCAAGCCGGCATTTAGCGCCTATTGCTTACAGCACCATCTATTGTTTGTAATTCGAACTAAAATCGAAAATCACTGTAAAAAAAAATCTTTTGACCTTATGCATAACCCTCCTGCAAGAGTTTTTTAAATATGTGTCACCGTTTGCAAATTATTTAATTTTAAAATCAGTTAGTCCTTTTTAGGACACCCGGTATATATCATATATAAGGCTGCTCAAAGAATTCGCATAATTTTTCAATATCACTGAGATTTACTACAAAACGCTTGATTCAGAATGTGGTGTGCATATAATTTATCGTTAATATACAGGGACATAGTATTTGGCTGCAGTCCTGCCAATAAAGAATAATTGCTGGAAAAGCGTTTTCATTAGTGATACGCGCTTTAAAATTTAACTTTTTTTTACATATTACTTGGTGTCTATAAATCTATAAATCATATACAGGGCTACACAAAAGATCTCAAGTGCATTTCCGTTTATTGACGGAAATTGCTGAGTGGAAAATTTCAACAGTGCTATGCGTTTAATTGAACTAACTTATAGAATACTATGTAAATTACATATGAATCTATGGATTATATACAGGGATGGCCAAAAAAGCGTGATTTTTTTTTTTTTTTGGACATGGTTATTGTAGAAAGTGGGTTTTGAAAAGCGTTATACATTTTCTAAATTGCTCATTTAAAATTCTTTCATCTTAATAAATTGTAAAGTATTGTTACAGTTTTCTGAATGTGTTGGAAAATTTTTCATAATCTATGCTGGATGCATGATATTTCTTTCTTGTTGCATGTAAAGATAGAATTTTAGTCACCCATATTTCAATCACTTCCTGATATGCTAGAATTATATAAAAAAATAAATAAAAAATAAAAGCAATTTAACAAATTACAACAACCATTTGGAAAATGATTTTTTCGAAGACTAAAATTTAAGACATAAAAAATCGCACGGAGTTTACACTAATCATACACTACGTACGCCATGGATTTACATTTTTCGGTACTGTAAATTTTTAAACTTCTACGGAGCTGGTCATACATTACGTACGCCATGAATTAAACATTAACATTCCTGGACCCATCATGAACAAATTTTAAAAGAAATTTCAGTTTTACAATTTTCGGTACTGTAAATTTTTAAATTTCTACGGAGCTGGTCATACATTACGTACGCCATGAATTAAACATTAACATTCCTGGACCCATCATGAACAAATTTTAAAAGAAATTTCAGTTTTACAATTTTCCTGTAAATTTTTTATCTTCTACGGAGCTGGTCATACATTACGTACGCCATGAATTAAACATTAATATTCCTGGACCCATCATGAACAAATTTTAAAAGAAATTTCAGTTTTACAATTTTCGGTACTGTAAATTTTTAAATTTCTACGGAGCTGGTCATACATTACGTACGCCATGAATTAAACATTAACATTCCTGGACCCATCAGGAAAAAAAATTAAAAGAAATTTGAGTTTTACAATTTTCGGTACTGTAAAGTTTTTAATTTCTACGGAGCTGGTCATACATTACGTACGCCATGAATTAAACATTAACATTCCTGGACCCATCATGAACAAATTTTAAAAGAAGTTTCAGTTTTACAATTTTCGGTACTGTAAATTTTTTAACTTCTACGGAGCTAGTCATACATTACGTACGCCATGAATTAAACATTAACATTCCTGGACCCATCATGAAAAAAATTTAAAAGAAATTTGAGTTTTACAATTTTCGGTACTGTAAAGTTTTAAACTTCTACGGAGCTGGTTATACATTACATACGCCATGAATTAAACATTAACATTCCTGGACCCATCATGAACAAATTTTAAAAGAAATTTCAGTTTTACAATATTCGGTACTGTAAAATTTTAAACTTCTACGGAGCTGTTCATACATTACGTACGCCATGAATTAAACATTAATAGTGTTGTTACACGTAAAAATTGCATGATTTGCTGAAACTTGCGTATTATCGAAGCATTTCATTGGCTGTTCGAGAAAAGGCTTTTCCACCGTCCAAGAAATCTGACGACCCATTTTAAATGCAATTTCATTCTTAAACTTCTAAACATCCCACAATATTACTTTTTACACCGTCGTGTAGAGAAAAAAATGTACTTTTAAATGCAATTTGCGTGAAAGCTGTATCTCAATTTGTTTCTGAGTTATTAATTATTTTTTTTTGTAGTTTTTATTACTTTTTTGTCATAGTGGCAACAGAAGTATCCATCTCTGTTGAAAGTAAAGGGAAATACAGATTTATGTATAGACCAAACAGGAAACGAATAAAATGCGGATTCAACCAATAAAAAGCTTCAGATATGCTTTTGATTTCCTACCCTGACGAGGACAATAACCGTTTTTCCGAATGGTTAAAGAAAAAAGGAAATCCCGGTTGTGTTTGCGATGACAATGCAACATTTTAATAATTTTAATACTTAAATATAAATTAATATATTAATTTTAATGATTTTTTCTGTTATCCCGCCACCGATGATAAATCACCAAATACCTACCTGTAACACGACGAATTCAATGGTAGTTGAAATAGAAATAAATTTAAAGATGTGCCAATAAACTCTCGTCAAAATAAGCCAAATGGTTGTGAAACTGTAACAATGAAACGTTTTAAAGTGTGATACATAGAAAATAAATGAGAAATAAAAAATGAAGAGTGTAGTATTTAAAAAATATACGCTTTTATCAATTAAAATTAAATGTTAAATAATTTACGAGTAAATAAAATCCTAAGAAGAAATGCAATATTCCACTTTGATCGAATCATAAACTACATAATATGAACTTTTTTTTTAAAAAGTTCACCGTTTATTTAAAAGGTGACAAATCATAATAATACAGACGTTACAAGTTTAAAAATATACATCGTATTTAAATTTCCAAGTACTTTTGGTCTGCAGCCCTGCAGCCATCGACAGGGAATATTTTTATTAATTGTCGTTCCATAAATTAAAATAAGTCACTTCGTTTGAAATGGGAGATTCTATAATTCCCAGGGTTGCTGGAAGTAGAAGTAGTAGTGCTTCGGAATAACTTGTGTAGAGAAAAATATTTAGCTGATACTCCATTAATTTTTAATACGTCACTTTGTTTTAAATGCGTAGCCGGAAAATAGTAGAAGTAGTTCCCTCAGATTATACTTTTGTAGGAAAAATATTTAACTGACGTCACAATCATTGTAATACGTCACCTTATTCACACACGTAACTGCATTTTAAATGGGTAACTGCGTAGTAGTAGAAAGGGTAGTTGCTTCGGATTAAATCTATGTGGAGGAAAATTACTGGGTTTAACCCTTAAGTGCCTGCTGTTGCTTTTCGGCAACATACCCAATTTAGGCTCTAATATACTATTAGAATACTATTGAAGCTAAAATGCCTAATGTTGTCAATAAAATACATTCTGAAAATATTATTAAATCGATTTTCAACATGTATCTGGCAACACTTGTGCTGTTTAAGAATAAAGATAAATTTATTTTTTCAATTGTTGCTACTTGTTCTTTTTGTTTTGCTTGGAAGCTTGCGAAATACCCTATTTTGTTCTGCGGTGAACAAGTAAAATTTATTTCTTATTATAGTCCCAAAATTCTTGTGTTTTTAATATTATAGAATTTTATCAAGGAAAATTATTTTTTCAATTAAAGGCAAGTATTGCCGATTAGTAACAAACTGTTTTTTAGCCGTAAACCATACTTAAAACAAAATATGATTTTTTAACTATTTTTCCCATGATTTATTTAAAAAATGAAAGCCGAAAAACATTATTACAATGATTTTTGATAAATCGGGCATTTGAGGGTTATGTTTTCAGGATATTTAACCATACACATTGGGGATATCATACGATAACCCCAATATATGGTAAAATATCCTAAAAACTTAGTACAAACACCCAGTAATTTTCGTCTACATAGATTTAATCCGAAGCAACTTCTAGTTCTATTACTTGCTACTTAACATTTAAAATGAAGTGACGTATATTATAATAAAAAGAACAGTGGCATCTCCCTGTAATTGGGTTTATATTCATTTCCCTTTGTCTGAGTGATTTTAAGGTTGAACCAACTGCTTTTGAGACAGTTAATGGCTGTTCTCGTGATTGAGTAAATAAAGTCAGTTAGACATTTGAAAATAAGCTTATATAAAATGAACGAAGTAAACAACGTCGCTGCCTCTTGGGATTTTATAATGACACGCTATAAGAAAATTGCTTTAAATATAAGATTCTAAATGTATCGTTTTAAATTTGACGTAATTTTCAGCAAAGTCTTTTCTCTCTGTTTAATATTCATGTAAAAATACTGTTTTATTACAAATGAAATATTATTATTTGTGCTGTCTTAGAATTGGCAACAATAGTTAGGAAGGTCATCCTGAAATATAAAATAAATCTATGACATAAAAATATTTTAAATTGAAACTGTTTGGCAGCGTTATTATTTGGCCGTATTATTATTTTTCTTATATACTGCCTTCAACACAAGATAATGTAATTATTATTTTAAAGATTTCTTTCTTTTTTAATATTCACATGTAAAAAATTTTTATGTCTTAATTTTCTTCACTTAATGTTTTAAAGACGTGATCATTTTATTATTACGAATCGGAATCCGTCGGATTCGACGAATGAAAATGTCTAAAAGAACCGATTAACTGAATTTATATATTAAAAATAAATCCCTGCCGGATCGGCCTACAGGCGGAGGTAAATTTTGAAGTTAAGTACTATATTCACCAACAAAACTTAAATCAAGATTAAAAATAAACCCAGTTTCTTCACTAAGAATGAGCTCTAGGGAGCTAAACATTTTGTGAAAATTCTAATATACACGAATACACACACGCATGCACATGGAATAGGTTTAAAAATGGCTACAGCAAATTCAAAGAACCTCAAAGTGTTAAAATATGTTAATATTTCCATAGTTGGTCTTTTATCATGTTTTAATACGTTTTTTCAAACTCACATGACGTTACATATTCACCTGCTGAGGTCCATTATATTTTCAATATGACGCAATATATATATATTTTAATTCGTCAAACTATTGTATTTTGAGTTTTCATGCGGAAATCTTGCTGTAGAAAACTTATGACGTAATATTCAATTTGTTTTCAATTCGTCAAACTATTTATTTTATTTAATTTTTCACGCGAAAATCTTGCAATAGAAAAGTAATTGCTGTGGTGAGAATTTTGTTTTTTTTTTATTGTTGGCAACTGCTACATACGAATACTGTTTATTTTTTCCTGTCATTGGCTGTCTTTACGTAAGAGCTAGTTTTGTCAGAATCATGTTAAAACGGTATTCAAAATTTTGAACCCTCCGCATTTCCACCCCCTTGGGCCGATTTTGCCCATTTTCAATCCCCACCGAGATATTAGGCATCTCAATGTTGTTGGCGCGTTTGAAGACGATCCGTGCATAATTGCGACTTTTATCGTGCGGACAAAATTTAGTACATACATATATATATGTGTGTGTGTGTTACATTATTAGATCTAATTCTGCGATTTCCTTATCTTATTCTAAATTACTACTTTATATTCACTAAATCCTTATTCTTAAATAACCTCTATCGCTAATTCTGTTAAATTCCCTTTAATTTTTAATGTCTCACTTGTCTAAATTACTTAAATATTACGCTTTTAGTATTCATAAATTAAATGTTCCATTTCCGCTCTTTTTTTTTCCTTTTAGAATGTTCTTTTAGCTTCCATTTTATTTTTCCGCGCGCATTTCGGGGTTATCCTTTTTACCTTCAAATTCATCCACTTGCTCTGTCAGCACTATTTCCATGGCGAAGCCGATGCTCGCTGTGTTTCAGCAGATTCTAGTCGTATTTCCATTTTAGGTAGATTTCGTAAGAAATACTACCTATTACAGTAGTTACCATGGTGCGACTTTTGAAAAATTCCTTCATAACTTTTCATTATAGGACCCCAGGAACCCAAAACCACCCCCACCTAAAAAGCTTATATATATATATATATACAGGGTGATTCATAAAAGATGGGCAGAACTTTAAGGGGTTATAGTACACTTAAAGACAAATAATATTAAATAGGAGACTAAGGGTCCCAGACGTATTCCCAAGAAGATAGGGGGCATTAAAGTTTAGGGTCCGAAATTTCAAATGATTATAAAACATGGAAAAATTGGTCGATTCGTTTGCGGTTTTTGCAAAAAATTTTCTTTATGCCAGTATTTTCTTGAAATAAAATTTTAAAGTTCAATTTCAAAAAATGCCGATAGGGGGCGCTTTAGACTTTGGAGTAACAAACAACTATTTTTTAACGTTATTTTTTGTATTTCTTTAAATGATTTCGAAAGCTTAGACTTAAACTTAAATTTTGATCTAAAAATCTGAGTCCTAACGAGTAGTTAAGTAGCGTAAACTGAAATTTGAAATTTGAAACCCTTCTCCCCCCAGAACAAAAATCAGTTATTCCTGATCTTTGTGTCGTAGATTAGGCTCTAACTACTGCCGCGTTTTGCTAAAATTATTCTTTATGTCAGTATTTTCTTGAAAATAAATTTTAAAGAAAATTTTCAAAAGATTCCGATAGAGGGCGTTTTAGACTTTGGAGTAACGAACAACTATTTTATACCGTTATTTTTTGTGTCTCATTAAATGCTTTCTAAAGCTTAGACTTAAATTTTCAGCCCAAAATCTGAATCGTTAGACGTGGTTAAGTTTCTGGGGAGAGGGGTTTGAAATTTCTACTCCTGAGCACAGTTCAGTTTACCATGTCCACACATTGTGTGCTGTGATACGAGGTAAAAAGACACAAATTAGGATTATGTTATCAAAGCATATTTATTAACATGTAATTACAATAAATGTTCAAAATTGTGACCACCAGAGGTTATGCACGCAGAACAACGGCGAAGAATGGAACGGCGAACATTCGCGAAAACATCAGGCTTTTCGAGCACTTCCCCTACAGCGGCGGAAAGTCTGGCGACCAGTTCCTCGGGGGATTCAATGGGTGTCTCATACATAAGAGCCTTCAATCGTCCCCAAAAAAAGAAATCGAGGGGTGAAAGATCTGGCGAGCGAGCAGGCCAAGCAACAGGACCACCTCGACCAATCCATCTGTTCGGAAATGTGATGTCCAGATAGTTGCGGACGTCTCGTACGTAATGGGCTGGCGCTCCATCGTGCTGGAACCACATGACCCACCGGATGCGTGGAGGAACAACGTTTAACAGGTCTGGCAGCACATGTTGCAGAAATGTGAGGTATGTTTTACCGTTGAGGCGTTCAGGAAGAAGGTACGGTCCGATTAGGTGGTCTCCGAGGATTCCTGCCCAAACATTGATGGAAAAAGCGTCTCTGATGAGCATGTGGATACGTAGCATGTGGATTGACATCCGCCCATACATGTGCATTGTGTGTGTTAAATGTACCTTCACGTGTGAAGGTACATTCATCGGTGAAAAGCACAGTTCGTCCAAAATGTGGATTTAGCGCGTTCTGCTGCAGAATCCAGCGGGCGAATTCAATACGATTTGGATAATCCCCTGGAGACAGTTTCTGGACTCGTTGCACATGAAACGGGAGCAAATGTTCATCCTTCAGTACCCTCCAAGTCATGGACTGTGAGGTATCCACCTGCCTAGCCACTGTTCGTGTACTTGTACTTGGCTTCGCCGCTACTACATCCAGAATGGCTTCTGCAACAACTACTGATTCGTCCTTTTTTGCACGACCTGCATTCGACCGGGAAGCGAGAAATGATCCCGTCTCACACAACTGTCTGTGCAAGCGCTCGAAAGTTTTGCGGTTAGGCAACCGCCTGTTGGGAAATCGCTCTCCGTACATGCGTTGTGCCTCTGCACCATTTCCATCTGCCGCTCCGTAAATTAAATGCATCTCAGCCTTTTCCTTATTCGTGAAGGGCACCATCTTCCGATTCATTACTACAGCGACTTACACTTGACTCACCGTTCAGTGGTTTTTATGCCTGAATCGTGTCGAAATTTTGCATACGTGTCCTTCTTCTTCCCCATTTGACATTTGCATACTTTCTGTTTCCTTCTTCACCCGGTGACTAGCGTCAGGAATGGAGCTTTAACGTTTGCATGAGCGACGTTTCCAACTGTGCCAGTGCCTTTATGAGTGAATTCCGACTATGCAGTCCTTGACGAAAGTTGTATTTTTGCCTCGTATCACAGCACAGAATCGTTGGGCATGGTTAAGTAGTGCAAACTGAACTATGTTCAGAAGTTGAAATTTGAACCCCCTCCCCTCGCTACTGAACCACGCTCAGCGATTCAGATTTTGAGCTGAAAATTTAAGTTTAAGTCTAAGCTTTAGAAAGCATTTAATGAGACACAAAAAATAACGGTATAAAATAGTTGTTCGTTACTCCAAAGTCTAAAGCGCCCTCTATCGGAATTTTTTGAAAATTTTCTTTAAAATTTATTTTCAAGAAAATACTGACATAAAGAATAATTTTAGCAAAACGCGGTAGTAGTTAGAGCCTAATCTACGACACAAAGATCGGGAATAACTGATTTTTGTTCTGGGGGGAGAAGGGTTTCAAATTTCAAATTTCAGTTTATGCTACTTAACTACTCGTTAGGACTCAGATTTTTAGATCAAAATTTAAGTTTAAGTCTAAGCTTTCGAAATCATTTAAAGAAATACAAAAAATAACGTTAAAAAATAGTTGTTTGTTACTTCAAAGTCTAAAGCGCCCCCCATCGGCATTGTTTGAAATTGAACTTTAAAATTTTATTTCAAGAAAATACTGGCATAAAGAAAATTTTTTGCAAAAACCGCAAACGGATCGACCAATTTTTCCATGTTTTATAATCATTTGAAATTTCGGACCCTAAACTTTAATGCCCCCTATCTCCTTGGGAATACGTCTGGGACCCTTAGTCTCCTATTTAATATTATTTGTCTTTAAGTGTACTATAACCCCTTAAAGTTCTGCCCATCTTTTATGAATCACCCTGTATATATATATATATATGTGTGTGTGTGTGTTTGTATGTATGTACTAAATTTTGTCCGCACGATGAAAGTTGCAATAATGCACGGATTGTCTTCAAACTCGCCAAGAACTTTGAGATGGTTAATATCTCGGCGGGGATTGAAAATGGACAAAATCGGCCCAAGGGAATGAAAATGGGGAGGGCTCAAAATTTTGAATACCGTCTTAACATGATTCTGATAAAACCAGCTCTTACACAACAATGACAGGAAAAAATAAATATTTTTCGTTAAGCAATTGCCAACAACTAAAAAAAAAAAAAAAAACAATAAAATTCTCACCACAACAATTGTTTTTCTATTGCAAGATTTCACGTGAAAAATTAACTTAAATAAATAGTTTGACGAATTGAAAACAAATTGAATATTACGTCATTAGTTTTCTAGTGCAAGATTTCCGCATGATAACTCAAAATGAAATAAATAGTTTGACGAATAATATATATATTCCGTCATATTGGAAATATAATGGACCTTAGCAGGTGACTATGTAACGTCATGTGAGTTTGAAGAAACGTATTAAAACATGATAAAAACCCGACTATGGAAATATTAACATATTTTAACACTTTGAGGTTCTCTGAATTTGCTTTATCCATTTTTAAACCTATTCCATATACATGCGTGTGTGTATTCGTGTATATTAGAATTTTCACAAAATGTTTAGCTCCCTAGAGCTCATTCTTAGTGAAGGAACTGGGTTTATCTGAAATCTTGATTTAAGTTTTGTTGGTGAATTTAGTACTTAACTTCGAAATCTACCTCCGCCTGTAGACCCGAGCCGGCAGGGATTTTTTTCATATCACCCCCTGGTCACCGTCCACATATTCGATTATTTACAACTTTGTTCATCCCCAAATTATTACTAAGAAGCAATGGCTAATATTCTTGGTGGAAACTGCTCCGCCGAATGATGTTTTAATAAAATGATGAGCTGTCTTTAGGTTTTGTCTCAATTATTTCTGGAGAAACTTTCATGGAAAAATGTATTCCATGGCCTTTACTCGTCGACAGATAATCATCATATAACATCAATGTCGTAGTCTTTAACACGACAGGATTCCAATCTTCGTTATACTAGTACAACAGGATTGAATTTACCTGTTCTGACAACTTATACTACTCTATTACTGCTGGACGTGATCCACTACTGATATCGTGAGAGCCAGTTACTTCATTCCAACTAGAAAAATAATCCAATGTTGCCATAATGCAACATATATATATATATATATATATATATATAATAAAGATGAAATCACAAATATATGAACAAATAGTAAAATTCTAATAGATGAACAAAATATGAACATAGGAAACCAGTATGTAAAATAAAAATCAATGAATAACTCACAGAATCATCAGAGGGGCTTATTGGTTAATTCATAGTGAATATGCGTGTTTTTATCCAATTTTGTCGACATTAAGCCTAAAATAACAAAATTTAGCACCTAATAGCGCATCATAAAATAAAATAAAAGAAAATACCAAGAAAGATACACATTTCATACAGGATATTAAAAATATAAGAGCACAATACCTAAATTACATAGAAGGATCCAAAACATTATAAAGTTGATTCACAATGTTAAAGCATTTAAGGATGCAAACAGATTAGGTTAGGACTATTAGAACATGTGGTCATGAGTTGCTGAGAATCAGAACATTACTGCCATCATGCCATCTGGTGTGAAAAAGGAAAACTATATTGTAATTAGGTTTATTAAAAAGAAATGTTAAGTGCTGCCATCTATACGCATAAAACAGAAATAAAATTAATTTAAGAAATTAAGAAATTATTAATATTAACATTCATTTAAGTAGAATGAATAAATAGGAATAAACTTAATAAGTACAGAGTAAATATAAAATAAAATAAGTAAATAGAAAGGCATTTAATAATTTAACTAATTAAAAAACTAATGTTATAAAATAAAAAATGACTATATAAATAACATTTAAAAAACAATGAGGATTATGTTGAGAAAGTAAAATATGATCTTGTTTGATGTACCAATATGTGAAAAATAATGAAAAATATGATGTTAAATGCATGATACCCCTATGATTTTCTTTTACTTTTTTAAATATATCCATATAATATGTAAGCACACATACGTACACATATACATGCTCACACGCATATAAACATAAGGTTTTAAAACTTTTTTTAGCATTCCCGACCACAACCTCCATAATGGTTTTTTTTTTTTAATTAATAATAGTATATAATGTATTTAAAACATGCATACACTTTTTTTTATTTAATATATTTTTTGTGTATGTTTTATAATTTTTCAGCAATCCAAATTCTACCCTCCATAATAGTATTTTCGATTTTTTATTTATTTATTTTAACATATATAAGGCTATACTGGTAAAAAGTAGAGAAAATGAACATTAAGATTTGAGCCATGCAGAAATAAAACAGGCGGGATAATTATAAGACAATGCTAATTGCTTTAATTTAAAAATGTTAGGCTGTAAGGATTGGGAGGAACATAAACGTTTGATAGGAAGACTATGATTAATTAGAATATTTCTATATACTGAAATATGTAAACAGAAATTGAAGTTAGTAAAATTTATTACATTAAATGAAAAATCATTACGTTTGTCATAAATATTGAATGTTAGGGTATTATTAGGGAGAATATTAATTTTAACATCCATAAAATTGATACCTGAATTATGTGAATAAGAAGTGCTAAGTTCTCTAGATTAGAAGGGTATTTTACATGAAGAGATATAGAATTATTATCATTAATAGAAAGAATAATTATATCATCTATGTATCTGTAGAGCAATAGATTATTGTTAATAAATTTTCTTTCATAAAAGTAAAGATATAGATCGGATAACATGCTTGATAAAGCAGCTACTTGAGATATTCCCTGTATTTTAATATAAAAAGCTTTGTTTTGAAAATTAGTCAAAGATTTGAAGTAATCAGTATCAATATTATCAGGTAAATTTAATAAATTGGAATATTCTATAAATAATGCCTTAATAGTAGTATGTAAATATTTTAGAATTATATTAAAAAGGACTTTGAAATCTAAAGTAATAATATCGTTGATTTTTGTTAATGGCTTTATTTTATCCACCAATTCAAAACCATTTTTAATAAAATGACTGTTGTCATTTGTGACTATATATATATATAAACTTTTTAGTTGGGGGTGGTTTTGGGTTCCCAGGGTCATATAATGAAATTTAAGAAGGAATTTTTCAAAAGTAGCATCAGGTAGCGACTGCAGTAGGTAGTATTCTTACGAAATCTACCTAAAAAAACAAAACTAATTACAATAATGAATCAATATTTAATAAATATATTTCCAAACTTGATGTTAAGCTTGAGAGTTACAATTAAGCATGTAAAAATTCGCGTTCTTTATTTGAAGTTCTAATCTGATTGAATGCGAAATCAAGAAATTTACTTTTATTACACACTCGCAGTAAAATATTTAGTTTTATCAAAGAAAACACTCATTTCATTTTCACTATCACATCATTTTCAACCATTGACGCCGTCTGTGATAAGTGTTTCAATCTCAGTATCAATGGAATGAAAGAAATATTGAAATATAAAATCGTTATGAGTACAAATGCGTTATTTTATATTGTGGCGTCATTTTCTGTTCAAAAGTTTTAAAAAGTTATTTTTAATTGTAATACGAAATCGGCATCCGTAATAATATGGTAATATCCATTGTTTCCCTTCTCTTTTCAAAAATACAACTAACCCGATTGCCACCAATGTGAAGAAATTTCATAAACGACAATTACAGTTAAAATTAAAATATAAAAATGGGATTATTTTAAAAAATTGCGAGTGCGGGCACATCTACAAATAAAGTAATTTCATTAAAAAAAAAAAAAAAAAAAAAAAAAAAAAAAAAAAAAAAAAAAGCAACTATCAAAGTCAGTTCAGTAAAAAGCACGGGTTAGATCACTAAGAAAACAGCCTTGTCTTTTAAATATATAGATTATAATTAAATAGAAATGACGTAATTTTCAGAAATATTTTCATTTGTGCATACCAGGAATCTTTAAATCAATAGCAGAAGTTTAGTCTATTTAGATGCAAGAATACACTTCAGTGAATATGATGACACAGTTATAACAACACTACCTAGTAGACCGAGCCTGGCTGGGTATTTTTTTTAAACACCTTTTATTTAACTCAACCTGGCTTTTGTATGTGAAGATGGAATTTTATAATAAATTTTTAATTCATTTCTTGATAGGCTACAATTATAAAAATTACGTTCCAAGGCGTGTTTCCGATGAGAATAGAACTCTGTATTATTTTTAGAACTTAATTATAAATTATTAGATTTATTTTTAAGCATTTTTCGATCAGCCCGCTACAGGTGGTAAATCGCTTACTATTCTCTGCGGCGCATACAACTGTATAGGAGTTGAAGCAACAATTGACTTATTTATGCGCCAAGAAATGCAAGTCAAAATATCCCAACTCGCAGCAATAAACTGCAACAATTATACATTTTAAGGGCTAAAAACTAGAAAATAAATTATGAATAAGATATGAGGTGTATAATATTAATAACTATAGTAACAAAACAGTTTTCAAAAAAACATTATTTTATGAACATTCAATATTCATCTTGAAAATCACGACTGTTTGTTTGAATGCAATTTACGTTTTTTCTAAAAGTTTCCATTATAATACATTCATTTGGCGTGGGCGCTGGACTCTATTATGAAAAATTAACGGATTTTTTGCGCTTTGTAGAAAACGCAAGCCTGGTAAATTTATTAAAATTTATATAATTTTTGCTTTGTTTCTTTTTACCCGACTCGCATGAAGGGTTATGTGTTTCAAGCGTATCTGAGTATACGGATTTCTTTATACCCTCGAAACATCCCAACGGCTGGATGGATATTATTGAATGAGGTCTCTATCGATTTGTCTTAACCATCCGATGATTATAGGCTAGGTTTTGTTTTTATAAATTCAACATGGCGGCCGTAAAATAGAAAAGGGCGGTAGAGACGAAAAAAAATTACGCACCATATTGAGTGGCATATCATTGGAAAGGTCTTTCAAAATTAAAACGATGTTTCATTGACTATTTTACAGTCAGAAGCTCCGTTTAAATATTACACAACCTGGAAGTTGTGTAGGTAGGATCTCTATCTTTACTGAAACTCTAACCATCACTGACATCTATAGGCCTCATCAAAACAGTGTTTATAGATAGGAACTAACAATTAAATACAACTTACAAGTAAATAAAAAAAAAAATAAGTAATATAAAAAATAGTTTCACACTGATGGGAAATAATTAATCAGTTCGCTTTTTATGCAGTCGATGTAGTCGGATTTTTTGATTTTTAAATTTAATTTAAGATAGTTAAATGGGAAAGAGAAAAAATCAACATTATTTAAACTAATCTTTTAGTATTTCTAAATTGACTACTCAACGTATCATCGTAAATTAATATATTAACTATTAATTATTAAGAACATACTCTTTTTTTAAATATTGATTTATAATTTATTTCAATTAATTTTGTTTTAGCCAGTTTTAAACCGAGTTTTACCGTATTTTTTAGGAATGAGATTTTCGCTTTTTTGCACACCAGTATTTTATTAGGGAAATTGTTATAAGGTTTAATCGGAACATTTTTGCGATTTAACCGAACAACATTTTCTTTAAGAATACTAGGGAATCGTACCCGGGCTTCCCGGGTTAAAGAATATAGGTGAAATCATTTTTTTAAATTGAAAACTAAGATTTTTTTTTATATTCCATAATATTTTTAGATTGACAACTTACATTAAAAAAGCATTTTTCATATGGAAAATACGAATTATACAATCACATAAATTTTTTAAATTTATCAAAAGCGATATTTTCTTATTAGCCGCATGCTAAGTGTTATTTGCCAAGATTTTGCTACTTATGGCATCCTTTTATATTCTGATAATTTCAGAGCTTATACATGTCTGGTAAATTTGTGTTTTATTTATATTAGTTTATTTATTTATTCATAGGGAATTTTTTTAATGGATATTAGCCGTAAGAAAATGATGAAGTCTGTATTTTGTTTTAAGGGTTAAGGGATTAATCTTTCGTAATCGAGCTCCGCGCGATATAGATAAATTAAAAAAATATTTCATGCTTAAAAATTGTTTTTAAAACTATAGACAATCAGTAAACTGAGATGGACTTTGCAAAGTTATTCCATTAAAAAAAAATCCTATTTGGTGATCTAAAAATTTAAATTGTACGATTATAAATATGTTAGATTTGTTGTTTTTTCAATATTATTCTTTTATTTGTTTATAAAAGAAGTATTAATTTCGTTAAATTGTCTTTCACAAATATGTTAGATCGGTGGTTTTTTTAATGTTATTCTTTTATTTGTTTATAAAGGAAGTATTAATTTCGTTATGCAAAAATAGTCAGAAACAAATGCTGAAAAATGTTTGTTGCTTTATGTGAAAATGTTTATTATTATTATGTATTGAAACTGGCACGTATAAGATAAACTTTTAAAAAAAATCATGCTTAAAAATTATTTTAGAAAATATAATACATCAGTCAATTAAGATAAAGTTTTTAAACAAATTGCATTTGAAAGTAAATTTTTTCTCTATGCGACTAAAATTGAAAATGTAACGATTGTCAGAAGATTGAAAAATATACTTTATAAAGATACTCTAAATTTTTGTAAAACATTGTGTTTTATCATTGTGTGATTTCGATTACATTATTTTTAAATGTGAAGCATTTTCACCTGTGAAGAATTTCAAAGCAGCTGAGCTGTAAAAATGACGCACTTCTACAAAACATAATTCAGGTTTAAGAAATAAAATACATGTTTTTTTATAAAATGACGTCATTTGCATCCGCTAAAGCAATCCACTTTTACAATCCAGTTTTAAACTTCGTCTATAGAAAAGTGTGCATATGACGTCATTATCACAGAATAACAGACAATATTCTTGACATACCCCATATTTTAATTTCAACCTTTTTTTTAGGTTTTATGAGAAAATGGCAACAGAAAGATATCTCCTATTTTCGACTATTTTCCGTTTACTTTCAATGACTTTCAATGAAATGAGGTACTTTTGTTGCCACGATAAGAAAAATGTTATTAAAAACTACAAAAAAATTAATATCTGAAAAATAAATTGAGATACAGATTTTCAAACAAATTGCATTTAAAAGAGTATTTTTTTCCTTATACGACGGTGTAAAAATTTAAAATGTGCGATGTTTAGAAGATTAAAAATTTGCAGTAGAAAAAATTGCAAATCCAAAATTTTATTTCAAATTTCAAAGTGTTGCCATTCGCAAAATGACGTATGCGTTACGCACAGATATGTTTGTCCTTTATAATATAGATACTGGTGTGCAAAAAAAGTGGATATCTCATCCCTGATTTTTGAACTACATAGGCCGTTATAGTGCTCGATTTAATATATAAGCCAAGCTGTTAGTGCCGCCTTCGAGATCATACGTTATACTGTTGATGAGGAATGAACATTGGTATTGGTGAAAATTTCGATTACGGAAGATTGAATATAAAAGGAATTGCTTAAAACCTACTGAATTTTTTTTAATGAAGTGGAGACTTAGTTGGGTGGTTTTCTCACACTCAAATAAAGCATATTTCATGAAAATCGTCGGAATTGTGTTCGATTGATACTACCACTTTGAGAAATGAGTTTGTTTTAGCAGTAGAAAACTATTTTTCTCTAATTAGTGACATAAGCTAGATCGTTTTCTTCTCCTGGAATTAGTATAGGCCTCAAATTTTGTGAAAATCCTTAGAGCCGTTTTCGATATACAGCAAGGTTTTCAGTGCTGAGTTTGTTTTAATCGATCAAAACAAATTTTCTCGAATTCGAAACCTAGCTCGATGTATTTTTTGTGCTCAAATTAGTATAGAAAACACGTTTCGTGTAAATTGCATGAGCATTTTTCGATTTATAGCAAGCAGAAGTTTCAGCTCTGATCTTATTTTACATTTTAAAAACGCATTTTCTTGAATTCGGTACCTAGCTAGATCTTTTTCTTGTGCTCGATTTAGTATATGACGCAAGTTTCGGGAAAATTGGATCAGTCGTTTAAGATATCAGTCATAATCGGAAAAATTTCTTGCTCTTTTAATATATAGGGTAGGGGAGTACACGGTAAGACAGCAGCCATTTTGACATATAATTATAACTTTTTCTCCTCGCTGGAACACACACTGAACCACCTCATCTTATGCAACACGTGGATGTAGTTTCGGCACTTCGGTTACTCATCCAACAAAATAGTAAGTAATTATTTATTTTACAGGGGTTAAAGTTACATAAACGTCCATTTTAGACTTTATTTATTTCATTATGGCATATATTTACTTAACCAAACCTAGCTATATCTAACGATAGACTATGTTGACAAAACGACACAAGCATTCAAAGCTATGAAACTGATGATGAAACAGATATGGCATCCATTTTGTTACAACGTAACGAAAGTACACAGTGAGACACACAGTTGTGGTACACACTGAGACGTGCCTCATTGTGTATCTACTATGCGGTTCTGATGTAAAAAAAAAAATTATTTATTAATAAAAGAAGGTTTTTTCTCTCTCTCTCTCTCTCTTTATCTCTGTGTATGTGGGGGCGTGCGATGGTAGTGAAATCTACTAAACGTAAGAGGCTGAAAGTTTGCATGAAGATAGCCCAATGTCTGCCATTGTCCAACCGAGGCTCATATTTTTAAAATAGTTTTAATCTAGAAATATTAATTAGAAGTCATAAACTGCAGAAAATTATTGATAGAGTATAAAAATGTATGATTTATGAAAATATATACATTGTCTCATTGTGTACCACTTGTGGTACACAGTGAGACAATTTTCGATACTCTTTTATGCTGCTTCTGCTTTTATAAATAACTTTTTTAAAACCATTTATACATTAATGTGTAGCGTATTTGTGTAGCTTAAAGTTGTAGCAAAATTCTTTTCAAAAGAATAAATACCGTTGCCATTTGTTAAGTAATAATAAATTCACCGCGGCGGCGGCGGTGACAGCGGTAGTTACTTTTTTTTAGAATAGAGAGATACGATGACACATTCACTGATGAAATCACGCTTCTGATTGGTGGAATATGATAAAGCAAAATAAATTTATATTATGAAAAGCTTAAACCGATTGCCACCATTTTGAACAAATATCATAAAAAGCTTTTACAATTAAAAATAAAATATAAAAATGTAAATAAATCAAAAAATAGCTAGTATGGCCACATCTGCAAATGAACAGGTTTCATAAAACAATTATCAAAATTTCAAAATTAATTTTCAAAATTAATTTTCAAAAAATAATTATCAAAATCGGTTCAGTAGAAAATTCAGCGCTGATGACTAAAAAAAAAAAACAGGCTGGTCTTTTAAATGCACTAGGGGATCGTACCCAGGCTTCCCGGGTTAAAGAATATAGGGGAAAATATTTTTTTAATTGAAAACTAATAATTTTTTTATATGCAATAAATTTTTTAGACTACCCACTTACATTAAAAAAAAAACATTTTTCATATGGAAAATACGAATTATACAATCAAATAAATTTTTGAAATTTATCAAAAGCGATATTTTATTATTAGCCGCATGCTAAGAGTTATTTGACCAAGATTTTGCTACTTATGGCATCCTTTTATATTCTGATAATTTCAGAGCTTATACATGTCTATTTAAGTTGTGTTTTATTTATATTATTTTATTTATTTATTCATAGGAAAGTTTTTTTTAATGTATATTAGCCATAAGAAAATGACGAACTATTTATTTTGTTTT
Source organism: Maratus speciosus (assembly GCA_963932465.1). Lineage (NCBI taxonomy): Eukaryota > Metazoa > Arthropoda > Arachnida > Araneae > Salticidae > Maratus > Maratus speciosus. Next base: position 516,588,193 of record OZ010794.1, read on the forward strand.
AAGGGCAAATGGATTAATCTTTCGTAATCGAGCTCAGCGCGATATAGATAAATTAAAAAATATTTCATGCTTTAAAATTGTGTTTAAAACCATAGACAATAAGTAAACTGAGATGAACTTTGCAAACAAATTCCATTTGAAAAAAAAATTCTATTTGGTGATCTAAAAGTTTAAATTGTACGATTACAAATATGTTAGATTTGTGTTTTTACAATATGATTCTTTTATTTGTTTAAAAAGAAAGTATTAATTTCGTTATGCAAAAATAGTCAGAAACAAATGCTGAAAAATGTTTGTTGCTTTTTGTGCAAAATGTTTATTATTATTATGTAATGAAACAGAAACGTGATAAGATAAACTTTTAAAAAAATCATGCTTAAAAATTATTTTAGAAAATATAATACATCAGTCAATTAAGATACAGTTTTTAAACAAATTGCATTTGAAAGTAAAATTTTCCCCTACGCCATGAAAATTGGAAAAGTAAGACGATCAGAAGATTAAAAAATTGCAGTAACGAAAATTTCAAGACCGAAATTTGATCGTGGTTGGTTGGTTGTATTTATGACGGCCAATTATCTGCTCGAGGGATATAGGCCCAGGGTGGAGTGCCCTTCGTGGGGGGTCTTTCTAAGGGAACCTAACCCGTATTAACGCTTGAAATCCAAGGTTCGAAGAAAACCACGAAAACTCCGAACGATTAGGTCGACGGGCGCGATTGGGATCGAACCCAGCACCTCCCGTCTACCAGATTCGAGAGCAGAACCTCTCAGCCACTGGTGGGGCGAAATTTGATCGTGAAATGTTGATTCTCAAAATGACGTCACCGTTACGCACAGATACATTTGTTCTTTATAATATAGATACTTCATCAGTAAAATATAATAAAGATCAGTTATTAGGATTTGGTTATCAATTGCACTTATGCTTAGTATTAATGAAAAACAGCAGTTTTCACCTTCTCAAAATTTGCATACGCTCTTCTGATATACATATTCATATTTTTTTTTTTAATGTATTTTGTTTGATCATTTAAAAATCATTTTAACTCAAAACTATAAATCACAATTCTTTTATGTGAACAGACCCACCCTTTACTTGAGATTCTGATCTCAATTCCGGAGAGTAAAAAATTTCGTAATTTATGTTTTTTAGACGCATTTGTGTTAAAATGTTTAGTTTTATCTAAGAAAATGATCATTTTCTTTTAAATATGATTTCATTTTCACTTAAGTAAGCATTTCGCCTAGTGCCTGAAATTTAGTATCAGTACAAATCAGAAAGAAAAACAATATAGAAAATTTATGAGGAAAAATGCGCGTTTTCAAAAACAGTATGCCATTTTCTGTTCTTATGCCCCTAATAAAATATTCTGCTCCTAATAGGATTTTGCGACACTAAACCCCATGCAACAATTTTTATCAACAATTTTGAATTTTTATCAGAAAATAGCACGAATAAAGATAAAAATACCTCATTATTTCTCTCTTGTCTGCAATAATGAAAGCTATCAAATTTTCACCATTTTGAAGAAATTTCATAAAATTCTTTAAAAATTAAAATATAAAAGTGGGGATATTTAAATAAAATACAGATAGTACGATCACATCTACAAATGAAGAGCTTTCAGTATAAAAAAAAATATTAGTAAAATTGGTTCTGCAGAAAAATCGGGGCGGATGACTAAAAACCACACTTGTGTTTTAAATATATAGTTTATATAAAATTAGGAAAAATTAAATTAAGCAAATTATGTTATTTTGATAAAATTATAGTAGAATGTCCTAAAGAATAGCATTAAAATTTTATTATTCGAGAGAATTTGGGACAAAAACTTCAGGAACATGATATTATTTTAAACCACGATTTATTTGTTTGCTTGTCTAACTCGGCGAAGCAAATCCATCCAGGCGAGAATCGTCAATTTTTGTAATATAAATCGCTATTATTGGCATGTCAACTCTCTTCTAAAAAGACGCTCTAAATTTTTGTAAAAATTGCGTGTGTTTATCAGTGTGTGATTTCGATTACATTATTTTCAAAAGTGAAGTATTTTCACCTGTGAAGAATTTCAAAGCAGCTGGGCTGTGAAAATGACGCACTTCTACAAAACATAATTCAGGTTTAAGAAATAAAATACACGGTCTTTTATAAAATGACGTCATTTGCATACGCTAAAGCAATCCTTTTTTACAATCCAATCTTAAACTTCGTCTATAGAAATGTATGCATATGACGTCATTATCACGGAATAGCAGACGATATTCTTGACATAGCCCATATTTTAATTTAACTTTTTTTTTTCATATTTTATGAGAAAATGGCAACAAAAAGATACAGTATCTCCTGTTTTCGACTATTTTCCGTTTGCTTTCAATGACTTTCAATAGAAATGGGCTACTTTTGTTGCCACAATAAGAAAAATGGCATTAAAAACTACAAAAAATTAATATCTCAAAAATAAATTGAGATACAGCTTTCAAACAAATTGCATTTAAAAGAGCATTTTTTTCCTTATACGACGGTGTAAAAATTAAAAATATGCGATGTTTACAAGTTCAGAAATTTGCAGTAGAGAAAATTGCAAAACCAAAATTTTATTTCAAATTTCAAAGTGTTGCCATTCGCAAAATGACGTATGTGTTACGCACAGATATGTTTGTCCTTTATAATATAGATAGATTTTAAAGTTTCCTTTTTCTTTTTAATAGACACGTGTAAATACATCTTTTTATTACAAGTATTATACATTATTCTTTGTGTTTTTTTAAAATTTGGCAAATATTTAAAATAATACTTTTTCTAAATATCAAATAAATCTTTCTTGGGATCGCTGAGGCTGAATGGTCAAAGCACCGGTCTGCTAATCGCTTGCGAGCGTAAGAGATTGTGAGTTCGATTCCCGCTGGTTCCATTGCACACACTCTTTGTGTGGAACTCATAGAGTGTATTTCTCTTGTGTTGTAATATTTCCTTGTGCTATCGTGTCTCCGACTTATAAGCGGGCTCTGATGTCAAGCACACAAGTCGTATGTTTGTAGTTCAATAAATAAATAAATCTCTCTTGAAATGGAAAAAAAAAAACGCTATAAAAATTAATCAAATAAAAAAAAAAAAAAAAAAAAATATGTGCGCGCTGCACACCGCAAGGTTGTCAATTATGTCTAAGCAAAACATGATTAAATTACTCTGCATAGTTTTTCTTCCTAGATAATTATTCGATTTAAAAACTGTCTGCTTCAGTGTGTTTAACATTTCGACGTCAAACATTTCTCTATAATACTACCAATTCTCATATTTTTATATGCAATAGTTTTCTTAATATTAACCATGAATGACTTCTGTTCACAAAATATTCGTTTACGACAGTGACAGCGTTAGTTACTTTTTTTTTTTTTTTTTTAATAGAGAGAAACTTTCTCACTTTACCCACGATTTCGAATAACGCTCCTTTATCTCCAGGAAGCCAGGAAAAGTAAAGATTTCCCAGATTTAAATAAGCATTTCTGAAACAAAAGTTTCGTTGAAAAATTGTAAAAAAACCAACCATGCAGAAAAACGCATTTTCACAAGAAGTCGTTTCCCTGACAATCATTGTTTGAAAGCAAGATTTTAAAAACGAACCAAAAAGAAAATATTAATATCTCCTGTTCTAATTGAGATAGAAACATGATTTAGCCGTCATTTTAAGCGGGGAAAAAACAGAAAAATTTTTAATGCAATAAAATGTTTTTAAAAATTTGACTCTTTTTGCGTTCCGTTCCCCCTTAAAATGATGTGGACCATCTTGTGAGGCCTTTAAATATTAAATTATCTATGCTGCTTCATTTGGATATATTTTTAAAATTTAAAGGTGTTCCATAGGAATTTTAATTTCAAGAAATTTTCAATTCGACGAGGCATCGACCATTTCGTGGGAGTAATACTTTTCCTTCCTTCCGAGTTTGAAATTTAATAAATAAGAATTTCTTCAACCGTCCTGTTTCTTCCTTTTGTTTATAAAGATTACATCCTCAAAATTTGCATGTTTTTTAAAAGTATATATACACTGCTCAAAACAATTAAAGGATATTTGAAGTTTTATATAAAATAAAGATATAAACGAAATTTTTTTTGCCGAAAATAGAAGAAGAGAATCACAAATGCAAATTTTTCTGGTTTTCAAACTGTGGAGTATGCAAATTTTGAGTTCGACGTCAAAAACGTCGCTTCAGCGGCAGCGAATGAAATTTGACTTTCAACTGGATAAAAGAGAATGAAGACAAGGATGATCGGCATTCAGTGATTGCTTTGTTTCGATGAGTACGATGTCTCAGCGAAGTCATTTGACAGATTCAGAAGCTTTGAGAATTGTTGGTAGGTTAGAAGGGGCCAAACTCAAGCCGAAGTAGCGCAAGCCATTGGAGTGTCACAAAGTGTCATTTCCAGGATCTGGAACCGTTTTTTGGAGAGTGGATGTGCAGGCCGAAGACCAGGGCAAGGTCGTAGACGGGCAACAACGCCCAATGAAGATTTGGTATTTAGCGTTAACAGCTCGGAGACACCGAACCATGAACGCTACTCTTCTCCAACAACACTTTCGCTCGGCTACAGGCACCACGATTTCAATTCAGACTGTCCGAAACCGGCTCCATGCTGTAGGTCTGTATGCTCACCGACCGATGGTATGTGTTAGATTAACATCAAGGCATCGTCGCGACCGCAGGGAGTGGGCAACCGAGCATGTCAACTGGAGGAGAAATGAATGGAGCAATATTCTGTTTTCTGACGAGTCCCGTTTTTCTGTGTATCCGGATAATAGGCGTATTTTCATCTGGAGGGACCGTGGCAGTAGGAATAATCCTGCGTTCGGGCACGAAAGTGTCAGATTTGGCGGTGGAGGAGTGTTGGTGTATGGTGGCATCTCCATTTACGGGCGCACTGACCTCTACATCATTCGAGATGGAGCTCTGACTGGTCGCCGATATAGGGATGAGATCCTCAGACCTATTGTAGTCCCTTACGCTGCAGCAATCGGAGATAACTTCATTTTAATGGACGATAACTTCAGGCCACATCGTGCAAACCTGGTGGAGGATTTCCTTTTCGAGGAAGGAATCGTTCGAATGGAATGGCCAGCGTGTTCTCCAGACATGAATCCAATCGAGCACGTTCGGGACGCTCTAGGAAGACGAGTTTCTGGCCGCCAACAACCCCCCACAAACTCTCCAAGAACTGGAAAGAGCTCTTCTGGAAGAGTGGGGCAGAATACCCCAACTCGTCATTAACAGCCTCATTGAGTCCATACCTCAAAGGTGTTCAACGTTGCTGGCCGCACGTGGAAACCATACCCCCCACTGAAAATGATTTTCTTTGAAGAAAACACCTTTTCTTATTCTTTTTTTCTCATATGCACAAATTGTGTTTTTTTCCTTTAGTACACAAATGCGCAATAAAATGCATTTTTTTCTGCCAAACATGTGTAATTTATTCTCATATAACCTACTATGTCTGTCGACCATGTATCAATCAGCTAAACAGTTTACCAGATACAAAATCCACCTAAAACTGCAATATCCTTTAATTGTTTTGAGCAGTGTATAAGACCCATCCTTTATTTTTTATTATTTTCTTCATAATTAAAGCTGTTCGAAAGAATAAGGTAGGTAAGTTATACTGCAGGTGTTTTTGAATCACAAAGCTCTTTAGAATGCTTCTCTAATTCTTCAGTAATCCTTTTACGATTTCAGTACAATTTCTCAAGAAAGTTTAATTGAAAATAGCACATAAATTAGTAATATGAAATTATTTCCATCACATATGATAAGATATAGATAAGATAAGATAAATGGACAAAACATTTCTATATACGAAGATGTATACAAGATAGTATACAAAAATTTAGTCCATTAAGGAAAAATATAACTCATAAATCGTCTTTTAAACTATATTTTTTTCCCATCACATTAATTAATAAACATACCGGGTGTCCCAAAAAGGACTGACTGATTTTAAAATTCAATAACTTGTAAACGGTGACAGATATTTAAAAAATTCTTGCAGGAGGGTTATGCATAAGGTCAAAAGTTTTTTTACAGTGATTTTCAATTTTAGTTCGAATTACAAAAAATAGATGGCGCTGCGATCGATAGACGCTAAATTCAGGCTCGATTTTTGGTACTTCGTGGCCCGGATAATACATTTCCATCTCCTTTTTCCGCATAGAACAAGATAAAGGACCAAAAATCGAGCCTGTATTTAGCGACTATTGCTTACAGCGCCATCTATTGTTTGTAATTCGAACTAAAATTGAAAATCACTGTAAAAAAACTTTTGACCTTATGCATAACCCTCCTGCAAGAATTTTTTAAATATCTGTCACCGTTTACAAGTTATTGAATTTTAAAATCAGTCAGTCCTTTTTGGGACACCCGGTATATTTTTAGTAGTAAAATGTTTTAATAACGCCACTTTCATACAATATAGCTTATTACCCACATAGCAATTTTAGTTTCCAGAAAAACTGCAGCAGTCTTGCTTTGCAAACCTGCAAATTTGCAGCAAGTTCAGCATGACAAGACTGACAGTTCATAACCAGACTGCAGCAAGAATAACGCAAACTCCGAAGTCACCACACTTTGAACTTGCAGGTAACTTTTCGTGCAAGTTAAATTCTTGCTGTATCAAATTTATTGCAAATTAACAGCAAACAAGTAGAAAATTTAGTTCTGTCATGACTAAGGTATTGCAAATTCCTTGCAAGCTAGTAGAAAATTTAGCTTTGTCTTTTCAAAAATTCTGCATATTTATTGCAATGTAGTAATCTCGTCACGCCATACTATCTATTTACAACTGTTACACTATAGTGTAACAGACCTGAAGGGATTAAACCTATAGATAAGTTTAACCCCTTCAGGTCTATTGATGATTATCACCATTAACAAATAGAGGCACTATTTGTAATATTAACACGTTGAGCCGCACGTAAGTCACGGTGACTGACACTGAATTTTCCGTTTAGGCCGCGTCAGTCACGGTGACTGACACTGAATATCCCGTTTAGGCCGCGTCAGTCATGTGTGACTGACACTCATAAATTATGTAATGGGAATCGTATTTCGTGGTCCAAACGGAAAGACAGACAAATTAGACTTGGCATTCAACGTGTTAAATACGAGTCTTTTATGGTATTTGATAAGTATAGCGCTTACAAAAAGCGGTGCCAACAGAATAAAATTTTTGTAAGCGATGCAGTCCCGAAAGGTTTAAAAATCATAGACTCGAATGGGGTTAAATACAAAAATAAATAAATAAATAAATATCAATTAAATCCATATTTTAGAAAATCCAATAATATTCAAAAAAATTCATTAAAAAATTAAAATTTTCAATATAAATTTAAAATGCCCGAAGACGTAAACGTAACCTAGTAGCAAAACATAACTTTTTAATTCGTAGGAATTTTTATATGAAATAAGATGTAGACTATAGATAAAATATTACTTTACAAAAAGTAATTACATTTGAAAATTTAAAATAATCAATAAATTTTTCTGGGTACCTTAACTTAACCAATCAATGAAAATGAGATTCCATAACAATAACAATGATGTGTGTGTCTGGCCATTTGTCGCACCGAACTTCTGAAATTCTGATCATGTGCTGATTGTCTATTCTCTCAACAGAGGGATATTTTGCTTTCGTGAATTAAAGACAGTCTTGCATCAGTTTCACAATAAACTACTCATGCAAGTCGGTGATGGCATATCTTGCGGGAGATATACTGCTAAATTTGTCAAGTCAAATTTGTCACGGCAACAAAATATCAGAAAAATATCAAACTTATTGCTAAAGTGCATGCTATATGGATACTGTTCTCGTGCGTATGCTTTGTGTCAAATATTATTCTTTTCTTTGACAGATTATACAAAATACCTTCATAATTAGTTGGGTAGAGTAAAAATAAAATTTGAGTACATTTGTCTATATACCAGTTATAAAATTTGAGTACAGTTTTATATATACCAGATATAAAATTTGAGTAAAGTTGTCTATCTACCAGATATCGCTATAACCCTTTCAGGGACAAGGTAGTTGTATTCGTAAAATGTTCAAATAATTGAATAACACCAGTATTTACAAGAAAATTTATTTGTATAACAAGTAAAAGTATTTTTCCGTGTACTTAATAAAAGTGCAATTTTCATAAAAAAGTTCGGGTGCCAATGATTAGGGATTAAAATTTTGTGATGCCGTGGCAGCATCACCACCGGACAAGGTGCTAACTTTACATTTAAAATTTCCTTTCACATATTGCGAAAGTTGCTAGATTTTAGTCCAAAAAGGTATCGAACTTAGCCATTCCGAAAATATAGAAATCACAACATACGATTCTTTTTAAATTTCCTGGTAACTAAATTATTTTTTGCAAATACCGTTTACTAGACGAAAATACATATTTTTTGTATCGTTTACCAGCGCTAGGTGCAGTATAAACAAGCAGATATAGAAAAATATAAATACGAACAGTAACTTCAATAGTTAAAGGCATGTAAAAAATATTATACAGACATACATACAATAAATACAATAATTTTTATTCTATTTATTGTATGTATGTCTGTATAATATTTATATATACCTTTAACTGTTGAATGCAGGCGTTATTTATGTGTGTATGTGTGTTTTAATATATATTGTAGTATGAGTGTTTTATTATAGTAACTTCAATAGTTATAATTTGTTCAGAATATATATATATTTATATATTAGGTTTAATTTCGTAAAAGATTTGTAAATGAGGGCATAAGTAGAGTAAAACTGAATGCCTTTATTATTAGTTGCACCTTGAAAAACAGAATTTCCAGCATAATTTATTGAAAGTTTGCATTTATCCTTGTACATCAATATCACTATAAATATATGATTTGTTTATAAATTTTTTATTAATAACTGCTTTTTTAGAAAAGAGTCAAATTGACCGGTCTTATCCCGCCATTGAGGGTAAGACCGCAAGAGTATGTTAATTTTCAAACCATGAAAGATCTTCGATTTTTTTTTTTTTTTTTTGGAACTAAACAAAATATTTTGTTTATAACTTTAAATAAGAAACTTAACTTTTAATCATGGGCTTAGTGATTTCAATCATAACTCTAATCATCTTAACCCTTGGTCGGGCGCAGTGTGCCTGACAGGCGTGCTACTAAGGCGTAGTGAAGGTTGCTTCGGAAATTGCTGACTGTTTATTTATTTTGATGTTAACACTTAACTGACTGTAGCTTTTACCCCTTCGCGACGAGCACCTTTTACAGGATTTTTAATCTTTTATCACCGGTTTTTCAAAACAGAATTTTTTTGCTAATTATATAGGGAAAATGACCTGATTAAATAAGGCAAAATTTATAATAAAAAATAACTGGTGGGGATAATCATCGATTCTGAGCGCCTTCCGCGGCACGTATACGCCACGCCCGTCCCCAATGGGTGAAATGCATAATTCTATTTTTATTTTCTATTTGCACCACAATATTAGTAAATTTCTCTTGCACATGTTGTCAATGTAACAGTAAAAGTGTTTATTTAAAAAAAGTGGTGTCAAACAAATAAATTTGGTTAAGGGGGCTGATCACTCAGCTTCAGAATTCTCCTCCGTAATGTTAAGTCTATGGACTTTTAATGCATTCGTATATTTAAAATATCTCCTCGAGAAATCATATTTTTAACATCTTTTTTTTGTGTACTCTTCTTAAAGGATGTCTCTTTTTTTCTCAGTTTTCAAAATATTTCTAAAATCTGTGCTGAATTTAATATTTTATGTGTTAAAATCTGTGAGTAAGATTTTAACACTTCCTATAAAACTAAGTCTATACTGTAGAAATATTTTAAGAACTAAGAAAAAAAATAGGACATATTTTAAGGAGCGTATATACTAAAACTAGATGATTGGTTGGCTGATTTTTGACGGCCGATTATCTACACTAGGGATATAGACCCGAGGGAGGAGTGCCCTTCGTGGGGGTCTTTCTAAGGGATCCTAACCCGTATTTACGCATGGAAATCCATGGCTCGAAGAAAACCACGAAAACTCCGAAGGATTAGGCCGACGAGCGCGATTGGGATCGAACCCAGCACCTCCCGTCTACCAGCTTCGAGAGCAGAACCTCTCAGCCACTGGTGGGGCTACTAAAAATAGACGTTAAAAAATATTTATTTCCCAAGGAGATATTTTAAATATACGAATGCATCAAATGCCCATAGATTTTACATTAGTGGGGGATAATCGGAGGCTGTGTGACCAGTCGTTTTAAGGATACCAATACCCCTTATACAGAGGCATTGGTCCGTAAGGGTTAATAAATGATATTAGTTGAATCCGATTTAGAATATATTTTATTTATACTGTCAAATGAAGGTCACTAATCATCTTCAGAGTGTTAGAATTTAGTTAATTAGGCGATAATAAAGATTTTAAAACTCATATCCGGTTCGTTTCACCTGAACCCGTGCATCCACAGGTACAGCCACCTGAAGAGGTGGTATTTAACACTATTTCTACCAGAGTCAAATGACAGCTTTTTAAAGTTATGATTTATATTTCTTTTGCTCGTAGTATTTGAATGTAATGAGCATTAAAAAAATGTCTCCAATGTGTTAAAAATGATTTTTAATTGTTTCAACATAAAAATTACACATGAAAAACCATAAATCGAAATCTTTAAAAGGTGCCATCTAACACCGGTAGAAATAGTGTTAATACTGCGTTCTTATTTCCGTTTTTTGTTTAAAATGTATTAGAAATTAAAAATTATACTTTTTTTAAATACACTTTTAAAATGCAATTCCTCATAGACTATAAAAAAATTTGCTTTATTCATAGTTAAATGCATTTTTATCTTTTTAATCAAAATAAGCATAGATAGAAAAATAACATAAATTACATATTTATTATTATTATGTCAGCAGAACAATATCACATTTGGGAATACATAGCACACAATGGCTATTTGTTAGAGAAAAACTACTATTCCTGAGGCACTTTAAATGCTTTTCAAAATTCTGTTCAAATATTTGCGATATACTTCTTGTGACTTCAAGTAAATAAAGGGAAAGGAGACAGAATTTTTTCTTACAATCGCATAAATCTTTATACCAGCTATAAATATTTAAGCTCAAGCAATCCAAACAATAAATTTTAAACGTACAACGATACTTATTTTTACAAAAATATAAAAATTCTGTTACATTTCTTAGCAATCTTTATTTACATTTCAGGGTACATTTATCTAATGTTTAAAAGTTGATCAAGGAACACTTAGCCTCCATTCGGTTATTTTTATACCGCCCATTCGGTTTGGCTATTGAATAATCGAAAATATGTATTTTGTCTTGACACTGAAAAGTTACTCTCAGCATTATTATAGTTTCAGACATTGAAGTGACATCTATCGGTGATATTCGGAACTAAAATAAGGAAATGCAGAAAAAATACCTGGCCTTACACATTGCTCTTCTGTAAAAATAACGGTATTTCTTTGTTACAGCGGCCCTTGATAAAGAATCTCTAAGAGACCAAAATATATCGCCCAATTATGTTTTACCATGTTTTCTTTTCCGGGGAGGGGGGGGGGGTCATTTTTAACCCAGAGAGTACGGAAAATTTTACTGTACGTTTTCGAGTAGTTTTTAAAGTGCATTAATCGGTAAATGAAATCATATGACGAAATGCAATATTCCACCATGATTCAATTACACAACACACAATATGAATTTTAAGAAGCTCATCGTTTTACTTAACCTTCAGACTACCAAAAAAAGTATATGCAAGAACTACCATTCGGGTCCATTGGACCCATATGTAAAATATATAGGATTTCAAAATATACAAAACACCCATTTATCTACAATGAATATATTTGTTATTAATGCACCTTATAAAATATATAAAAGTGATATATATAGTAATAGAGTAAGAAAGTAACACATACAGTAAGAAAGTAATATATATAGTATATTATAATGACTACAAAACGTTTTTCATCATAATAAAATTATTCTGTACATGAAGTACAAATAACGACGGAATGTTCTCCGCAAACATTTTTCGTACACTTCTTGCATAATGTTCGTGTTTTTCGATCTTTTTTAGAGGGACAAATATGACATCTTGATTTTTTTCGTGGCGGTTCAAAACTATTTGCGTAAAGTTGTTCTGAAGTAGATGTTGAGACGGCGATACCTCCTTCACCTACTAATTCTTCTGCAAGTTGAATAATGAAATTCCGCCTTTTTTTCATTTTCGGATCACATTCAGCATTCAGTGACAACCATATTATGTATGCATTCATCGCACTTATATCGATCATATTATAAAATACAATCAAAGGCCACCGACGTGTCATGCGTTTCACACTATATGCTCTTACCATTTTGTCCATCGTATCTACTCCGCCTTTGGTTTTATTATAATCTAGGATTATTTGTGGCTTTTTTTCTAAGCTGTTGTCAATATCATAAGTGTTATGCATTGTGCTTAGCAAAGTAACAATTCTACCTTTTCTGGGACAGTAAGAGATGATGGTCGCCTTCTCTTGAAACCCAAATAAAGTAGAATATACAGAACGATGTTTTGGATTTGTGAACACAGCGGGTAATTCAGGTTTATTTTTTCGAATTGTTCCAATAAGAGATAATTTTTTTGAAGTAAGATGTGTTGCTAATGCATATGACGTAAAAAAGTTATCACATGTAATATTACGACCAGAATTTTCAATTTCCTTCGTCAATCTTTTAACTACATTTTCTCCCTGATGAGATTCTCTCATTTTTGCCTGTATATAGTTCCAGTTTCCAAGCATACGATGTTACGCTGTCACAAATAACCCAGAACTTCAATCCATACTTTCCAGGTTTAGATGGCATATACTGACGGAAAGGACATTTTCCACGAAAAGAAACTAATTGCTCATCGACAGTCATAGACCAATTAGGAATATAAGGGTCTTGTAAATAGCTATTCCACAATTCAAAGCATTCTCTTATTGGCTCTAATTTATCAGTTGATCTTCTTTTACGCCTCTCAGCAGCATCATCAAATCTTATGACACGTAATATACTTGTGAATCTATTGCGACTCATAATGTCCCGAAATATTTGTCTTCCATTTTTTATGCTCCAAAGTTCGCTTACTGTTTCATTTTTCGATTTATATACTCCAATAAGTAATAAAAGTCCGATGAATTTTTTAAGTTCTATAATATCTATAGGTTTCCACTCTTTATCGAATACTCTATTGCCTTCCGCGTTTGTCCATTTTACTATAATTTCCAAAAGTCTTTTTCGGAAATAGATAAGAAATGAGGATGATATGGAATCCACTTCACGATTTGCAAATCTTGAAGGTCCAGATTTTTCACGTAAAATATTGATTTCAGTACGTCTTCCTTGTGGTCTGGCAACTTCATTCTTATACCAGATCTGTGAATTATTTTTGGAAACAAAAGTAGAATTTGAAGTACTTGTGGTTGCTACATTTACTTCATTGGAATCATTATCAGATTCTGAGTAGGAATCAGAAATTTCATTATGTATTTCAACATAATCTACTTCACCTTCATCAGACGACAGATTTTCATCATCGGTGTCGAATTCTATATCGTCCGGATTTTCCATAATTTTTTGAATTTCCTCTTGAGTCAATACTTTTTTTCTGTTCATCTTCAATTCAGTTTTTAACAAAAAATAAGTTAGGAAATAAGAAAATGATGAATATTTGTAAAATAACAAAGCACGTACAAACTACACTTATTACTTGTCTTCAAATATCAAGTCCTATTTTCAATGAAAAGACTCAAAAACATCAATAGACACCATTCGCTCACTAACTGTGTCTGTTGATAAATGACTCTCTGAACCAGAAGTAACCTTTTATATATAGAGCACGAAGTTTACTAGATCAGTCTAGAATGTTCTCAAAACTTCATTATAAAGTCGCCAAATTTGGCGAGATTGGCGCTAAAAATCCATCGCCAAATGGGCGATAAACAGCTAATTATGGTAACCCTGTTCCTCCTCATGACTTATGGCAACCCTAGAAAAAGAAAGCAACAGTATATTACGTTTGTTTTAATGTTGGGTCCAATGGACCCGCGTGGTAAACAATGAAACAAATTAAAAATAGGTAAAAAATTTCGAACAAAATTTTAATCGCAATTGCATATACATAGAGGAGACAATTGCAGGAAAAGTCATGTAATCGCGAAACTTTGAATGCTATTTTTCATGAGAAAAATTTACATTAAATATTGCTGTCGGGTCCAATGGACCCGTCTGGTAGACGGAAGGTTAAAAGGCGACAAAGATAATAATAATATAAATGTTGCAAGTTAAAAATATATATTTTATTAAAATTTCCTAGTACTTTCGTCCAGCAATTTCGCGGCCAACGTCAGTGAATATTTTTAGAAATCTCTATTCCATTCATTCAAATACATCATTTTGTTTGAAATTTTTTTCAAAGGAAGTGACGTATTTAAATGAATGAAACACTAATTAATAGAATTCTTCCCTGACGATGGCTGCGGCATTGCTGGCCGAAAGTACTAGCAAATTCAAATAAAATGCATATTTTTAACTTGTAACATCTATATTATTGTTATCTTTGTCACCTGTTAAGTAAAACGTTGACCTTTATAAAGTTTATATTGTGTATTTTGTATTCATCGGTTTTCTCAAAACGGAATATCGGTTTTTAAATTGCTACCATATCTCATTTTTTTTCTTTTTAGACACTTTTTTTAATCGGGAGTAACTCTGAAGAGGTTATTGTATACATACAGGGTGATACAAAGCTTATCTTTCAAATTTCGTGGGGAGGTAAGGAATACGCCAGAAAACCGATTTTATATAGGAAAATATGTCTGCAAATGTACGTATGCGTATGTAGAGGACGCTGTGTTTACCCAACTTTCCATTGCGTCCCAATCATTGCTTTGACTTTCCTAAAGCTAGTATTATTTCTTCTCCTATTTCCACTTCTCATTTGGACATCCACGAAACTTTTACATCTTTAAAAGCTCTAAATCTTTTTTTACCTTTTGTTTTCATTTTTATTTAATTTATTTTTTGTTAGCTTATTTTATCCTTTATTTTTAACTTTCTAACCGGAAGGAACAAAATTAGACGAGTAGCTTCCAGGCGTCAGATAATGGAGGCGTTGAGTATAGGTAATTAACGAGATTTTTGCAGTTTTTAGGTGCGTTCGTAATTATATAAATACGTAGCACCTATAGTCGTCGTTCAGTCCGTCTGTCCGTCTGTCCGTCTGTCCGTCCATCCGTCCGTCTGTCCGTCCGCATATAACAGAGCAAAAACTCCCAACCGAATGGTCTGAAATTTTAAATATATGATTGCTGCAAAAATTTTGTCGAGCCATTTCAAATTTTATGAAAATCGGATGTAAAGTTTAATTACAGGGACATTCAAATTTTTTCTTTACATTCCGGCCAATGGGAAAAAAATATTGCAAGTGCATTTTAATGATGTTACAGTCTTCCGAATGGTCTGAAATTTTAAATATATAATTGTTGCAAAATTTTGTCGAGCCATTTCAGATTTTATGAAAATTGGATGTATAGTTTAATTACAGAGACAGTCAAAAGTTTTCCGTTACATTACGGTCAATGGGAAAAAATTATTGCAAGTGCATTTTAATGATGTTACAGACTATGCACTTATGAAGTGAAAAAAATTTCCATTCAGTACAATATGGGGTGCAAAAAATATTTATAAAACTAGTTACAGTACGAACGCACTTCATTTGCCACGTTTGACGAGCAATTTCCTACTTGTTAAATATGTAAAAGGCTTCGTGGAAGTGCGAATGAGAAGTGGAAATAGGAGAAGAAATAATACTAGCTTTAGGAAAGTCAAAACAATGATTGGGACGCAATGGAAGGTTGGGTAAACACAGCGCCCTCTGCATAAGCATGCGTACATTTGCGGACATATTTTCTTATGTAAAATCGGTTTCCTGACGTATTCCCTACCTCCCCACGAAATTTGAACGATAAGTTTTGATTCCCCCTGTATATATATACCATTTGTGGTTCTATTATATTTTTCTAAATTAAAATGGTCGCTCGTCCCCAAGGAGTCAAAACGCAATTACTTATAGATTTTAAATAAATTAACTTTACTCTTATTTAAATGCATTTTGATCTTTTTAATCAAAATAAACATAGACAGTACAATAACATAAATTATACATTTATTATTATTTCGTCTGCAGAACAATATCACATTCGTGAATACATAGCACAAAATGGCTATTTGTTAGAGAAAAACAACTACTCCTGAAGCACATCTAATGCTTTTCAAAATTCTGGTCAAATATTTGCGATATACTTCTTGTCACTTCAAGTAAGTAAAGGGAAAGGAGATAGCATTTTTTCTTACAAACGCATAAATCTTTATACCAGCTATAAATATTTAAGCTCAAGAAAACAAAACAATAAATTTTATACGTAAAACGATACTTTGTTTTACAAACATATAATAATTCCGTTACATTTTTTAAATATTTTTATTCATTGCATTTTATAAAGGTTTGAAAATATGATGCTTACAAAATCCTTAAAACATTTTTAATTGACTTGTTGTATTCTATTGTTTTGCTTTATCAGTAACATTATACAGGGTGTCCTAATAGAGATTTGCAGGGATGAGAGTGTTCCGACCCAAATGTTTGATTTTCACCACTAAATTTCGATATTATTCTTTTATTTATTAAATCTCAGAAATTTTGTCATTAAATAAGGCCGGAAATACTATTGTAAAGTATAAAGTGGTGAAAATCAACAATTTGGGTCGGAGCACTCTTATCCCTACATTTAATGGTTTTTAAAATTCCCTAAAAAGTAAACACTGACGAGATGAAAATAACTTCTTAAAAACACCAGGAAAATTTTAATAAATGCACAAGGCCGTTCGAAAGAACTAGTCTTTCTTCATCAGGCGTAGAGAGCACGTCCTACTACTTTGTTGCTGTTTTCAAAGTACTAAGACGTGTTTTCTCCGTCTGATGAAGAAAGCCTGGTTCTTTCGAAAGGCCTTGCGCATTTATTAAAATTTCCATGGTGTTTTAAGAAGTTCTTTTCATCTTATCATTTCACACACGCTTATTTAATTATTTCTTGTAAACAGTAACAGTTCTTGAAGTTATTTTTCCAAGAGATTAATGTAAAATTATGTAGAGATAAATGTTTTTGCTGCACTTCCTTGTTTTAGTTCCAGATATCATCAATAGATGGAACTGCGCTTTTAGTATGCTCAATCTAAAGTTTAAAAGTGGATCAATGCGTACTTAGCCTCCATTTGGTTTATTCTTATACCGCCCATTCGGTTTGACTATTGAATCCTCAAAAATATGTATTTTGTCTAAACTGTAAGGTTGCTTTGAGCATTATTATAGTTTCAGAAATTGAAGTGACTTCTATCGGTGGTATTTGGAATTAAAATAAGGAAATGTGTAAAAAAAGACCTGTCCTTACACATTACCCTCCCGCAAAAATAAGGGTATTTCTTTGTTACAGTAGCCCTATAGGTGCAGATTTACGGTCGCCAGTAGCCTCGTGGCGACTAAATTTTTTGTTGCGGCGACTAACTTTCAGTGACTTAGTCGCCAGAGATCAAGTTCCAGTATTCCCAATCCCCATCGCGGAATTTATATATATTTTTTTATTTTGCAAATAGAAAAGCACCTGCTGTTTTCACTGGCCGAGATCAAGTATGAACTTGATAAAAGGGCAGTTAATTTTTACGATCTCGGTTACCGTCGGGAACGCTGCCCCTGTGATGTACTGCTTTCTTGCCGAACATTACATTTGAATATAATTCTGCGCATGTCTGCTCCACTACTGCTCCACTACAAAGCTTAGCAGCTACGAAGCGCGGCACATGAGCGCGCTCATGGTAAAGCTTCTCCTTTGGACACCAGCGAAAGCAAGCATTTCTTCGAAGGTTCCGTCCGAAATTCAGAGTTGAAATAAATTCCTTTACTGCAGATCTGCTCAAGAGACAGTCCAAAGTTCCCGATGCGATGGAGATTATTTAAGGGCTTTGGATGATGGAGTCGCGAGGATAGAGGATTCCGAACTCTGAAGAAAAAAGAACAAAAAAAAAAAAAAAAAAAAAAAAAGAAAGAAAGAAACTTGCAAGAAAAAAAAATACCTAACGCGAGGTTATATTCTTGCTCTGTTAAATGTTTTCTGCAAGTGCGAGATTTCTGAAGTGCAAAATAATCTTACACATTCCTAAATTTTTTTATATGTATACTTTTATATGGACAAAATCAAAATAAGAAATAAAGTTTTCCTAATATTTCCCATTATCATGACTGGTTAGCTTATACATATTTTGTTATTCATTTGTATCTGGTCCAACTTTATCTTCTGATCTTTCCAGATTTATAATATACTTTTGCAATATCAAAGTTTCAAGAAATTTAGGATTAAATTAAATATACTCATTTGTTATAATTAGTCTGCGTTTTGTTGTATAGTCGTGGAAAAAAAAAGTAAACACCCCCTACTAACTTCTCAACAAATTATCGTAGAAGAAAGTTACTAGTACAGAACAATTGGAAATAAAGTCTACTTTTAAATGATGTATATAAAATTTGTTTAAAGGGCCATCTACATATTAAAACGAACCATAACTTTATTTTTTTCAATAGCAGTACACAATTCTGACAGCATAAATGAACTCTACACCTTTCAATTAGCCTATAAACAAATTTTTATGCAATTCGTGCCATAAGTTTCCGAGAAATTAATTATTTTAAAACGAGCGTATTTTAAGGGCTGTATCCAAATTGAAGTTCCGAACTCGATTGTTAACTGAGAGAGTCGCCTTCTTGATCAAGGCACGTTTAAGCGTCAATGAAACCTGTTTGATTACAGGATAGCAGAATAAATTTCAAAAATTTACTCACTTCTATCATAGACGGTCCCTTAAACCATTATTTTGCCGTTTTTTAAGCATAATTTGAAAACTACTTGGAAGAAAAATGTGAAATTTTGGATTTCCATAAAGCAGGACTTAATAAATCTAAATCCATCAAAAAAATTGTATGTTGCAATTTATAATTTTTTCGAATATTAATTTCACAATTCATAATTCATATCATAAAATTATAAAAATTGCAAATTCAACGTATTTATGTTTGGGTATATTAGTATCATTGCTACACAAAAAATTAGCTCATTAGGAGCATAATTTTAGGAGATATAAATAAAAATATGAAAATGTAATTTAACATTAGAAGTACTAAATTTTGAATGTCTATAATTCAAAAACTTATCATTCGAATGACTTGAAATTTGGTTTCTAGGCATATTTTGAACCAAAGATTTAAAATATCTCGTTAAAGTTGGGTACTGTCATTGAAAAAAATGAAGTTTGGATTCGTTTTAATATGTATATGGCCCCCTAAGCAAAATTTATACACACCATTTAAAAGTAGACTTTATTTCCAATCGTCCGGTACCAATAACTTTTGTCTACGATTAATTTGTTGAGGAATTAGTAGGGGGTGTTTACTTTTTTTTTCCACGACTGTACATATGTATTTATTAATTAAACTATTTTTCAATTTGAATTCCTGAGTTTTTGGTTCAGTTTTTTCCATATAAACATTATTGTTTTATGAGTGTGTTTCACAATGTGGCCACTAGATTTTGGTTAGGAGCCAAAAGGGCGACTGGATTTTGGGGTTTAGGAGCCACTGGCTCCTTAAAAATTTTGGGAATCTGCAGCTGTAAAACTAAAATAAGGAAATGTGTAAAAAAATACCTGACCTTACACATTACTCTCCCGCAAAAATAAGGGTATTTCTTTGTTACAGTAGACTGCGACGAAGAATCGCTGACAGACCAAAATATATGGTCTAATTATAAGACATGTAGTACTTGTAGAATAGGTTTTTCTTAAAACAACTAATGACCATTCGCCAAAATTTGGGAAGAACTTTGTTTTGACACTAGAAATAAATATCCGATCATGTCCAAAAAAATAAGGATGTTTTGGGGGCATTTTTATCCCAAGGAGTGTGGAAAATTTTACTCTACGTTTTCCAGTAGTTTTTATTGTGTATTAATCAGTTTTCTGAAACCAGAACGTCGGTTTTTAAGATGCTATTATATCTAAATTTTTTTTTTTCGTTTTGGACACATTTTGAAATTGGAAGTAACACGGAAGAGGAATTGTGGTTCTATTATATTTTCCTAAATAAACACCCATTTGTCTTTTATTATCTTTTATTGCAGTGTAGTAATCTTATGTGTGATTCTAAGGGATCAACCCCTGGAGTGTTAGCAATTCCAGCAGGGTTGCCAGTTTGGCCTCAAATTTTAATCCGAAATTTGAAATTCATACTGGAAATTTCGAAAATATAATTTCCATTTTATGTGATTGCTAAATGTGTCTTATTAAATAAAGCATAATATACTATTCTTTATTTCAATTCCTACTATTAGTTCACACTTTCCCTATATTTATTTATTTATACTAGGGGGCTCTGCCCCCTACGAGCTACGCTCGTCAACCCCCGTTCAGACACCGGAGACTCTAAAAGTACGCTAATTTGATCGGCTTTAAAAAGATTTCGGAAGATTGAATTATAATTTAAAAAACAGTGGCGATCTCCCTATAAACGGATTTCTATTCATTTCTCTTTGAATGGGGAATTTTAAGGCCAAATCCGCTGCGGTACTACTTGATGAACCCGTCGACCAATTTCGCCAAATTATATAAATCGCCAAAGCACTCGCCAATTATACAAACTGACATAATTTTTATTAAAAATAACTTGATGACGTAGACACGTGTAACTTGCTTAAAGTCAAGTTAATGTGACATTTACGATCAACCATTATTGGCATTTAATCTTATAGTTTGGCGAATGATAGATTTTTGGTCGACGGGATAAATAAGTAGTACCAAAAATACATATGTCAATTTCTGTTTTCGTCTTTGACGTAGACACGTGTAACAACATTTCAAAATAAGCTAATGTTAAAGGAATTAAGTAAACAGAGTCTTTGTCTCCCGGTATTTTTTAACAAAGCGAAAAGAAAGTTCTTTTAAATAAGACTTTTTAAAATAATCGTTTTTAATCTGACGTAATTTTGACCAAACTATTCTTTCTCTTTTTAATATTCACGTTAAAATACTTGTATTAGAAATGAAATATTATTTGCGCTTTCCTAACAAATATAGTTGAAAAGTATCCGCTCAAAATATCAAATAAATGTCTAGCGCAATTTCTGAATTTAAACCTTTTAGCAATATTATTTTGTATTCTTTTTATGCAATAACTGTAATGTGGCGTAAATTTGACGTAATTTCTCCTATTTAAGACTTCTAACGCATGTTAATAAATTTATTATTTTACAAATTCCTTTCTCTCTTAAAATTCACGTGTAATTATAGTTTTTATGACGTAATTTTTAATAAGTTCCTGCTTTTTGTACATAATTATTTAATTCTAATTCCAAATGTTTTTTTCTGTTTATAATAGTCACGTGTAAATAAATTTTTAATTTATTTACAAGTATAAATATTTTTTTTTTGAAGCAAACATTATTGTTTCCACAGTTTATACAGTTGTCAACAGTTTAAATTAATATCACTTTCTAAAATCTGTAAAAAATATCTCTAGAAATGCTGAAAATTTGAATTTAAAATAGAAATAAAACCTCAAAAAATTAGTCAAATTAAAAAAAGAAAAACAGTCTGCACACCGGGAACTTCAAACGTATAAAATGATCTAAAAATAATTAAATTCCTCTGAGTAGTTTTTGCTCCTATAAAACTTTTTTAGTGGAACGATTTTGTCCAACTTTAGCATTAAATATCTCTTAAAATAATTCGATTTGAAAACTGTCTACATCAGCGTGTTTATCAAACATTTCTGTATCATACTACCGATTTTCATATTTTGGTATGCATTATTTTTCTTAATATTAACGAAGAAAGACCCCCTGTTACAAAAAATTCAAAACCGGCGGCGGTGACAGCGGTAGTTACTTTTTTTTTAGAATAGAGATATCTATATATATTGTTCAAATTTTCAATCGTTGATAAAATACTTATTATTCATCCTATCAAGTTGAAGTAATTTTTTTTTAACTTGTACTGGATGACAATTGATGTTAATACAGTTTTTTCAAATATTAAATCATCTCTCTATTCTAAAAAAAAGTAACTACCGCTGTCACCGCCGCCGCCGGTTTTGAATTTTTTGTGACCGAAGGTCTTTCTTCGTTAATATTAAGAAAAATAATGCATACAAAAATATGAAAATCGGTAGTGTTATACAGAAATGTTTGATAAACACGCTGATGCAGACAGTTTTCAAATCGAAGAATTATTTTAAGAGATATTTAATGCTAAAGTTGGACAAAATCGTTCCACTAAAAAAGTTTTATAGTAGCAAAAACTATACATCGGAATTTAATAATTTTTAGTTAATTTTATACGTTATAATTTCACGGTGTGCAGAATTGATTTATTTTTTTAATTTGACTCATTTTTCGAGGTTTTATATCTATTTTAAATTCAAATTTTCAGCATTTCGAGAGATATTTTTTACAGATTTTAGAAAGTGATATTAATTTAAACTGTTGCCAACTCTATAAAGAGCGGGAACAATAATGTTTGCTTAAAAAAAATAAAAATAAAAATAAAATATTTATACGTGTAATAAATTAAAAATTTATTTACACGTGACTATTATAAACAGAACAAAAAACATTTGGAATTAGAATTAAATAATTATGTACAAAAAGCAGGAACTTATTAAAAATTACGTCATAAAAACTATAATTACACGTGAATTTTAAGAGAGAAAGGAATTTGTAAAATAATAAATTTATTAACATGCGTTGGAAGTCTTAAATAGGAGAAATTACGTCATATTTACGTCACATTACAGTTATTACATAAAATGAACACAAAATAATATTGCAAAACGGTTTAAATTTATAAATTGCACTAGACATTTATTTGATATTTTGAGAGGATACTTTTCAACTATTTTTCTTAGGAAAGCGCAAATAATATTTTATTCCTAACACAAGTATTTTCACATGAATATTAAAAAGAGAAAGAATAGTTTGGTCAAAATTACGTCAGATTAAAAACGATTAATTTAAAATGTCTCATTTAAAAGAACTTTCTTTTCGCTTTGTTAAAAAATACCGGGAGACAAAGATTCTGTTTACTTAATTCCTTTTATATCAGCTTATTTTGAAATGTTGTTACACGTGTCTACGTCATCAAGTTATTTTTATTTCGACGTTTTATTTGTATTTTTATTAATGTTATACTAATTTATTTGTTCTTTCGTTATTTAAAATAAAAATTATGTCAATTTGTATAATTTGGCGAGTGGTTTGGCGATTTATATAATTTGGCGAAATTAGTCGACGGGATAATCAAGTAGTACCGCAGCGGATTTGGCGTTAAAATTTCCCCAATCAAAGAGAAATGAATAGAAATCCGTTTATAGGGAGATCGCCACTGTTTTTTTCAATTCCTACTATTAGTTCACACTCTCCCTATATTTGTTTATTTATATATTTATTTATTTATATATTTATCTTGTTCAAATTTTCAATCTTTAATAAAATACTCATTATACATCCTATCAAGTTGAAATAATTTTTTTGAACTTGTACTGGATGACAATTGATGTTAATACAGTTGTTTCAAATATTAATTAATTAATTAAATTTTAATTAATTAATTTTAGTTTTATATGGGAAACAAAATGGCGGCTATTGGTTATCGAAGGTCAATGAAAATATTTTCAATAAGGGGTTACCATAGGGGGGACCCTGTTCTGTCGCCAAATACCGTTAAGTTTGTCGCCAACTTGGCGATATACCGCCAAATTTGGCGTCCAAAATAAGTCGCCAAAAGTGACGCCAACTTGGCGATATTTCTAATATTTCGCCAAATTCCCATAGAATTCCATTGTAAACCTACTTGCTTATAGAAAATCAACAAATTGAGATATTTTAATGCAACGAAAACTAATATTAGCTTAAGGGATTATATTAAATTTTTCTTTGGTGACCTAAGTAGGAATTGACTTTAAAAACAAAATTTTTATATTACTTGTTTAAATTATAATTCAATCTTTCGAAATCTTTTTAAAGCCGACCACATTAGCGTGCATTTAGAGTCTGCGGTGTCTGGACGGGCGAGCGTAGCTCGTAGGGGGCCGTTCCTCCTAGTTAATTAAATTTTAATTAATTTTAGTTTTACTTGGGAGACAAAATGGCGGCCATTGGTTATTGAAGCATTTAATGCATCTTCATATCTATAAGGGGGGTTACCATAGGGGGACCCTGTTTTGTCGCCAAATACCGCCAAGTTTGTCGCCAATTTGGCGATATATCGCCAAATTTGCAACCAAAATGAGTCGCCAAAAGTGACGCCAACTTGGCGATATCTCTAATATTTCGCCAAATTCCCATAGAGTTCCATTGTAAACCTACTTGCCTATAGAAAATCAACAAATTGAGATATTTTAATGCAACAAAAACTAATATTAGCTTAAGGGATTATATTAAATTTTTCTTTGATGGCCTAAGTAGGAATTGACTTTAAAAACAAAATTTTTATATTACTTGTTTCTAGTATGAACTCGAAATTTCTGAATAAAAATGAAGGCAATATTGACAACCCTCAATTCCATGTAAATATTTGTTTTAAGTAGAATTTTTCGAACTTCCGTCTCTCACTACCCATTACATTGATATTGTATGATGCTACATATACAGTGTGAATTTAAACTCTTGGGCAAAACTTTAATGGGTGATAGTACACATCAAGATAAACAATATTAAATAGGAAACTAAGGATCCCAAACGTCTTCCGAAGGAGATAGGCGCCATTAAAGTTTAGGATCCAAAATTTCAAATGGTTATAAAAAACGGAAAAAATTAGTCGATTCGTTTGCGGTTTTCGCTAAAGCTATTCTTTGTGTCAGTATTTTCTTGAAAATAAATTTTAAAGATAAAGTTTAAAAAATGCCGATAGAGGGTGATTTAGAAATTGGGGAAACGAACAACTATTTTGTACCGTTATTTTATGTATCTCATTAAATGCTTTCAAAATCTTAGACGTAAACTTAAAATTTGAGCTCAAAACCTGAATCGTTGGAAGTGGTTAAGTAGCGCAAACTGAACTGTGTTCAGGAGGTAGGGGGGGACGTGTTTCAAATTTCAACTCCTGAACACAATTCAGATTTCACTACTTAACCACTCCCGACGATTCAGATTTTGAGCTCAAAATTTAAATCTAAGCTTTTCAAAGCATTTAATGAGATGCAAAAAATAACGGTAAAAAATAGTTGTTCGTTACTCAAAAGTCTAAAGCGCCCTCTATCGACATTTTTTGAACTTTA
This sequence comes from Maratus speciosus, assembly GCA_963932465.1. Lineage (NCBI taxonomy): Eukaryota > Metazoa > Arthropoda > Arachnida > Araneae > Salticidae > Maratus > Maratus speciosus. The sequence goes on from OZ010794.1 coordinate 516,613,643, forward strand.
TCTTTTAAAATTTTTTTTTCAAGAAAATACTGACATAAAGAATAGTTTTAGCGAAAATCGCTAACGAATCGACCAATTTTTCCGTTTTTTATAATCATTTGAAATTTTGGACCCTAAACTTTAATGGCGTCTATCTCCTTCGAAGGACGTTTGGGACCCTTAGTTTCCTATTTAATATTGTTTGTCTTGATGTGTACTATCACCCTTAAAGTTTTACCCAAGAGTTTAAATTCACCCTGTATAAGTAATGGACTTTGGGAAATGATGCTTAAAAGGCCTTGTACCTTTTAAATGAGACGGAAATCAACAAAAAAGTTCAAAGTTTGATTTAATGTATCTTCAAAAACGTTTTATGTATAAACATGAAATTTTCGATATCAATTAAACAAAATGTGTTTTTTAATATACTATTATTAGAAGTTGAGTAGTTCTTTACAGAATTTATGTATTATTAAACTAAAAGAACTCTTTCTATACTCCGTCAGTTATTACGCGCATTTTATCTTGAGAACGTATGTATCGATTTTTATGAAATATGGTTATGGATAATACGCATTTTTTAAATGATCTAATGTTAAGTAAAACTTATTTCATAACCATGTAAGAAAAGTTTTAAAAATTCAAAATTTTACACTTTTTAACACTTTACAATAAAGTTGAAAAGTGTTTAAGCATTCGGCTTGTCTGTCCGTCTGCCCACGCTCTAACTCACGTAAATATACTCGGATTTTCATGCAATTGATAAAAGTTATTTAGGGTCACCAAAGCATGTTTGGTATTGTACATGAAGTATGTAGGATTAGTAGTTCATTTAGAGGGGCACTCAAAAGTATTCCATTACATTATGGTATATGGGGAAGTGTCGTTTGCAGAATATTTTAATGACATTACGCTATTTCAAATGTATTGAAACTGATATAAATCACTGAATTTCACTACGACCTCGTTAGAACAAGGCATTCATAGAAATGTTTCTTAATTTACAGGGACACACAAAAGAAATCGGTTACAATACTGTCTTTGAGTAATAACTGGTGGAATGTACGTTTTAAAACTCGGTATGCGCTTTTAAATTTAAGTGATTTTTTGCATGTTACTCTTTATATATAAATTCTAAACCTCATACACAGGTCTGCACAAAAGTATTCATGCACCCTTCCCCTTATTAGAGGAAATAGACGAAGGGGAATTTTCAACTGAAGTATATGTATTTCTTAAATGAGCTAAATTTTGGCATGCATGTTGTTAATAGATACAAATCTATATACCATACACAAGGCTGCTGAAAAAGAAAATTTGCTGCTGATAATTTTCCGATTGTAGATGGGAACTGCTGAAATTGGGTTTGGAAATGCGTTATGCATTTCCATATGGTTGAATTAAACGTGATATTTAATTTTTTTTTAACTGTGCAGTTTTGTTACATTATTCTGAATGTGTTGGAAAATGCTTCATAATCTATGCTCGACGCATGTTTTTTTAACCATTTGGAAAATGGTTATTGTCCTCTGTCAGGGTAGGAAATCAAAAACATATCTGAAGCGTTTTATTGGTTGAATCTGCATTTTATTCGTTTTCTGATTGGTCTATACAGTAATCTGTATTTTCCCTTTATTTTCAACGGAGATGTATACTCCTGTTGCCACTCTGACAAAAAAGTAATAAAAACTACAAAAAAAATTAATAACTCAGAAACAAATCGAGATACAGCTTTCAAACAAATTGCATTTAAAAGTACATTTTTTTCTCTATACGACGGTGTAAAAAGTAATATTGTGGGATTTTTAGAAGTTTAAGAATGAATTTTCATTTAAAATTGGTCTATAAATATTAATGTTTAATCCATTGCGTACGTAATGAATGACCAGCTTCGCAGAAGTTTAAAAATTTACAGTACCGAAAAATGTAATCCATGGCGTACGTATTTATGATCAACTCCGTGCGATTTGTTATGTCTTAAATGTTAGTCTTTGAAAAAATCATTTTCCAAATGGTTGTTGTAATTTGTTAAATTGCATTTTTTTCTTTCTTGTTTATTAATATAATCGATCATAAATAAAATTCTTATCACTGTAAATACATAAAAATAGATCATTTTAAACATACATGCGGGCTCCGTATCTACAGGGTGTCCCCGAATTCATGGGCCAAATTGTAAGGGAAGGTAAAGTATACTATACATATAGAAGCAATTTTGGCATATAGCAATCTTGTGTCGGAAATTAAATGTTTTGGCGAAAAACAAGAAATGCGGAGGAAATGAAAACGAGCGTTTTATTGACATAACAATTACAGTAAGTTTTCAAATGTGCCACTGGAAGCCTCTAGCAAGTGATTGGCGTACCTTTTCGTAGATTCCAAGTGTTTCACGGACATTTGCAGCAACGACTGAAAGTATTGCAATGAGGTCCTCATCAGGGTCAACTGGTGCCTCATAGATGAGACATCTGAAGCCTTTGGAAGGGTACGCCAATCACTTGATAGACGGTGCAAGGTATGTAGCGATCTTAGTGATTGGCGCATTTGAGTCCTTACTTTAATTTTTATGTCAACTAGGGGGCTCTGCCCCTACGAGCTACGCTCGTCAACCCCCGTTCAGACACCGCAGACTCTAACAGCACGCTAATTTGATCGGCTTTAAAAAGATTTCGGAAGATTGAATTATAATTTGAATCTAACAATTATAATCTGACGTAATTTTCACAAAATTTTTCTTTCTCTTTGTAATATTCACGTAAAAATACTTTTGTTAGAAATGAAATATTACGATCATCTTAAAATATCAAATAAGTGTCTCGCGCAATTTTTAAATTTAAACTGTTTTGCAATATATTATTTTTTGTTCATTTTACGTAATAAGTGTAATGTGACGTAAATTCTCCTATTTAAGACTTCTAACGCATGTTAATGAATTTTTTATTTTACAATATTCTTTCTCTTTTAAAATTCTCGTGTAAGTATAGTTTTTATGACGTAATTTTCAATGAGTTTCTGCTTTTCATATTTTCTGTTTATAATAGTCACGTTTAAAATAAATTTTTAATTTGAAGCAAAGATTATTGTTTGCGCTGTTTATACAGTTGGCAACAGTTTAAATTAATACAATTTTCTAAAATATATAAAAAATATCTTTCGAAATGCTGAAAATTCGAATTTAAAATAGAAATAAAACCTCAAAAAATGAGTCAAATTAAAATACTATATGCAGTCTGCACACCGGTAAATTCTGACTTATAAAATAATCTAAAAATGATTAAATTCCTATGTACAGTTTTTGCTCCTATAAAACTTTTTTAATGGAACGGTTTCGTACAAGTTTGGCATTAATTATCTCTTAAAATAATTCTTCCATTTGAAAACTGTCTGCATCAGCGTGTTTATCAAACATTTATCTATAATACTGCCGATTTTCATATTTTTGTATGCAACAGTTTTTTTTAATATTAATGAAGAAAGGACATGAATAAGCATTCAAATTGGATGCCGATCTGCCGGGAATATCTAGGGAGATTTTCATTGGTCCATTTCCAAATCAAAACTTTTTTATGTATATAGAAGGATAAAACGCTCGTCTTCATTTCCTCCGCATTTCTTGTTTTTTGCCAAAACTTTTCATTTCCTTCCTCATATTGCTATAACAAAATTATTTCTTTATGTGTATTTTTTCTTCCCTTACAGATTCGCCCATGAATTTGGGGACACCCTGCATATGACATTTAATTACAATCTACGCATGCATTACCAAGGTATACGCTCAGTGACTGGTGGAGTAAAAAAAGGGAGTTATTTTTATCACAAAAATACATAAATTCTGTAAAAGACTAGTCAGTTTCTAATGGTAATATATTAACAAGTTGGAAATTGCTCGTCAAACGTGGCAAATGAGGTGCGTTCGTACTATAACTAGTTTTATAATAATTTTTTGCACCGCATATTGTATTGAATGTACATTTTATTTCACTTCATAAGTGCATATCAATTTCATTCTCTTCGAAAGGCTGTAACATCATTAAAATGCACTTGAAATATTTTTTTCCCATTGGCCTTAATGTAACGGAAAAATTTTGACTGTCACTGTAATTAAACTATACATCTGATTTTCATAAAATTTGAAATGTTGCAACAATTATATATTTAAAATTTCAGACCATTCGGAAGGCTGTAACATCATTAAAATGCACTTGCAATAACTTTTTCCCGTTGGCCATAATGTAACGGAAAAATTTTGACTGTCCCTGTAAATAAACTATGCATCCGATTTTCATGAAATTTGAAATGACTCGAGAAAATTTTGCCTCAATTATATATTTAAAATTTCAGACCATTCGGTTGGGTAGTTATTGCTCTGTTATATGCGGACAAACAGACGGACAGACAGACAGACGGTCGGATTGAATGACGAGTATAGGCACAGTTAATTATATAAAGTATTTATATAATTACGAACGCACCTAAAAAGCACATTATGTTTAATCAATAGTTAAAATCTCATTTTTATACATAAAAAGGTTTGGGAGATACAATAATTCAAACTTTGAATACTTTTGTTGATTTCCATCGCGTTTAACTCTTTCAAGGGCGGTGGTTCATTTTTGGACCACCTAATTTTAATTCCTAAATGGGATGTTGACACCAGAATTTTGGTTTAAAAATTTTCGTTTTATGAAGTACATGAAGAAAAGCTTTTATTTATTTGCAAATAAATTTGTTTGTAAATTCCGGTGTGCTTTATTAATTTCAGTATTTTGCTAATAGAAGTGCCTTACCCCTGAAAGGTTAAAAGGTAAGCACCATTTTTAAAGTTATAAGTTAAGTATTAAGGTACACTGCAAACTTTTGCAGTACGGAGCAAAAATATTGGCAAACATAGAGAGAAATACTACTTGGTTAGAAATTTATTGTAACAAATGGTACATTATTTTGTTCTAGCAACTTCATTTATTTAAACATATAATGTTTATTTTTTAATATTTTCATTATTTCGGTAAATACAATCCTGTAATCTTATACCATTGAAATGAAGATTCCAAAATGTCAAAGAACATAATAACTCATAAATATACACAGTATTTCCATTCCATAATGTTGGTTGAATCCTGTTTACAAAGACTTTATTTTACTGATACTAGCTAATTTTCAGTAGGACTGAAAGCGGGAAATTTTGTCGGCCATTGGAAAGGATCTATCCCAAGATACTGAAAAAAGGATATTTTTTGGTAACTTTTGAGGGACTTATTCTAAATAATCAGTATATTTACAAATTCTGACAACAGTACATTGGAAATCAAGAGAACCTTTAAATTTCAAAATGTCAAAGAACACACATTGTCTCATAAATGTACAACAGTAACTCCATTCTATAATATTGGTTGAATCCTCTTTACAAATGCTTTCTTTTATGGATAACTCACTAATTTTTAGTAGGGCCTGGGAGATTTATGAGCCACTGGAAAAGATAAATCCCATGATACTCAAAATATTTTACTTTTTAGTACTTCTTCAGTGACTTATTTTAAATAATCAGCATCTTTCAAAATTCTACCAAAAATACACCGAAAATCTAGGGGACCTTTTAATATGCAATACGATAACTCACTAATTTTTAGTAGGGCTGAAGCCTGGGAGATTTATGAGCCAATGCAAAAGATAAATCCCATGATACTCAAAATATTTTACTTTTTAGTACTTCTTCAGTGACTTATTTCAAATAATCAGCATTTTCAAAATTCTACAAATAGTACAACAAAAGCCTAGAGGATCTTTGAATTTGCAATTGTCCAAAGTATCAAAGATTATAATTACTCCGTAAATGCATAACAGTATCTAAATTCCATATTATTTGTTCAACCTGTTTTAAAGACTTTTATCAACTAATAATTTGCTAATTTTTAGCAGGACTGAAAACTGGTAATTTTATGGTTCATTAGTAAAGATTGATACTTAAGAAATTTTACTAGGGTATCCTTTGAGGCACTTCTTATTGTGTCGCATATCCCTAATACAGCATTTCCGTAAAGATTGGAGTTTTTTATGGTTTCCTATTTTCAAAGTGTTTTGAGTAAAATTTTATTTTTAAGAAGAAGGCTATCTTATAAGAAGGTAACATTACTATATGTTTTCATTAATTTTGTATATAAAGTATGTTTCGATATTAACCATAGATGCCAACATCTGTTAATTATACCGGAGCCTAGTCCAAAACAAACATGTTTTTAACCGGAAAAGTTATATAAGGAAATGTGTCCTTTTTCAATAAGATACATTTTAGATTTCATAGTTCATTTTCAAGTAAATTTTACAAAATCCCCCCCCCCCTCCCCACCGGCATTTTCCTAAAATTTACCATTTATAAAGATTATTTTATTAAAGATTATTATTTTCTTTTTTTTCTTTGTGAACTCAAGAACCTAAGTTTTAGCCTCCTCCCCCTCCCTCTTTTTTCTTTGCTGTCCAAGGAAAATCACCTTCTCATCTACCTCACATATTCAGCTTCCGGGGATGTGGGACATAGGCCCCGGGCGCCTCGGCAAAAGGTCTTCGTATCATCGTAAAGATTTCATTTTGAAATGTTTGTTGAGATAAAATTTCCGGTTGAAAACATGTTCGTCTTGTATCAGACACTTGAATAATTAAGAGATGTTGGCATCTATGTATGAACCCTTAACCAACAAAGGTCTCGATATTTGCGAAAACTTGTGTTTGACACCAGTATTTTGACACGAATAAAGACCTCGATATTCGCGACACCAGTGATTTGACACCAGTATTTTTTGCAGAGAAAATATTATCTGTACATAAGCTGTGGGATTTCTGTACAGTTGTATTGAGTTATCCGGATGGCTGTTGGTGTTGATAATGATGTGAAACAATATTAAAAGAACGAATTAGTCCATATACCAGAGAAAGACCATCCGAATACTGCAATTTTTCTTTATTGACCAATTGGACACCAGGATCGGAATATTATTCGCAAGGCGAGCCCTCGGCAGGAACCGAACGTTGGAGAGAGAGTGTTGTTGTTACATTTTTTTTGCTCACAGAACGAATGTCAAGAAGGAAGTGTTCACAGTTACAGTTTCTCCAAAATGATCGAGTATTGGCAAGAGTACATATACATTTTCACCAATTACGTATGCTATATGGCGAGAATACCTTGAGAGGAGAGATGCGGTCAGAGATTGTTAATTGAATTTGAATGGGGGGGGGGGCGTAAAAGGGTAATATGAGTTATTTACCGGCAACTGATTGCGTAGGAATTATTGCTCAGAAACCGCAAAGGAACATTCTATAGGGGTTGCAAAAGATCTCACGGGACTGAAACGCCAGCAAGCGAACGTTAATAAACTAAAACAAATTAAAGACTGAGTACCAATAATGAAATTATTAATATATTGCATCTGTACTAACGGTCATGAAATGTAGAAGTAATATGTCTGACTAATTTCTTCATATCATCAAAAGTAAGGCACGAGGAAAAATTAGAAAATAGTTGCTAGGCGGAAAAATAGATTATTTCTTTTCTTTTAAATGCAGTGCGCTGCGGTTAAAATATTAAAGAGACTGCTTAAATTATGAAAGGGAAAGGAGCGATAAAAATAAATTTAATCCAAATGCAGACAGATAATTGAATTTAACAATTTAAAAAGGCATAATTTTAAAGGGGGGAAAGGAGAAACTATTAATATTAATATGTGACGGTAGACGCATTCACAATCACCTTACCTAATTAAAAATTTGAGCAATTAAACAATGCAAAAAAAGTTTGTCAGAAGAAATGGTGAAAAAACAATAAGAACTAAAAACAACACATTTAGAAACTATGCAAATTCGTTCTGTCGAATATGCTTGCCGTCGTTTGTTAAGGATTAAAACCATACAACTGCAATATTTATGTACATATTTATATTTTTCTATGAAAATAAGTTTTGTCAATTTTTTTGCTCTACACTATACTTACACATAATATATATTGCTACACTGCACTACACTACACTACACTATACGATTAAAAATGTTCTTAATTATTCACCTATATTTTCAATAGACATATATTTGCACTTATGTGAAGATTTAGCTGGAGTTATTTATATGCATGACATCCTTTTTTCTAAAATTACATTTACACACGAATAACTACCGAAAAAGAAGAAATCACTTTAAATTCAACAGCTTCAATAATACTACAAATATCAAAGAAAATTCTGGCATTTTACGTCTTGGGGTGAAAACCAGAGCAAAATATAAAGAAGGATTTCAACTTAAAGTATACTCAGATATCCTCGCTCTTTTATCAAGATGCGTAAAAATGCCCTAAGTTGAAATAATGTCTGAACATAACTTTAAATTGCAAATTTTTATTCACGAAAATTGCTTTTTGTTGTTGGTTTGTTATGTCGTAAAAAATCATCAATATATTAAAATTAGAACTGAAAAGCTTCCGTACCCATCATTTTGCGAAAAATTGGGCTACTTTTCCAAAATGTGCATTCATAAAATTAAGAATTTTCTGCAATACTTTTGTGTAATACAACGTTTGTATACTTTGGCTTTACTTTTCCTTTATTTTATTTTCTTACATTTCTTTGATTCTTTTGCAGTTTGCTTTTTTAATTATTTTACATTTTTTTGCTTATTATACATTTTGTTTTGATTTTTTCTTTGCTTATTGTACATTTATTTTTATTTTCTTCATAGCTTACTTTATATTTCTTTGCTTATCGTACATATTGCTTTATTTTTCTCTTTATTTTGTATTTCTTTGCTTATTGTACATTTTGTTTATTTTACAATTCTTTGCTTATTTTACATTTTGTTTTTTTTTCTTCGCTTATTTTACAGTAGTGCGTTTTTATTTTGGATTTCTTCTCCAAAATCGTGTATTGCAAAAATTCGGTGTTTCATCTAATATACAGGATTAACATAAATAAACAGACGGTATCGTACATAATTTCATCTCTAAGAGGTGTTAATACACGACAAGACAAACATTTCGTACATAGAAAACTGGCGTCACAGTCCCTTATTCAGTCCAAATATAAGGTGATTCACGGCAAGAAGAAACCTTTTTGTTCATAACTTTAACAATAAACAAACTACCGTAATGACATTTCAACAGACCGACTATTCAATATGTACATTTTTTTTACATCATGAGAAATACTGGAAGTACACAATAATTTGGTTAGTGGCGCAGTAAGTACTGTCATTTTCATTCAAAATGATGGAGCCAGTGTTTCCAGTTTGGACTCCAATTTTAATCCGAAATTTTAAATTCACACCGAAAATTTTGGAAGAATAATTTTTACTTTACATGATCACTAAATGTCTCTTATTCAGTGAAGCATAAAATACTATTTTTAACCATTTGGAAAAATGGTTATTGTCCTCGCCAGGGTAGGAAATCAAAAGCATATCTCAAGGTTTTTATTGGTTTAATCATCATTTTATTCATTTTCTGATTGGTCTATACAGTAATCTGTATTTCCCTTTACTTTCAACAGAGGTGGACAACAGAGTGTTGCCACTATGACAAGAAAGTAATAAAAACTACAAAAAAAATTAATAACTCAGAAACAAATTGAGATACAGCTTTCAAACAAATTGCATTTAAAAGTACATTTTTTTTGTCTATACGACGATATAGAAAGTAATATTGTGGGATGTTTAGAAGTTTAAGAAATAAATTTCACTTAAAATTGGCCGTCAGATTTCTTGGAAATCTGACGATGGAAAGGCCTTTTCCCGAACAGCCAATGAAATGCTTGGATAATACGTAAGTTTCAGGTGGATAATACGTACGAGTCGCAGGCGATTTCTGTCGCTTGCAATTTTTACGTGTAATAACACTTCTAATGTTTAATTCATGGTGTACGTAATGTAGGATGAACTCCGTGCGATTCTTTATGTCTTAAATTTTAGTCTTTGAAAAAATCATTTTCCAAATGGTCGTTGTAATTTGTTAAATTGCATTTTTTTTTCTGGTATGAACGCCCAATATCTGAATAAAAATGGAAGTCTAACTTTCAACCCTAGATGGAGCTGCTATCTGGACAAGAATGGTGCTCATTTTTATCCACTGATCTCCACAATAGTACATAGAGCTAACTTAGCAATCCACTTTCTGTCGCGACCGTGTCACACTTTCAATGCGCGCAAGTAATGAGTCCTGCACTTTTCTTAAAACTTCTCTCTTCTTAATGTTAGAAGCATTTATTTCAAACTTTTCCGCATACTTTTTATCAATTTTGGTTTTTTATACACTTTTCTGATATTTTTATGAGCAATATTTAACACATTTTTAAATTTTTTTTCTTTGAACTTATCTAAAATTTCATTTTTAACTAGTATCAAACTAAAACATTGCAATTAATGTAAATGAAATCTATAGTTTTTTTCAATAAAATATATACAGTATTCCCCCTAAAGTCCTTTGCCACCATCTTAACTTCGAAACGGCTGCTGCTGTATTCATAAATGTGGTGTCTAGGTATAGTATAGTAGCCATGCAATACTGAATGAAACCGCCCATGGCGCCACTTGGTGGAATACTGCGGAGTTAGAATTCCTATCTCGAAAACAGGTAGAAATAAGGGAAAAAAAGTGATTTATAAAGTTGTAGAGGTTTAGGTCGCTGCCATCGAAATACTCAAGGCCAGAGGACGCGAGTTGTGACGTCATTACTAATCGACCGACTTCTCACTAGTGTTGGAATTCACACCGGAAAATTTTGAATAGCAATTTTATTTTATTTTATTTGTGGAATATCTATCGTCTTATAAAACAAAATAACTACTTAAACTTACTGGTGAGAATTGGGAATCCCCAAATAAAAATTCAGCCAGACGCGGAATGCCACAGTGTTGCCGCATCTGGCTTATTTTTTATTGGGGATTTCAAAATTCTCACCAGTAAGTTTAAATATTTATTATTGTTTTATAAGATGACAGATATTCCACAAATAAAATAAAACAAAATTGCTATTCAAAAATTTCCGGTGTGAATTTCAACACTAGTGAGAAGTTGGTCGATTGGTGATGACAACTCGTATCCTCTGGCCTTGAGTATTTCGATTGCAGCGTTTAGGTACATCATGTGGACATTAATACACAGAATAGAATGGTTAAAACCCGCATTTGTTTTTTCGTGATTTCCTAAACTGTGACGTCACAAAGCTCTAACGGAAGGAGAAACGATTATCTTTCGGACAAATGTGCATCCAAATGTGCATTGCAGCTGACGGTGAGACGTTTGAACATCTCAAATAAAGGTATATTGTTATAACTAGTTTTTTTTTCCTTTTTGAGATCGTTTTGTCACATCACAGTATAGGAAATCACGAAAAAACAAATGCGGGTTTTTAGCGTTTTATTCTTTGCATTAATGTCCACAAGGTGTCTTTTCGGACTAAATCGATAATGCTCTACAACTTTGTAAATCACTTTTTTCCCTATCTCTTTCTGTTTTCAAGATAGGAATGCTAACTCCGCAGTTTTCCACCAGGTGGGGCCGCAAGCGGTTTCATCCAGTAGCGCATGGCTACTTTACTGTACCTAGATACCACTTTTATGAAAATAGCTGCAGCCGTGCCGAAGTTAAGAGTGTGGCAAGGGACTTTATTAAGCATACAGTATATCAGTGAAAATTGTAGCAACTTCGATAATTTTTTAAAAGAAAATCCACTTTGAAAATATTCTGGAATGAAAAGAACATGTTTGATTTCAAATTTCTTGGTGAAGATTTAGTCGGGCTGACAATTAGGTGGCTAATAATAAATTTAATAATAAAATAATATTTACGATCAACTATGCAACAGAAAATGTTGGAAATGGTTTGCCACTGCGTTAAGTGGCTATTTGGGTGCTGTTCAACTTTTGTGTACATTTGTGTAAGCACAGCCCTCATATTCGTGAAAATGTTATTGTATCTGTGAAAAATTCAAAAGTTTTTTGCTTATAGCAGGCAGAGTTTTCAACCAAATTTAACACAACTTTCCGAAAACTTGTCAAAGAATAGTAGAAACAGTATACTGCAATTAAAACATGAATATATTGAATATTTGATGAGATATGGGAATTTTTATGAGATAATTTTTAACTGCGCATGCGCGGAAGATTTCAAAATTTTTGTTTCATAATTTGGTAGTCAGTATTTTGGGGCAACTTATATAAAAAGTCCTGTCAAATATCGCGAAAATTCTCACAGATAGAGTCTATATAGTGAGTTGCTTTGTAAAAATAGCTTTATCATAAGGGATTTTCTACAACTGTTCAATCAGCTCACTATATCTTTCTAAGTTTTCACAACATTTAACTGGACTTTTTATAGAAGTTGCCCCAAAATACTGACTACCAAATTATGAAATAAAAATTTTGAAATCTTCTGCTCATGCGCAGTTAAAAATTATCTCATAAAAATGCCCATATCTCATCCAATATTCAATATATTCATGTTTTAATTGCAGTATACTGTTGCTACTATTCTTTGGCAAGTTTTTGGAAAGTTGTGTTAAATTTGGCTGAAAACTCTGTATGCTATAAGCAAAAAACTTTTGAATTTTTCACAGACACAATAACATCTTCACGAATATGAGTGCTATGCTTACACAAATACACACAAACGTTGAACAGGAACCAAATAGTCATTTAATGCAGTGACAAACCATTTCCAGCATTTTCTGTTGCATAGCTGATCGCAAATATTACTTTATTATTAAATTTATTATTAGCCCCCTAATTGTCGGCCCGACTAAATTTTCACCAAGAAATATGAAATCAAACATGTTCTTTTCATCCCAGAAGTTCAAGCACAATTCGCCAATAATTTTTGTAGATATTCGACAAAACGTGTGCAATCGAAAGCATCCAGTCCCTGTACCTTAACTTTTGGAGGCCACTGTACCTCCGCCTGTAGCCCCAAGCCGGCAGGGATTTTTTTATCTTCATTTGCTTGTTACAGTTACGTATAAATCATATTTACGAATTAAAATTTCGTTAGTTTAATAGCTTATTCCCAAATACAGAGAAATCGCATTTTAATACTTCTTAATTATTAATTATTAATGCATGAAAGCAACTGATTTTTTAGCCAGTGTTTTGTATAAACATCGCACACTGCAAAACTATTTTATGTCAAAGTTTGGCACGTTACATTGTTGATAGATATTGTTTATGAAATTTTGGCACGCGCTCGTAAAAAGGTTCGCCGATCCTGCTATGGGAATAAATCTATGTTTTGACAAAAATTTTCCTCGGAAAATCATTGGCAATGTATTCATGGGCTGAGCTGGATTATGTGTATCAGAATAGGGAGTTAAGTATTGTGGAGTTCAGTGTTCCCATCACTGTTTGTGATTTCATGGTTATTTACAAAAAAAAAAAAAAAAAAAAAAAAAAAAGTATGTCTGAAAGTTTTATTACGATATCTGCATTAAAATGAATGAAATAATAATCAATGAAAAGACACGTACTAGTAATAGTACGCCAGACGCGAACGAGTTAACCTGTCGGGACGAGCGTCTTTTACAGAATTTTTAATCTTTAGTCACCGGATATTTAAAACAGGAATTTTTGCCTAATTGTATCGGGAAAATGCTCGTTTTAGGCAAAATTTAGAATACAAATTTTAAACTACAGCTAGACCATTTATTATATCTCTGTATGACCTTTGTCATTTTTTACTCTTCTTAAGTCTTAACTTAATTTTTAACTTTATTACTTTTCTATACTTTAAATATTTATTTTTTCATTAAATTATAATTTTTTTTTCTTTTAAGTAGTTCTAAACTACAGTTTAACTTTTTCCAATGGCTCACAAAACATAAGATAATTCATTTCCTAAACTGGGTGTTAAGTTTTATCAGCTAGGAAACCACTCAATGTTGCTCACCTGTTCGGATTAAGTAAGGGAAAAATTACAATACAATTTTACTGGTGAGAATAATCACCAATTCTGAACAACTTACGCGGCACGAATACCGGTCGCTCGTCCCCAAGGGGTTAATATAGAAATTATAGAGCTTAATTACACTTTTATTTATTTTTTATATATATTTAGAAGAAAAAGTTTTTATAAATACATGCTTTTACAAAAGAGGAGAAACTTTTTCTTCAGAGCAAATGGCTAATAAATTCCATTTCCAATGGTGAAATTAGAAGATTAATTTTCAAAAATTTAAACATGCGTAAATCAGCAATCTTTTTCTGCTTGAAATTTCCCTTTTATTTAAATTAAATAAAAGATGCTTAAATGACTAAAAAAGAAATGCAAAATTAAATCGTCGCCAATGCAGAATTCCGGTTAAAATGTTAATTTCCATAGATAAAATTCTAAACTGGAATATTTGTATTTAAAGGATAGGGAATCTTTTCATATTAAGGTTTTCAGAAATACATTTAAGAAATATGTAAAATAGAAATGGAAAATCACTCAAACACAGTGAGATATTATTTTGCATATGTAATACGTGTAAGATCAGAAATATTAGAAATTTGAATGTTGTTGCAACAAGAAATTTTTGCATACGTAATACATGTTAGATTAGAAATATTCAAACTTTGAAAGTTGTTGCAACAAGAACTTTTTGTTATGCATTTTTATATATTTTATAAGTACCCATAGATTCATTAAATTTGAATAACTATTAATCATCTAAATGAATGTACTAGAAGTAAGCTAAAGTGCTTATCATTTAGTTAATCAGTGTTACCAGATAGTCGAAAGTCAATTTCCCAAAAATTTCTGAAAATTTCCCCAAATCAGATTTATTTTCGAAAAATTCCCCAACGCAGCTTCTATTAAAAAAAGAAAATTTTCAATTTTCCAGTATAAAAAATGTTTAACGAACTTAAAGCAAATTTTTTCCACAAATTAATCATTTTTTTGAAAAAATTCCCCATTTACAAAAAATAAACATTTTAACTCGGCAGAATTTTGCATGCATATTCGCAGCAAAACGAGGAGGGGTGAAAGATACATTTTACAAAACAAGTTCGTTTACACGTCTTTTTAAATTGTTGCCAATCAATGATGCTGGCCTATCATTACAATAGTACGATCTACGCTTATACCAATAACTTTCTCAAGGTTTAAACCATCTTTAATCAGATGAGATTTGAGTGAATCTGAGATGGTGTTGGCATCATCTGCTTCTGTCTGACTTAATGTATAAAACTTTGTTTTCCACTTTTTGTCATACCTTCTGAAGTACCTAATTGTAATCAAAGCACCTTCATTGTGTCAATCACTGTGCTTTCTTAAATAATGTAAGAAAAATAGCTGCTTTCCAAATCTTTTAAAAAACACGGCAAAAGAACGTTTCGGATAAGACCTGAAGATTTAGTAATGTGAAGGTTTATGCCGTTTAATACCGCAGAGTTTTTTTTCTCCTAAGAAGAAACCAGGGGTCTGCTACATTCATTCAATGTTCAGTTATAAACGTAGCAATGGGATTCTAGTATGCAATTGCATGTCTTGCAAAAATCTCTACTGTCATACCATGAAGCATAAATTAACCAGCCTCAATCAAAATAAAAGTTAAATAATTGTTTTTATTACAGTTTTATAAATCTATACTAATAAAATAAATGTGTATATGTGTGTGTGTCTATCCGCGATCAGTAGGAAAATTTTCCGCACTTAGTGATCTGCAAATTCAGGTGGGGATACTGAAAGGAAGGTCGTAATGCACCTGTGATACGTGTAAGCTATAATGTTGTAAATGATGAGCACGTTCACGAGAATAATGATTGACATCTCAGATTTCTATATTTCACTTTCATTTTCCAAATCAACAGAGAGTTCGAGGCGGATCCAGTGCTGTTAGATGACTTTTGTAAACTTTACGTGGAATAGTGCAAAAAAAATTCCCAAAGTTTTTCCCCAAAAATTTTAATGTCCCCAAACATTTCTCTATGAACAACTTGTCCCCCAAAGATTCCTCTGGAGGTTCAAAATTCCCCAAAATGGGGACAAAATCCCTAATCTGGCAACACTGTAGTTAATACTCATAAAATTATAGTTGTTTATCTTCATTAAAATTTTCTGAAATTTAGACTTTTATTTAAAAAAAATATTGTTGAAATAGTATAAGTTTGTTTCGGTATAAAATCATTTTAATTTTTTTATTAGTATCATTTTAGTTATTAGAAAATAGCTTATATGGTTAAACTATCTGAGTTATTCTGAGTGCAGTGCTGTAATTATTAAAAAAATATGCATCTATTTAGGAGTAAAAATTCAAAATTAAACATATTCCACACTTTTAAATCAACGGTGTCCAAAGTCAAGGTTCAGCAGAAAAATTCGTTAAGTGGAATACAATATTAAATAGGGGCTTCGTTAAAGGAAAGTTCCACTGTATAGTAGAAAGGTTTACTTAAGGACGAATATTATACACAAAAGGTAAAAACTTTACAGACATTGAAAATACAATTTTAAAAATCTAAAAAGTGACAAGTTTCGACCACTCCGTGGCCATCATCAGGGTCATACTTCAGTATCGAGAGACATAAATATTTATAGATTGTAAAAGTAAAAAATAAACATACTCTGTTGAATCCGCCACCATCATAGCGCCATCTGTACAGCTGTAATTTAACTTAGAGATGTTTGGAATGAAGGAGCTTCTTACAGTGTATATAGGTTACGGTTAAATATTTTGAAACGACATTTAACTCCAGGTTAAGGAGGTCTCACTTAGTTATTGGCATTAATATTCTGGTTTCTTCATATTTTTCTCTTTTGAAAATGGATAGTTAAATTACAGCTGTACAGATGACGCTATGATGTTGGCGGATTCAACAGAGTATGTTTATTTTTTACTTTTACAATCTTTAAATATTTGTATCTCTCGATGCTGCAGTATGACCCTGATGATGGCCACAGAGGGATTGGAACTTGTCGGTTTTTAAAATTTTATTTTTGATCTTTTGAAAGTTTTTACCTTTCGTGTATAATATACATATTTAAGTAAACCTTTTTATTATACGTGTGTTGTTAAATTTCAAGACCTAACAGTACTTTAATTTATTTATTTAATGCTAACATTTTTTATACGTATTTTCTACCAAGAAATATTTTTTTTTCTTTAAATTTCTTACCTCTAGAATTATTGTGCTTCGGAATTTTTGTAACCCCTGTTACAAAAAATCTCAAATTTTCAAACAAAAAACGGAAGACATTTTATTTCACATTTCTTATTCCTACATCACAAGAGAATGGGTTAAAAGTTTAAAAACATATCTTTTATATTTTTATTTGTATATCATTTTTCTATTTACCGAACACTCCGAGAAAAATAATTAGAAAGAAATTGTTTTCCTGGGTATCAGATGCAGCGTATGTCTCATATTCACCTCTTAATTTAGAATGTCCGGAAAGGTAAATAAAAGAACATAAAGAAATGTTTTGAAAAATATTTAACCCTTAAATACCTGGTGTTGTTTTTCGGCAACATACCCAATTTAGGCTCTAAAATACTATTAGAATAATATAGAAGCTATAATGCCTAATGTTGCCAATAAAATACATTCTGAAAATATTATTAAATCGATTTTCAACATGTAGATGGCCACACTTGTGCTGTTTAAGAATAAAGGTAGGTTTATTTTTTTCAATTGTTGCTACTTGTTCTTTTTGTTTTGTTTGAGAGCTTGCGAAATACCCTATTTTGACCTGCAGTGAGCAAGTAAAATTTATTTCTTATTATAGTTCGTAAAATTCTTGTGTGTTTAATATTATAGAATTTTATGAAGGGAAATTATTTTTTCAATTAAACACCAGTATTGCAGATTAGTAACAAACTGTTTTTTAGCCGTAAACTATACTTAAAACAAAATATGATTTTTTAAAGTATTTTTCCCATGATTTATTTAAAAAATGAAAGCCGAAAAACATTATTACAATGATTTTTGAAAAATCAGGCATTTAAGGGTCTTTTCTCTTTTCTTTTTTTTTACTTTTTATCTATCTTTACAAGAAGTATTGGATTCGGGAAAATTTTCGAATTCCGGTTTTCGACGGATTTATACACTTTGGGGGTCAGAGATTTCGAAAAACACGTTTTTACAAAATGTCTGTCTGTAAGTTTGTCTGTGGGTCTATCTGTGAGTCTGTCTGTGAGTCTGTCTGTCTGTGTGTGACACAAATTTTGTGGGCATACTATCTCAAGAACTAATGAACGGAATTTAATAAAATTTCAGGTTTAAAAATGATATAAATTGGTGCTGATTGCTTTTTGGTGTAAATCTCCCAGCAGGTGTCGCTGATATGTTGCATTATTCATGATTTCCACAATAGCTATATCTCAAGAACTAAAGCACGGATTTTCAAAAAACTTCTGCTTCAGTTAGTCCTTGGTATAATTTGTTGCTGCTAACGTTTTGGTTATCCAATAGGTGGCACTGTTTTGCGCATCATTCATGATTATCGCAACAGTTCTATCTCAGGAACAAATGCACGAATTTTCATCAAACTTCAGATTCAGTTAGTCCCTGATTTAAATTAGCGCTGTTTATTTTTTGGTGTAAATCGCCCAACAAGTGGTGCTACTATGCTGCATTTTTCACGATTTCTGCAATAGCTGTATCTCAAGAACTAATGCATAAATTTTTAAAATTCATCAAATCCAGTTAGAAGTTCACGTAGTTTTTGTTGATTAGATTTTGGTGTAAGTCACCTAACCGGTGGCGCTGCTGTGCTGCATTTATCAAGAAGTATTAGCATGTATGAGATAGCAGAAAGTTTTGGTATTGCCACATCCGACTAGTTTAAGTAATATTTTCAGATACACTTAATAGTTTGAGATAATATTTTCAGATACGCAGATAGCACCAATTTTCATATTTTTGTATGAAACAGTTTTCTTAATATTAAGGAAGAAAGACACCCGGTCATAAGAAATATGGATGCCTATCTAGGAGTGTACCTGGAAGATCTACGCAGATTTTTATTTGTCCATTTCCAAATGGTTACTTTTTTTATATATAGAAGGACTACTGCGCCCGCCATGAAAATCGAACAGAATTTGTTATCACAGCTTTCCCTCCAAGCCGATTATCTGCGAAATTTTAAACAAACCACCGCCTATAAAATTTTGTCGAATAACTTTCATAAATTCTTCATTTAGATTACAAAAAATGAAGAAAATCACACAAAAATTGTTATCAGATCGCCCCCAACCGCGCGAATATCCAATTTTCATCAGGGACCTGGCGTCTATAATCAAAAACATATAAGGTCAGCCTGCCTAAATAAGACACGATTCTACATTGTTTTGTCGCATTTAGAGTATATTTGGGCTTTTATTATATAAATGTATATTTTATTAAGCAACAAATTACTGAATACTGTACCTTTAGTTGAAAACTAACTTGTTTTGTAGAAATTTAATAATTATCTGTAGTATAAAACCACAATATAGGGTTGTCGCATTTAGGTCATTTTTGGCGCATTTATGGCAGATAAAACCTAAATGAGACGTTCATAGTCCTAAATGTGATAATGCATTTTATACATGAAAATTCATCTGAAAAAGCTCATGTAACGATTAACTGCTGTGACAGAAAATTGCCACATTACAAGTGTGAGCGGTCTGCGAAACCATGCGATTGAAAGATGAATAAAATGCACGATTAACTCATAAAATACTGTTTTTGCACTCAACTGTTTGTACAGTACTATTTCTAATAAAATTTTGAGTTTTCAAACATTTCAAACAATAGTACTAGGCTCCAAATGAAGCAAAATTTCGCTGTATCGATAGTTAAACTGGAAATTACAAGTTAAACTGTGAAAATAAAAAAAAGCCGCTCTAACAGCAGTTAAGGGCAAACTGTAATTATTTTATGAATTAATTAACCCTTAAGTGATATGAGCGGTCTCCGATAACACTTGATTAAAAGATGAATGAAAGTCTCTATTAACTCACAGGGTACTGTTTCTGTACTAAAATTTAAGTACAGGACTATTATAATTAAACTTTTCAATATTATTCTTCAAATGTTTATCACGGCGCAGCACCGTGCTGTTTGTCAATTTTACACTGCTAATGTGCAAAAGTTATTTGAATGCTGCGTATAATGCCTGATATAAATAACCCTCAAATAAATAAATGCATTCCTAATATAAAAAACTCTCATCGCTCTTTGCCAAGGAGCTATGACCATAACTATAATTAAATGATTGTCGCAGAAAACATCGTTTAAAATTCGCGAAATCCGCTCGTCAATATTAAATCATAATTTATACACCAGTGCGATTTGGGTTTCCGTAACTGCATAATTTTGCTGACAATCTGGTGATAATGAAATATAACTACATGATCCATATACGAAATTTAATAAGGAATCCAAATGAAATATTTGAATTTATCTAAATTCTTTTTTTTGTGAATGAAAAATGCGAATTAATTAAAGACGCCGACATTTCGGTCGGTGCGAATTCACAGTGTGGAGCTTACGGGTTAAAAGAGTATTTAAAAGATATTTATAGTATTGTTAACTAGACTATTTATTACATATAACTTTATTTTAAAATGTCACATGATAAATATATCAGCCTTAGAAATAGATAAAATCATACAATATTTCTATTAATTCTGATTAAGCCAAAGAGAAGCTCTGTGCCTGATATTCTGTTGCACCCCTCCCCCACCCCCTCTTCATTTTTCTTGCACTTTCACAAAAAAATTAACATTTTCTGTGCTTAAAAATACGTATATGAAAACAAATATTCGTTTAGATAAACATGGCTTTATTTATTTTTTATCTTTTACTAATTTAAAAGTAGAAAATGTCGATTATAACGAATAAAAATTGAAAA
This sequence comes from Maratus speciosus, assembly GCA_963932465.1. NCBI lineage: Eukaryota > Metazoa > Arthropoda > Arachnida > Araneae > Salticidae > Maratus > Maratus speciosus. The sequence continues at coordinate 516,634,460 of OZ010794.1, forward strand.
CAGAATTAAAATATTAGATTTTATAAAAGTGCTAACAAACATTATGACTCCTAAACCAGGGACTAATTCAATTGCATCACGTTTTAATCGGAGACAGCATTTAAGCTATCGAATGCTATAATGTTGGTAAAATTAACTTACTTAACCGCATTAAAATAAACATAAATTGTTTTTGATCCACACGAGATTTTCCAGAATTTTCATTATGTAAAAGTTTTGCAAATTCCTTAATCATATGTCTACATTATGTTACTGGAATAAACACTGCGTTTCTTACACCTTTTTTTATTAAAAATTTTAAAGAAGCGTATTTTTCTTTTTTGATCGTCTTAAATACATATTTAAACACCTGGTCATAGAAAACATTAATGGAGAATTAAGCTGACTCAACACAGCTTAATTAAACATAACATTTGATTTAAATATCATTTTAACACAATATATCAAAAATCCCACATAAATTTCTTCGTTAATCTTCTAAATGTCTCGCCGCATTTGCAGCAATATCTATGTCGGTATTAGGCACAGGCTGAAAACAAGCTCTCCTAAATGCGTAGTCCGCTTCAAATTCTAAACCGGAAACTGGTCGCCTTTTCTTTAGTTTAACTGGTCAGGTAACTGAAACGGACAACGTAGCTCTTGACGTTTATAGGGTTATTTGATCTTTAAAGTTAAAAAATAAAAACCGTGAGCCACTTTAGGGAATTTTTGTCGCATTTCCGAAACATGGGGGCGATGTAAAATGAACGATGAATATTTGATTGGAAATTTCCTTTAAAGAAACCGTTTTACATGCAAAAAAATGTTTCGGGTTTTGTTTCTGAAGTTCCTATGCGTCATTATATAACATTTATATACGATTCTTGCATTAAGATTTTATGTAAAAGAACATTGTCGCATTTAGGGGTTATCACATTTAGGCAGACTGACCTTACATGAATAACAATTTTTAAACGATGACTTACGCCCGAGAAATCTAAATTAAATTACGAGAAATCGTACGTGAACTTTTTATTCATGTTGCTAACAAGGCGTAAAACCAACAAAGTGAAAGAGTATCCAGGCCAGGGTTCGAATCTGGGTCTTTGGTTCAGCGAACCAACGCTATTCTATCTGATCCACCTCGAACTACACACCCAGCCTGACACCCAATTTTTATATGTCGGTAATGCTGCAACCGCAGAACAGGATGGAACAACTTCATAAACGACAATCCAGCGGTAAACATGAGTACAAATTAATCCAACATCGATAACATATACAATAAAAATTTTTAAACTATGACTTACGCCTGAGAAATGTAAATTAAATTATGCGAATTTTTTATTCACATTGCTAATAAGGCGTAAAACAAATTGAGTGAGTTCCGGTGGATGTATTTTGATGATACTTACATTGTCAAAATTAAAAAGCAGAAAAAACAACGTTTAAAAATGCACAAATAATAAATGAAAAGCGGCAAACAGCTGTTTCGAATCTACTAGCGAGATTCTTCTTCAGTGCAAGATAGGTAAAAAGGAACAGCGTGCTAGAAAAAGCAAGGCTGAGCAAAATTATAGACAGAGACGTGCTGGCTTATCTACCCTATGCGCGTAGCGAAGGCGCCAAAAACAGCCAACGGGAGAGAAGCAGTGGAAACGACTGGGTGGTCAAGTAGCGACATCTACCGGAGGAGGAGAGGAAAAGAAATAAAAAAAAGTGGGAATTAAATTAATGCTTTCCAAATACTTGGAAAACCAGCAGTACTAGATAAGTCATTGACTAAAGAGGGAGAATTTTTAATGATGTGGTAAGATCCCCAAAAATCAAGATCAAGGTTAGAAGAACATTTTTGGATAATGATAGCTGAGAAAAATCGAACCTATGTTGAGAAGACCAAGAATGTTGAAAAATAGAAGAACGTTTGAGCTCCTGATTTTTAACATAAACTTCATGCTCTTTTAAACGAAATCTAAGAGCACGTTTAGTCTGGCCAATATGAGAAAAGCCACTCTGGCAAGAGATTGGGTAAATACCTCAGTTATCTAGGCGATCAACGGGGTGTTTGAGATTTGAAAAAGTGATTTTATTAACATGAGAAAAAATAACATTAAAATCAAACCTTCTTAAGATTTTAGTAACTTGCTGACTGATTTTTATCCTCTTAGTCCAATTTTAATCCTCTTAGTCCAATTTTATGCGATATTTATATGCACTATTTTAAGGTCAAACTTTTTGAAATTTTAAAATTTCCGTTCTATGTTCGTTATGTTGATTATGTTTATGTCCTGGTTGAAATAAATTCAGATATTAATCATATTCTCTCTATCATGAATTCCATTGATCCCTGTATTTAATTTACCTCTGAAATTGAGACCAATAACTATCTTTCTTTCCTGGATGTCCTTGTTAATCGTTGTGAAAATGGCTTTCAGACTACCGTCTTTCGTAAACCTTTTGCTGTCAGTCTTCCACCTCACAGATATTCTTCTCATCCTCCTAACCAGAAATTCGCTGCTTTTAATACTTTTGTTTTTTGAGCTATCAATATTTGTTCCACTCCTCAGTTACTCAGGGCTGAGCTTAATTACCTCAAAGCTATTGCTGTTGATCGTGGTTATTCCTCTAATAATATTGATTCTATTTATAAGAAATTGACGAAATCCGTCTATTCTGAAAAGCATTCTAATTCCAACTCTAATACTTCAGTTGTATTGCCATTTTTTCCTAAAATCAGTCAGCAAGTTGCTAAAATCTTAAGAAGGTTTGATTTTAATGTTATTTTTTCTCCTGTTAATAAAATCACTTTTTCTAATCTCAAACACCCCGTTAATCGCCTAGATAACTGAGGTATTTACCAAATCTCTTGCAAGTGTAGCTTTTCTTATATTGGCCAGACTAAACGTGCTCTTAGATTTCGTTTAAAAGAGCATGAAGGTTATGTTAAAAATCAGGAGCTTAAACGTTCTTCTATTGCTCAACATTCTTGGTCTTCTCAACATAGGTTCGATTTTTCCTCGGCCATCATTATCCAAAAATGTTCTTCTAACCTTGATCTGAATTTTTGGAAAGCTTACCACATCATTAAAAATTCTCACTCTTTAGTCAATGACTTTTCTAGTACTCCTGATTTTCCAAGTATTTGGAAAGCATTAATTTGATTTCCTCCCTTTATGGTTTCTGTTTCTCTCCTTCTCCGGTAGATGTCGCAACTTGTCCACCAAGTCGTTTCCACTGCTTCTCTCTCATTGGTTGTTTTTGGCGCCTTCGCTACCCGCATAATGTATGTAAGCCTGTTGTCTCTGTCTATGATTTTGCTCAGCCTTGTTTTTTCTAGCACGCTGTTCCCTTTCCCCTATCTTGCACTGAAGAAGAATCTCGCTAGTAGATTCGAAACAGCTGTTTGCTGCTTTTCATGTATTATTTGTGCATTTTAAACGTTGGTTTTTCTGCTTTTTAATATTGTTGCACAAAGGCTTTATTTGCTATTTTTATATCAATATTTAGTTCATCAAAGATAATTATGCAATCCTTCGAGTTTTCATCAATTTCCTCGGCCGGTTGCTCCTCGGTTTCTTTCAGCTGGGTTATTCTCTGCAATAGTGCAAAAAGTGCTTCCCAGCCATATAAATGCTCTTAATTTTATTACATTTTTATTTATTTTTATTTTTATTAGAAGATCTAAACATAGTTTATTAGGGGCAGAAAGTAAAATTTAAAAATAAATAAATTTAGTATTTAAAAATATAATATATATCATGCAAACATCATTCCCTCACCTTTCCCCCACCTGTACTACCATATTTTAATGCCTATTTCTTTCCATCCAGAAATAAAAATAATTAAAAATACCCTAAGCAAAATAAAGTTCTTATTTGATACATTACAAAAAATAATAAAAATATTAATTTTTACTATTATTATATAGTCTACTCAATCAATTATATGTTTCCCCATGTTAGACCATCATTCCCTCACACATTGCTATTATCTCAAATATCTGCCACTAATGAGCAGTAGCAGTCTAGCATCCTTCACAGAGAAGAAGCTATTTTGAGCACTTGTCAGTCCAGCAACATAAATTGGTGGTGTAAGATTTTGTTAATTTTACAGAATTTTTTTTTAGTCAGTATATCCGGAAGCGTTTTTATTAGCAGTCATTCCCTCACACAGAATATTAATTTTTTTGTAAATATCAAAAATTTTAATTTTATCATACATTATATATTAAGTGTTTCTCTTAAAGGAAACAGTTTGGATTTCTTCATAATTTTGCATTTTTCCCCTACAACTAGTAAAAATGTCTTATTTCATCATTCCCTCACTTGTCATTCCCTCACATTTTTTATTTTATTTTTTCCACAAATTTTTATTTTATTTTTTTTGTTAAGTCAAATTTTTAAAACAATTTCTGTTGCTATTAAAATTTTCAATAATTGACTGATTTCCTACCATTTATCTAATTTTTATGAAAATTTACATATGCATCATTCAAGTCAGACTGCTGGCCAAATTTGCAAGTATTGTAGAGAACAACCCAGCTGTTGTTCCCCGACAGTGCTTGATTGCTCAATTTTCTGGATTGCTCTCTTTTTAAAACACAAATACTTTTTCTTAACACATATACGAGTCTATCATCCTCATAGCATCCAAAACAGTTATACTTGATACTTTATCACCATCTAGAATCCGATTGATGAGTTTTTGAATGAGTTATTTTCTACAGTCAACTTAAAAAAACCCCGAATAATCCCTTTATCTCAAGGTTAAAGTTTTGAAGTTGTATTTTGGGAAGGTAGAAATTGCACCGTAACGTTCCTTGTTGAAAGAAGATTCTTATGATGCTGTAGTTATTGATGAAAAGCAGATTTTTTCTGTTTTTCAAGCCCAACGATTTATCGACTTTCTTTAACCACTCGCCGAAACTTTCGCTGGTCATCCAAGATTTTCTGTTTGATTTATAGAGAATTGAAAATGATTTTACTTTTGCGAAACATCTTGGTTTTTCTGAACTGCCAATCATTACAGGTCGAAGTTGATTGACACTGACATTTTGATTAGCAGCTAGAAGTACAGTTACTCTCATTTTACTCTGCTTGCCACCTTTGCATTCATCTTGCTGTCATCATTGCTGTTTTGTTCGGAAAAAATTGGAAAAAACCCCGTATCATCAGCATTAAAAATATCAGCTGGATCGTGTACTTGAAACGAGCATGGAAGTGTTTTTTAACACCTTAACGGTCGCATTAAATTGCGGTTTAAAAATTAAAAAATTGCTCATTGGCACCACTTTTTAAAAAAAGAAATACTCATATTTTTTAAAAACAGGTAAAATGTTACCATAATAAGGCCAATTACACTATTTTATAAAACTGGTGGGAATTGAACAACCTGAGTAAAAGACACAGCCCGTGAATATCACGGGATCGAGAATTAAGATGTTAAGCCAATCTTCGATAACATTTGTTGGTACAGACGCGCTTTCTACACAAAGTTTTCGGAAGACAGTGCCATATCTCATTTTGAAGCTTACAAGCCAGCCATTACTAGCTTTGAAATCATGAAGTCCCAGTTTTTTTAGTAAAGTAGACTAACCAATATAAGAAGCATTTTTTATTGCAACTAATTATGTAGCTTTGTTATGAATTATTGAAACAGTTCCTTCTTAAACATTTTCTTTCGTGGAAATTCGACAGGTTCCACCTCGTAATTATAATAATATTTTTTCTTTCCTCATCGGGTGCGACATTAAATTCTGAAAAAGCAGACTTCCTCCTTGTATTTCTTTTTGAAAATAATTCATTTTCAAATTTAAACATTCTTTACTGTTTAAGTATAATGTTAATGACTTCCATAGCCTAATAATACATACAACTGTTTTTTCTCTACTGAAAAGGATGTAACAGTTTCAAGTCATTCTCTGCCCAGTCGATAGTCTGGACTTTTTAAGGTCTGAGGACACAAGTTATCGAATATTTATTTTAGCTCGGAAATTGATTGCCGAACAGGCAATCATTTCTTGAAGCCAACTGTACGGATACAGGACGGTTCAATAATTTAACATAAAATACTATTTAATATTATTCTTTTAAAAATAACGGTGTGAATCTATTAATATTTTTTTAGTGATTAGTTCTATAACGTTAAATTTAAACATTGTTTAACAGAGGGGTCGCGAAAATTTTGTAGCTACACCCCTGCTGTTTAATAAGCTATGTACATAGATTTATATGATGCGCTTACATATTTAAACTGCAAACTACGCATAAAGCTACTAGTATCAGCGATTATATATTAAGCTGTGTTTGGTGTTTTTTGAAACTGTGTAAATCAGTGCAGCTCTTCAGGGTAGGGAGTTCATAATCACTTAACAAACATAGTATGTTTAAATTTGACTGTTTGGAATGTTTTGTAGCTGCATAGATCAAATTTATAATCCCTTAACTACGAGAATTTACATATGCCTAAATTTGACTTTATCAAATCGCGAAGTGTTTCTACGGTTAAGGGGTCCCTTAAAATTTTCAAAATTTTAATTTTTTAGATGTTAAATTCTGAAATTTTTGACATAATTGTTTCCTTGAAATTCCTATGAGAACTGAAGTTATGGCTTTTACCTTTATACACGTTCAATAGCTGAAGCGTCGTTTCGGAAACTTTGAAGCCATTTTTCTCCAAATGACATTTTTGGGCATAACGCGCACGATATCTAAAACACTTATGAATATTTTTTCATAAAATTTTCAAAACATATGTTTCATGTTAGTCTGTATAAACTGAACCTAAAATTCCCTTTTTATCATTCAAAACAATATTTTTTTTAGGTGATTATACTGTTGAAATTTTCTTAATTTTGCATTAGCTCAATACAACTTTGTATTAAAAATATAAAAAAGCTTTAAATACAAATATATTTAGGTTCAGGGTAATTATTATAATCTGAAGAATAAGTAGGCACCAAAATTTTCATTCTAGTTGCAATACTTATTTTGTAATCGTGCGCGTAAGGTGTTATGCCGATTTTTTGCCCGTCAAATGTCTAACAGTTTGGAGCCCCCTGTAAATGTTAATTCTGCATCTTATAATTTTTTAAATACATGAAATGAAGGAACATACTTATATATTTTATTCCAATTAAAATTGTGTCTTAAAATCAAATACATTTTAAGATATTAAATGTTGAAAATGGTCTTTTTTTTTCATTTTTTCCAATTTTAAGAGTCCTGAGACCCCTTAAATATAAATGCATTTACCTTTTTGTAGTAAAATGACTGTGAATACCACTGACGAGTCGCTACTATTGCAAATTAAAGATGATTCCCATCGTGTAACCACATTTCGTGTCGATTTAAGCATATTATTTAAAATTATCTCCTTTCTGTCTTTGATTGTGCATCATTATAATAACTACATTTACATACATTTACATAGCTGCCAACTTGTACGGATTTTTGCTACAACTAAAATTTAAAAGAAATTTCTGCCTTATTTAATTATCAAAATTCGCGGCAATTCGGCGACTGAATTAGGCAAAACTTTCTATTAAATTATAGTGGTAGCAAAAGTTCGTACAAGTTGGCAGCTATGCATTTACTACATTTCAATAATGGCTCTATAGTAATTATTATAAAACAAGGTTTGTGTGTATTTTTAAAATATATTAAAAAATATAAGGTAGAGGGGGGGGGGGGGGGCGAAGGAAAGAAAAAAGGGAAGCAAAAAAAAAAAATAGCTTATGGAAATAAAATAGGAAAATGCTAAAAGCATGAAAATAAAAGCGGTAAAAAAAGAAGTGTCATTTAGGTTTAACTGAAACATTGAATGATTTGTATGAAACAGACAATTCGTAAGGCTTGGTTTTCATAAATATGCATAGTTTGCATTGATTGCAGTGTATCAAATTAACATACAGAAATTAAAACATTCATCAATGATACATTCAATCAATACAAACATTCATTCGTCAACATTCTTCATAAATAAAACAAAAAAAATATATATAAATACAGTCGGACCTCGCTTTCCCGATATCCAGTTTTCACATCACTCCGCTTATCACGTCAGTTTTTCAAAGTCCCGATTTCCTGTATATGATTTTAAGGTATAAATACCGGATTTAACGTCGTTGAATAATTTTCAACTCCGGATATCCCGACGGTTTAGGAAAATTGTCCATTTTTCATAATCTATCTTATAAGCACGAAAATTAAGCGGTAAGAAAGGTCTTAGCCAAACTTTTCACAAAAGTGTCTAAAATACCCATTGAGATAAATGGGAAATTTTACTTCAATCCTTTATCTGAATAAATAAACCCACACACTATTAGCCCAGGGGAAATGTACAAAAAAAAGGGGGTTACCTTACAAAAAATCGGGTAGAAGATTTTTTTTCTGAATTGTTTATAATGATGCCAACATGGAAAAACCAAGTTTTCCAACAAAATTTCTTAAGGCTAAATTTTCTGTGGCCGAAAAACAACAAAATTTTGGGACTTTTTTCGATTTTTTTAAATATCTCAATAGCCGTTGCAGTAGCATAAATTTTGTCAATTACAATATTAAAGAGGACAAAATTTTCTACAACTTTCATATTTACAATTTTTTTATACACTCAATAGCAAGCGATTTCAAAAGTAAGACATTTTTTTTCAATTTTCTTAAAAACCGCGAAAAACGTAGTTCTCCCCCGATTATTCATATGTTTCCCACGGATTTAATCATGTATGTCAACTTCTATATATTGGTAGCAGTAAATTATGTGTTCGAGGCCAAAACTAGCCTTTCGGGGGGGGGGGGGAATTCATGCATATTTTGCCCCATCCCTCGTTAATTATTTTAATAAATCTCTAAATAGCCAGATTTTGAAAATTTTAAGTGTGTAATCATTAAATACGTAATCAGATTTTTCAAATATGGATTCATTAAAACCTTGAAAACCGAACCGAAATATATTCCGCTTTAAACAGGTTTCCATCTTAGGAGGTATAACTGGTCATATCCTTTCTCTTAAAAATATATTTTTTTTTCTTTCAGGACCGGATTCCTTATATGAAGATTTTATTTTCAAAATTTTTATGATAGTTGCAGTATTGAGGCGTTTAATGTCATAGTTATATGAATTACGAGACTAAATTAGTCATACAAAGACATCGTTAGATATCGACCTCGGTATCATATGAAAAAATAAATAAATATTAAAATTCAAGCAAGAATTCTGAAAAGAACACTTTTGTAGGTTTAACATGAGTGTGCAAATGTTTTCGCGTGAGACTTCATTACTCACGCGAAGAAACTGGAATGCTAAGGTTAAACGTATGGAAGCGTTCCTTTTACAATTTAATAGTTTTAACTGATTTTTTTTTTTTTTTTTTTTTTTTTTTTTTTTTTTTTTTGAGGGGCTTAGAAGTGCTGACGTTAAATTCCAACCGTATTAGTGTTTACTTTTTCTATTTTGATTACAGTTTTTATTATTTTTTATTTTTGGTCAGTTTTCCGGCTGCGAGACTTTTTTTTATCCAAATTTCACACATATATATGTATCAGAGCCGAAACTAGAGGGGACAGAGGGAGCATGTGCCCCGGGCGCCAGAGTGGAAGGTGAAGGGGCGCCAAATAAAGATTTTTTTGTCGTTTGATACTAAAAAATATATAGTATGAAATTTGGCTAAAATTGTCTTACAGCCGGAAAATCCAAAATGCAAATTGAACCAAATGCATTAAAACTGGATAAGAGAATCCTGTTCTAAATGAAAAAATTGCATGTTAATCCAAAAGAAAATTTGAAACAAATGCATTAAAATAGGATAACGGAATACTGTCTTAAATGAAAAAGTACAGAAAGAATACTAGCAATTGCAACTGCTGAGAGGGAAACCTGTATAAAGCGGAATATTTTGGGTTCCCTTTTAAAGGTTTTAATGAATCAATGTTAGACATAAATAAGAGTAAAAAAAAGAGTTAAATAGCCTGTAAAAAATTATTATTATTAAAATATATTTTTTCATTTAGCTTATTAAGTCATATTGCGTACCTTACTTTATTATTGTGTAGGAAAAGTGGAGTTGAATGCGACAGTGGATCAATGCCGAAATAAAAATGTTTATATGGTCTGCAATCATAAGTAAATTTGTATTTCATTTGATAAATGCTATCACTGAGATCATTAAACAGACATAGTTTCAAACCAGTGCATAATACAGAAGATTAGAATATTCCACAAAGTGTATTTTTCAACAATCGAAGTAAGTTTTTCTGTTTAAGCTTTAAAGCAATTAATAGATAATCTTAAAGTTTTATATATTTTTGCATGCTAAAGTGATATAATCTCTTAGTTCTATTTATTGATGTAAGTTGGAAAAAACTGACAGTATTTATTAAAACTAATCTTTTAAATATTTTTATAGTGATCTCAAATATGTTATTGACAAAATTTTTAATTTTTACAGGAGATAAATATATAACATCAGTTAGTGAAATAACCTGTTGTCATTTTTATTGTAGCTATTTTATAAGGTAAAAGCATTTCTTACATAAAATATATTTATTTTCTGAGTGCCTCCCTTCCCCCATTTTATATGGAAATATAATCCAATGTTTACTATCTTTAAAAAATAAAGCATTAAAATATATGTTATCAATAATTGGTAAATAAAATATACCATTGTATGTTAAGTGTGTAATATGTGGAATAAAGTATGTTTTTCGCAAATTTTCATATCTATCCCATTGTTTCCTGGAAAAATATGCATGCATTATAAAGATTATTACAATTACAAAATTATTAAAATTAAACAAAAATTCTTTCTTAATTGAAACTGTAGTAGCAATAAGTTATTAAATACTAAAGTATTCTTTTAAACAATGCTTTGAAATTAACATTATACACACTTAAAATTACTGTCGATACGAAAATTGTTTTATTCATCTACACACTATCCTATTTTTAAAATTATATAATTTTATTGAATATAAAATGTGTGTTGTGTTGAAAATAAAGACGTGGGTGTGCAAATAATATTTAATTTACTGCTACCAATTTTTAGAAGGTGACATACGTGATTAAATCCGTGGGAAACATATGAATAACCGGGGGAGAACTACGTTTTCACGGTTTTTAAGAAAATTGAAAAAAATGTCTTATTTTTGAAACGGCGTATTGCGCTTGCTGTTGAGTGTATAAAAAAGTTGTAAATATGAAAGTTGTAGAGAATTTTATCCTCTTTAATATTGTAATTGACAAAAATCATGCTACGGCAACAGGTATCGAGATATTTAAAAAAAAAATAAAAAAAAGTCCCAAAATTTTGTTTTTTGGATACAGAAAATTTAGCCTTAAGAAATTTTGTTGGAAAACTTGGTTTTTCCATATTGGCATCATTATAAACAAGTCAGAAAAAAAATATTCTACCCGATTTTTTGCAAGGTAAAATGTACAATTCCCCTGGACTATATGAATGACCCACACTTAAGTTCCAGATAGATGTATCAGTCTACTCGCGTCTTTTTGTTCTGGTCAGGGGGTCAGACGGCGCTTTCTTGTTGTTACAAGGCATTTTTCATCCGACTAAAATCGAAGCATTGCATTGCATTGAAACGATCAGAAATTATCTAACATCCATTTCTGAAACAACGAATATTGATTACAATTCATTGTATAAATATTGAAAAAAGAATTGTAGGAAGCACATCTAGGGATAAGCACACTTAATTTATCAATGTTTCGTGTAACAATAAAAAAACATGTCATCATCTGATTTTTATTATTTTCAATTTTGTTTTTGTGTTTATTTTGTTTAATAATAATGTTTTATTGCTTAAAACTGCAAGAACAGTTATGCATTTAAAATTGTCTTAAATTAATTAAAAATACAGATTTTTATTAACATATTTTTCTTCAACTCCGGTTAAAGCGACACTCCGCTTATAACGACACTTTTTTCTGGTCATTAGAGAGTCGGGATAACGAGGTTCGATTGTAAAATACAAGTTTAAGACATGTGATTGATCTGTGTACTAAAACCGCTAAAATTATCAGAACAAAGAAAGACTGATTTTAAATAGTGATATTTGGGGATTTCTTTATCTGTTAAATCCTGGCGCGAGGCCAATACCAAACTATTGTTTTTAATCAATTTTAAAATTTTATTTAAACTAATTAATATTTTTCATATAAATACGATTTTTGGTATTGTTAGTGAGTATTCTAAGAAAAATTAATATACACTAGAATCTCGATTATCCGAAGTAATTGGGACCGACCCTCTTTCGGAAAATCGAAATTTTGAATAATCGACAATGCTTCAATTTTAAGACTAACGAAGGATATATGCTATAAACTTATTATAAACTTATTATAAACTAATAGCTTAATAAAAAAAATAAAACAATAGCAAAATAGAAAGAAGAATAAACTACCCGAATTTTAATTTGATATAAGTACATTTTACATCTATCACAGTGATTTGAAAAAATGTTTTGTTTGTTGCAGTTTCGATTGTCTTTGCTTCAAAGCTCTATCAAAGAGTTTTTAAATACTATTAGTTCACCACTATCACTGTCTTTTTGCTGCTCCAGTCATGCCAGACTCTTTGCAAAACATTCAAAAGCTTCAGAATTGCTAATTTGTTCGTTTTCTTCGTTCCACTCCGCAGCTTACGGAATAAAAAGCTTTCAAAATGAATTTTGCACACAAGGAATGTGATAGTTAATAAAATGGGTTTAAAAATAGATTTCGGTTAACCGAGAGATTCGGTTAAAAGAGGTTCTATTGTAGTTATCGATTAATTGAATGGTTTTCATCTATATTCTGTAACCCTAGAAGCCTGGCCATATCCCCATTATGAAGAAGTTCTTCTTGTGGTAGGATGTTTCCTTTTGTTGATACGTCAAACACATCAAGAGGCTGGAAATCAATTTTTTAATTACCTTGAGTAATCAGACAAGAAGCATTAAAAATAAATGGATTCAGTGGTATGATGACTGAAGGCCTTTATTATACCCCGGGATTCTTTCAACCACGCCTGGATTATCCGGCGAAAGCCGGTGCTGGAGAAGGGAGCGAAGAGTTACATTTCTTTTTATTCACATCATGCGAGTTCAGAAGCTAGTCTCCCTCAAAAATTACACTTTCTCGAAATCTCGAGTGTTGGCAAGCGTACCTACACAATTTCGCCAAATACATATACTATATGGCGAGATTAGAGAGAGAGAGAGAGAGAGACATGGGTCAAAGTACAATAATTGAAATTGAATGGGGAATGTAAAAGATTAATAAGAAATATTTAACGCCAGATGATTACTTAGTAATTATAGCACATAAACCGCAAAAGAACATTCGATAGGGTTTGCCAAAGTTCTCATGGGATTGAAGCGGCCGAAGCGCCCGTTAATAAACTAAACAAAATAAAGACAGGGTTAATAACTGAAATGACTAATATCTTACATCTGGACCAACGGCTAAAAATGTAGAAGTAATATGTCTGACTAATTTCTGCATATCATCAAAACTAATGCTGAAGGATGAAAATTAGAATCCAGTTGCTAGGCGAGAAGAGAAAATTATTTCTTTTCTTTAAAATGCAGTGCGCTGCGGTTAAAATATTAAAGAGACTGAGAATTGAATGCTTAATTTATGAAGGGAAAGAGCACTAAAAACAGATTGAATCCGAATGCAGACAGATAATTAAATTTAAGAATTTTAAAAAATGTAATTTTAAAGGGGGGAAAGAGAAAAGGTCTTAATATTAATATGTGAAGGTAAGCGCCTTCACATATATCTCCCCAACAGCCGAAAAATAACGAAGTGAACCGCGAGAGAAAAAAATGACCTCATGTCTTTTCTCAAATACATTACACATAAAGAAAAATATGTAAAAATGTAATATTTTGTAGAGGGAACCCGGTGACCAACAGTTTATAAACATATACAGAAATACTAAATATGTAAGGAACAAATAAATCATGTCTCATATAAAAAGCATGCCTATAAGCATGACAAAGCAAGTTGGTACCAAAGACTTGCCAAAAATAAAAATATCGAGAAATTATCTTTATGAACTGCAGTTTACTACTTCTGGACAGCTGTTTTCTTAATTTTTTTTTAACGCGTGCACACCATTATTTTTTTAGAAAGTTCCAGAAGATTTTAATATATAAATTGCTTGAACTTTCATTCCAAGCAAAAGCAATTATCACAATTGCTACAATAGTTGGTCATACTCCAACTTATAAAATTATTTTGAGACATGAACTGTATATAAAGACAAAACATTACATAATATAGTAAATATAAAATTGTAACCTTTTCAGCACTGGTTATGACATCTCAAGTTTTTAAAAGTAGTGTAACTAGTAAAAGGAGAAGAAGATGGGGTTAAGTTATTTGTTGAAAATTGAAAGTTGCCATAATGTTATCTAGTAAACAAGAACTGAATGTGTTTTACTGAGAACCTAATTTAAGTAAAGTGAATTTTGAAACATACTGCACTCATATAAGGTATAAACAAGAGGTAGTAAGGACTTTCCAGAGAAAGTACCCCTTGAAAAAAATGGTAAAAAAAATGTACATTAAATTTAATAAAATTTAATAAGCATTATACAACAGGTGACACACAAGTATGTGTGTGTGTGTGTGTGTGTGTGAATGTAGTCATAAATAACACCGTTAGGTGTTACGACTGGTATATACCAGTAATAAACTACATGTGTCAATGAGCATAACGAAAACGAAAAATAATGCACACCTGTGTACTGAGTGATTGGAAAATCGTGCATAAGAAAAACTATCTTATCACGTGAAATACCTTGAATAGCCAAGAAAGGGACCGAATGAAAAAAAAAAGTAAAGTGTAATCCTCTAAAGTTACCAAAAAAGAAACCCTTTTTTTAAATATCTAGCATAAAAAATAACAAACGTGTGCTAGTATACAAATGAACACTAGAAGTGTATCACAGTGACCTCAAGTGAAAAAAAATATAACACTGAACCAAAGAAATGTATCAATGAAGTAAAATGCCAAAGTGTTTTGAAAATCAGTTGTAAAAACAGTGACAATTAGTCCCTGATGCACGCAAAGAATTGACAAAGCTATGAACTCGTGTAAGGGTTTTTTTTATGAACTAACATAAACTATGAACTACTGTGTGTGTTAACTATGAACAAAAATTCTCTACATGCACCAAGCACCAAACAGCAAAATGTAACTGAAGAGAAAAAAAGTGTACCGTATTTAAAAAAACGTTACCAAAGGGTTAAATTTAATTTTTTTTTTTTTTTTTTTTTTTTTTTTTACAGTACATTTCATAAGATATTGCTGCATTCGTTGAAAAAGTATGTGCGCAAAATGCCTGACTGTAAAATTGACAGGATCCATACCTTTAAGTTAAACAAACAAACAAAAAAGAAATGGAGTGTTACCGCAAAAGATAAACTGTCTCTTGCAAAATATCGAAAAAGAAGTGTTGTTTACCAAAAGAAATCTTTAAAATCATGACATATGAGTTTGAAAAAGAAAAAAAGTTCCTCACTTGATAACCAGTGAGAATCAAACACAGTAAATGAAATTTGCCACAAAAAAAAAAAAAAAAAAAAAAAAAAAATGATAATGTAAAGATTTTAGTTTTGCTGAATTTTCATGTATAGACCTTCTGTGTAGTTATTAAAATTTAACTCCTGGCAAAAATATTAAAAACATTTACTAAGAAATTGCATACGATTTAATATAGTGTAACCAGATACCTTACTCGATCTGCCACCTTCAAGTAAGAAGTATCTAATGAAAATGTTAAAAAATGTTACATGTTAAAAGTAAACAGATTCGAAATGTGTGTGTAGTTTAACATGTCATGTGACGGATAACTCCTTGAAACTTTAAAATCTTTGTACATAGAAAAAGTGATGGTGTCATTGATATGTTATGACATTATGCAAACACACAAAATAAACAAAAACAACTCTGTTAAAATTAAAAAAAAAAAAAAAACTGATAGAAAATTTTAATATCGAAACATGGTGTAAAGTTTAAAAGATAGAAAAGTAACAGGAAAAAAAAACTGTATGTGTGTGAATGGAGGGGAAAAAGAAACCTCAAACTCATGAACTAAATGAAATAAAACACATGATTAAGTGTGTACGCAAGCATACACAACGTGTAAATAAACACATCAACAAATTGTATAATTCCACATGAACTACTTGTAATAATGTTTAAATGAACTGACATTTTTTATGCATTTTGCCAACAAAATATACGGACAGTATGTGTGTAATAACCCAAAACACTAACATACGAGTGAGATTCAATTACATAATTAGTGAGTTAATCACCAAAATGTAATGAATAAGGGTTAATAAAGGCAATGAACTCCGTGTAATGTGTGAAAACTCTGGTTATACTCTAAACCAGCCAGTGTGTATTACTCAATGAACTACTTGTGAGAAAAAAAACAAAAAGGAATACTGTCGAATAGATCGTAAGCAAAGTACAATGTGTAAAAGCAAATGAACAAAATATGTAAATCAACACATGAACTAGTGTAATGTATGTATATGAATGGACAAAATTGTATTCTAAATGAGCAAAATTTGTGTAACACAAACAAAATACCCAACACATGAACTACTTGTATAGAAAAAAAAGGAAAAAGTTGCATAAATGGTTAACCAAGGGTTAAAAATTAAAATAAATGTGTATCTGCTAAAGCCATTACTGTATCACGTTAAAAAGAAGTGTGCATAAAATGCACGAGTGCACGACAGATTGCATAACTCTACGCTAAAATGTAGCAGTTATGCCAAGCCAAACATTTTCCAAGTAAAGGGTTGGAAAAGAGAAAAAAAAAAACGAATAGCAAAATACCAAGCGTTATACTTCATGATCTATGAGTGTATGTATCCGTCACAAGACACCTGTGAGACTATAACTCACTAATTAAAAAAATTAAAATGTGAGAAAATGCCAAAGAATTAGTTTAATGACTATACGTGAATAGCCTTAAAAAAAAAATAAATAAATAAAGTGTACATAACAGCTCACACTATGCATTTAAATAAATTTTATAAAAACAACCCCTAAAGATATCAAATATCATGTCAGTTATAATAAAATACCTTATGTTATAAATAAAATAGCAACGAGTCACCAACCGCGCGTAAACAATGACATTAAACAGTACATTAACTGTATGTGTAAAAATGTGCACCTAATTAATTATCTCCTGCTTAAATTTTATAATGTATAGACTTACATTATGCAAAGAAAAATTCTGTAAAAATCCGAAAGTTGAAAAAATAAATGACAAGGCTACAACAATTACACAAACCTTAAAATAGTGTAAAACTATATATTTGTAAAAAAAAAAAAAAAATATCCACTAATGTTGAGAAAGTATGTGAAAAATGTACAAGCACACAGAATCATGACCATGTTTAACCAAGGTGAGTTTTATATAAATATTAGAAAACAAGACCATATGAAGTTCAAATGTAAATATGTGTGTGTATGTAGTACCAGGTTAAACTTGAAATCATAAAAAATGTGCACATGAGATTAAAAAAATGAGGAAGGCAAACATCTATCTTCACTATCTGCCCATAGTAAGCTAGAGTGGGGTAAAAATCATGTACGGAGTATCAAATAGTATGAGAGATACGTCATTATGCATATAAAAAAAATAAAAGAGAGCGCGAACGCCTTGTAAATTAATGTGAGTTATTGAACATTTGTATCATGTAAGTAACATATTCCACTTTTGAGAAAGTGGACGGTCGATCCACTTAGCCAAAACTGAAATATATACCTTTAATCATTGGGCTATTTCCGGATCATAGCGCAATGAAAAAAAGCACTTACACAACACAGGAAACAATAATTAAAAATTAACCTCAAGTAATATAATCACATGTAAAATGTAGTGTGCATGTAAATTGTGTGTGTATGCAGTAACAAGCATACTGATATCTAACACATGCATAAAATGTTTACGACTCATGTTATAAAATTTTTATAAATTAGCAATAGAAATCAAAAGGAAAAATAGACTTTTTTTTTTTAAATGAAAAAATTAAGATATGATGACTCGAGCTATATTTTAAAATGAAGGAGCCTAACTTATGCTATAGTAATAAATTAATGAGATGTGAATAAAAATGTATAAAATCCGTGCAAACTGGAATATGAGAGATGTATATAAACAGAAAAGTGTACTGTATAGATGCCAAATGGAATTTTCTCAAATTATTAGCAACCAACTGAAAAAGATTAAATACTGAGCAAATTTAACTGCCATTAGTGGATACTTCCTTTCTCTTTTTTTTTATATGTCACTAGTGCTTATCCTTAAGTATAAAAGTTGCAAGACCTATATTTATAGTAATCTAGAGTATTAAAAGTTTCATATCTTATTGATCTGGATGACTGACAAACATATAATATACACATAAAAAAAAACATAAAATGTTATATATAAAAGAAATTACCTGTAGAAAGTGCTACAACAAGAAACATATTAAGCACAACAAGTAAGAAAAAAAATCAATAATAATATCAGTCCAGTATAAAATTAAGCCATTTCATTTCTCTCTTTTTTTTACCTCTTTTTTTTATATCTATGTCGGATAAACATTGCATTATGCTCTGTGAGATAAATCTTTATATTACCTTATTTATTTATTTATTTTTTTTACAATATGCCCCTTTTTTTTATAATTAAGTTTTCGCTTTCATTGTGAAAGCCTGCCTGATTACAACAGGATTGCTGAGTTTTAAAAGCTACCCGAACAAAAACAGAAAAAAATACTGCATGTGAATTTAAGAGATAACATTTTTATATAAGATGCAATGTGACACATATCTGATGCAGACGCATAATCTCAAAAAGGAGAAAAGAAAAAAAAATGCGACCAGCGCTAATTACGCGAGAAAAACATATCGACAACCCTAGGCCAACAGAGATAAGAAAATTAGCATCTCATCTCAGGATTGCGACATTGTGTGACACTGCAAGATATATATAATGAATTAAATAAGAATCGGAAATGTGAAAAGAAAAAAATATTTTGGACAATCTTTTATCTAAATTTAAAAAAAACTTTGAAACTGAACTGGATATGAAGTGCATCCCTAGACATACAAAATCTTAGCATGTTACTAATAAAAATAAATGCTTAATTTTTAGTAAGAAGCCATCAAAACTAATATATATAGATATATATTAAAAGAGCAATATAATCCAGTCAGGAGGATTTTTTTTATATTTTATTATTTATGGTAATTAATCCTCATAACTAAATCAACATTAACTGACTTATTACACCATTTTAATATCCACTGCACAAAAAAGTAGCAAAAAAAAAATTTGTTTTTAAACAAACACTGTCTACTCTGTATTATTCAGTAGATAATATAAAAGTATAAGTCAACACTTACCATAAGCACAGTAGAATGAAAAGGCAAATTTAAAAAAAAAAAACTTATTTTTTTGTGAGTAAATAACTCTAAAAAAATGTACGTATATGATAAAACACAATACTTTTTTTTTAGAAAGAAAAAAAACGAAAATGTGTCTAGCTTTAATTTTTTTTATATCATCATTAAAAATTTCGCCAGCAGAAGTCATTTTCATCACAACAAAGAATTTCTTTATCCACCAATAAATGTGTTTGTAAAAAATATATTTAAAATAAACACACACCTTCTAACATAATAAAAATGTTTTTTTTTTTTAAATATCTCTATATGAACCGTCTAGTAAAGTGGTCTAATAAACTATGATATGTACTTGAAGAAAGAATCCTCAAATGATGACAGCTAAAGTTAACTAAAACTTACCTTGAGCTGTGAAAGAAAATATTAGAAGCATATCTCTAAATTATAACTAATGGGAAAAAAATTAAAGGAATGGGAAAAAAATTAAACTCTAAGGGTATATGATTCGCGCCACATGATTTATTCTTTTTTTTTACTTCAAAAATATTTAGGTGTCTATGCATAGTTTAAAATCGGATATCTCCTATCAATTTTTTTTTTTTAATTATTCACTTCACTTTTTCACTTTACTGTGGTGTAAACAGTTTTGAAACAGTGTTCCTTTGCCAGAAAATATAAATTCACTAGTAATTTTCTTCAAAAGTTTCGCAAAAGGCACTGTTAATACACGTGAAGCGTTTGTTAGTTCGTGTTTCCGTATAGTTACTAGGGAAGAAAAAAAAAGCACATTCCCTAGTGTAAAAAAAAATAATGTAATTTTCCTTCTTCATTATTTTGACTAACACACGACCATTCGAAAGAACGTAGAATAACAGTTTTTCTTCTAGGAGAGCGGCGTAGTTTAGGAGCAAATAAAAGAAGCGAAAAAAAAACAAAACAAAAAAAACCAACTGGCGATGGAGGATCCATGACTCATCCTCAGAGCATTGAGTTTTTACTTTTTTTTTTAGTTTTCTGCCGGGAGAACCAAATAATCCTTGCGGGAATGGGTGACGGTAACCATCGGCATGTTGTGGGCTGCATTTGCCGGTCGAACTCACCTCTAACCGACGCGGTGATCTCAGGATGGTAGCTGGACGCAAAGTCGATAGGATACAGGACAGCATAAGTTGAATGAGATGTATCAGGCAATTGTTGCATCTTTCTGAGACGGGGAATCTATTGTCAATATATGTGTTCAGTGAAATGCGAAGTTTTCTTTTCTTTTGTAGAAAAAAGGTGCCGATCGTAGAATGCGGCACTGTTTGTCGCTGGGAGCTTTAGTACAAATAGAAAGCAGGGTAGAGTCTGGCTTTTTCTTGGTTGTAAAATAAGATTTTTCCAAATATGGCACTCGGTAACTTGTAGCATGATTTATAGTCATAAAGTCAGAGATTTTTTCATTTTTTTAATTGCAGTTTTTTATAATCCAAGCTAAGTATGAACGTATAACGATAAAATAAATATCAGGCGCTTCCCTTCTCCAATAAAATATAATCGCAGCGTGCCGGTTTAGCACCAATGTTTATGAAGAATTTCTTCTTGTGGTAGGATGTTTCCTTTTGTTGATACGTCAAACACATCAAGAGGCTGGAAATCAATTTTTTAATTACCTTGAGTAATCAGACAAGAAGCATTAAAAATAAGTGGATTCAGTGGTATGATGACTGAAGGCCTTTATTATACCCCGGTATTCTTTCAACCACGGCTGGATTATACGGCGAAAGCCGGTGCTGGAGAAGGGAGCGAAGAGTTACATTTATTTTTATTCACATCATGCGAGTTCAGAAGCTAGTCTCCCTCAAAAATTACACTTTCTCGAAATCTCGAGTGTTGGCAAACGTACCTACACAATTTCGCCAAATACATATACTTTATGGCGAGATTAGAGAGAGAGAGAGACATGGGTCAAAGTACAATAATTGAAATTGAATGGGGAATGTAAAAGATTAATAAGAAATATTTAACGCCAGATGATTACTTAGTAATTATAGCACATAAACCGCAAAAGAACATTCGATAGGGTTTGCCAAAGTTCTCATGGGATTGAAGCGGCCGAAGAGCCCGTTAATAAACAAAACAAAATAAAGACAGGGTTAATAACTGAAATGACTAATATCTTACATCTGGACCAACGGCTAAAAATGTAGAAGTAATATGTCTGACTAATTTCTGCATATCATCAAAACTAATGCTGAAGGATGAAAATTAGAATCCAGTTGCTAGGCGAGAAGAGAAAATTATTTCTTTTCTTTAAAATGCAGTGCGCTGCGGTTAAAATATTAAAGAGACTGAGAATTGAATGCTTAATTTATGAAGGGAAAGAGCACTAAAAACAGATTGAATCCGAATGCAGACAGATAATTAAATTTAAGAATTTTAAAAAATGTAATTTTAAAGGGGGGAAAGAGAAAAGGTCTTAATATTAATATGTGAAGGTAGGCGCCTTCACACCCATGTATTTATTAAAAGTGTAATGTAATATGTTATTTAAAGATAGACTTAAAGAAAATGTTTGAATATTTTTCTCTAACTCTTTAAAAATTAGGAAAAGAAAAATATAAAAACTAGAGAAAACAGGAATTCTGCTTTTTTAGAATTTAGTGTCGCCCCCCCCCCCCCTATGACAAAAAAAATATATGTATATAAATATGGATAATATGAAATATGTTTCAGTTTTAAGATTTAGTACACACGGTTTTATTTTATATAAAATGACGTCATTCGCATCCTATGAAGAATTCCTCATATTCATAAGACGTCACTATTGCTGAATAATACACACAAAAAAAAGAAAAAAAAACAGAGATCACTCAAGAAACTCGACAAAAAAAGTCGGATATCTAATGATTCATATGACTTCATTTGTTTGTAATATAGATAATTAAATTAAACATAGTTTATAATAGCTCCATGTTTTATAAAAAATCATTCATTTATATTTTTTCAAAATAGCACGTATTTTGACTACTTTTTTTTTTTTTTTTCCAGTAGGTATGGGAAAATGACAACAAAAATGTATAATTACTATTTTAAAACTTTGTTTCCTTTACTTTCTACAGAAATGTAGTACTTGCGTTGCCAAAATTAAACAAATAGTGCTAAACTACAAAAATTTTATATCTCAAAAATAAATTCAAATGCAGTTTTCAAACAAATTTCATTAAACAGTACTTTTTATTTCCTAATACGATGGTATAAAAATCGAAAATGTTAGTAGCTAATTGTTAGAAGTTTAAAAAATTGCAGTATAGTATTTAATAGTACAATGATACATCTACTTTGTTTTGCGGCTATCTTATACAATGTAATGTTGTTTTTTGGAGACGACACTTTATTATCTGGGAGAATGAAATAGCATACATGGGGCTAATAAAATGCTTCAGTCAATTTCATTTCATGCCTCAATCGAAACCAAGCCTATTTCTCACTAAATTAATGAAAAACAAATTATATGCAAGAATTCTCTCTGTCTTATTGTAACATAAATTTGCCTTGAGTTTTCGATTCTTAATCGTACGTAAAACGTGGCAAATGAGGTGCGTACGTTCTGTAACTAGTTTATAAGTATTCTGATCTTATTGCAATAGATGTTGTACTCTTATGCAAAAATGCATGGATACAAAATTTATTACGATTATATATATTTCTTTCAGTAACACGGAAATAATATGATTTCATCTTAAGTATGACATAATGACCATGGCAACATAGAATCATTACATATCATGGGATATCACTGAATTAATGACGTACGATAGGATTTAATAGAATAAAGAAAACTTTTATTAATATCTTTTTAAGTTTTGATTTGATTTTCATAAAATTTGAAAGGACTCGACAAAATTCTGCATCGATTATACATATTAAATTTCATACCAGTCGGTTTGATAGTTTTTGCGCTGTTATATATGGACAGACGACAAATTTAAGTGCTACGTATTTATATGATTACGAACGCACATAAAAAAGAATTTCACCTATATTCTGCAACCCGCGAAGCCTGGGTATGTCCCCTTGTATTTATTAAAGTGTAACGTCATGTTACTTAAAGATAGAGTTAAAGGTATGAATATTTTCCCCTAACTCTTTAAAAATTAAGAAGAGAAAAATATAAAAATAAAATGTTTCAGTCAATTTCATTTCATGCCTTAAGGGAAATCAAGACTATTTCTTACTAAATTAATGAAAAAAGTTTTATATGCAAGAATTCCCTCTCTCTTATTATAACATAAATTTTCCTGAATTTTTTGGATTCTTAATATATCTGTTTCTAAAGAGTTTTAGAGATTTTATTCTGCTATTATTTCATCGGTTTCTAACCTTTTTTTTTTTTAAGACAAAGGTTTTTTTTTTTTTTTCTGATGAAACTACGAGTAGAAAAAAACTTTACTTTCAACATTATGTTTTATATCCTGCAGCGTCAACATAGCAGTCACATCTTTTAGTTTTAGGTAGCTTTCTTTACAAAAAAGCTACCTATTGCAGCCGTTCGGAGGAAAGCGATTTCAAAAAATTTTGGTATATTTTCATCGATCATGACCCCCAGACCCCGAAACCACCCTCCGTTCAAAATTGATATATATATATATATATATCTGACCTATGTCACACTGTAACTCCCGTAATTATGAACCGATTTCGATGTAATTCGGTGTGTACATAGTACATACCAATGTCTCGACCGAGTTCGTTGGTCAGCTTCATCCGCCGTTTTGTTTCAAAATGGCGGCCATTTAAAATTTTTAAAACATTTTAAAACTTGAAATGTGGTACCAAAAAATTAAAAATGGAAAAATATTTTTTTCTTATGTATTTGACCTTTATACGAAGATTCCGAAGCAGTTTTTGTTTCGTCTATATCTTAAAAAATGGCTGAGTTATAGCATTTTGAATTTCTAGCGTGGCTGACATTTTGAAACGTCCTGAATTTTGTCACGCGATAAAAGGCGTATTTATGAACCGATTTGGATGTAATTCAGTGTGTACATAGTACATACCAATCTCTCGACCGAGTTCGTTGGCCAGCTTCATCCGCCGTTTTGTTTCAAAATGGCGGCCATTTAAAAATTTTAAAAACTTTTAAAACTTGAAATGTGGTACCAAAAAATTAAAAATGGAAAAATATTTTTTTCTTATGTATTTGACCTTTATACAAAGATTCCGGAGCAGTTTTTGTTTCGTCTATATCTTAAAAAATGGCTGAGTTATAGCATTTTGAATTTCTAGCGTGGCTGACATTTTGAAACGTCCTGAATTTTGAAACGCGATAAAAGGCGTATTTATGAACCGATTTGGATGTAATTCAGTGTGTACATAGTACATACCAATCTCTCGACCGAGTTCGTTGGCCAGCTTCATCCGCCATTTTGTTTCAAAATGGCTTAAATTTAAATTATTTTAAAAAATTTAAAATTTGAAATGTGGTACCAAAAAATTGAAAATGGAAAAATATTTTTTCTTATGTATTTGACCTTTATACAAAGATTTCGGAGCAGTTTTTGTTTCGCCTCTATCTTAAAAAATGGCTGAGTTATAGCATTTTGAATTTCTAGCGTGGCTGACATTTTGAAACGTCCTGAATTTTGTCACGCGATAAAAGGCATATATATGAACCGATTTGGATGTAAGTTCGTTTATACATAGTACATACCAATGTCTCGACCGGGTTCGCTGGTCAGCTTCATCCGCCATTTTGTTTAAAAATGGTGGCCATTTACATTTTTAAGAAAAAATTAAATTTGAAATGTGGTACCAAAAAGTTAAAAATTGAAAAAATATTTTCTTCTTATGTGTTTGACCTTGATAAAAAGATTCGGGAGCAATTTTTGTTTCGTCTATATCTTAAGAAATGGCTGAGTTATAGCATTTTGAATTTCTAGCGTGGCTGACATTTTGAAACGTCCTGATTTTTCTCACGTAATAACTGGCGTATTTATGAACCGACTTGGATGTACCTTGGTGTGTACATAGTACATACAAATATCTTGACCGAGTTCGTTGGCCGGCTTCATCCGCCATCTTGTTTCAAAATGGCAGCCATTTAAAAAAATAAAAAAATAAAAAAATTTAAATGAGATACCAAAAAATTGGAAAGTGAAAAAGATTTTTTTTGTATGTGTTTGACCTTAATACAAAGATTCCGGAACAGTTTTTCTTTCATCTATATCTAAAAAAAATGGCTGAGTAATAGCATTTTGAATTTCTCTTGTGGCTGACATTTTAAAACGACCTGATTTTTGTCACGCGATAACAGGCGTAATTATGAACCTATTTGGATGTAACTTGGTCTGTACATAGTACATACCAATGTCTCGACCGAGTTCATTGGCCAGCTTCATTCACCATCTTGTTTCAAAAAGGTTGCCATTTAAAAAAAATTAAATTTAAAATTCAAAATGAGGTATTAAACAATTGGAAAATGAAAAAGATTTTTTTATGTGTTTGGCCTTGATACAAAGATTCCGGAGCAGTTTTTGTTTCTGAAAATTTGTTCTTTTCTTTATATCTTAAAAAATGGTTGATTTATAGCACTTTGAATTTCTAGCATGGCTAACATTTTGAAACGATCTTGTATTTGTCACGCGATAACACACGTATTCGCCTATTTCGATGTAAGAAGGTATGTGGATAGTATACATCAACACCTCGACCAAGTTCGCTGGCCAGATTCATCAGCCATCTTGTTTCAAAATGGCGACCATTAAATTAAAAAATATATATATATTTAAAGTGAGGTGCAAAAAAAAATAGAAATTGAAAAGGTTTCTTTCTTAAGTATTTAACCTTGATATAAGGATTCAGGAGCATTTTTTGTTTGTCTTTACCTTAAAAAATGGCTCAGATATAGCAGTTTCAATTTCTATTTTGGGTGACATTTTGAAAAATCTGATTTTTTGCATGCGACAGCACTCCTATATATTAACCGATTCCGATGTGAGCGAGCATGTGCACAGCAATTACTAAGGTCTCGACCAAGTTCACTGCTTAGCCCCATCCACCATGTTGTCTTAAAATGACAGGCACTTTAAGAAATTGCCGAATTTGGCAGCCAAATATATGTTACTTTAAAGAAAAGCAGCTTGGATAAAGCTGACTAATTTCGAGAAATTCTCATTCATTATATTGATAAAAATTAGTATTGAATCTCCTATATTCGGTTTCCACTAAATTGAGCTTCGTGTGTTTGAATGATATAATTTAGCTTTTTTAAAATAAGGATTATGAAAGCTACCTCTTCCTCCCGGCACTGGCCGGAAGGACTTTTTTTCTTTAGATTTTCTTTTAATAAGACTTTACTGAGAAATTTATTCGAATACCAAAACATTTTTTCCCTGAATTTTACCTGCATTCTCGCAGTCACTTTTTTATGTAAAATATGCTGAAATAGGGATTTTTTTTTTTTTTTTACTTGGTACTATGTACTTTTGTTACTTTCTTTACAGTGTTGTTTGATCTTTTGTAAGTCTAGAAAAAAGTGTTTCTATTTTTGTTTAAAAATGTTTAAAACGAATGTATCTGTGCTATTTTGAATTACCCCCACTCATTTTTTAAATATCTTTTAAAATCCTAATATCCATATGTATTGTTTTTGACAAAAATATTATATCTAAACTACGAACTACTTTCCTTTTTCAAACGGTTTGTGAAACATCTCTTTACAAAGAAGTTTGTTCTAGGGAATACTTTTTAACAGTATTTCATAGCAATACGAATGTTTTTTTTCTAAATGATATACTAGCATATGCTAAACAAGTCCGCAATTGTACGTCAAACGCGGCAAATGCGGTGTGTTCGTACTATTACTAGTTTCATAAATATTCCGATCTTGGTGGAATAGCTGTTGTACTCTTATGCAAAAATTAATGAATACAAAATTTATTACGAATCTGTATATTAAATTCAGTCATAAGGGAATAATATCATTTCATCTTAAATAAGACGTCGTCACCATGGAAACCTAGAATTATTACCTATAATGAGATATCATTGAATTAATTACGTATGATAGGATTTAATCAAACGAAGAAAACTTTTATTAATATCTTTTTTAGTTTTGATTCGATTTTCATAAAATTTGAAATGCCTCGACAAAATTCTGCAACGATTATTTTTATTAAATTTCATAACATTTGGTTGAGTAGTTTTTTTGCTCTTATATGCGGACAGATGGACGGAGCAGACTACGACTATAGGTGCTTCGTATTTATATGATTATGAACGAATCTAAAAAAGGGTTTCACCTATATTCTGTAACCCAGGAAGCAAAGTTTGGGTACCGTAGTATTTGTTACAAGTGTAATGCTATGTTATTTAAAGACAAAGTTATAGAAAAAATTTGAATATAAAATAAAATGCTTCGATTTCATTTCATGCCTCAAGGGAAATCAAGATTATTTCTCACCAAATTAATGAAAAAAGTTTTATATGCAAGAATTCTCTCTGTCCTATTGTAATATAAATTTGCCGAAAGTTTTCGATTCATAATATATAAGTTTCTAAAGACTTTTAGAGATTTCATTTCTGCTATTATTTTATCGGTTTCAAACCTTTAAAAAAAAAAAAAAAAAAGAAGACAGAGATTTTTTTTTTCTGATGAAAGTACGAGGGCAAAAAACTTTTCTTTCAATATTGTGTTTTATATCCTGCAATGCCAACATATCATGTATATCCTTTAGTTTTTTTTTAGACTTCCTTTTAATAAGAACTTACTCTGAAATTTATTCAAATACAAAAATATTTTTTGGTGAATTTTACCTGCATTCTCACAGTCACATTTTTATGAAAAATATACTGATATAGGGTATAAATATTTTTTTTGTTACTTGGGAGTAATTTTTTCTACAGTGTTGTTTGATCTTTTTGTAAGTCTAGAAAAAAGTGAAAAAAGTATTTCTATTTTCGTTTCAAATGCTTTAAAACGAATGAATCTGTGAATTATATGTATTTTTAATAATCGCCACTCTTTCTGTCATAAAAAAAAAAAATTGAAGCATTAATATCCATACGTATGTTTTTTCCAGTAATGTCATATCAGAACTACGAACTACAATTCTTTTCCGTACAGTTTGCGAAACGTCTCCTTAAAAAAAGATTGTTCTAATCTAAATAACGAATATTTTTTAACAGTATTTCATAGCAATACGAATTTTTTTCTAAATGATTTTGTTATCAGCATATGCTAAAGAAGTCCGAAATTGTACATCACTCATGGCAAAGGTACGTTCGTACTATAACTAGTTTTATAAATATTCAGATATTGGTGCAATAGCTGTTGCACTCTTATGCAAAAATGCATGAATACAAAATTTTTGAAGATTATACATATTAAATACATTTATATGGGAATAATATGACTCCATCCTAAATAGGACTTAATCACCATTGCAACCTACAATCATTCCCTATCAGGGGATATCATTGAAATAATTACGTATGCTAGAAATTAAGGGTCTTGTACCTTTTAAACGCGTCGAAAATTAACAAAAAAATTGAAAGTTTGAATTAGTCTATCTTCAAAACATTTTTATGTATAAACCTGAAATTTTGGATATTGATTAAACAGATTATGCTGTGTAATATACTACCAACAGAAATTTATTAACCTTTACAGAATTTGTGTATTGTTGAAATCAAAATAGCTCTTTTTTTACCCCATAAGTCATTGCGCGCATGATATCTTGAGAAAGTATGCATGGATTGTCATGAAATTTGATAAATACACTAAACAAATATGTATGTTTAAAATGATGTACTTTTAAGTATTTACAATGGTAATATTTTTAGTTATGACTATTTTTATTCATTAAAAATACAAAATTTTCAATTTTTTTACGAAAATATTTTTTATTATAGTTAATGAAATAATTTTAGCCTAAGAGTAGATCATTTAGCATAAGAGTAGACACAAATTCTGTAAAGGGTTAATAAATTTCTAATGGTAGCATATTACAAAGCACAATCTGTTTAAGCAATATCCGAAATTTCATGTTTATACATGAAAAGGCTTTGAAGATAGACTAATTCAAACTTTGAAGTTCTTCGTTAATTTTCGACGCGTTTAAAAGGTACAAGAGCCCTTAATCGAATGAAGAAACTTTTATTAATATCTTTTTAAATTTTGATTCGATTTTCATAAACTTTGAAATGACTAGAGAAAGTTTTGCAGCGATTATATATATTAAATTTCAAATCATTCGGTTGCTGTTATATGAGGATGACAGACAGACGGACGGACCAGACGATTACTATAAGTGCTACGTATATTACGAACGCACATGAAAAAGCGTTTCGCCTATACTCTGTAACCCAGGATGCCCAGGTTAGGTGCCGTAGTATTTATTAAAAGTGTAATGTTATTTTATTTAAAGATAAAGTTATAGAAAAGTTCTAATATTTTTCTCGAATCTCTCTATTCTAAAAAAAAGTAACTACCGCTGTCACCGCCGCCGCCGCCGCCGCCGCCGGTTTTGATTTTTTTGTGACCGGAGGCCTTTCTTCGTTAATATTAACAAAAATAATGCATACAAAAATATGAAAATCGGTGGTTTTATACAGAAATGTTTGATAAACAAGCTGATGCAGACAGTTTTCAAATCGAAGAATTATTTTAAGAGTTATTTAACGCTAAAGTTGGACAAATTCGTTCCACTAAAAAAGTTTTATAGCAGCAAAAACTATATATGCCAGTGTAATCATTTTTAGATCATTTTATGCGTTAGAATTTGCCGGAGTGCAGATTGCATTAATTTTTTTATTTTGACTCATTTTTTCAGGTTTTATTTCTATTTTAAATTCAAATTTTCAGCATTTCTAGAGATATTTTTTACAGATTTCAGAAAATTGTACTAATTTAAACTGTTGCCAACTGTATAAAAAGCGCAAGCAATAATGTTTGCTTCAAATTAAAAATTTATTTACACGTGACTATTATAAACAGGAAAAAAACTTTCAAATTAGAATTAAATAATTACGTATAAAAAGCAGTAACTTATTAAAAATTACGTCATAAAAGTATACACGTGAATTTTAAAAGAGAAAGGATATTGTAAAATAATAAATTCATTAACATGCGTTAGAAGTCTTAGGAGAAATTACATCATATTTACGTCACATTATAGTTATTACGTAAAATGAACACAAAATAATATTGCAAAAAAGTTTCAATTTAGAAATTGCGCTAGACATTTATTTGATATTTTGAGAATTAATTTAAAATGTCTCATTTAAAAGAACTTTCTTTTGTCTTTGTTAAAAAATACCAGGAGACAAAGACTCTCTTTACTTAATTCCTTTTATATTAGCTTATTTTGAAATGTTGTTACACGTGTATACGTCATCAAGTTATTTTTATTTCGACGTTTTATTTGTGTTTTTATTAATGTTGTACGGATTTATTTGTTCTTTCGTTATTTAAAATAAAAATTATATCAATTTGTATAATTTGGCGAGTGGTTTGGCGATTTATATAATTTGGCGAAATTGGTCGACAGGATAATCATGTAGTACCGCAGCGGATTTGGCGTTAAAATTCCCCAATCAAAGAGAAATGAATAGAAATTCGTTTATAGGGAGATCGCCACTGTTTTTTAAATTATAATTCAATCTTTCGAAATCTTTTTAAAGCCGATCAAATTAGCGTGCATTTAGAGTCTGCGGTGTCTGGACGGGGGTTGGCGAGCGTAGCTCGTAGGGGGCCGAGCCCCCTAGTTCTTTAAAAATTAGGAAAAGAAAAATATAAAAATAAAATGCTTCAGTCAATTTCATTTCGTGCCTCAAAGGAAATCAAGATTATTTTTCTCTAAATTAATGAAAAAAGTTTTATATGTAAGAATTCTCTCTGTCTTATCATAACATAAATTTGACGGAAGTTTTCGATTCTTAATGTATATGTTTCTAAAGAGTTTTAGAGATTTTATTCTGCTATTATTTCATAGGTTTCTTCCCTTTGTTTAAAAAAAAAAATATGATGAATGTACGAGTAGCAAAAGCCTTTTAATATTTTGTTTGATGTCCTACAGTGTCAACATAGCGTATATATCTTTTAGTTATTTCTTCTTCTTTAGATTTCTTTTTAATAAGACCTTACTGAGAAATTTATTCGAATACAAAAACTTTTTTTTTTTTTTTTTTTTTTTGTGAATTTTATCTGCTTTCACATAGTCAATTTTTAATGTAAAATATGCTGAAATAGGGAAAAATATGTTTTATGTTACTTGGAAAATTTAACTCTTTCTTTATCAAAGAAAACATGCTTCTACTTTGAAATCAGCAGCAATTCTCAAATGACTTGGTTTTCTCTGCGTCTGATGAAGAAAGACTAGATCTATCGAAAGGCCTTGCACTCTTTAGTAATTTTGTGGTGTAGTAAGAAGGTCTTTTAATTTTTATCATATCACACCAACTTTTGAATCAGAATTTGTAAGCTTATTTTCACGTGGTAGTGAGTACGAAACTGTTTATTGAGACTTTTATGCTTTGTTTTGATATATTTATTTTGGAATTTTTGTATAATATTCTAGATTAAGTTAAATAATGCTATAAAAAGTGATAAAATATATTTATTAAGATTTTAATCAGAATTGTTAATAATAATCTTAATAAAGATATTTTATCACTTTTTATAGCATTATTTAATTTAATCTGTTTATAAGTGATTATTACACATCTGCCCAACATATATATAAAATCCTAATGAAACGGATATTATGAAACGACTGAATTGAAACGAATTTATGTAACAATTCTATGAAACGACTGATTAAACAACTGATTATGTTTCACGGCGATTTCTCCTAAAATACGCAGTACTTTGCGATGAAATTAACACCAAAAATTTGTATTGATCCGAGGATCTCAAAACTGGTATTAAAATTTTTAAATTCGAATTAGTTTTCGAAATATTAATTTTTTTCTAATTTTATATACTTTTCTCTATAATGATGGCAACTCAAATTTTAATCATAACAGATATTTTCTTTTCATATTTTACAAATGGTTACTATTTTAAACTAATTTGGCGACCAGTTTAGCCTCCCTTAAACGTATGCTAAGAAATGCATCATGCTACTTTTATTCATAATTCAATTTGTATTTCATTATCATTTTATTTAATACATACTCAACCATTCAAAATAAATGGCTTTCACTTCTTTATTTTTTTTTAAACGAAACGAAACGAAAAATATTAGGCAAAGATGTCATATACGCACCGGGGTACCTAATTGGCGCCAAAATGGCATTATTTTGGTTGACATGGTAACCCGGCTATTGTTGTTTATTTAATAATAAATGTTTATTTACTTTATTTTCTTTTTTTTTAAATTACATAAATTGTTTTGTTCTATAGTTAATTATGTTTTTGCTTATTTTCTTTTAAAAATAATAGAAAATAATTAAAAAATTTGGTTCTACTTAGTTATTCCGTCGAACCATTTCTCCAAATTATACAAATTGACATAATTTTTATTTTAAATAACGAATGAACAAATAAAGTACTGTAACATTAATAAATATACAAATAAAACGTCGAAATAAAAATCACTTGATGACGTAAAGGAGTGTAACTTGCTTAAAGTCAAATGAATGTGACATTTACGATCAACCATTATTGGCATTTAATCTTATAGTTTGGTGATAGATTTTTGCTCGACGGGATAACTAATTAGTACCAAAAATACATATGTAACTGGTATTCGAAAACGAGGTTTTCGCCAAATTTTCGTAAAAAAAAAATCACTCCAAACCCGGGGCGTATATGACATCTGGCCTAATATTAAATGATGTAACAAACCATGACATTAAATTTCAACTTCAAAGCAATGTTTTAATTTACCACTCAAAAAAAAAAAAAAAAATGCTAACTGGCAAGTTGAAAAAAAGCTATTGGCGAGATTTGCACTCGGCTAGCGTAACAGTGCCAAGAATTCTTTGCGACCATGGCAAATTTTATGTAGTTTTATTCGAATTTTATTTATTTTTTTTTATGAAAATGGAAAACTTTCGGCACAGATGTCATATACGGACCCATATTGGCACGATTTTTTTCTGACGCCAATATCATATTCGCAACGCGTACTTAACTGGCGTCATAGTATCGTTATTTTGCTTGGTTTGGTAAGCCGGATGTTGTTTTTTATGCTGTTCATGTTTTCCCCAAATTAGCGTTGGAAAAAAATCGCGTCAATGTGGGGCCGTATATGAAATCTGGGCAAAAATTTCATATGAAAAGCGAAGGGATCTGAGTGTATTTATTTATGGCAGTTACATGACTTGGGCTTTTATAATATAGATCGAATGATGGTGATAGAATACTATTTGCCGACTTATCACCTGTACCTGACTAAAAAGTTACCCGACATTAAAGTACCAAAATGGCACCTGTATTATAAAAAGCGAAGTGGTTCGCCCCGAACTGTTGATGATAGTCACATGACTTAGGCTATTGTTATAGAAAATGTTTTAAAATACCGGGAGACAAAGACTCTGTACACTTAATTCATTTTATTTTAACTTCTTTTCAAATGTTTCAATGGTCCTCTTTAATCAAACACGAAAACAACTATTGGATGTCTTAACAGCAACTGATTCGGCCTTAAATTTTTGCAATCAAAGGGAATTGAATGGAAACCCGGCTACAGGGACTGCATCTGCACAGCTTTTTTTCAGTATAATTCAATCTTCACTAATATTTTTAAAACCCATCAGATTAGCGCGTTTTCAGGTTCTGCGGTGTCTGAACGGGGGGTTGGCCAGCGTAGCTTGCAGGGGGCAGAGCCCCCTAGTGTTTTTATAATATTATAGAGTTTGGTTATAGCTGCCTAGCTGTACTTTCTAGCTAGTTGATTGATTACAAAATATTTGCCTGGCATTGTGAATTCTGTGTTCTCTAGAATATTATCACTAAATAAATAATGTAACTCTCACAAGCTGCTTTTTTATTTGATATCAGCCTCACAAAATGTGGAATAATATGGATGTTGAAAGAGACTGTGAAAATTTCATGTGCAAACTGTAACAAATATTCTGTGCTATTATGAAGGATATAAAAAGAATGGAGTTATGCAAGAAATCGTTATCACTTTTTTAGTGCGAGTGGGTTTTTCAGTATTATGATCAAGCAGTTTTTATTTTATGTAAATAAATGTACAGGTTGATAGCTGTCTATTTCGTACAAATAAAAAGAATCTTTATTATCCGTGATTGTTAAAATGCACTTATACATTCAGCCAAAATATCTACCCTATATATATATAATCCTATTGAAACGAATTTATGAAACGGATATATGAAACGAATTTATGAAACAGATATATGAATCGACTGATTAAACAACTGATTATGTTTCAAGTGATTTCTCCTAAAATATGGAATACTTTGCGATGAAATTAATACCCAAAATCAGCATTGACCGCAGATCTCAAAACTGGTATTAGAATTTTTAAATTCGAATTAGTTTTCGAAATATTAATTTTCTTCTAATTTTATATACATTTTTCTAATGATGGCAACTGAAATTTTAATCAAACACATATTTTTTTCATATTACAGAAAAGGTTGACATGGTAACCCGGCTATTGTTGTTTATTTGATAATAAATGTTTATTTACTTTTATTTCTTTTTATAAATTATATAAATTATTTTGTTCTATAATTATTAATTATTTTTTTATATATCCTTTAGAAAATAATAGAAAATAATTAAAAAATACGGTACTACTTAGTTATTCCGTCAACCGATTTCGCCAAATTATATAAATCGGCAAAACACTCGCCAAATTATACAAATTGACATAATTTTTATTTTAAGTAACGAAAGAACAAATAAATTAGTATAACATTAATAAATATATAAATAAAAAGTTGAAATAAAATTCACTTGATGACGTAAACACGTGTAACTTGCTTAAAGTCAAGGGAATGTGACATTTACGATCAACCATTATTGGCATTTAATCTTATAGTTTGGCGATAGATTTTTGGTTGACGAGATAACTAAGTAATACCAAAAATGCATATGTAACTGGTATTTGAAAACGAGGTTTTCGCCAAATTTTCGTTAAAAAAAAAAAAAAAAAAAAAAAAAAAAAAAAAAAAAAAAAACTGCCAAACCTGCTTGTGCGTATATGACATCTGGCCAAATATTACCACTCGATAAAAAAAAAAAAAAAAAAAAAAAAAAAAAATGCTAACTGGCGAGTTGAAAAAAAAGCTATTGGCGAGATTTGCATCCGACTAGCATAACAGTACAAAGAAATCTTTGCAACCATGGCAAATTTTATGTAGTTTTATTCGAATAAAAAAAAATTCATTTTTTAATCAAAATGGAAAACTTACGGTCCCATATTGACGCGATTTTTTTCTGACGCCAATGTCATAAACGGAACGGGCACTTAACTGGCGCCAAAGTATCGTTATTTTGCTTGATATTGTAAGGCTCGCATTAAGTTTAATATTTGCGAAGCACGGTTATTGGCGGTCGCCAAACAGTGAACGCTCGCCAAGGCAGAACTATTCGAACTGGAACAGGGAGCAGTCGCTGTGGAGATCGTGGAGTGAGAGGATGGAGTGAAAATCAGTGGTGTGTCGCCCTGATTGTTTTGATAACATCGGCATCTTAATGTCTTTGTAAAATAGTGTAAAATATCCAAAAGTTAATGTTATAATATTCGTTGTGTGTGTGTGTGTTTGTCATATTAATAAACAAGTGTTCGCCAATCCAGCATTTCTCATTTTAGCAGTGTGTATTAGCAGTGTTTTAGTATCGCAAGTATTACTTAATGAAATAAATAAGAAACCATTTTCTAAGATTAAGAAGATATCGATGAGAAACCCTTTTAATAAAAAGGTAATAAAGAAATAGAGGAGGAAAAGTTTTACTATATGGTAAGCCGGATGTTGTTGTTTATGCTGTTGATGCGTTCCCCAAATTGGCGTCGTTAAAATCGCGCCAATATGGGACGTACATGACATCTGTGCCAAACTTTCATGTGAACGGCGAAGGGATCAGACCGTATTTATTTATGGTAGTTGATGACTTGAACTATTATAATAGAGATGAAATGATGGCGATAGAATAATATTTGGCGACTTATCACCTGTGCCTGGCTAACATTAAAGTACCAAAATGGCACCTAGAGTATAAAAAGCGAAGTGGTCCGTCTGGAACTGCTGTTGATAGTCACATGACTTAGGCTACTGTTATAGAGATTGTTTTAAAATACCGGAAGAGAAAGACTCTGTATACTTAATTTATTTTATTTTAGCTTCTTTTCAAATGTTTAACGGATCCTCTTTAATCAAAAACGAAAACAACCATTGGATGTCTTAACAGCAACTGATTCGCCCATTAATTTTTGCAATCAAAAGGAATTGAAAGGAAACCCGTTTACAGGGAGACCTGCACAGCTTTTTTCAGTATAATTCAATCTTCTGTAATATTTTTAAAACCCATCAGATTAGCGTGTTTTTAGATTCTGCGGTGTCTGAACGGGGGTTGGCGAGCGTAGCTTGCAGGAGGCAAAGCCCCTAGTTAAATATACTGTTATAGCTTTTATTATATCTTCTATTGCATTGAAACGTGTCAAAAAATTATGAAATTAAAGAAAACAAAATTCTGAGAGATTCCACTCAATTTTCCAAACATTTTCGCCGAAACGTCAGTTGAGGCACATCGTGGAAATACGAAAAGTTTTTGTCGTCTGTCCATGCGTATGTATCGTGATAACTGCCATAAAAAGCATCCGATTAGCTTGTTATTTGGCAGATGTATTTGGTGAGGTACCAGGATTTAGCTGTATAGTTTTTCCTTAAATTTTGTTGATTCGCTCGAAAAATATAGAATATTTTATTTTACGTCATTATGTTTTCAATTGGAATTCAGATGATTTTGAAATTTTACTATCCATTGAGATAAAAATGGAGCATTTAAATAATTAATTTTAATGTAAATTATGGTTGTTTATATTTCCCAGTGAAACTCTTAAATTCTTCTGATTAATTTAAATTTTTTTCAATACATTTGTCAGGTTTTAAATTATTTTTATATTCACAATTTTTCATGGAATTTTATATATCTGTTCGAAAAATATAAAATACTTTGTTTTGTAACTTCGCATATTTGCCATTATACATATTTAATTTATTTTTCTTTTATCAGTTCTACGGTTCCTAACTTTATTTCAAAGCCTATATTTATAACTATATTTTTTGTTTAAAACTTAATAACCAACGTAAAATCTTCACAAAAAATAGAGAATAATGTTGCTAGAAAAATACAGCAATATTAGTTTTTTTCTTTTCAGTGAATAGTTTCCGAATATATAGGGTGAAGTGCCCATATTTCGTCCCCATTCACCTCTCCGCTTCTGCGAAAGTGGCGCAAAGGCACAGGGGACGGAAGGTAAAAGGGGTCAGTATTGAAAGTTTCGTTCGCCAAGACGTATAGATAAATTAAGGCGCCGAATTACCTATTTTAGACGACCTGAGTTCTTATTACATAGTTTGTAGAACGTTATTTACTGTACTGTTAAGTATTTATTTCTTATTCATTGCATGTATTTTATGTGGGTAAGATGCTGACAGTAGCATGCAGGCAGTTTTAGTTCATCTTACGGGAACTGAAGCTCCGCCATATTGGGAAGTTGTGTGGCCCTAATTTCGTCTCCCTTGCAGTGCTTATTTTCGTCCCGGGGACGAAATTAGGAATGCTTTTTCATGACATTTTTTTCGATTTTTCCCTCATGTTTGGATGTCTAATGTTTGATTATGTTATTCTTCCACTAATAATTAGGCCCCACCAGTGGCCGAGAGGTTCTGCTCTCGATGCTGGTAGACGGGAGGTGCTGGGTTCGATCCCAATCGCGCCCGTCGGCCTAATCGTTCGGAGTTTTCGTGGTTATCTTCGAACCTTGGTTCTCCAAGCGTTAATACGGGTTAGGTTCCCTTAGAAAGACCTCCACGGAAGGCACCCCCCCTTAGGGCCTATATCCCTCGTGCTGATAATTGGCCGACATAAATACAACCAACCAAATCCACTAATAATTAGTACATTTCTTTGTTCCTTACTTTAATGTAAGCTAAATTACTTACTCATTTAGAAATAAATTTTATTTAGTTAAAAGTTAAGCCTCGACGTATTGGATTTCTTGGGGGGACAAAATTGGGACCTTTTTTTTTTTTTTTTTTTTTTTTTGCATTTTTTGCATTTTTTGCATTTTTTACATACTTTTGAAAAAACAATTTTTCGCATTATAATTTTTTTTTGTACGATATTTGACTATGTTTCTATGTGCCTGGGTAGTTAGTCTATGTAAAATCCGAATTTGGTACGTTTTCACTGAAAATTAGAACATTTAGGGCCTAAAAGTGGCTGGGGAGGGGACGAAATATGGGCACTTTACCCTATGTGTTTTTTTTCTGACAATATTATGAAAACAGAAATAAAATTTCGGTAAGTTTGTGTTTATTGGAAATTAAGAAAGAATTTAAAAAGTTCCTTTAACGCATCATTTTTTTCTTAAAATTACATTTTTGCTTCCCAGAATTTTTAAACTGAAATAAAACTTTTAATAATAAAAACGATTTGGTTTACTTAGATTGTCTTTTATTTTACATAAAAATGGGAATAAATCATTTGAGATATCAATCAGGTAAGAGAGTATGCACAAAGGGAATGTGCTCAGTTTTTGAATGTATTAAATTTTTGGCCTAAAATAAAAGTTGTTTATAAAGTTCCACCTGTCATGTAGGAAGATGAATGTCCCACATTACTTCCAAAATATGCAGATCCAAGAAAACTTTTAAGTGCATATCTCTGTATAAAATAAATCCAAGGAAAAGCCGGATATTGAAATTAGTATTTGCTACATTTAGCTTCTGTTTTTTTTCCTTGAATACCTACATTTTAAAACGATAAATGAATTAAAAAAATACGCAATTATTTTTTAAAATATTGTTCATGATTGTCGTTTAATAAAATATACCATATTCATTTTATTTGGTTTGAAATACACATTATACACAGGGTGGTCATAAAAAAAATTACCTCATATATGAACCCCTAGCTGCCAAACCACTCAACCAATCGAAAAGAAATTTCAGCTTTAGTTATTTGAAGGTATGCGCTCAAGATCGTAATGAAATGATTTAAAACAATTGAGCTCTCACGATTACGGTTACAGTGGAAAAAATTTCGAATTTTTCGAATGGAAACACACATTATTTTTATGCGCAAATTCATCACCGCATTGAAAAACCACAAATGGCGTTGGAATGATACCCGTATGATGAAAATGTCTGGCGTAAAACACTTGCAAAAATAATCATTGCGAGGAACGAACGAGGGGCTACAAGACATGTTTTTCAGTAACCATTTTTTTTTCACTTCTGAACTGAGTAATGTTTTAAGATTTGTTTTAAAATGTGTTTTTGAGTTGTATTTGTGTACACATAGTGAAAAAAAAAATCATTTGTTTTAGAGTGCTGAATGTTACGTTACATAGGAATTGATTAGGATTGAGTGTCACAATATTATACCGGCAATTTTAGTAGTATCGTTCGAACGCCATTTATGTTTTTTCAATGCTCTGATAAATTTGCGCAAGAAAAAAGGATGTTGCCATTCAAAAATTTTGATTTTTTTCACTCTAACCGTAAACGTGAGAGCTTCGTTGTTTTAAATCATCACGATCCCGAGCGCATACCTTCAAATAACTGAATCTGAAATTTCCTTTCGATTGGTTGAGCGGTTAGGTCACTAGCGGTACATATATTGGGGACGTTTTTTTATGATCACCCTTCACATGGAATATATTTTTTTTTGGAAGGGCAAAACCCTTCACCAGAGGGAAAGAAATATTCCACATTTTGAAAAACCTTGTTAGAAATTTATTTTTGAATATTTAATGCTTCTTACTTGTTAATATTTTTTACATTTATTTTATATAAAAATTTTCTTGTACAAGGTGTTCTGACAAAAGATTTTTAATTTAGCTTATTTCATGTTTATATTTTGCGTTTTAGTTAGGAGAACTAGACAGGGGACTCCAGGCTCATCTATCCAATCTTTCCCCTCCCTACATTATTTCTGGAGAGATATCATATCTCTTTGTATTTTGGAGCGATGTTTACGTACACCTATGAGTGGAAGTAGTTTTTGAGAAACTTTATATCTTGTGAAAAGTTTCTTTAGCTTGTACTTTTGCACCAAATATAATTTAGTTCGAAAATAGTTAAACGGGCACTTACACTTTTGGCAGACGTCCTCATTGTCAAATCACGTTGCTTATTTTATACAGTAACACCAAATTTAGTGGATGGCAAAGCATTTCATCCATTCGAAAACATTTTCTAGATATATTGCGATACAATTGCATATGAGGACACCAGAAGCGAAGGGGTATGAGTGACAAAATTGAAAAAAAACTGATGTAAGTACATAGGCTATCTGGAAATAAGGTTATTTGTTTTATGATTGCTCACAGAAACAAATGTAGGGAGGGGAAAGGTTGGACAGATGAGCCTATAGTCCCCTGCTTAGTTCGCCTAACTAAAACACGAAATCTGAGATTTTCTAATTATGTGCTGCGTTCTAGAGGTCAACTACTTAAGCCCTTTAAACTACTTAAGTACTTAACCTCTTTAATCTCTACTTAAAAATAAAAAAATATATTGTACTCCACTTTCATTTCACAGTTATTGAAACAAGAGTTCAAAGACCGCTATGAAATTAGCAACAGTTTCATATTTTAAGTCAGTCACTTACTATTGATGTTCATCTTTAAACTCATCTTTAAACTCAATTTACTCCAAATCTAAATTTTGTCACTTGTATCCCTTGAACTATGCGGTCCTTATATACGATAATCGTTTCATCATACATATGATACAATTGTATTACATTCAGACATATAAGTGTCTGAATTTCTACATGTATTAATTTGAGACACATGATCATTATTCAGATATTTTTTTCAGTTAATTTATACCATTATCACAGTAAGAGATTTAAGTGTCTTAAATGCAGACACATATGATATCTGAAATTTCATATTCAGACACTTAAGTCTCTGAATTACTTTTTCAGTCACATATGTGTCTTAATTTAAGAAGCATCTATTTGCAGTGTATGCACTTATTTGTATGCATAAAATGTGCAGATAATTTGTAGAAAAATTTATATACTTTTCTTCGATCACACATACCAGCTTGTTATGTGTACTCTTCTTAAAAGATATCTCTTTCTTTTTTAGTTGACAAAATATTTCTAAAATACTTAATTTTATTTGAAGTGTTAAAATCTTTCTCACGGCTCATTAGCATTTCTACACTGCAAATAGAAGCGTCTTAAATTTAGACACATATGTGACTGAAAAAGAATTTTAGACACTTAAGTGTCTTAATCTGAAAATTAAGACACTATAGATGTCTTAATTTAAGATACATAAGCGTCTTACTATGACCATCGTGTAAACGAACTGAGAATAATGTCTAAAATATCCGCAAACGACTTATTTTAAGACACTTCATTGCTTTAAACGTGTCTTAATTTAAGACGTTTTGATTCTTCCGACGCAATAACCACCAGGGGGCACTAGCACTCCCAGTTGCGCATGCGTTTTAGATATCTTCGTTCGAAGTGGTATACGTTGTAATTCAAACAAAGTTTGTTTTTATGTACGCGTGTATTTTAATTCGTTTTTTGCGAAATGTGAAGTACTGTGATTTTAATTCGTATTAACTTGGAGTATTTATTTATTGAATACATACATCTGACGTGTGTGCTCGACATCAAATGTCTCTTAGAAGCTGTCGTCGATACAAGGGCGGGATAGACACAGAACAGAAGTAGACGACGGTTGAAGATTACACCCGGAAATTCTACAAAGCGTGTGCAATGGGCTTAGTGTTAACTCGTATCAATTTATATCAATAATATTGTGTTATTCATCTTCGTCCTGTCGTAGCTGGCAAAAAAAAAAAAGAAACTTTTGTCTGGCGGGTCCTGTTTTTAGGATGAAACATCTCATTCTTTAAATATGGCTAGTCGGATGTATTATGGGATTACCTTTTAAACTGATGAAAGTCTTTCTCCCTCACTGTGGTTGTGGTAGTTTTTAAAATTTCAAATCGAGGAATATTTCTTACCTCTTGCAGCAACTCAAGTAAGTTTCTTTATAGTAGTAAAATTAGTGTATTTTATGATTTTATTTATTGTACTAAACAAAATCCTGCATGAAATTTAATTAGTTTTGAATCTGTTCGCAAAAAACCCCACTAATTCTAGAAGTATATATTTTTAAACTTATGACGTTCTTTTTTATTACGAATTATATATTCAATGTCAGTTCTTAGTTTCAATGGATAATTTTTATCTCGCAGTAAATGACGGCCACAAGGAAGTAAAGAAAAAAAAAAACTTTGAAAGATGACCTAATGCTTTCTTACTTCCTGGCATAAAACCGCAGATTAAAAAAAGATAAATAAAGTAAATGAGACTGGTCTATTATATGAAGCTGCCTGTAAAAATATACATATGTATTTGATTTGCAATCAACTCTAATACTGATTTTTTTATTATTTTTAATAAAAAAGTAATTTGAAATTTATAATGGGAAAAAGTAAAAACCTCTAACTAGATTTCGTATTTAAAATTGTGGTAACTTTATTTATATGCACTTATACGAAAAATACAAAAATGACAGATGTTACTGTATATATTTAAGACGAAAGAAGTTTGGAAATCATAAGTTATTTTTTCCTCATGTTTTTAATATAGAATATGTACTTATTTGTTTTTATTGATAGTTGAATAGCTTTTGTGAGTACCCTCTGATCTACATAAAAACTTGCCCATGTGGAAATATAAATTTTTTAAAAACATAATTTTTAAATAAGTATTTTCATTTTTTTGGGGGGTGGGGGGGGGGGGGGGTATTTTGCATGAATTTTTGTAAAGCTGATATCTTAAAACTTGCACTGATTATAATGAAAGTTTTGAACTTTTAGAGTAGGACAAGTTTAAAAACGCAAATATATTTAACAAAATACCAAAGTCATTTTTTCCCCAATGTTATTAAAGTAGAATATTTATTTATTTATTTTCATTATTCATAGTTAAATGGCTGTTGTGATTATCAAGTGATGTATATGTAAAATTGCCTATGTGGCAATATATTTTTTTATATTTTCATTTTTTTTGGGGGGGGGGGGGGGGATTTTTGCAATTTTCGTACATCTGATATTTTAAATCTTTTTCCACATTCAACCGAGTATAATAAATATTTTGAACTTTTAGAGTAGGACAAGATTATAAAATATATATATATATTTATCTATGTACCTTAAAAGCCCTTAATAGCGAACACTTCGGGACCGCGGAATTTGTCCGATAATTGGAGATGTCTGCTTTTTTGAGGTAAAAATATACAAATATGTATGTCTGCTGATTAAAAAAGTATTCGTTAAATAGAGGTGTTCGCTATT
Source organism: Maratus speciosus (assembly GCA_963932465.1). Taxonomy (NCBI): domain Eukaryota; kingdom Metazoa; phylum Arthropoda; class Arachnida; order Araneae; family Salticidae; genus Maratus; species Maratus speciosus. The sequence continues at coordinate 516,678,384 of OZ010794.1, forward strand.
CGAGAATGTCCATTAACCTCCACAACGGATACTCCCGAATACCGGACATCTCAATTTAGACAACTATAATGCAGGGTTGCGTTTTTTGCAAAAGTACTTCTTGATTAAAGGAAGGGAAAACTGGGAAGTGCCCCGTCCCCCTACGACTGTAGTGCCCCCAAATTTAAAGTGCAATATTTGTAAAGCTTATATTTTAAATCTGTTTCGAAATTGTACTGATTATAATCAATATTTTGAACTTTTAAAGTAAAATAAGGTTAAGAACAAAATAAATTTAAAAAAATCTAATATTTAGATAAATATTTTTTGTTTTTTAATCTTGTTCTACTCCTGAAGTTCAAGATATTGATTATAATCAGTACAATGTCGTAAAAGATTTAAATTATCAACGTAACGAAAATTGTATACCAAAACTGAGAGCACCAAAAAAATCAGGCTGTATTGGGGGGGGGGGAGGGGCAGGACCACAGCCAAATATTTTTCCAGGATTCAACGTGGTCAAACATGGCTACGTATGATGCTTACAAAAAAATGGATGCGATTCAGACGTTTGAAGTGTCTGAAATTCAGACGCAAAAAGTGTCTGAAAAAATTCAGACATTTTAAAATGTCTGAAAATTGAACGCTCCATTTCAGACACTTAAGTGTCTGAATTTCAGACATTTTAATTTAGAGTGTAAGATTTTACATGTAAAATATTGAGTTAAACATATATATTTAGAAGTATTTTGTCAACTACAAAAGAAAGATACATTTTAAAGGGTCAGGAACTATCAAAAAACATGAAAAAGTGACTTCTATTAGAATTGCAGTCACTCTATAAATAATTGACTTTTAATTATAAAATTTAAAAAACGTATTAAGAAAGATTTATTTTATCAATTAAATTTGTTAAAAAAATATATGCACATATATAAAGTTTTTAAATTATTTTTATAGATATTACATTTTTTACGAAAGAATTATTTTTGCATGCATTGCGCGTATTACACATGTGAATGTTTAAAACAAACCAAGATTTTTTTAATGAGTACAGATACAGATATAAGGTGTTTTCAAACTGACTTACAATGAAAGAAAACAAAACTTGTAGATCGCGAGAATTTTTTTTTTTTTTTTTCTTAACTCGAAATATCCAGATTTTTTTTAATAGAAAAGTAATCGTGAATTCTAAACTTCTTACTTGAGAAACATAATAATAGGTCCTTTTGTACAGCTATACGTTTAAGATATTCAGAAAAAGTCGTGAAATTCTAAATAACCATTTTTCAGAAATCGTGAAATCGAGCGTGCAATGATCAAGAACGCTGTTTTGAGAAAATTGACTTAAAAGATTAAATCCCACCTTGATGACATAGCAACAGCTCAAAGTGTTTTAGACATAACTTCTTTTCTACTGCGAATTTTGGTATGGGGTTTGTTTTTAAATGTTCCTAAAGAATCATATTTAATTTTAAGCTATTTTAAAAAATTAATTTTTGGATACTTTAAAGTGTACCTGACATCTTATGAACAGTTCACAGAAAAAATGTATTAAAATTATTATTTAAAAAAAAAAAAAAATATTGGAAATTTTGCAAGTAGTGACAAGAATTCGTAAAAATAATTTATTATAATACAGAAAACGCCTCAATAAATACGTTTTACGTAAGCTCATGGTGCCTACTTAACGGGTGCCAATCCGGCAAACTTCCACAACTAATTTAAAGATATTTTTATCTTAATTATTCGCAGTGTTTAAATAGGACAAACAAACTTTAAAAAATCAGTTCGCTTGATTGCGTATTTTGCCCCCATGAAATTGGCTACAATGCCACAGCTGCTGTCCGTTGCTTACAAATGTGAATTATTCAATTGACGAACATATAAAGGCTTTTCAGAGCGTGGAAAATTGTAGGCAGCAATAAAACTCCATTATAAAGCTCCACCTGTCATGTGAAAAAATAAGTGAATCACATTATTGTCAAAATTTCAAAAGCCAAGAAAACTTTAGTACGAATTTTTGTATAAAAAAAAAACTAGAAAAAAATTCTAGATATTAAAATTTACACTTCAGTGTATTTCCTTTTCTGAGGGCTACCCAGAGGTCATATGCTTTAGGGAATTTTTCAGGGCAAATATTGTTATTATTTTTTATATAAAATTAAATCAAGGTTAAACGTGCAAAATTTTGTCTAATTTAAGAAGAAATTTTCTATAAGAAAGCACTGGTACCGAAAATTCCCTGGTCTTGAATTTCAGGATAAGTACGATACTGGGGTTACCCAAAGGTCCAGTTTTTTTAATACCACTTTTTTCATTCAGTAATATTCTTTTTAGATTTTTCTATCAAATTTTGAATATATCTACCCCGAAAGTTATTTTTAGGAATTACTAGTGTTAAAAATACGGAAAATTTCAGATTCTTTTTTTTTTAGGTGCGTTTGTAATTATATAAATACGTAGCACCTATAGTCGTTATTTGGTCCGTCCGTCTGTCTATCCGTTTAACCGCATAAAAAAAAACAAAAAAAACAAAAAACGCAAACACTACCCAAGAGAATGGTTTGAAATTTAATATGTATAATCGTTTCAGAATTTTGTCGAGTCATTTCAAATTTTAGGAAAATCGAATCAAAACTTAAAAAGATATTGATAAAAGTTTTCTTCTTTCTATTAAATCCTAACATACGTAATTAATTCAACGATATCTAATTATAGGTAAAGTTTTCGGTTGCCATCGTGATTATTATTATAAATCCTATCATACTTAATTAATTTAATCAATCCCATGATAGGTAATGATTCTAGGTTGCCATAGTGATTAAGTCCTATTTAAGTTGGAGTCCTAATATTTCCGTGTTACTGAATTTGATATATATATTCGTAATAAATTTTGTATTCATGTATTTATGCATAAGAGTGCAAAAGCTATTGCACGAAGATCTGAATATTTATAAAACTAATTATAGTACGAACGCATCTCCTTTGCCACGTTCGATGTACAATTTCTGGCCTTTTTTTTAACACAGATTTAAAAAGAAAAAATGATTCCAAAAGAATTCACTCTTGTTTTAAAAACCAAACAATGATTACAATTCATTAAAATATTTCTATTCTGTTTTATGTGCTAAGAAATATACGGATTGGATGAATTTCTTAAAGAGAATTTAAACTGTGACTTCAGATAAGCTATTTAAAGGGGTCTGAGGACTCTTAAAGCTTTAAAATTTTCGAAATTTTAATTTTTTTAGATATTAAACTACTATCTTTTCTGAACATTTTGGTATAAATGTTTCCTTGAAATTCCTATTAGAACAGAAGTTATGGCTTTTAGAATTATACACACTCAATAGCTGAAGCGGCGTTTCAGAAATTTTGAAGTCAATTTTCTCCAAATGACGTTTTTGGGCATAACGCGCACGATATCTCAAAAACTTCTGAATTTTTTTTCATGAAATTTTCAAAACGTATATTTCATGTAAGTCTGTATAAACTGAACCTAAAATTTCCTTCTTATTGTTCAGAAATCTGTTCTTTATAGGTGATTATACTGCTGAAAATTTCAAAATTTTGCATTAATTAAATACAACTTTGTATTAAAAATAGAAAAATGCTATAAATACAAATTTATTTAGGTTCAGAGTAATTATTACAATGTGTAGCATAAGTAGACCCAAAATTTTCCTTCTACTTGCAAAATTTATTTTGTAATCGTGCGCATAATCTGTTATGCCGATTTTCCACTCGTCAAATGTCTGACATTTTGGAGCCCACTGTAAATTCTAATTCTGCATCTTGTAATTTTTCAAATGCATGAAAGGAAAGAACATACTTATATCTTTCGTCCCAATATAAAATTTTGTCTTAAAAGCAATTACATTTTAAGATATTATAGGTTGAAAATGGTCTTTTTTTTTTCGATTTTTCCAATTTTAAGAATCTTGAGACCCCTTAATAAACCGACCATTCGAAAGGATTTTTTTTTTTATTTATATTACCAGTTTTTCTGACATGCTTATATTAGAGTTAAAACCTATAAATATTTTTAAATCTATTGATACTCTTGAGTAAACTGAAATAAAATTAGCAGAAATTTAGCAAACACTGACTAGAAATCGCAAAAATATTTTACGCATCACTGTTTTCCGAAATGGAGTAAAAGCCTCAATAAATAAATTTTACGAAAATTGCTGTACCTTGCAAAAAATGTTAATAATTCATTTAATAAAATTATACTATAAAATGCATTTATGAATATACAGAATTTATAGTCGAATGTAAAATCCGGTTATAGAGTTCCAACTTTCATGTAAGAAGATAAATATTCAACATTACTTTGAAAATATGCAGATCCAAAATGAATTAAAGAGAATATCTTTGTATTAAAACAAATTCAACAAAGGGATAGGACACTATAATTCATTTTTGCTTCTTTTTTTGCAATTCCTACTATTATTAGTTCACACTCTCCCTATATTTATATATTTATTTATTCATATATATATATATCTTGTTCAAATTTTCAATCTTTAATAAAATTGTTCACCACGCCATGAAAACTGATCATTTCCCGAGTTTTGAGAATACTTATATTATTAGATCAGGCTACAGCATTTATGCAAGTCGTATGTTTTTGGAAGGTTGGTACACGAGAACTGCTGATTTAGCAATTAACGAGGCTGCATCACTACCAATAGAATATTCAATTTTGTTTTAACTATAATTTTTTGGCAACTTGATGTAATGTTTTTCTACTTGTTGAACTTTAAAATCTAGTGTGACTTTTGCGTTAGGAATTAGCTTTTGAGAGATTCAGAATGAATCCGAAACGTCCTTTTATAGTATTATTTTTATCTTGTAATGTAACGTAATGTCTGTTATTTTGAAAAGTTTTTATAAATTTAATAAAATACTTATTATTCATCCTATCAAGTTGAAATAATTTTTTTTTAAACTTGTACTGGATGACAATTGATGTTAATACAGTTTTTTCAAATATTAATTCATTAATTAAATTTTAATTAATTTTAGTTTTGCATGGGAAATAAAATGGCGGCCATTGTAGCATTTAACGCATCTTCATATCTATAAGGGGGGGTTACCATAGGGGAAACCCTGTTCTGTCCCCAAATACCGCCAAGTTTGTCGCCAACTTGGCGATATGTCGCCTAATTTGGCGGCCAAAATGAGTCGCCAAAAGTGACGCCAACTTGGCGATATCTCGAATATTTCGCCAAATTCCCATAGACTTCCATTATAAACCTACTTGCTTATAGAAAATCAACAAATTGAGATATTTTAATGCAACAAAAACTAATATTAGCTTAAGGGATTATATTAAATTTTTCTTTGATGACCTAAGTAGGAATTGACTTTAAAAACAAAATTTTTATATTACTTGTTTTAACTTCAATATCTAGACAAAAAAAAAAAACATTTCTACAATATTTTATTACTTCTTTTAAATTCAGTCAGTGTTTGCAATTTAAAAATATATTTATTTTTTGTTTTAACCTCTGCAGTTCCGAAGCTAAAATAATACTACAAAGAATTATTCATTGGTTTTTTTCGAACAAAATGACATCGTAAATGAAAGAAAAAATATTATTTCTGAAATTGATCCTTTTACGAGCTTAGTAATTTAGGATAAAAAATGTGGAACTAAAAGTACAAACCCCTTAAAAACATCAATTTAATACCTATTAACCCAAATTAACGCAATCACAAATTTAAGAGATTTAAATAAGTAAACAGTCTACAAATCCTCAAAATTTTTTATAGAAACAGTTTTAAGTTAAATATGAAAATTTCTTACTTTCTTGGTCATACTATCTTTTGGGCATTTTCTTCTTCATACTGTCTTTTGGGCACAAACTCATTTATTTTATGTGGGAATCGGCTTAGATGCTGCCATTTATTTGTTTGCTTTAACCCTTTCCGGCGCAGTGGTCCCATGTCGGGACCACCTAATTTTAATTCCAAACTTACAAGCGGCACCAAGAATATTTTAATAACATTTTGCTTTTACGATGAAAGTAGTAACATGTTTTTAATCTCTCTATTCTAAAAAAAAGTAACTACCGCTGTCACCGCCGCCGCCGCCGCCGGTTTTGAATTTTTTGTCACCGGAGGTCTTTCTTCGTTAATATTAAGAAAAATAATGCATACAAAAATATGAAAATCGGTGGTTTTATACAGAAATGTTTGATAAACACGCTGATGCAGACACTTTTCAAATCGAAGAATTATTTTAAGAGATATTTAATGCTAAATTTGGACAAAATCGTTCCACTAAAAAAGTTTTATAGCAGCAAAAACTATACATGGCAGTGTAATCATTTTTAGATCATTTTATGCGTTAGAATTTGTCGGAGTGCAGATTGCATTAATTTTTTTATTTTGGCTCATTTTTTCAGGTTTTATTTCTATTTTAAATTCAAATTTTCAGCATTTCTAGAGATATTTTTTACAGATTTCAGAAAATTGCACTAATTTAAACTGTTGCCAACTGTATAAAAAGTGCAAGCAATAATGTTTGCTTCAAATTGAAAATTTATTTACACGTGACTATTATAAGCAGGAAAAAAAACTTTCAAATTAGAATTAAATAATTACATATAAAAAGCAGGAACTTATTAAAAATTACGTCATAAAAAGTATACGCGTGAATTTTAAAAGAGAAAGAATATTGTAAAATAATAAATTCATTAACATGCGTTAGAAGTCTTAGGAGAAATGACGTCATATTTACGTCACATTATAGCTATTACATAAAATGAACACAAAATAAAATTGCAAAAATGTTTAAATTTAGAAATTGCGCTAGACATTTATTTAATATTTTGAGAGGATATTTTGAACTATTTTTGTTAGGAAAGCGCAAATAATGTTTCATTGCTAACAAAAGTACTTTCACGTGATTATTTAAAAGAGAAAGAATAGCTTGGTAAAAATTACGTCAGATTAAAAACGATTAATTTAATATGTCTCATTTAAAAGAACTTTCTTTTCGCTTTGTTAAAAAATACCGGGAGACAAAGACTCTGTTTACTTAATTCCTTTTATATTAGCTTATTTTGAAATGTTGTTACACGTGTCTACGTCATCAAGTTATTTTTATTTCGTCGTTTTATTTGTATTTTTATTAATGTTGTACGAATTTATTTGTTCTTTCGTTATTTAAAATAAAAATTATGTCAATTTGTATAATTTGGCGAGTGGTTTGGCGATTTATATAATTTGGCGAAATTGGTCGACGAGATAATCAAGTAGTACCGCAGCGGATTTGGCGTTAAAATTCCCCAATCAAAGAGAAATGAAATTCGTTTATAGGGAGATCGCCACTGTTTTTTAAATTATAATTCACTCTTTCGAAATCTTTTTAAAGACGATCAAATTAGCGTGCATTTAGAGCCTGCGGTGTCTGGACGGGGGTGGCGAGCGTAGCTCGTAGGGGGCCGAGCCCCCTAGTTTTTAAAAAAGTCGCTTGTAAACTCCAGTGTCAGTCAATCCTTTCATCATTTTAGGAACAGAATGTTTCTGCTCCGGAAAGGGTTAAACGTAAAAAACATTCAGCTATTAAGAAGTGATATGAAAATGTAAAAAAATCGAATATTTTAGTTTTTATAAGGAAAAGAACAGAGGCCCTCGTATGGGGACCCAGGGACCGAAGAAGTTATGTGTTTAGACACATATACATAAAGTACAGGATGAGTACAAATAATGGACCCGATTTTAAAAAATCATATTTTCGGAACTACTGCACATATTGCGATAAGTGATACATGCATTTAAAGAGAAATATACCAAGTTTTTTTTTTTTTTTTTTTCAGTTACAAATGTTCGACGTGTGTATCTCTTGTTACACGGCATACGTCCAATCTTTAATCCAGCTCGTTCCAAACATTTTGTGGCATCACTCTGTCAATGGTTCTGAATGCTGCACAAATGCGTTCTTTAAGTTCGCAGTTTTCGGCAGTGTTTTCGGCATTCGTGGTACATAAACAACGTCTTTGACGTAACCCCACAAAAAGAAATCACATGGTGTCTTGGTCTGGGGATCTTGGTGGCCATGTGATTATCACCATCACCCGCTTGAGGACAGCGCAAATTTTCTGTTTCAGCGGATGGAGCCCCACCTCATTGTCTTTGCAGGTACGTAGTTACTTGAACGAGGAGATTCCACACCGGTGGATGGGGCGTGCGGGTATGGAACGAACTGGATTACAGATTGGACATATGTCGTGTAACAAGGAGGTCACACATGGAACATTTGTAACTGAAAAAAAAAAACTTGGTATATTTCTCTTTAAATTCATGTATCACTTATTGTAATTACTTATTGTAATGAAAGTACTCATTGTAATGTAATTACTTATTGAAATCACTTATTGTAAATGTTTATATGTGCAGTAGTTTCGAAAATAGGATTTTTTAAAATCGGGTTCATAATTTGTACTCACCCTGTATATTTTTTTAGTGAGTACAGTAGAACTTCGCTAATCCGAAATTACAGTTAATCCAAACCGATTTTATTTTCGAAAATTTCATTTTCGATTTAATTTTGCAAATTACTGGGCACATGTCTATTGCGAAATTTTCTGGATAATAGGATGTATGTCGGTAAAAACGTGTAGAAGTTAGAATTGAACAAAAAATGGCAGTAAAGCATGTTTTTCCTTCTCAAAGCAAGTTCAATAAAATTTAAAAAAAAAACCTCCCTAATGTAAAAGTACAACATATGTACGCAATATAAAATGACACTGTCCACTGTAGACCTACTGGTAGAAGCCAGCTTTAAAAAAAATCTCGAATATCCGTTTGTTTGCCAGTCATTATAAAATTCTTTTATAAAATGCAAAAAATATTTAATTCAGATGATAAAAATTTATTTTTCCTTTCAACAGTTTGATTTCGCAAATTATCTATTTTTTTTTTCCCCTCCTAGTCGACGTGGTGACTAGGCTATTTTTAGATTCGCGATTTATAACCGTTTGTAATGGGTTCTTACGTAATTCCTCATTCAGAAGTTCCATTGGATTATTATAAACATTAGGAGCACAAGGAATACTATTTATTCCCAAAAGTCGTGTCGGATTATCCAGCATGCCGGTCCTTAGGATGCCGAATTACAGGATGTTTACTGTACTACCGAGTACTTATAACTTACATTTTCTTAGTACGCATCTTTTTCTTTTCTAATTTCGTGTAACCCGAATTTTTTTAAATCCGAACAGGCACCGGTCCCAATTAGTTCGGATTAGCGGGGTTCTACTGTACTTCCATTTTGAAATGTAATAAACAATTATATTTAAAAATCAAAAAACACGACTGAGTAAAAACCGAAATAATTAATTATTTCTCATCAATGTGAAACTATTTTTTTTTTATTACATACCTATTTTTTCTTATTTACTTGCATTGATCACTTTTAAGTTGCGTTTCATTGATAGTTCCTATCGTAAACACTGTTTTGATGAGGCCTATAGATGTCTATGATGGTTAAAGTTGCAGTAAAGCTAGAGATCCCACCTACAAAACTTCCAGGTTGTGTAATATTTAAACGGAGCTTCTGACTGTAAAATAGTCAATGAAACATCGTCTTCATTTTGAAAGACCTATCCAATGATATGGCACTCAATAGGGTGCGTAAATTATTTTTTTCGTCTCTACCGCCCTTTTGTATTTTACGGCCGCTATTTTTAATTTATAAAATAAAACCTATCCTATAACCATCGGACGATTAAGACGAATCGATAGAGACCCTATTCATTAAAATCCATCCAACCGTTGGGATGTTTTGAGGGTATAAAGAAATCCACATACCCAGATACGCGTGAAACACATAACCCTTCTTTTCAGTCGGGTAAAAAGCTATTAAACCCTTTCGAAGGCAAACGATTATTCTGTTACGATGTTAAAATGATTGAATGTCACGAGAATTTGAAAAAATAATTATATTAAAGTAGTTAAATGATTTTCGTCATCTGCAGTATCGCTGAATTCCCTGACTATGACGCCTTCGAGCCTCACCATTAGTGTTGCCAAGTCCAGTGCCCCCAAAAGCGGGACAAATCGGGACATGAAAATGCAGTAAATTCTATTAAAACGGGACCTGTCTTAAACGTAAAAACTTCATCGTCGTACGGTGAGAATACCATGCAATTATACTCGTTAAGACGGATATCTGTTTAAAACGGAATTTTCTGTTGTGCCTTGCGATTTCTTAAAGGTTTTACTATACTAAATAAACACAATAGTCTTATGCAGTGAAACCTCCGAAAGCGGAGTCAATGAACATTTTATTTTCAAAACAAAATTCCATTATAAGCAGGTTCGTTTTCACAGGGCTTACTGAACACCATACAGTAAAACCTGGAAACAAAAAAATCCGTTTTGGCTGGAAGATTTGTAAGGTATTGGTATTCCTAAGGACTTTAAAAAGTATTCTGTTCTAGACAGGTTCTCTCTACATTGGTTTAACTTTATTCAGTTCCAATCGATGCAGACTAACGAGTACAGTCCATCTCAAAATTTTATGCACTCTTCAAATATAGTTAAAAATAATTAAAGAAGGAAGCATATGATGCCAATTTACAATAAATACTTGACATTTAATCAAAATCAAATAAAATATGTAGATTTTGTTAGTTAAAGCAATTACAATAATTTTTTAGCCCCGGTATGCTATTTCTTTCTCCCAGCAATTAAAAAATCGTCTCCAAAAAATAACGTTCCGTTGTATAAGCCAGTCGTAAAACAAAGCAGATGTATCCTTGTACGGAATGCCCCTACTGCAATTTTTAAAACTTATAAGCCTAGCACATTTTCAGTTTTTATACCGTCGTTTTTAGAAAAAAAGTACTTTTAAATGCAATTTGTTTGAAAACTAAATCTCCATTTATTTTTCAGATATTATTATTATTTTTTTTTGTAGTTTTTAGCACCATTTGTTTAATTTTGGCAATTCAAGTGCTACAATGTAAACAACCAATGCAACTCAAGCAGTCCATTTCTGTAGAAAGTAAAGGAAAAATAGTTGGAAAATATCTTTTTGTCTTTTTTGCTGGGAAATGTCTTATATCTTTTTGGTGCCATTTTCTCATAAAAACAGAAAAATATATAATTAAAACATGTGCTATTTTGAAAAAATATAATTGAAGGATTTCTGATAAAACATGGGGTTATAAAAAACTATATTTAATTTTAAGTATCTATGTTAACATTACAAAGAAATGAAGGTATAGTTTACGTGTGTGTCTGTCTGTCTGTCCATCTGTCAGAGCCGTTTTTCTCGTAAACTATGGAAAGTGAAAAGTTAAAATTTGGCAGAAGTAAGAAAGGCTGTTGGTCCACATATTTTTAAATTATTAACCATTCATTAATATATTTAGGAGAAATGTAAGGGGGTAATTAAGTTACTTGAAAATAAAAATCTTTTTATGTACAGTCGTGAAAAAAAAAAAAAATAAATAAACACCCCCTACGAACTCCTCAACAAATTATCGTAGAAGAAAGTTACTGGTACCGAACTATTGGAAATAAAGTCTACTTTTAAATGGTGTAGGGGAGACTAGGGACGGTTGACCATACGGGAGGCTTGATCCACCCATCAATTTTCATATTTAAAAGATTTTCAGAGTTTTATCAATAGATGTCAACCAAAGCTATTGGAATGCTCGAACAATAGTCTTTGTTTCATACAGCTAATCGAAATAGGTGTGGAAAAATCAATTGTGAAGCGTTTTCAACCTAAAAGCTGTGTTTTTTAGAAATATTTTGTAAGCATTTTTCAGATAAAATGCATCATAGAAATTTAAGTAAGTAGATTTTAAGTAACGCTGAAATATGGAGCTTTCATTCCAAGCATAACGATTGTACAGTAAGTTAGGCTTAACATAACAATGGGGTATTGTTTAGAAAAGGTCTATGTAGGGAGGCTTGACCCAGTCAATGTGAGGGAGGATTGACCAGATGCTCAAGGCTTCCTTAATTAAGTGGTTTTGGAAATATTTTTATTATACACTGTGCATAATGAAAAGGTAATAGTAATGTATATAAAAGAATTTAAATTGATTCTGTAAATCTTCAATAAAATGTTGTGATGGAAAAGAAAATGTTTAAAACTGACTATAGAAAAATGTGAAAAATTGCTAGAAAATGGGAAAGTTGATAGGGACTTTTTTTCCATTTAAATATTGCTTACAATAGGTAAATAGAAACAGTGGGAAAGACTAGAAAGGACTAGAAAGGTTGAAAGCAGCAGTCTTAACCCTTTGAAGGGCAGTGGTATATTTATAAAACCACTTAATTTTAATTCCGAAACATCACAATGGCATCAGAATTTTGCTAAAGTCTTTTCCATTTAGTATGCATGTGAAATATAGCCTTTTTCTTATTTCCAAATAAATTTGTTGGTATATTCCGGTGCCAGTCATTTATTTCAACATTTTTGTACTGAAAGTATTTTGCCCCTTAAAGGTTTAATTCATGTTAATGATAATTTAAATGTTTATGCGGTTGCAAAAGAACACAGCATCGATCGAAAAAGTTAAGGAAGATATGCAGAAAAATTTTACCAGGGTGAATACAGTGAGATGAAGCCAAACTATGTGACAACTAGAGTTGTCAGACTGAATGTCACAAAAATGGAACAAGGAGATAAAAAAAGCGGGACATTGGCTACTAAATCCGGGCATAATAACATGAAACGCTATGAAAACGGAACCTGTCTCTAACATTAGTAATGCCGTAAAAGTTAGAATTTCATTTTCCTTGCAATACAATTATACCTGCTCAGACAAAATCCTGTTAAAAAAAAAAAAAAAAAAAAAAAAAAAAAAAAAAAAAAAAAAATTCTCATCTGACTTGCGATTGCGTCTTAACATGTTTGTTTAAGCCTCATATTTAAAAAATAATAATTTTTTTTTTATATAATAATTAAAACATGTAGAATAAACTTATTTTCCTTTTTTTAAACTGATTTTATTTCTCTTCAAAAATAGTGCAGTATAAAACAAAGTGGGTCAAGCCTCCCATATAGTGGGTCAACCCTCCCATATATGGGAGCCTTGACCCATTATTTTTTCATGATTAAAATAAATCATTTTTCAAATTTCTTATATGTTACGCTTATGTAGCAATTTTATTTTGATAACTGATTGTACAACGAATAAAATGATATATAAAACTTTATTATACGTTCAATATTCAAAAAATAAAAAATCATTTAGTAAAAAGTGGGTCAACCCTCCCTAGTCTCCCCTATATAAAATTTGCTTAGGAGGCTATCTACATATTAAAAGAACCCAAACTTCAAATTTTCAATAGCAAACCCAATTTTAACAAGATATTTCAAATCTTCGCTTCAAACTATGCCTAGACACCAAATTTTGAGTCATTTGAATGATAAGTTTGTGAATTATAAACATTCACAATTTAGTGCTTCTAATGTTAAATTACATTTTCATGTTTCTATTAATATCTCCTGAAATTACACTCCTAATGTGCTAATTTTTTGTGTAGAAATAATACTAAAATGCTAAAACATAAATACGTTGAATTTGTAATTTTTGTAATTTTATGAAAAGAATTATGATTTATGAAATTAATATTAGAAAAAATTATGAATTGCAAAACCTACAATTTTTTTTGATAGATTTCTATATATTAAGTCCAGCTTTATAGAAATCCAAAAATTTCACATTTTTCTTCCAAGCAGTTTTCAAATTATGCTTAAAAAATGCAAAATGATGGCTTAAGATAGTGAGCCTGTCTGTGATATAAGTCTGTGATAGAAGTGACTAGATATTTTGAAATTTCTTATGCTATCCTGTAATCTAGCAGTCTTTAGACCAATGTCAGACGGGCGTCTTTTTTCTGCTTTTTTGTTTAAGTATTATCCATTCACAATGCTATAGCATTGTGAATGGATAATACTTAAGCAAAAAAGCAGCAAAAAAGACGCCCGTCTGACATTGGTCTTAATGTCTGCTTGAGATGCCTTGATCAAGAATGCCTTGATCTCTCTCGGTGAACATTCGAGTACACTGTAAAAAAAAATCTGTAAAGTTACTAAACTTTTTCTAGGAAACTGGGATTCCAAGAAATTTTCCTGTAACAGCAACAAGAAAAGTTCCTGTAACAGCCTCTGTTACAGGAATTTTTCTTCTTGCCGTTACATGGAAATTTCTTGGAATCCCAGTTTCCTAGAAAAACTTTAGTAACTTTACAGATTTTTTTTTACAGTGTACCGAACTTCAATTTGGATACAGCCCCTAAAATACGCTCGTTTTAAAATAATTAATTTCTCGGAAATTTATCTTACGAATTGCATAAAAATTTGTTTTTAGGCTTATTGAAGGTTGTAGAGTTCATTTATGCTGTCAGAATTGTGCACTACTATTGAAAAAAAAAGAGTTATGGTTCGTTTTAATATGTAGATGCCCCCCTAAGCAGATTTTATATACATAATTTAAAAGTAGACTTTATTACCAATCGTGTGGTACCAGTAACTTTTTTCTATGATAACTTTTTGCACAGTTAGTAAGGGGTGTTTACTTTTTTTCCTCACGACTGTACATATATATATATATACATTAAACAAAAATTAATTTGCAGAACAAATTAAAAAAGAAAAAAAAATATTTCCTCCATTGTTTAAACCCGAGAAGGGACAGATATTAAGATGTTTCATTCAGTTAACTCTACGTTTAATGTTACATTTTTGTAACAAATAAGTTAAACCAATTGAACATTAAAAAATGAAAATAAAATTCAAACAATATGACACTTTAAACACATAAAAACTTGGGTTCCGTTTAAATAAAAACGAAATAAATCTTAGACTTTTTTTAAAAGTTTATATAACATAAACTTAATCATAAACATAATACAAAATCTGCAATACAAATATTTACAACTAATAAATGGAAAAAGTCTAAGATTTATTTCGCTTTCATTTGAACGGAATCCAAGTTTTTAGGGTGTTTAAAGTATCATATTGTTTGAATTTTATTTTTATTTTTTAATGTTCAATTGGTTTAGTTTATTTGTTACAAAAATGTAACATTAAACGTAGAGTTAACTGAATTAAACATCTTAATATCTGTCCCTTCTCGGGCTTAAACGATGGAGGAAATAAATTGTTTTCTTTTTTAATTTGTTCTGCAAATAAAGTTTTATTTAATATGTCAAGTTTTTTAATAACTACTGCATTCAGACAAACTCTCAGACGAAATCATTTCAAATCTAACGAAATGTACCATCATTAAGGTTTGATTATCGCATCACAATTTGTGGTGTAATTTACCAATGATTGATCCAAAATGGTTCATGAAAGCAACAATACAGGTTGTTTGGACAAAAACATCCAATCTGAGCATAAAAAAATCAAAATTTACTTAAATTTAGTTACCCCCATTTTCCACTTGGGAACGCTATGAATGAAAAAATATTGTTATATCTTTAATTCTAATATTTAACAACAGTATAGCTGTTATACACTGTAAAAAAAAAACTGTAGTTCTACAGATGTAAAGTTACATGCTTACTAAACTTTCACCTGTATCTGTACGAAAAAAGCTGCAAATCTACAAAACTAGTTTTTGTAAAGCTAAAGAAATCTGTAACTTTACAAATGAATCTGCTAAAATAACAGTAATCTTACTAAAATTTTATCTGTAACCCGGGTTGCAGTTACATGAACAGTTCTGGGCATCCCAGTTTCCTAAAAAATTCTTAGTAACCTTACAGATTTTTTTAATTTTCGGCGCAAAAGTGTGTCTGTTACATGAATTTTTGTTGTTACCGTTACATAAAATGTTCTTGGAATCCCAGTTTCCTAGAAAAACTTTAGTAACTTTACAGAGTTTTTTTTTTTTTTTTTTTTACAGTGTACAGTAAGACATAAAAAAACGCAGTTTTACTTTAAAATTTTTTTATCCTTTTTTCTCGCAGGGAACGATATAAACGTAAAAGGAAATTGTTACCTAAGTTAAACTTCGGGTATTTACTTTGCGGCAACACCAGTCTATTCTGTACCAGGGGAAAAAATGACAAAAGATCTTGAGGGAAAATTTTAGATAAAAGATGCCATAGACATAACGTTAAAAGTCCCCATCATTTTAAAATTTACAAATAATGGACGCCATCAGTGGTGACGTAAAAGGCAAATCAATTCCGTGAACCAACCATAAATTGGATCCGAATAAACCACAGAGTTCAGAGACAGATAGTGGGAAACGTAAAGGTTCGGCATGAAGCTAAAAATGTAACCTTGAAATCAATTAAAACCTGTCACAATTCTGTCCAAACAATTGCGGGTAGCTTTAAAAACCTCTCCCATTCCTAATAATTCAACTCTGGTTCCATGTGCTCGTTTTGTTTGGGCCCAATGATTTGACCGATATCTGGCTTTATATTGCAAGCCGTTTTGACGCATAGTGCATCTCTTATACAGTCTGAAATTTCTGGGTTTGTTTGGATCCAATTTACGGTTCATATGCGGAGTTGAGTTGCCTGTGACGTCACACTGACGGGGGTCCATTATTTTTTATTTCTTGTTGATACAAAAAGAAATTGCCTATAAACAATACATATATTACGCAGCGAAAATGTCCGTGTGTAACACTGACGTCATATTGACGATGTAACCGGCAAAATAAATTTTACTTATTTGAAAATTTATTAACTTCTAAATGTCGGAAAAATTCAATTTTTACCCCTTCTTAAGACAATAGAAACAGTTCAGAATTGGTTTTCAGCTGATATTCTTAACGAAATTAAAACTTCATCTATAAATAAATAAAAGAAAACGTAAATAAATCACAAAGTTAACACCTTTTTAATCGAACTACGCGCTCATCTGTATGTAACTTATAGTTAAAAATCAGTACTGGTAAAATTTATTTAATTTTGTTGATGTCATATTCACCTATTTTCTGTATTTACTCATATTAATGTTTCTTGTATTACTTTTACTTCCACAATGACGTCACATTCATCTTATTTTTAATTCTTAAAAAAAATTATTTTAATTCCATATTTCACGTTGAAATCTTTCAACTGAAATTTAATTGCTGGAGACAATAATTCATCACGGCTTTTGAAGTTTTTGCAACAATAAGAATAATGTTAAATTTTATGGAAAAATGTCCATTGATTCTCAATGAAAATAGCGAAATTTGTAATTATTAAGAAAAATATTTGAATAATTTAAATAAAACATAGCCTGTGCTACTTTCTGGGTTATAATCCACCCATATGCAAAGGCATTTTATCATCCGTATTCTGTTTTATATCAGGCAAATGGTTTTACACTTTAAATTGATAATATTATTAAAATTAACAAAGAATAAAAAATGAGTGGCATCAGGGACAAAAAGATGGGAAGAAAAAATCAAAAAGTTATGATCTCCACAGGTGACACTGCAAATAAATAAGTATTGCGCTGCCGGGCAATACTTAAATATCGTGTGAAAGCTCTCTTAATTACAAACTCAGAAATAATTTTAGTTTCAATTTTTGGTATTATATTTTCAGAAATATTGTTGAAAATATAATTCAAAAATAACCCCCCCCCCCCCAACCTTCTGTTTCCGAATCTACAAATACTAAAATTATAAAAAAAAAACTAGTTGGATGTGCCAATCCCAAAACCTCTTCTATCTTATACATCTTAATATTTCAAAACCTAGTTACACATGTTATTACTTCAATATTATTAGCTCAATACTATACCAACTTTGATTTTCATCTTAAATTTCTGCTCCAGTCAATTAAACGGACTAAAGACGAGTTAATCTATAGCATGATATTTGTTAAAATTATTAATTTTTCCTTATTCTGTTGTTATCAGGTGTTTGCGAATAGCCGGTTTAGCAAAAAGCGAGTTCCGGCCGCTGCACGAGCCGCCAATGCACAATAGAACAACGAAAAATAAAGAAAAGTATACAAAAATCGCCATCACAGAGCCCCTTTACCTCGCAATATTTCCAAATTCAAGATGGTCCTGTAGGCCAAAGCCAAAAACATGCACAAAAATTTTGGTTCAGTTGTATGCTCAATTTTATACACTGTTCGATGGTACAGGAATGAAAATGGCACAGGGATCGCAAATATAACGCCCCCTTCTGGCGGAATTTTTTAAAGTTCAGTGAGGACTTGCTTGCCACAGCCAGAAACATACACAAAAAATTTGGTTCAATTATATGCATAACTTCATACACTTTTCGATGTTGCAATAATGAAAATGGTACAGACTTTGCAATTATAGCGCCCCCTACCGGCAGAATTTTTCCAAATTCTGGGAGGACCTTCGTGCCATGACCAAAAACAAACACAAAAAATTTGGTTCAATTCTATGCATAACTTCATACACTTTTCGATAATACAATATTCAAAATGGCACAAAAATCGATGAAAAATCGCTATTACAGCGCCACCTACCGGCGATTTTTTACAAATTAAGGGAGGACCTCTTTGCCATACCAAGAACTTAAAAAATTTTTTGGTTCAATTCTATGCATAACTTCATACACTTTTCGATGGTACAATATTCAAATTCGCCCAAAAACCGCTATTTCAGCGCCCCCTACCGGCGAATCTTTCAAAATTCAGGGAGAACCTGCTTGCCATATCCAAAAACTTAAAATAAAAATTTGGTTCAATTCTATGCATAACTTCGTACACTTTTGGATGGTACAATATTAAAAATCGCACGAAAATTGCTATTACAGCGCCCTCTACCGGTGAAGTTTTTCAAAATTCAGGAAGGACTTGCTTGCCATAGCCAAAAACTTAAAATAAAAATTTGGTTCAATTCTATGCATAACTTCAAGCACTTTTGGATGGTACAATATTAACAATCGCACAAAAATTGCTATTACAGCGCCCCCTACCGGCGAATTCTTTACAAATTCAGGGAAGACCTGCTTGCTACAGCCAAAAACTTAAAATAAAAATTTGGTTAAATTCTATGCATAACTTCATACATGTTTGGATTGTACAATATTAAAAATCGCACAAAAATCGCTATTACACCGCCTCATACCGGCGAATTTTTTCCAAATTCAGGGAGGATCTGCTTGCCATAGCCAAAAACTTAAAATAAAAATTTGGTTCAATTCTATGCATAACTTCATACACTTTTAGATGCTACAATGGCGACAGATAGACGAACAGACGGACACACGGACAGACAGACATTTTCTATAAACAGGTTTTTTGGGATCTCTGACCCCAATTTCGATTCTGACCAAAATTTCGATTACAATACTTTCTTCTATTGAAGATAGAAGAAAGTAATATGGGTAATAGAAGTTTATGGAAAACTTGGATTAAAACTATAGCGGTTATCCTATGTTACATAGTTTTTGAGAAAATCGCATTTTTCCGTTACACACAAATTTCACTTTGCGGGCGATTAGCAAAGGAGTTTATGAGTGCTGAAGGTATCTGTCGTCTCGGAAGTACAAAAGGATTATTGGTAATGATTTTCGAAAAACATTGTCGGTAATTAGCCGAGATATTAACCTTTAAAGACACAGAAGGTTTGAAAATGCAAAAAGACACGGACGGCGTACTTTATACATCATTGACTTTTAAAGCCTAGATAACAACTTTTAATGAAATATTAGTGTAATGCAATTCCCAGTAGTAATATAAAATCAATAAACGTCAAATTGGTAAAAACATACTACTATTTAGACTTCATATCTCTCTGAACTTTCATGGCATATTCCTCTATACTTTTTTAGTATATATAGCTATACCCAACACTACACGTTGTATAGTTTATTATAAAGTCTTATTATTCTTTTAGCAACGATATTTTTACTTCCCAAGTAGCACAGTTCCGTTTTTAAATCGTTGAAAAAACGACAACACACATCGTTGGAAAAGCGTTATTCTTTAACGTTATAAATTCGAAAATATGTCTCGTTGATTCGATTCTTTTACAACGGTAAAAGTACCTGCATTTTCAACGCAATAAACAACCGTTTTTAAAACGTCAATGAAAGTTGCAATACCGTCGTTAGTTTTACCATTATTTCAACGGCATTTTAATGCCGCAGAAAACGTTTAAAAATAGGAATAAGTCCGCAATATTGTATTGTTAATAGCACTTTTTACAACGGCATTTTAATGCCAGAAAAAACGTTTTAAAATAAGGGAAAATCAGAAACATTAAGCCTATTAATCAATTTCCGAATTACCCTGGCTAATGTTAAGTCTATGGGCGTGTAACGCACTCGTATATTAAAATATCTCCTCAAGAAATTAATATTTCTATTTCTTTTTTGTACTCTTCTCAAAAGATGTTTTTTTTTCCCTCAGTTCTTAAAATTTTTCTAAAATCTATGCTTAATTTAATATTTTATGTGTTAAAAGATGACGAACTACGAGTAAAGTTTTAACACTTCACATAAAATTAAGTATATATTTTTTGATATACTTTGACTACTAAGGAAAAAGGAGACATCCTTTAAGAAGAGTACACAGAAAAGAGGTTTAAAATATTAATTTCCTGAGGAGATATTTTAAATATAAAATGTATTACACGCCCAGACTTAACGTTAGCGAGGGGAATTCGGAAATTGACAAACAGCCTTAATATAAAATTAGCTTTTTCGGTAAACTTTTTTATATATATAATTATAAACAGCAAAATTATTTTTTTCTAACCTGTTGTAAAAAGTTTTTAACAATTTTCTGTTCCATAGAAAGACAATTTATTTTTATTAATCTTGGTTTTTCCCATACTATTTTTTCTTTTAACTAAACCTGATTTATTTTTTTAAGAATATATTTTTTTTCTTTTTAGTAAATAAATATATAAAAAAAAATTAACACTTTTTTTTAAACTTTTGAATTATTAAGTATAAAAGAAAAAGCTGTCAAAAATATCTCTAGAACTTTTTTTATATCCATTTTTTTCAGTAGAGTTCTAGATTTTAAAACATCTTTTAAATATATGTTTCACTCTTCTTTTCTAGACATAACATTTAATTATAGATGTAATATTGTACTTTCTAAAAAAATTATAGTACTGTACTGTATAAGTAATAGTCTCAGTAGCATAAGTAATAGATTTTTTTTCTAATTTTTCTTCCATGTTTTTATTAATTGCTAATTGTATTTATTATTAGCCTTTATTGCAGTTTGAACAAAAAAATATGAATAATTAATACTCTAAACAAAATAAATTTAGCATTAAATCTGAAAAATGGCTTCTGCAATAAGCAGACCCGCATTAACAAAACATCCCGTGTCAGAACTAATATAAAGAACTTATTACCAGTTTTATTTTTCCAAACAACACAAATTTGTTATAAACCATGCTAATTAGTTAATGATCTTCTTTTCTTCTACATGTGTAATTTTAAACAATCAATTAATAAAATCTCATATTCTTCATTTTCAACATGAAAATAGCAGCTTTGTTTAGGATTGTTTTTATGTGTCAGTTTTTAAGAAAGGTTAAAAATTTTGATGGGTATCAATGTTTTGATGTTATATAAAATGATTTTTTTTTCTTCACATACATTCAGATTTATCACAGGTACATTTGTACTTGAAATACCTGAAATCAATCTTAGAGATCAGATTATTCCCATTTAAGCAACCAATAAGTCCAAAAAACAATCGTCATTGTAAAATTAATTTCAAATGTTGTAAAAGGTTTTTATTTGGAAAGAGTGTTGGCCAAATAAGTGACATGCAAGTTTACCAGCCATCTTTATGTTCGCATGTCTCTTTCACGAGAAGAGGGGCAAAAAAGCAATGATAAAAATTATGAGTTTCAAATTTTAGGTAAGTTGATAGCAAAAACTTATTATTTTAGAAGAAGAGAGAAAAAAAGGCTTCTAAAATAAGCATGTGTGCACAATTTTAGTAAAAAAAAAAAAAAAGCCTGCTCTCTTTTCAACACTGATTACTTTCTGACGACACATCTTAGGACCAGGAAAAAAACTAGACAATTCATGTTATGTTGTTTAATTAAAGCTCAATTACATTTCTTAACACTTCCAATGCTGAGCTGTGTGGCCCCATTGTATTAAATGTCAGCATTTAATTGATAAGTGTTTTATCTTATAAATTTTCAAGGATTAAAACTGTAGTATTCCACTTACATAATTTAAAAAAAAAATGAATTTTCAATAAAATAGTAAATAAATTTTAAAACATACCTTTTAATGGCAGGTTTCTAGAAGAAAAATCTGATTGTTTTTAAATGTAATATGCAATTAAAAAAATAAAATAAAAATTTCATTGATACTTTACCAAAATTAGGAACTTTAAAAAAATAAATGACATACATTTTTTTAATTTACATTATTAACAACTGAATAATACTCCTTTAAAAAATAACACCTCTCCTTTTTTGGTTTTATTGCAGAGCTAAAAAGAATAACAACATTTTTATAGGCATGCATGTAAATTTACTTAGAGTAAGGCTATTGCAAACCAAAATTCCAAAAATATTATCTAAAAAAAAAGAAGTTTTAAACTTTAACTTTAGAAAACTCGTGTATTGAGGTCACTCACAATACTTAAAATATAAATAATTTATATAACATACACCCTTTTATAAAATATTGCACTCATTTTGGATCCAAGCACTATCTTCAATTTTAAACATTAGCATTTTTTTTTTTTTTTGCATGTTTATGTTTTCCAAATTGCTTCAGTAATTATTATAAAAATATTTAATTTTTCTCCGAAAACAATACTGTTTTGTCTTTATCCTGTGCAATAAACTCGAAACTTGGAAATTATTCAATAAAACGAAATATCGTTTTGTAGAAATCGTTGAAAAGACCTGAATATTCGTTTAATTATTTTTTTTTCTCTTCTGATTATTAATGTATTAAAAAAAAAAAAAATCTCAAAAATCTCCATTTTAGCAGCTACAAAGAGTAAAAAGTAAATCATGAACATGTATTTTCTCTTATAAAACCTATGTACTTACCTATAATTATGTACATTTACATAATTTTAGTATGTGCACAAATAAACAAATGAAACGTTGCAACTAAAGATCTTTGAATTATCTGAATCATTGAAATATGTAATTTTAATTCTCAAGCCAAAATTTTATAGGTGTTTTTTAATATGAATTAATTACTCTCGAGATTCAAGCTAACAAGGAAGGATTAATATAAAGAGCTTTATGATTATAAGGTAATTAAAAAAAATTCTTAAAAAAAAAACAACAAATTTATTAAATTTCATTTTTTAGAGTATTATTTCTGCATTGCAATGTTGTTAGTTCAATATCAATTAAAAATATACCACAGTAGAATGTGTAAATGAAAGCACTAATGAATATTTTTAAAGCTAATTAAATGAAATTTGAAAATATACTTACATATTTCAATGATATTAAAAATTTTACACTTAAAAAAATATTAAAGAATTTTATTCGGCTGTACGTATAAAAAGACAACATAGTTTCTATCAACATTTATTTAAAAAATAAAGAAAAAAGTTACAAGAAAGTAGATTTCAGTTTCAGAATATATATATTTTTAATAGATCATATTTTAAGAATAATTAATGCAGTCTTCTACTATGTTTTCATCAAAGGATTCTTGTAATTTAGCCCCAACAGCATCTGAAAAGAAAAATGATTGTGATGAATTATAAAATTATGAACACAGAACATAGTTAAGAATTGGGAACTGCATAAAATTACTTGACAGCAGCAAGTGCATTTTTTGAACAGACGAGTGAGTTTTAGATCACGGATGGTGAACCTTAGTTTTGAATGTGTGTATCAAAATCCACAAACAACATTTAACAACATTACAACATGCAAAACATTTAATTAAACAGTTATTACAGCATGTGTGGATCAAATTCAAATCAGCCTCTTTTACACATTAAATAACCAAGAACAAAAATCAAAATGTAATGTTTCTGTATATTCAATTTTTATCAAATTTCAATGCAGAAAGGATTATATTTTCAGTATTTGTTTTTTATCTACTTGAAAAAAAGACAGTATAAAGAAAATAGACAAATAATGCAATTATGTTTGCATAATGCAAACATAATTGCATTATTTGCCTGTATGTGCTAAGCCTCAAACAGTGGCACACCCAGGATTTTATCTTGAGGGGGGGGGGGGAGGCATTGGTGACGAAACAAAATAAAATTAATAGAGGCAAAATTTCTCTAATTATGATTGCAGTACGAAATTACAAGGACACCATAAGTAATGATCAAATTACTGTAATTCAGTATTTAATAGTTATTTATTTTAATAAAAATTATTATATTTAAAATTTAATTTAATTAATAATTTAAAAAATTAATTTTGAATATATAGAAATTAAATACTTAACCAGATCCTAAAAACATTTACAGAATTTCCTACTTATATCTATCTGACTGTCAGAAATATTGTAGTTTAAAGGAAAATATCCAAAATAGCCCAGACGAGATGAATTGAATCGGTCATTTCAAAAACCACACGAGTCACTGAATCAGAACTTTTCAGAGAAAAAAAAAAACCTGTATTACAAGTAAACAAATTAAAATTTTTATGGATTATTTTGGGCTGATTATAGCATTTGGACTTTATAGATATTGGATATAATTTATGAATAATAAAAATATGATTAACATAAAAATTTTCCTGGTTCATGTTTGGAAAAAAACTTGACTTATGTGTTTTTTGAAATAACCGATTCAATAATTAATTTTATGCAAATTTTTGTGCTAGTTCATTTAAATTTTACTCATCAGTCAGAATTTATGTGAATTCATAAACTAAAAGAGAAATTAATCTCTTTCTGGCATCACAGTTAATTCTTGTAAAGGCACTGCCTCTAGTCTTGGAAAGGGCCCCTGCCTTTACTATAAAATCTTTTTTTTTTTTTTTTTTACAAAGCTCTTGAATTATTTCAGTTGCAGTTACATTAATCTCTCTGTGTATAACATAACTAAGGATTGACCGAAACTGAAACCGAATTTCGGCAGAAAACGTCCTAATGGTAGTAATTAATACATACATACATAAATATGCATAATTATTAATTAATTATACGTGTGTCCCATGTTGACTATCTGTGCCTCTGACCAAAACTTTTTATTTTCATATAAAATAAAATGCAATTAATTCACCAACGACACAGAATGATCAGGGTTCATGCTCTATTTGAATAACAAAATTCCCTGACTTTTCCAGGCCCATATTTCCTACAATTCCCTGACCAAAATTCACGACATTTTTAGAAATACGAATTACAATTCAAGATCTTAATGATTAAACTTACATCTGAAAATTAAAATAACGTATAAAATTGAAACTAAAAATCTATATCATTTGACATTTACAATATATATATATAAACAAGCAAAACTGAAATACAGCTCAGATGGATTCAAAGTAACTTTTTATTTACATAACTGAATTTACACATATTAAACATTTAACTTTTTTTAGACTTCTACTATCATGTCACTTATTTGTGTTGTTTCAGAAGCAGTTTGTTGTGTAAAAGTTTTAATTTTTTGTCTTTTAACATTTTAACTTCAGCTACAGCTTCTTTTATCTGTTTTCTCTTGCTTCATAATTTTCATTCTTTTTCTTATATAATTATTCATGATACCTCATCCTAGCCACCTTAACAAGGCTCAACATTTCTTTCACTTAAGTACTGACTATTTGTCGACAATTTGTATAGCTAAAACATCTTTATGTTAAAAATGTGAATATAGCAAAATATTGAAATAAAATGAATGAAAATGAAATGAAAATATAATACCTAAAATTAAATATTTTTTAGGTTGGTGTTATGAGATCTTTTGAACGATACCCCTCACAATATACAATTTTTTAAAAAGTAACTGACTTAGCCAAGCCACTCTAAATTTTTAGACATTGATTACGATATCATTCTAGTGTTGACTCTAAGCCGTTTTAGCAGGGCGTAGTGCCCGGCGGCCCTTTTTAACCCTTACGATGCACTCGGCAGCCCTTTTTAACACTTCCTATGCACCCTGTGGCCTTTAAGAGAGTTTCACAGCGTCCAAATGCTCTTCTTTATAATCAAAATCTGCCATTTTCTTTTCTTCTATCAGCATTTGCACAAAAGCAAGTGTATATTTTTCTGCCAGGTTCCATTCTTAACAATGTGATAACGAGAATTTCGATCATGGGATGTGAACTAATTGTGAATTGGATCGGATTCAAATTCATTTTTATCCTGCGCAATTTTCTTGGCAAATTTACTTCAACTCTTCAGGCTTTGCGTGAACGCTTTAGTGAGCGGTAGGTACGCAAATTTTGATTGGTCCTTTGATTTGCGTATTAACGGGGTTCAGCTGTATTGTGAAACTGTCAATTGGTAGAGGGGAAAAAATATTAAATTCAGCATTCAATGATGAGAAAAAATAGCAAAATTCTTCAGTCAGTTGAAGAAAAAAAAATTGTGAAATTCGTCAATAAGTTGCCGAACAAAAAAAATCATGAAATTCGTCAGTTGATGGAGGGTGGGGGAAGAATCACAAAATTCAATTGATCATGGGAAAATATCACAAATTCTATTAGGGGACTCTAAACAAACCAGTTCAAAATATTTTTTGTGAACAAGGTTAAAGTGTGCCCTTTTTGAAAAAAGGTGCACTTTTTTAGAATAGTGTGCCCTTTGCGAAAAATTCCCGCCCAGCGGCCCTTTTTTTTTCTAGAGTCAACACTAATGGGAGGGGGTGAGTTCGAGGAATGATAACGTATGATATTAGAGGGGAGGGGGAAGGGTCCAAAATTACCAAAATGTTGATAACGTTATATATGTACTGCCCCTTTACGAGAAAAATGACTGTAACAGACAAACACAAGAGTAATCTTATAATGGTTCCATTTTTACTTTTAAAGTACAGAACCCTAAAAATGAGTCAAAATGTAAAAGAAAGTTTTACAATGAAAAATATATTTTTGAGAGTGAAATGAAAATTTAAATTAAGCCAGCAGAAGTTAAAATTTCTTATATACTTACGAGCAACATAACTTATTGATGTCAACAGCATTAAACTGCTACTTTTTCGGTTAGATACCCAACGAGGTTTTTAGTTGCCGAATCATCTGTCACTGATGAGATCTTACATCTTGAAAACTTGATGGATCAGACTTATAACTTCAATTAGTTGTAGGTGGACCATAGCTGTGAAATACTGACAATGGTATATACAGCTCATCTAGAAGACATGATCAGATTATAGTACCTAACTATTTGTTACATATCAGTAGTGTTACAACGTTTAAAATAAAACATTGAATTTAAAGCCACTAACATGAAAAAAAAATGTTAAAAATTAGTTGAAATCAAATAAAGAAACCATTGTCTTTTTAAAATTTACTGATTTTTTTTTTAAATATGGACTGCAAATCTCTTTGTATATGTGTTATTCCACTACTGACATTATGCTATGTTTATTAATTATAATTCAATCTAATAATAGTTAAAATACAACAGCTATAACTTAAAAAGTTCAGTATTTAAATGTTTCAGCATGTAAAAGACAATAATAGCAAAATATTTTTGGAAAAGTTTGTTAAAATAATAAATAAGTGTTAACTCTAGGTTAATTTGGCAGGGTGCAGAGCCTGGTTACCCAATTTGACTATTTTATGGGCTTTGCAGCCTTTATTGACACTCTTTTGCATTTTCATTCATGGGCAAAAATATACAGCCCCTCAAATCTGCAAACGCCTAAAATTCGCACATCATCGCAGATGTAAACAATGAAACTTTCTATTCAGATGTAACAGAATTACAGAATTTTTCAGTTTTATATATTTTTGTATGTATTTTAAAATGTAATTCTCGATAATATGACAGAGCTCGTGGTTTTTCATGAAAGAAGTATAAACTTATTTCTGAAAAAAATCAAGATATTGCTGAATATCATTGGTAATCACAATCTTTTTACCAAATATATGTAATAATCAATCTTTTTTGGTTATTAAATCTGGCTAAACCTGAAATAAAATTTCCTTACTTTATGACTTTGATGTGAATTAATAGGGTAACTTTATGAAGAAAGTTTCATTACACAATTCAAGGAAAATGTGTCTCATCTTTATTATGCATATTTAACTATACATTAATTCTTTACTTTTAATAATTTAATCATTTTTAAAATTCTTACTTTTTTTTAATTTTAGTTTTTTATTTTGCTTAATTATTTTAATATTATACTATATTCTATATATTGCAAGCGTTCATTATAATTTTGATTGCATTATTACATTTAAATTACTGTTTAAAAAATGTAAACAAAGCAACGACTAGAAATCTGCATTATTTTAAAATCCGCACAACCTCTGGTCCCAAGATGTGCGGATTTGAGGGAGTCTACGTGTAACAATCTTTAAATGTTTTCAAAACTTCAGTGGACCAGTAACCTACATTAGGTTACAAGCATTTTGTGGAATATATGTCATGTGTATTTAAATCAGTTGCATATTTTTTTAATTCATACTTCAGTCAAATTTTTAATATACATAATATTTTAAATTATAAACTAAAAAGAATTTGCTGATTTCTGTATCTTAAAAATAGTAAAAAGCTATTTGTACTAAAGTATCTGGGTTGTGTTTACAATATATAAATACTTTTAAATGCAGAGTAGATGAGTTCAGAGCATTTTGCTTTTGGGAGGGGAGGGGGGCGGGGATTTTTAATCAGAGTTCAACATAGAAAGTATACATTGAAATTTATTTAACATTTTTAAATTAATTTCATTTTCTTATTTAAAAATCTAATGAGAGTTAATCTTAAGTACAGACGTGTAAGACATTTTCGGAAATACAGGAGCCTGCTTAAAAATCTAGGAGTCAGTTACCAGTGGTAACAAATTTGTAAGAAAGAAAAAAAAAACTACAGTATAAATTTAAAATAGTAAATACAAAATGCAAATTACTCTTTTTAATTAAATATATTATTTAACATATAACATGAAATTTACTGCAAAATAAATCAATGATAGTAAAAAAATGTAAATTTCCATATAAAAAAATTATAAACACTGGTGTAAGATACAAATAATTACTAAAAATTTCTTTAACAGTAAGCGGCACCACTGCTTTTGCTGCATATTCTTTTAAAAATCAAAACAGGTTCAAAAATTGCACATTTATTTTATTACATATTTCAAATCTACATATATTTTAGAGATAAAATATGTAAAATTAGTTGTAAAAGAGTTCTTTTTTACTATAAAATTAGATTTGAAAAAAAAAAAAAGATCGCGGGTCGCTCAAATTTTGCCACTTTTACATTCCTTGCAGAAATTGCGGGATGTGCAGTGAGAAGATTAAACAGCATAAAAATAAAAATATGCAATGTGAGATGAAATTGCAAAAAAGTACATGCTACTGCTAAACTATAGCAAAAACAAGAGCTAAGTCTTGCTTCCGCTGCAGTATCAGTAGCATGTGCTTTTTTGCCTGATGAAAAAGGACTAATTCCTTTGAATGTAATAATTTAAAAAACGAGAATTTAAATAGGACCTAATAAACCAAACAAATTAATGTAATTTTGCACAAAATGTATTAATTTTTTTTTTAAACATTTCTATTTTCTAATACTATAATTTTTTTTTTTTTTACAAAAGTATCAATATGTCTAACAGAACTATCAATTGTAAAAAAAAAAAAAAAAAAAAAAAAAAAAATGGTTAAGTGCAATTGCTTTTCACTTTTAACTTCATTAGTTCCCACAATAGCTTCATTTCAAACGAAACACTAAATACAGTCTTAGTTTTCTTTACATTTCTGTAGGACTAAAAAATTCACTAAAAATTAGCAGGTAAAAATGTTAATTTTGACCTATAACACACACATATAGATTAGATATATATATATAGGTATACACATATATGTGTATAAATATTGTATATACATATATATATACATATGTCAGAGACCTGTTTAAGAAGAAATTGGGTCCTTAAAGTACACTTCACAAAATTTTTCATTTTAAAACAGGACCCTTCACAAAACTTTTCACCTTAAAAAAGGACCCTTCACAAAAAAAATGTTCTTAAAAATAGACCTTTTACAAAAATTTTCAGCTTAAAACTAAATCTTTCACAAATTTAATCATTTAAAAGTAAAATCTGGCCTGTCACTTTTACATATATAAATAAAATATATGTATTTTACATACATATATCTTCTTAAAAACATATAAAAGAGAACCTGAATATCATGATAATTTTAAATTCACAAAACTAGGACTAGATTTTTCACAAATGTTAAAAAGTTCTTCACAATTTCACAAAAAACAGGACCCTGAGAGAAAAATCTGGACAGACCCCTGTATGTACTAGTGTGTATATATAACACTGGCACCCGGCTAACCGAAAAGTACCAAAATTAAGTAACAAGTCTTTTTTTTTAAGTTTATAAGAATAATAATAAAAAAACAGCATTGTACATCTATGAAAAAAAGATATGAATTCTGTTTTCTAATAATTCTGGAAAAGGACTTGAAACAGAAAGCTAGGGCAGATAATTTTATTATGTTTTATAATTTTTATGTTTTATTATATTCTCAAGGACATGCATCCTGCTTTTTTATCTCTTCGTTACTTTTTTCAATTTGTGAATGTTTATTTATAACTTTTGTAAATCCTTCTGCTAAAGTATGTTTCTGGTGAGCTTATTTTGTTTAAATATTAAACATTTTAATAAAAATAATCAATGAAAAGTATATTTTTATGAAATGGAATTTCGTGAAAGGGCCTTGAATAGGCCCCAAATATTACATGGATCGAACCCAGCATTACTAGTGCACTCACGCTATTTAGCAGTAAAATTACAAAATATAATTTAATTCATATTAAACAACTTTATGCTGTTAATATAAAAATTATTATAGAAAGCAGCAATCATTTTAAACATAAACAAATTTTATATCACAAGCAATGATAATAGGGTTGAAGAAACGGTTATAATTATTTTTAATTTGTTTACTTTTTATATCTTCAGAACTTTTAAAATAATGCTGCTTTTTAAAAACATCCAAAGTTCTGAATTGTATAGAACATATCATTAAAACGATGTATCTTATTTATTAAAAACCCCAAATCATTTTATCTATACCTTCCGTAAATGATAACATATTACATGAATAAAATGAGACAAAAACAAACTTAATGATAGAAACATTTAAAAAATATAATACATTACAAATGTTATAAAAAGATCTGTCTTAACTTACTTTTTCTAGAAATAAAGTTGATTTATCAAAATCACCAATCCAATGGCTTATCCAAAAACAGCGTCCGTGTATTAGGTTTAAGCAATGGCGGAAATCTCGTCTTCGTCTTGTTTTGCTTCTGAGAAGTTGGATTGGTTGGGAGGTTGGCGAATCGAAAGATATTCAGGTCGCGCAGCTTATTCTGAAATGAGTTGAGGAGATCCGACGTTGTTTCAACGGATTTTTCACTTTGTAAAAATACCTATTAAATCGTTGGAAAATTGAAAATTTTCACTGAACTACAGGGAAATAGAAAACGGTTAAAAAACCTATTTTAAAACGACGAAGATATAACCGAAATATCTTAACTATAAAACAACGTCTTTTAAAAGTGTCTTCTATCACGGAATAAATTTCCAAATTCTTTAGTCTAAAATATTGCGAAATAAAGTACTTTTTTCAACGGACATAAAATAACGAAACCAATTTTCAACAGTTCCGACTTATTTTCAACGCTATAACAACGTCAAGTGCTACCTGGGTTTCTTCTATCTTCAATAGAAGAAAGTATTGTAATCGAAATTTTTTTTGACTTCCGGTTTTCGACGGATTTGCATGTTTTAGGGGTTAGAGATTCCAAAAAACATGTTTATAGAAAATGTCTGTCTGTCTGTGTGTCCGTCTGTCCGTCCGTCCGTCTGTCCGTCTGTCTGTCGCCATTGTACCATCAAAAAGTGTATGAAGTTATGTATAGAATTAAACCAAAATTTTATTATAAGTTTTTGGCTATGGTAAGCAGGTCCTCCCGGAATTTGGAAAAAATTCGCCGGTAGGGGGCGCTCATATAACAATTTTTGTGCGATTTTGAATATTGTACCATCCAAAAGTGTATGGAGTTATGCATAGAATTGAACCAATTTTTTAGTTTAAGTTTTTGGATATGACAAGCAGGTCCTCCCTGAATTTGGAAAAAATTCGCCGGTAGGGGCGCTGTAAATGCTTTTTTTGTGCGATTTTGAATATTGTACCATCGAAAAGTGTATGAAGTTATGCATAGAATTGAACCAAATTTTTATTTTAAGTTTTTGGCTATGACAAGCAGGTCCTCCCTGAATTTGGAAAAAATTCGCCGGTAAAGGCGCTGTAATAGCGATTTTTGTGCGATTTTGAATATTGTACCGTCCAAAAGTGTATGAAGTTATGCATAGAATTAAACCAAATTTTTATTTTAAGTTTTTGGATATGGCAAGCAGGTCCTCCATGAATTTGCAAAAAATTCGCCGTTAGGGGGCACTGTAATAGCGATTTTTGTGCTATTTTGAATATTGCACCATCGAAAAGTGTATGAAGTTATGCATAGAATTGAAGCAAAAAAAAAATTTTAAGTTCTTGGCTATGGCAAGGAGGTCCTCCCTTAATTTGTAAAAAAATCGCCAGTAGAGTGCGCTGTAATAGCGATTTTTGTACAATTTTTGTGCCTTTTGAATATTGTACCGCCGAAAACTGTATGAAGTTATGCATAGAATTGAACCAAATTTTATGTGTTTATTTTTGGTCATGTCACGAAGGTCCTCCCTGAATTTGGAAAAATTCTGCCGGAAGAGGGCACTATAATTGCGATGTCTGTACCATTTTCATTATTGTACCATCGAAAAGTGTATGAAGTTATGCATATAATTGAACCAAATTTTTTGTGTATGTTTCTGGCTATGGCAAACAAGTCCTCCCTGAACTTGAAAAAATTCCGAAAGAAGGGGCCGCTATAATTCCGACCTCTGTGCCATTTTCATTATTGTACCATCGAACAGCGTATAAAATTATGCATACAATTGAACCAAAATGTTTGTGCTTGTTTTTGGCTTTGGCCAACAGGTTCTTGAATTTGGAAATATTGCGCGGTAAAGGCTCCGTGCTAGCGATTTTTGTATACTTTTCTTGATTTTTCGTAGTTCTATTGTGCATCGGCGGCTCATGCAGCGGCGGGAACTCGCTTCCTGCTATGCCGGCTATTCGCAAACAGCTGATAACACCAGAATAAGGAAAAATTAATAATTTTAACAAATATCATGATATAGATTAACTCGTTTTTAGTCCGTTTAATTGACTTGAGCAGAAATTTAAGATGAAAATCAAAGTTGGTATAGTATTGAACTAATAATATTGAAGCATTAACATGTGTAACTAGGTTTTGAAATATTAAGATGTATAAGATAGAAGAAAGTTTTGGGATTGGCACATCCAACTAGTTTAATATAGTTGTACCCTGACTTACCTCACCGCACATTTACGTTACCTGGCCTGGAAAAAAAATTCCTTAATTAACCCATTACCCGCTGGTGTTGCATTCACGCAACGGTTAAAATAAATGCACATATTTAAATTATTTACATACCACCACTATTTTTTAATTTAAAAATTGGCCTTACTTAAAGACATAAAATTTTAAGATCATTTAAAGCGAACATTATCTTTCAGAGTTTGTGGTGTCAAACGACGTTCAGCTAAAAAGTTGAAATTTTCAACTTTAGAGTTTTTTGCGGTTAATATGGGTTAAGACGCAGCTTGAACTTTATTTTGAAGATTGGTTTCTGTGAAAGGAAACTTTCTCTCGACAGTCAAGTGATAGTGACAAACAAATAAAAAAGCCACTAGAAAAAGCTTAGAAAACTCACTGTACTGTTACAAAGAGCTTCTAAAAGTAAAAAAAATAATAATAATATCGGTTCAAACTTCATTGGAAGATTTTTTCGCATCCTCAAAGAGTTCCTGCATCCTGCAAATTAACAACTTATTGATTTATTCCAAATTCTTGTATTGCAAACGCATTTTTTCCCTAATGGTTAATGTATGTAACATAATCACTAAATACAATACAATATGTTCATTACATTTTGGAGAAATTTTATTACTTATCCTTTTTTGCTTATCTAAATGTACCTCGACTTATGTCGTTTTCGACTTACGAGGCTAGTCTTGGAACGAATTGCTGACATAAGTCAAGGTATTACTGTATTACAGTTATTAATTAATATATTTATTGTAGCTGTGCTGCCACGGGCGACTATTTTTATATTCTATGTAAATGTTGTCAAAACATATGTAAAATAATTTTGTTTTGTAAAAGTAGCGCGAAATAAAATTAAAAAATAGTCGCCTGTGGCAACAGTGTTATAGGGAACCCTCTGTGCGCGAGTGATATTTGCACTTGACTGATTATTTCAAATATATTTTCCTTTCCAAGCACGTTTAAGTAGAGTAAAACTTCAATAAATTTGTTTTATGCAGAAAAAAAAACAAAAATTCCTTTTAGAAATCAATCAGGTTCAGCACGTTTTAAAAATATACGAAAATTTTGGGCGAAAGTAAAACTTGGTTATAAAGCTAACTCTCGGTTAACCCTGTCCCACCTGTCAAGCTCGAAGATAAATGTTCCACATTACACTAAAAATATGCAGATAGAAGAAAAGTGCATATCTCTATTTAAAACAAACTCGACAAAAAGTGTCGACATTAAAATTCGGTTTTGTTTCTTATATTTGGAACCAATAATTAAAATAAATTAAAATAAGAATAAATTATGGGTTACCCCTTAATTAATGCTTAGCACCTCTTTGATGCTTTGAAATGTAAGGCTTTTTTCATAATTTTTTTTTTTTTAAGTGATGAAAAAGTTTTCAAAAATCCATTTTCCCTACACTGTAAAAAAAAAGAAAAAAAAAATCTGTAATCCTACAGGCGTAAAGTTGCAGAAATCTGTATGCTTACTAAAATTTTATCTGTACACTGTACAAAAAAAGATGAAAATCTACAAAGCTAGTTTTTGTAAATCTACAGAAATCTGTAGCTTTACAAAAGAATCTACTAAAATTACAGTAATCTTACTAAAATTTTATCTGTAATCCGGTTTGCAGTTAGATAAAAAGTTCTTGACATCCCGGTTTCCTAAAAAATTCTCAGTAACCTTACAGATTTTTTGATTTACGGTGCAAAAGTGTAACTGTTACATTTATTTTTGTTATTGCCGTTACATAAAAAGTTCTAGGAATCTCAATTTTTTTGAAAAACTTTAGTAACTTTATAGATTGTTTTTTTTTTTTTTTTTTTTTTTTTTTTTTTTACAGTGTAATTTATTATGCATAGATTAAATCGAATACTATATACTTTTTAGTTCATGTATTAAATAATTGCAGTTTGACAGCTTATTGATGGGTGCTCTTCGAAAAAGAGGGTGAGGTGGTTGGAAACATATACATATAATTTACTTTTTAAGTGAGCATTTACCATAGCTGCCAAACTTCCGTTTTTTAACACTTTCCAACATAGTTGAAAAGTATTTATGAATCCGGTTTGTCTGTCTGCCCGCGTAAATATGGTCAGATTGCCGTGAAATTCGTGTTGGTTTTTGGTGTTTACGGTGGCACGTTCGCTATCTAAAATGAAGTGTGTAGCATTCATGGTTCATTTAGAGGGACACCCAAAAGAATTCCGTTACATCACGGCCTGCTTGGAAATTGTTTGCGGTATATTTTAATGATTTTATGCTATTTTAAATATATTGAAATTTGTATATATCACTGAGATGTACTACCAAACGATTACTGTAGAATCTGTAGTACACATAATTTAACGTTCATTTATAGGGACACACTGAAGTATTTGGCTACAGGACTGCCCATAAAGAGTACTGTGTTGCGAAGAGTACTGGAAATGCGTTTTGATTTGCAATACGTGTTTTAAAATTCAACTACGTTTTTGTATATTACTTGATGTGTATAAATTCTATATATCATATACTGGGCTACATAAAAGATTTCAAGTGCATTTTCGTTTATTGCCGGAAATTTCTGAATGGGAAATTTCAACTGTGCTATGCGTTTAAGTGGTCTCTGAACTCTTAAAGCTTTAAAATTTTCGATTTTTTTTATATATATGTTACACTCCTATCTTTTCTGAACATTTTGATATAATTGTTTCCTTGAAATTCCCATCAGAACAGAAGTTATGGCTTTTAGAGTTATATCTGCTCAATAGCTGAAGCGGCGTTTCCGAAACTTTTAAGTCATTTTTCACCAAATGACGTTTTTAGGCATAACGCGCACGATATCTCTAAAAGTTCTGAATATTTTTTCATGAAATTTTCAAAACGTATGTTTCGAGTTAGTCTGCATAAACAGAACCTAAAATTTCCTTTTTTATTGTTAAAAAATATTTTAATATTGTTGAATTTTTTTTTAATTTTGCATTACCTAAATACAACGTTGCATTAAAAATTTAAAAATGCTTTAAATAAAAAATTATTTTTAGGTTCAGGGTAATTATTATAATCTGAAGTAGGCACAAGAATTTTCATTCTAGTTGCAAAATTTATTTTGTAATCCTGCGCATAATCTGTTATGCCGATTTTCTGCTCGTCACATGTCTGAAAGTTTGGAGCCGCCCCTAATTCTACATCTTGCAATTTTTTAAATATTTGAAATGAAAGAACATACTTATATCTTTCATTCCAATTAAAATTGTGTCTTAAAATCAAATATATTTTAAGATATTAAATCTTGAAAATGGTCTTCTTCTTCTTCTTTTTTTTTTTCTTTCTTTCTTTCTTTTTTTTTTTTTTTTTTTTTTTTTTTTTTTTGAAAGTTGAATCAGCACATTTTGAATTAGAAAACTTGTATTCGTACGTATTTAATTTTATTCACAAATAAAATTTTT
Organism: Maratus speciosus; assembly: GCA_963932465.1. NCBI lineage: Eukaryota > Metazoa > Arthropoda > Arachnida > Araneae > Salticidae > Maratus > Maratus speciosus. The sequence continues at coordinate 516,715,289 of OZ010794.1, forward strand.
CGCTTTAATTGACTTGATAGAAAAGCGGAAGGCTTTCCGCTATGATTTACACTTTCAAAGCCGATAGGAATTTAAGAATTTGGTAATTTGAATAGTTTTTCCATACAGCGTAATTTCTGGCGTATAAACCATGGTTACAAGAAGTTTGTTTTGAATTATAATTTTTATTTAATACATTTAATGACAAATAGGTTTAGGTAGTATTTGATTATCCCGTCGACCAAAAAATTGTCGCCAAACTGTAAGATTAAATGTCAATAATGGATAATGGTAAATGTCTCATTCATTTAGCATTAAACATGTTATACGTGTTTGTTACGTCATCAAGCTTTTTAATTCCTCGTTTTATTTGTATTTTTATTAATGTTCTACTCATTTATTTATCCTTTCGTTCTTTTAAAATTACTAAAAATTTTGATTTTTTTCTTCTTCAAGCTTATACTGATGTTTCCATACATTTTATAGTTATATTCGTCTTCGTTTTTTGAATATATAAAGAGCATTAGGTTCCTTACAATTTTCCGTTATCGTTGATATTTATTGTGTCTCTTAATAAATTCGACTATTACATTTAAAATACTTACATTTGATTTACAAATATCATATTTAAAAAATATCTGTTTGCTTATGGTTTGTTTGTATAATGCTGCATTTAAATACGTAAAATATTAGTATTCTTTTCTCCGAAATCATCTAAATAAATGGAATTTCATATTTGGTATGTCACTAAGCCGTAAGTGAACGTAATCCTTAAAGTAACCTTATTCTTTAGTGATTTTTTAAATTTTAAATTCATTAATTTTCTTATCTTAAAATTTTAGAATGGCAACATTCTTCAATTTGTATAATTTGGCAATTTGTATAATTTGTTAAAATTGGCCGGCGGGATTTAAAATATAAATGAAAAATAATAATTTAACTTAAATGGAATTTCTGGTCAGAAACAGATTTATTTGAGCCACAGCTTATATGATGCATCGGAAATCACTGTAAACCAGTTTTCTTTACTTTTCTTTAAGGAGGGGGAGAGAAGGAAAGAGGAATAGTGATAATCTATAAAATTTTATTTTTTTGTTGATAGTTTTAAGAAAATTTAAATAAAATTATCGAAAAGTTATAATGTAGTGGAATAAATTTATAAATATTTAAAACAAAATTTTTAACACTTTTTCAAGTTGTTGGACAGTATTTGATAATTCAGTTTATTTGCCTGTCTGGAAGTCTGACTGTGCTTTATCCTACATAGAAATATTCGGAATGACACGTCATTTTTATTTGCTAAGGATATTCACTATAGAATTTTTGCTATTGTAAAAGAAGTTTGTAGTAGTGCATAGTTCGTTTACAGTGACACACAAAATATTCGATTTATATGAAAAAAATGTTTGCGGTGCATTTTATTTGAACTTCTTATTTATATACATTTATTGTACGAAAAAGTAAAATTTCTTAATAACATATTTCAAATGAAAATCAAATATCAAAGTAATTGCACAAGAGGCGCAAAGGCCAACATACATGTATTAATATAGTTTTCTATCGATGCTGGATTTAATTAGGTTTCGTGTTCGCCCTAGATAGGTGGCTCACGATAAATATTCCATCTTGTGCTGCGTTTGTAGCCTTGCCAACATACAATAGTGAGAAATTTTCCTGGATGGATATCGTTCCATGTGGTTTAGCCGGTAGAACGTCAGTGCGCTAGAACAGATGGCCCGGGTTCGAGTCCCGGCATGGAATCTTTTTCACTATGTCGGCCTATGCGCCTCTTAAGCAATAACTTTGAAATTAGATTTTCATTTGAAATATTCTATGCAAGGCGAATGTTTTCTCTCTGGAATAATTTCCATGTATTAATATTTCTTAATAACATTCTGTTACTATCGGAAAGTGTTTCATATTCTATGCATGATTTTTTGTTCTTGTTTTTACTAAAAATAAACGGATTTTTCGTAAGTTGTTTTACGTTACTTACGAACGTGAATAAGTTATTCCTGAAATCAATCATGTAAAGGACTTTTCAGAGTACGTTTATTTTTTAGAGGACGGTGAAAAAACTTGGTTATAAAGTTCCACCTGTCATGTAAGATGATAAATGTCTCCCATTGCTTTGTAAATATGCAGTTTCAAGAAAAAGTTAAGTGCATATCTATGTATAAGCGAAACTCAACAAAAAATAGATCATTAAAATTCACTTTTGCTCCCTCTCTTTTCGACATTCAAAATGACAAAGGTATAAAACAGAAGTCACTTTTTCTTTAACTCTTCATATTTTGACGATACTTTTAAGTACCATTAAAGAAAAGTCAATGTAAAATATATTTAATTCGTCTACTAATAAAAGCAGATTGAACTTTTCACACAAAATAATTTGCTAAGTCATATTTTGAAAGCACGGTGAAATAGTTGAAGGCAAATACATTTAGAAAGCACACAGAAACAGTCGAAGGTAAATATTTTTTAATATGGTTATTTTCTCAACCGATTACCTAGGTGTAGCTTTTATCCTATTACAAAAATGTAATTTGCAAATACAAAACACTTCTCTATTATATATAGGATGACAATGCATTTTCTTACATTGTTCGTATAAGAATTATGAGATTTCCATACTGTTTGTTTTCGGATAGCAGAACCCTCCGTGCGCATGCGTAAGGTCTGCTTTGTTTTTATCAAAATACGGATGAGCGGAGTTTGTTTATCTGCATTTTTTAAGAATACGCTTTTGGGGAAATAATAGGGGAGAGTAGCCGAATTTGGACCACTTCACATATTTTTAGGTGTAATTCCCTTATTTTTTGAAATATCTGCAAAACATCATTACACAGGGTCAATCCAGTCACCTACTAACTAACTAAATCTTTAGATCAATTTCTTTTTGAAAATTTTCAATTTATTCTAATTTGAAAAATTTGTCAAAAGTGGTCCAAATTCAGCAACTGGTCGCCTAAGTTGGACCCCCAGTCTCCTAAATTGGACCAAATAATATCAGGTTGTTTTAATGACTAGAGAATATAACTAATTTTATTAAAAGCAAAGTTTGCGATTAATGAAACAATCAAACAAAATAACAGCCATGAAATATAATGAAACCAAATATCTGAAAATAAGAGTAATTGTTTTAAATCAAAATGTATTCAAAATATAAATCAAAGTTATCAGTAATTAAGAATAGAAATTATGGAACTGTCAGGTACTTGAATATCATGCAAGGTGTGATGCAAATCTTACACATGAATTTCGTTTATTGATTTATTTTACAGCGCACACAAATTTGAACCGTATGTAGCAATCTGAACACTGAATCATTTCTGCTATTTTATTTTTCTTACAAATTAGGCAAAATCAATCATCACTGTCTAGAGTTTTCTTTTTAGATTCTGAATTGTTAGACAATTTTTTGGAAACAGAAGTTTTCTTTATATTATATTTGTAGTTCTTCCCTTCCATAATTTTCTTGTTAATTACATTACGCCTATTTTATAAAACTTGATGTTCCAATTGCTTTTGTTCTGTGATAGCTTCCTTTTTCTCGTTTTTTTTTCATTTCCAGGTTTACTTTATATGGCGAAGATGTTAACAAAACTGTTTTTTGTCTCCCAGTGTACTTTGATTTAACTGAATTTAGCAAGGGAGATAAGATTTCTAATGTTTTTTTTTTACTTTTGGGGAGTATTTGTAGCTGCAGCCTTCTTGCAGGGATTTCTTTACAACTTACTCTCTCCTTTTTGTTCCCTATATCTTTAACAGCTTTTGCTGTCACGGGTATTTTTCTTCCAGGCTGTTTGTCTGGGTCTTTTTCAACATTTCCACTATTATAATAATAAAAAAAGAGTTTAAAAATATCCTCTAATAAAAAATAGGCTAAGATGAATCAAACGCAAAAATTATATACTCAAACAGTGATGAATTCAGCCCCCCCCCCTCCTCCCCGGAGCGTTGAAATAACCACTCCCCCCGGAAGAGTTGAGATTTAATGTGTTTTAATGGCAAAAAAGTGTAATTCCACCCTCCAGAACGGTAAAAATTCTGCCTTCGCAAATATCCTCCAGGAGGAAATGCTTGAATTCAACTCTGTACAAAATTGGGGACAAAATTTATTTCATAAACATGTAAAAATATTTTTATGTTTATATAGGCCTAAACTGTATAAAAAAATAATCCAGATATAATTGAATGACATTACATATAATTTTCTTACTACCGCTCCTGAAAGATTTATTTCTATTGGAACTAGCCATTTGAACATTAAATATAGAAGATTTAATTTGAATTAAAACGAGATATTAATAGAATTTTAAACTTTAATGGGATGTAAAAAGTAAGAAACAAGTAAGCGCCAATCTTAGTGACAACGCAGACGAGAACTTCGGAAATTGCCCATATCATGGTAACACCCCTTTGGATAGTAGAATTGGCCCAGAGTGCTAGGTGCGACTTTCGAAAACGAACAGTAACAATATTTTTCGTTGATTAATCTAATTATTCTTGTAATTATTTTGCAAAAAAGAGCTCTAACTACCGATTTATCAAATCAGGTCGGTTTAATTACAAGCATCATCTTAAAATCAAATTAATATTATACATGTTGTTTTAGATAACTTAGACATTAACGTAAATAATTATTCAGATTAAGCAATGTTTTTATTCAAAATTCAGGATATAAAGGGTTAAAATTCAATAAATGATAACAAGTTAAAAATATTTATTTATGGATTTACTTTACTTCAATTCCATTTTTTATTTATTTTTATTTGTTTGATAATTTGAAGATCTGCATGTTCATTTCAGAATTTTTGTAGGCTTATGCAGAGTATTGCCGAATTCGACCGACAAAGATAGTAGGCATGAACAGGATGAAAAAAAATAATAGAAGATAGGGTCGAAAACCAAGTATTTAATCAAAAATACAAGGTGTTCTACCCTAACTCGATTTAGGTTGACGGTAATAACTTTCATAAAACTGAAGTATATTATAATAAAACATTTAATAGACTTCCTCACCTTTGTTGAAAGTGTGAAAATATACAAAAAAAATGAAGTTTCCATTATACGCGCCAGCAGTACGCACTTAACACTCCACATTTTGGACTGCGATAACCAGTTCATAATACGGCATCATCATTTGCTTGAACACTCTGTTTTTCCTGAACTTTTCGTGATGTTACAATATTTCACACAAAACAAGGTACATATCGTTCCATTTTCATTGAATGTTTTTATGTTTCTAAAATTTATTACCGTCAAAGCAAGTTCAGTTAGATGAATTTCCCGTATTTGTGGCTAAATTAGTAGTTTGGGACACTGTGTTCTATGGCAATTTTTCATCCGCTTGATGCCTACTACCACTCCTGTGAATTTGTCCGTCGAATTCGCATACCCTGTAGATCTATTTGTTAATTGTAAAGATGTATATATGCTGTATATTGTATATACTTATATATCAGCTGAAACCATTAAAAAGAAAATACCAGGGAAACACAGACACATGCCGAAAACTGTCCAATCATTCGACCATTTTAACCTCTTCAGTTCTATGGCTAAAATAATAATACAAATGATTATTCATTAGTTTTTCCAAACAAAATAATATCGTAAATGACAGAAAAAAATTCTTTTCTGAAATTGATCCTTTAGGTCCTTAGGTTTAAATTTAGGTTCAAAAATATGGATCTAAAACAACAACCCATCTGAAAATATCAATTTAAGGGACCTTGCACCTTTTAAACGTGTCGAAAATTAACGAAAAATTTCAAAGTTTGAATTAAAACATCTTCAAAACAAGGTCAAAACAAAGTCTTCAAAACATTTTTATGTATAAACATGAAATTTTGGATATTGGTTAAACAGATTGTGCTTTGTAATATGCTACCATTAGAAATTTATTATCCTTTTACAGAATTTGTGTATTGTTGAAATTAAAATAGATCTTTTTTTTTTTTTTACTCCAGAAGTCATTGCGCGCATGATAGGTTGAGAAAGTGTGTATGGATGGTCATGAAATTTGGTAAGGATACCAAACAAATATGTGTGTTTAAAATGAACTACTTTTATGTGCTTACAATAGTAATATTTTTAGTTATGACTCTTTTTATTCATTAAAAATATAAAATTTTTATATTTTTTTACAGAAATATTTTTTTTATATAGTTAATGAAATAATTTTGGACTAAGAGTAGTTCATTTTAAACACACGTATATGTTTAGTATCTTTACCAAATTTCATGATAATCCATACATACTTTCTCAAGATATCAAGCGCGCAACGACTTGAGGTATTTTGATTTCAACAATACACAAATTCTGTAAAAGGCTAATAAACTTCTAATGACAGAATATTACAAAGCACGATCTGTTTAACCAATACCCAAAATTTCATGTTTATGAATAAAAAGGTTTTGAAGGTAGAATAAGTCAAACTTTGAATTTTTTCGTTAAATTTCGTCGCGTTTAATAGGTAAAAGACCCCTTAATAACCATTCACCTAAATTAATCACAAATTTAAGAGCTTTAAACAAGTAAATAATCTACAAATCCTCATAATTTTTTATTGAGAAAGATTTAAGTTAAATACTTATGAAAATTTCTCACTTTCTTTATCATAGTGTCTTTTGGGCATTTTTAGACATTTTACAAACTCAGATGAAAATAACATTTATTTTAAGGGGGAATCGGCTTAGATGCAGCCATTTATTTGCTTGCTATGAACGCAAAAAACAGTAAGCTATTAAGAAGTGGTGTGAAAATGTAAAAAAAAAAATATGTATAAAAAAAAATATAAAAAATTTTCATATGGAAAAGAATAGAGGTCCCTGTCTGGGGACCCAGGGACCGGAGAGGTTAAAAAATAACGGTTGCTTGAACATGTTATGAAGCGTATCTGACTATATTATTGACCAAATTATGGTGAGAATAGAAGTAAATTAGGGTTAAATAACCGTTTTCTATAAAAACGGTCAAATGACTGGAGAGTTTGCTGTAAATTTTTAACAGCGTATAAAGTTCATAAGCTTGCAATGTTACTTGGTCTGACTGTAACTTTTGTTTTATGCATTTGTAAAAATACAGGTTGTCCATAATAAAAGGTCCCAGATTCAACGGATATTATAACAGCTTAATCTACGCTATTTACAACAAATCATACATAAAATTGAAGGTAAACTAATCTAGTTTTTCTTACAAATGTTCAATATGTGCAATACGGTACACATCCAACCTAAAGTCCAATTCTTCCCACACTTCGTTTAACAAGTCCGGAGTCATGGAAGCAATCGCTACTTTAATTCTGTGTCTCTGGCAAATTATTAGGTAGCGGCGGAACGTAGACACGATCTTTTATAAAGCACCAAAGGAAAAAATCGCATGGCTCTGAAGACTTTTAAATCTTCAGCCCAGCAATAATCCTTTACGCTCGGAAGTCGTCATTTTGTGTATACGGCACTGAAGCGAGTTATTAACAAAGCAGTATTCGCGCTTGCGCTTATCTAAAACCGTTAGAGCTACATTTTATTTGTGACCTTGAATAAAACCTCTTCAACGCTTACTGTTGATACTATTAAAATTTATAACTGGAGCATTCCTTTATGGTCACCGTGTATAGGTGTGGTAAAGTTAATTGTACATAGTCAAGTGAAATCAGACATCATAGTTTCCATTCAATTCGATTCGATCACTCTTCTCTTCGGTATTGATTGGGATACTTACAAGGAAGGGTAAAACTTACCGGGCATACTCACAAGGAAGGTCTCCATACGGGCATATTCAGAAAAATCTGAAAAAATTACAGAGTGTTCTTCTCATGTGGATATATATGTTTATAAAATTTTTTTTGGCGGAACCCCGATAGAACGTTCGCAAAAAAATAATGAAATTTTCGTTTATTTGGCGATTTATCATCGGTTGGCGATGAAATGAAATTTACGAACGAAATTTCATGTCAAATACTCTTTAAGATAAAAATATTTCATATTGAACTTGTTTAAATAAATTTAACTTAAATAACAGTAGTTTTGTCAGTTTTAGTTTGATTTAGCTATAGTTTTGTCATATAGGTATTTATAATATATATGACAAAATTAAATATCAAATTTTATGAATTAAAACAAAATTAAAATTGTTTCAATATCTCAAAATTAAGTCTAATTGAGTGCTGTCGGTTCAATTTTGTTGCTATGGAAACGACGAATTCTTTGGTTTGAAATGAATAACTTCTAAATGAATCTTGCCTTTATTTTGGAATACGTTTAAATATATGAAAGTATTTTTTATATATGAAATTATTTTTAAAGTAAAAAAATTAAGTAACAAGCAACATAAATATTTAATACGAAAAAATGTATTTATTAAACTCTCTCATTGTTTAGGTTTAAATTCATTAAATACTTTTTACACGCATTCTAAAAATCAATTAACAAACAATTTTCAGATGTATTAAAATCGTTTGCTTTTGGCGAGGAAAAGTACTGCTCGCCAAATCGCGTGGCGCTTTCGTCTTTTCACTCTAAATACTCGAAGGTATTTTATATTTTTACAGACTTTCTACTGTAATTCCGCCGCTAAATTTGACTGATCCTTTATTACATACATAAGTAGTTTAATTGGTATTTTTTTTTCAAAATATTCTGAGTATGCCCAGTATGGAGACCTTCCTTGTCAGACTATTTTGAAAAAATGTATATATACTAATTAAACTACTTATGTATGTGATAAAGGATCAGTCAAATTTAACGGCGGAATTGCAGTAGAAAGTCTGTAAAACAAGTGGGTAAGTGTGATCACAGATCGCACAGAGGGTTTCGTTTAATATTCCTTTCAAAACACTTTATATTTTTGAAAAATCTGTTACTTCCACATTTCGCAACCAGGGGGCGCACTCGATTCTAAACAAACATCTATCCGAACGAAATCCCGTTTTACATACTATCCGCAGATATATTAGTGGAGGGGATTGGGCCCATAGCACCTGAGATCAGTACGCGCACCTGGCGGTAAAAAATGGAACTAAAATATGTAAGGCTATGGTGCACAATATGAAAGAAGGGTCAAAGGTGTGCCGGCAAAAGTTGGAAAATTTCTCCCCTGGTTAAAAGGGCGGATGTTAGACAAATTACTTAAAATACACAAGCTAGAGCCCGGAGAGGTAAATAATATAAGACTTTTTGAAGATTTTATGATTTGTCGTGTGGTCTGAGGTATTCAGCTATACGTATGCAAAATTTCATGTCTCCAACTTAATTAGGGGCTCTCTTAGAAAGAATTGCTTCAAATACATATGTGGTGGCTCAAACGGTTAAACGTAAGACATTTTCAAGATTTTATGATTTGTCGCTTGGCCTCAGGTGTTCTGCTATAAGTATGCAAAATTTAAAATCTCCAATTTAATTAGGGGCTCAGTTAGAAAGAATTGTTTAAAATACACGAGCTGGAGTTGAAAGGGTTAAACATAAAACTTTCTCAAAATTTATTATTTGACGTGTAATCTGGGATGTTGAGCTATAAGTATGCAAAATTTCACGCCTCCAACCTAAACAGGGGCTCACTTAGAAAGAATTGTTTAAAATACACATGTGGGAGCCCAAAGGGTTAAACGTACGACATTTTCAAAATTTTATGATTTGTCGATTGATGTGAGGTGTTCAGCTATAAGAATGCAAAATTTCACGCTTCCAACTTAATTAGAGGCTCACTTAGAAATAATTGTTTAAAATACACATGCAGGAGCCCAAAAGGGTTAAATATACGACTTTTTCAAAATTTTATCATTTGTCGTACGATGTGTGGTGTTCAGCTATAAGTATGCAGAATTTCACGCCTCCAAACTAATTAGGAGCTCACCTTAGAAAGAATTGTTTAAAATACACATGCGGGACCCCAAAGGGTTAAATGTACGACTTTTTCAAAATTTTATCACTTGTTTTTTGATCTGAGGTATCCAGCTATAAGTATGCAAAATTTCACGCCTCCAACATAATTAAGGGCTCACTTAGAAAGAATTGTTTAAAATACACATGTGGGAGCCCAAAGGGTTAAATATACGACTTTTTCAAAATTTTATGATTTGTCGTATGATGTGAGGGGTTCAGCTATAAGTACCGAAAATTTCATGTCTCCAACATAATTAGGGGCTCACTTAGAAAGAATTGTTTAAAATACACATGTGGGAGCCCAAAGGGTTAAATGTACGACTTTTTCCAAAATTTTATCACTTGTTGTTTGATGTGAGGTGCCCAGCTATAAGTACCTGAAATTTCATGTCTCCAACATAATTAGGGGCTCACTTAGAAAGAATTGTTTAAAATACACATGTGGGAGTTACCGACATTTATTCTTCTGCGAGTTAAACCGATTAATTAAATAATAATTAATATTTCAGCTTGTAATTAAGATAGGACTTAGAAATAGGTATCAATAAAATCAGCGAGAAATTTGACATCGGGATGCCATAAAATTTAATCAAAAAATTTAATATTTAAAAAGTTAAAATTCCGTATTAAAATATGCTATTAAGAAAAACCGCAGCGTCGCCATGTCTACCTGCTTTGAAATCTTTTGAATTGAAATCTTTTTTCTTTGTCTTTCCAATTAAAGAAAATAAATTTTTATCGATCGATTTTTAGTGGATATTTTAACTTATACACATCGCAGAAACGTGAACTTTATACCAAATGAAAGTAGATTTTTTTCTGCGTCTGTCTATTCCATTTACAAATTTCTGGGACCAATATTTTCTGATATGCGATTTCGATTTATAATGCCCACTTTATTTTTCGGCTTAATTTCCTCCGTGGTAACCATGCATCGGCTGATTTTACTGGCAACCCTTAGGAGAAACACGGATGATTTGGAGAAAGTTCATTTGAATCTGCGTTAAAAAGGTGGATTGGTTAATTTTAGAAGTTAATTAGCCAGTAATTCAGTTAATTACCAACTTTTTCAAAATTTTATGTTTTGTTGTTTAATGTGAGGTGTTTAGCTATAAGTACCGAATATTTCAAATCTCTAACATGTATAATTTCTGAGAACGGGCTCTGTGACGGACATACGGACAGACAGACAGACAAAAAAGTGAGACGAATAGGGTTTCGTCAGATGAACGAAACCCCCCCCCCCCCACCCCCCACCCCAAAAAAAAAAATACTTTCGAGTATTTGGCTCGAAAAGACGAAAGCGTCACGCGATTGGGCGAGCAGTACTTTTCCGCAACAAAAGCAAACGATTTTAATGCACCTGAAAATTGCTTATTAATCGATTTTTAGAATGCGTGTAAATAGTATTTTACGAATTTAAACTTAAACAATGAGAGAGTTTAATAAATACATTTTTTGTATTACATATTTATGTTGCGTATTATTTAATTTTATTAGGGTAAACGCACCGGTAGTGGGCCACGTACCTGTAGTGGGCCAGTAACTTTCAAAGTTTAAAAACAAGCTCACAATCCATTTCAGAAAAACGACTGACAGAAATCTGATTAGTTAAAGTCCTTAAGTGTTTACTTTCCATAAACAGTTTGGAATAATTGTTATTTTCCTGTAGATATATTTGTTTATCTTCTGGAATGTCTTCAAACTCAGATTTTTTGGCAAATTCTTAGTGATTTCATTAAGAGATAAGGTTTTATCTAAAGCGTTGTTTCTTTAATATTATGTTTTATTTTGAATTAAAGTGCCGTTGATATACTCGATTACATTGTAAATAATTTGTTAGATTAGCTGAAAACTTAAAAATTGAAAATTATACAGATTTTAAGGGGTGGCCTACTTCTGGATCACAATTTCTTAAATTGAACCAATAGTGGGCATGGTGGCCCACTACTGGAGCACATGCCAAAAAGTTTTTTTATGTTTAAATTATTTTAATTAAGTATTTTTTGAGGTTCTAAGACTTTGTATATAATTTATTTAGAATTTTGTTCATCAGAACCAGTAGTGGGCCAGTGGTCTACTACTGGTGCACAAATGGCCCACTTCTGGAGCAGCGAAAATACAACTTTACAAAGCTGTCAGACATATGATTATTAAAAGAAATTAATATCTAAAATAATTTATACTTCAAAGGTTTAATACTCAAGAAAGGTTTAAATTTTTGAGCCATATTTAAACAAGTGTTGCATAGAAAAACCTGTAGTGTTATTTATGAATGGACATACTTCTCACATGTCTTTGAATCTTCTGTTCTGCTCATGGAGTTGAAATGGTAGCTTTGCCCCCAAATTCCACATACCTAATGCAACCAATGAACATTTCTGTTTTCCATACTCTTAAAAGTGCTTGCGAATAGGAAGTAGTGCTCTTCAGAATAACTCATGAAGGCAAACAGATGCAGAAACACGAGTTTCCACCAGTCCTAAAATCAGCACTAGATCGTTTAACTCCTGCAACCATTGTGAATGGATTCAAAGCAAGTGGACTAGTTCCATGGGATCTAAAGAAAGTAAATCTTGAATCCACACTAACATCAAAGAATGTGATAATATCACCAATAAAGGAGAGAGAAATGGCTTCTTTCTTGGAAGTTCTTGAAGATAAAATTGCAGAAGAAAAATAAAATCTTTCTCAGAAAATAAACACAAATTGAAAGGTTCTGTGAAGCAAACAGATCTTTACTACTTATGGTTGGAGATGAAGAAGACTTTGAACATGGATCCAATTTCTCAGGTAATCTATCGCAAAACAATTTGGGTATAAAACACTTGAGTATATATTTTTTTTACTATTATTTATTCCATTTTTACATTTTACTTGTTATAGGGTACACCAGTCATATCTGTTGAGGCGGCGTACACTGAATAGCATATTGACACTGTTGATACTGAAACTATTGATCAGGAGCAAAGAGCAATTGTTGAAGATGCTGAGGTGAACCTTTTCATTCAAGAAGAATCAACTGAGACTGGGAGCCATTCAGTGCTTTCAAATGCTGGGCCATTTAGAAATGTACCATCTCCCTTCAAAAGAGTTTTATTTTGGCCAGAAGGGGGAGATAACACAAAGAAAAAGAGAGAAAATTCCTGCAGTTGTGGCTTCTCCCTAAATGCTTCAATATTATAAGAATAGAGAAGGCCTTAAAAATGCTAAAGATGCAGAAAAATTTAAAAAAAAAACTGAAAGAGAAAAAAGAAAAATTCAAAAGGAAGAGTTAAAAAAATAGCCGATGGAAAAAAAGGAGAATCAGGAAATTATCGCCCCAGTCTGATGCCTCTCTTTCATTGTAAGTTTCAACCTGAAGTACTCTTTGTAATAAATTGACTATAAACCCCTATCACATTTTGAGATCTTTTTCGTTTTTGGATAAATCATTTTGTTTTGCAGTCATTTCAGCTTTTAATTATCCTGTTTATTATATTTGTCTTATTATTTATCACCACTGCGAAATAACAAATTGGGCGGATTTTTTTTTTTTTTTTAAGTTACAAAATACAACAGATTGTTATTTAGAAAAAACAAAAGCTACGCATTTCGATTAAAAAAAATATTGCTAAATTGTCTACTATTATTTTGGATAAAAACTGATAATTTTTTTTCTACCATTTGTATCATTCTGGTACAAAACACAGAAAATGAATTTTAATGTCAGAAATCGCTGAAAATACATAACATTCACTGTAGCACAATTCAGAAAGTCTTGATCACAGAATACGGGAATATTTACTGTTTAACAAGTGAAAGCATATAAGCAGATTTTCTAAATATAACTCATAGATCACAAAAACTGTACAAAAATTAAATTTCATAACATTAAGAAAATGTAACTGTTCTGATGGAAATGGATTTTCACATGGTGAAAAACATGTGAAATAGTTCAGCAATTAAAATTATACCTCTAAAACTAAGCTTCTTGGGAATTAGCTATATTTAAACTATACGAAAGGACACCCTGTATATAATCTAAAAAAATTACTTTGCAGCTTGTAGGACATTAGCTTTTATGTAAAGTGAGATAAAATTAAAATTGATTTACAGAACTGAAGTTGAGGCCCATGATCTGCAGATTTACGAGTAAGATTATTTTACATAATCATCTAAACTTCTATGTATGATTTCATTGCTATGAACATCCTATTATAGAACTGTAAAAAAAAGTATAACTTCAGTATTTTCACACTAAACTCAAAACTGGAGTGGCCCACTTCTGGGGGGCCCACTACTGGTGCATCAAAAATTTACTATGCCCACTACTGGAGCATCGAGGAAGGTAACTTTTTTTATTTTTCATTTTTTCCAAATAATATATTTTGAAACTTTGACTGTTTATTCCGATACATGAAGGTTAGGACTACGTTAAAAAATATATATATCATTTAGAATTCATAAATACTTTAATAATAATAAGATAAATGTCCTTAAGTGGCCCACTACCGGTGTGTTTACCCTACTTTAAGAACAATTTCATATATATAAAATATTTTCATATATTTAAGCGTATTCCAAAATAAAGGCAGGATAAAGAATGCTGCAGTTATTCTTTTCAATATCAAAGAAGCCGTTGTTTACATAGCAATAAAATTCAAACGACAGTGCTCAATTGGACTTAATTTTGAGATTGAAACAATTTTAGTTAATTTAAATTTTATTTTAATTAATAAAATTTGATAGTTAACTTTCATTATAAATAAGTATATATAACATAACTATAGTTAAATCAAACTTAAACCGACAAAACTAAAGTAATTTACATTAAATTTATTTAAACACGTTCAATATGAAACGTTTTTACCTTAAAGAATATTTGACATAAAAAAAGTATTTTTTTAAATTTTATTCCATCGCCAACCGGTGATAAATCGCCAAATATCGAAAATTTCATCATTTTGTTACGGACGCTCCATCGAGTTACCACCGAAATTTTTAGTATAAACATATCTATCCTCATGAGTAGAACATTCTATAATTTTTCCAGATTTTTCTGAGTATGTCCGTATAAAGACCTTCCTTGTTAGTAACAGGCAAGGAAAAGAAATGGCTATTACGTTATCTTTATAAAGGCATCGTGTATTTTTTATGTCGGAATGTTTATTTTATAATTTTTTGTTTTAATATCTGCTGGTTTCCGAAATTCTTAAATATAAACACATTTAATATTATTGATTTTTTAAAATTTTATTGAGTGTAGTATGTTTAATAAGGATTTCAAAGTATGCTTATTTTTTAGAGGACAGTGAAACTTGGTTATAAAGTTCCACCTGTCAAGTAAGATGATAAATGTGTCACATTGCTTTGAAAATATGCAGTTTTAAGAAAATGTTAAGTGCATATCTATGTGTAAGAGAAACTCAACAAAAATGGGACCATTAAAATTCACTTTTGTACCTCCTTTTCGGTATTCAAAATGAAAAATGTATTTCAAAATAATTCACGTTTTCTTTAAAGTCCAATAAATGATTACTTAAAAAATATTTATTTATTTTATTTTGTTTTATACGCAGGGTATTGCCGAATTCGACCGACAAATTCAGAGGGGTTATCGTAGACATCAAGAGGTTGAAAAATTGCCAGAGAATATGGTGTCGCAAACCACTTATTTAATCACAAATATAAGGTTACTTCACCGTAACTGATATCGGCTTGACGGTACGAGGGTTGCTATTTATATTTCTGGCCTAAAAAAAAAAAAAAAAAAAAATTATGATCGACATTGGATGGATTTTTTTCAACGTATTCTCTATGAGGATCAGTACACTTTTGCATGCGTTTGAACCAATTTTCAAATCACTTTTTCTACTCGGATGAAGGTAACTCCAAAACATGTGTTTTGAATACATCAACCGCTTCTTCGGGTGTCAAAAATCGTTGTCCACGTAATTTATTTTTGATGTGTGGGAATAAAAAAAAGTCATTGGGTACCAAATCAAGGCTGTACGGTGGATGCCTCATCAATTCGATGTTTTGGCCTTTCAGAAATTCCCTTGTTTGAGCCGATGCGTGAGAGTTCACATTGGCATGATGAAGAATTATTCGCCTATTCTTTTGCTTTTTTCAGATTTCTCCGAAGACGTCTGGCAAACAAATGATCGTTTACCATTCAAAATTGACTGTCCTGCGTTGCTCGAACGCCACTGTCACCACGTGAGCAGTAATGTCGAAGAAACAGACAACCATTTGCTTCGATGTGCTTCTTCCTCGAACAAATTTTGTTGGATTTGGCTCATCTTGGAAGAACCATACAGTCGATTGCTGCTTTGTTTCCGGTTCATTTCCCGTCCATGATTCGTGACCTATGCAGATGTTATACAGAGCCTTTGATGAACCTTGAACGTATATTTTTAATATTTCCTTGCACCAATCGACACGAGCCTTCTTTCGAGAGTTTTTGAGATTATGCGGGATCCAACGTGAACAAATTTTTTATTCCCAAATGTTCATGTAATATCTTATTGGTGCTTGTTATACTAATGTCCAATGATCCTTCAATATCACAGTATGTCACATGACGATCTAGCTTTATCAGTTCACGCACAGAATTGATATTTTCTGGCACAACAACCGATTTTGGACGACCTTCGTGGAATATGCCTAGAGTGAAAATCGACCAAGTTTGAATTTGTTATTCTACCAGTGCTTTATCGCTGTATAAAGAATTAAGTTCATAGAAGCACTTTTGTCTTGACAATCCTCGCCGAAAGTTATGAAAAATAATCGCACGAAAATGTTCACGAGTCAATTCCATTTTTTGCACAAGATCAGTTTTTCAATTTACTGTAAATAACACAAATGAAGCTAAAATGGCAAATCCTTCTGAAGAATTTATGGTTAAAAATATCAAACTTTCAATTGAAATCACCTGCGGTCGCCTAGTAACACTTCCTGTTGCCAAGGCCAGAAATATAAAAAGCAACCCTCGTAATGATTTTGAGAAAAATAAAAATATTGCAATGAAAATGTAACGATATGAACCTTCTTTTGTGTAAAATTTTGTAACATCACAAAAAGTTCCGGAAAAACAGGGTGCTCACGCAATCGATGATACCGTATGAACTGATAACCGCAGTCCAAAATGTGAATAACATAAATGAAGCTAAAATGGTAAATAGTTCTGAAGAATTTATGGTTAAAAATATCAAACTTTCAATTGAAATCATCTGCGGTCGCCTAGTAACACTTCCTGTTGCCAAGGCCAGAAACATAAAAAGCAACCCTCGTAATGATTTTGAGAAAAATAAAAATATTGCAATGAAAATGTAACGATATGAACCTTCTTTTGTGTAAAATGATGTAACATCACAAAAAGTTCCGGAAAAACAGGGTGCTCACGCAATCGATGATACCGTATGAACTGATAACCGCAGTCCAAAATGGGAATAACACAAATGAAGCTAAAATGGTAAATAGTTCTGAAGAATTTATGGTTAAAAATATCAAACTTTCAATTGAAATCATCTGCGGTCGCCTAGTAACACTTCCTGTTGCCAAGGCCAGAAACATAAAAAGCAACCCTCGTAATGATTTTGAGAAAAATAAAAATATTGCAATGAAAATGTAACGATATGAACCTTCTTTTGTGTAAAATGTTGTAACATCACAAAAAGTTCCGGAAAAACAGGGTGCTCACACAATCGATGATACCGTATGAACTGATAGCCGCAGCCCAAAATGTGGAACGTCAAGTGCATACTGCTGGCGTGTATAATGGAAACTTCTATCATTTTTAAAATTATCATATTTACAACAAATTTAAGCAAATCTATTAAAAGTTCCATTATAATATACTTCAGTTTTCGGAAAGTTATTTCTATCAACCCAAGTTGGGTTATGATTGAACACCCTGTATTTTTGAATAAATGGTTGGTTTGCGACCTCATGTTCTATAGTAATTTTTTATCCTCTCGCTGCCGAGTATTACCCCTTTGAATCTGTCGGTTAAATTCGGCAACACCCTCAATATTGTATTATGTGTCTGTTTGATGACTTGAATATCTGCTTCTACCTTCATTAACCCTTTGAGCTCCGGGTTATTAAAATTTTAAAAATATGCTAGAAAAACACTTAAAATGTGATTAGGGGACTGTCTGAAATTGAACCATGTGATTAAAATATTTTTTAAATACCCCTTTAGGCTGGGGGACGTGGGAAGTTTTTCCACCATCAGAGCTCTAGAGCATTCATTTCAACACGCAAATACAAGAAATGACACCGCAAAGTTATTCTAAAATTACTATAATTGCTGAAATTTCAACATATTTTAAGCAGTTACATTGTTTAAACAAATTCTAACACTATTAAAATATTTTAAAAATTTATTAAATGAGAAAATTCAAAATTTAAATTTTTTTAAATCATAATATAAAAATACAAACTAATCAAATTTATAGATGAAACAGATGTTAACAATATTTAATTTTTTGTTCAGAAATATTTAAAACATAATAAACTCGTCAATCTGCTGAATTAAACACAAATTTTATTCCTTGGAATTAAATTATAAGCATCTAAAATTTGGTTCTGAAACACTGTCTGGTATGTAATTTTAGTGCTGCCATCTAGTGACAAAGCACATTTTCGTAGTCCTTAGAGTTCTGCAGGTAGAAAATTCTACCATTACTTATTTCTATCCCCTGTAATTATTTAAATTTTCAGTTTAGTGATTTGCATGTAATTATTATTAAATGTTTGATGTGTCCAAGAGAAAAAAATGTTATCTCCTTTGAAAAATATTTCTTTATAATGCTTGAAAAATACAAAATTTCTAAACCTTCAAAATTGGAGTGCTTTTAAGGTCGCATTAAAAACCTACTAGATATTTGCAGAGAATAGTGCTGCCATCTAGATTTTAAGAATACAAGTAAAATCTACAAAACCCAGTTTTTGCTTTTAAAATGGAGAGTTTTTGAAGGAAATTAAAAGATTTTGATTTTATGTGGGTGAAATTTCACCCGGCAGAGCTCAAAGGGTTAAAGGATTTTTGTTAGTTTATATGTCTATATGTCAAGATCTATATGTAAAGATTTATATATACCAGTTGTAATCTTAAAATAAATAAATACCATTAAGCACAGAAACGATAAATTTCCTAGGTTGGCAGTTCCTGGTCTGGCTCTGACTCTTGTTTTATGTGTCTGTAAACATACAGGGGAAAGTAGGGTGAAACTATACAGTCGGATGAAACTGGATACATCACATTTTCTATTAGAGTACTCTTCTTCTTACTAATGGTTGAAATACATAGCTGCACACAAGAAGAAGGAATGTCTATTACGGTACATCCATGACAGCGTCTGTGTACTTTTTGTATAGGAAAGTTTTTTTTTGTTTTAATGCTTCCTAGTTTTTAAAATTCTTTAATATAAACACATTTAAAATTACTGACATTTTTGATATTGTTGAATGTAACATTTTTAAAAATGATTTATTTCCCATACTGAAACTGTTGCTAGATTTCTGGCCTCAGGAAAATCTAATATTATATTCGATTTTCTCCTATTTTTCAATACATGGTATATCATGTTTCAATAAAAAATAACATTAAAAAAAAAAATAAGCTATTGCAGAAAACAATCCAGTTTTTTTTTTTTTTTTTTTTTTAGGATAGTTAAATTAAAAGTTGTTTCATTATATATATTTTTTCAATTTAATCTACAAAAACAAAACAACAACAACAAAAAAACTAAAACAAAAAAAAACGAACATTAATCATAATGTTATAATTATTTGAGTTCTACAAGCTTGCAAGGTAAAAGTGATTATAATTTTCTACCAATTTGTAAAACCAGGGTAATAAATTTGGGATTGTAATGCATACTTATTTTGAATGGCATTGCTTAATTTGTCTTTTTCGGCTATTTAATCGCAGGAAAATGTTTCAAATTCTGCGACATAATAAGGCATGGCTTCAAATTCCGTGATTTAAATATTAAATACAATTCTTTCAATGTAAAATAGTGGTGCTGGACTCCCTGGGAATTCCAAAGAGTGCATTGCATGTGTAAACTAATTGGGATGTGCCAATCCCAAAACTTTCTTCTTTCTCATACATGTCAATATTTCAAAAAGTTGTTACTCATGCTAATACTTCAGTGTTATCACTTCAGTACTGCATCAACTTTGATTTTCATCGTAAGTTTCAGTTTCATTTTACTCATCGGAATAAAAACGAGTTAATCTCAATCACAATCTATACTAACAAGTAATATAAAAATTTTGTTTTTAAAGTCAATTCCTACTTAGGTCATCAAAGAAAAATTTAATATAATCCCTTAAGCTAATATTACTTTTTGTTGCATTAAAATATCTCAATTTGTTGATTTTTTATAAGCAAGTAGGTTTACAAAGGAAGTCTATGGGAATTTGGCGAAATATTAGAGATATCGCCAAGTTGACGTCACTTTTGGCGACTTGGCGTCACTTTTGGCGCCTTTTTTTGTTCGCCAAATTTGACAATATATCGCCAAATTGGCGACAAACTTGGCGGTATGTGGCGACAGAACAGGGTCGCCTTATGGTAACTCCCCTTATAAATATGAAGATGCATTAAATGCTGTTCAATAACCAATGGCCGCCATTTTGTCTCCCACATAAAACTAAAATTAATTAATTAAAATTTAATTAATGAATTAATATTTGAAAAATCTGTATTAATATCAATTGTCATCCAGTACAAGTTTAAAAAATTTTATTTCAACTTGATAGGATGAATAATAAGTATCTTATTAACGATTGAAAATTTGAACAAGATATGTAAATAAATATAGGGAGAGTGTGAACTAATAGTAGGAAATGAATTAAAGAACAGATCATTCTATGTGTGTGTCTGTCTGTTTTTGTCTGTCTGCGATGGCTAACGAAATCTACGGCACGTACGAGGTTGAAATTTTTTGTGAAGACAGTCGCAGGTCTTCCCTAATGCACCTGGTTTTTAGAATTTTAAGATTTTAATTATTTATAGCTGAGTAATTAATTAACAATCACAACTCACTCTCATCAAGTGGCCGAATTAAAAAAGTATTTCTTTCTTCAAAACCACAAGCTGACTGGAATTGAACCCTGCTGCGAGGCTAGGAAGGCTGACTAGAATTGCACCCCATTTCGAGGCTAGAGGTTTGCAGAAGGAAAAAGGATACATTTGAATCCGCATTCAGCAGGTTCCTACATTTTAAAGTACGCTATGAGTTTTTAAAAACTTTATATATTTTTTAATATTGCTTTTATCGAGTTGAAATTAACACATCTATGAGTATTTTTTAACGACAAATCCCAATATTCTTTAAAATACAACAGGAATTAGGAAATATAAATTAACAATTTTAATTTTTTCATTGTTTTTTATCTGGCAGCTGTTTGATAAGTCATTTGAGCATAGACTTCTCAATGACAGGAGACCACGTGTGTACCATTTTCGCAGGCAGTGAGACGCATTCTTCCAGCGGAATTGAAACTTATTTTAAAAAATTGGTGAAGTGAGGGAGGGAACTACTTTTGATTAAATATCCCAGTTAGTCCACATGACAGATATTATTATGACGTGCTTCGCCCGCTATCCCATAATTTGTATTTGTTATACTTGTGTAAATGGGGAGAAGGAAGGGAACTACTTTTGATGAAATATCCCAGTTAGTCGGCATGACAGATATTATTATGACAAAGACTAGCGTGCTTCGCTCGCTATCGCATAATTTCAGTGAGTGCGCATCATATACAAAATGAGATGCATTCTTCCAGCGGAATTGAAAATATCCCAGTTAGTCCGCATGACAGATATTATTATGACAAAGACTAGCACGCTTCGCCCGCTATCGCATAATTTGTATTTGTTAGATTTGTGTAATTGAAGAGGTAAGGGGCGGGGGAGGGAACTACTTTTGATTAAATATCCCAGTTAGTCCTCATGACAGATATTATTATGACAAAGACTGGCGTGCTTCGCACACTATGGCATAATTTCAGTGCGTGTGCAGCTGATGTAAAATGAGATGCATTCTTCCAGTGGAATTGAAAATTATTAAATAAAAAAATAAATTTTTTGACAACGGTTCTACCTGTATAAACAAACGTTTGTATTTGTTAGATTTGTGTAAATGGGGAGGGGGTGAGGAACTACTTTTGATTAAATATCCCAGTTAGTCCGCCTGACAGATATTAGTATGACAAAAACTAGCGTCCTTCGCCCGCTATCGCATAATTTCAGTGAGTGCGCATCATAAATAAAATGAGATGCATTCTTCCAGCGGAATTGAAAATATCCCAGTTAGTCCGCATGACAGATATTATTATGACAAAGACTAGCATGCTTCGCCCGCTATCGCACAATTTGTATTTGTTAGATTTGTATAATTGATGAGGTAAGGGGCGGGGGAGGGAACTACTTTTGATTAAATATCCCAGTTAGTCCTCATGACAGATATTATTATGACAAAGAGTGGCGTGCTTCGCACACTATGGCATAATTTCAGTGCGTGCGCAGCTGATGTAAAATGAGATGCATTCTTCCAGTGGAATTGAAAATTATTAAATAAAAAAATAAATTTTTTGACAACGGGTCTACCTGTATAAACAAACGTTTGTATTTGTTAGATTTGTGTAAATGGGGAGGGAGTCTGGAACTACTTTTGATTAAATATCCCAGTTAGTCCGCCTGACATATATTATTATGACAAAAACTAGCGTCCTTCGCCCGCTATCGCATAATTTCAGTGAGTGCGCATCATATATAAAAAGAGATGCATTCTTCCAGCGGAATTGAAAATATCCCAGTTAGTCCGCATGACAGATATTATTATGACAAAGACTAGCAAGCTTCGCCCGCTATCGCATAATTTGTATTTGTTAGATTTGTGTTATTGAAGAGGTAAGGGGCGGGGGAGGGAACTACTTTTGATTAAATATCCCAGTTAGTCCTCATGACAGATATTATTATGACAAAGACTGGCGTGCTTCGCACACTATGGCGTAATTTCAGTGCGTGCGAAGCTGATGTAAAATGATATGCATTCTTCCAGTGGAATTGAAAATTATTAAATAAAAAAATAAATTTTTTGACAACGGGTCTACCTGTATAAACAAACGTTTGTATTTGTTAGATTTGTGTAAATGGGGAGGGGTCTGGAACTACTTTTGATTAAATATCCCAGTTAGTCCGCCTGACAGATATTATTATGACAAAAACTAGCGTCCTTCGCCCGCTATCGCATAATTTCAGTGAGTGCGCATCATATATAAAATGAGATGCATTCTTCCAGCGGAATTCAAAATATCCCAGTTAGTCCGCATGACAGATATTATTATGACAAAGACTAGCACGCTTCGCCCGCTATCGCATAATTTGTATTTGTTAGATTTGTGTAATTGAAGAGGTAAGGGGTGGGGGAGGGAACTACTTTTGATTAAATATCCCAGTTAGTCCTCATGACAGATATTATTATGACAAAGACTGGCGTGCTTCGCACACTATGGCATAATTTCAGTGCGTGCGCAGCTGATGTAAAATGAGATGCATTCTTCCAGTGGAATTGAAAATTATTAAAAAAAAAAATAAATTTTTTGACAACGGGTCTACCTGTATAAACAAACGTTTGTATTTGTTAGATTTGTGTAAATGGGGAGGGGGTCTGGAACTACTTTTGATTAAATATCCCAGTTAGTCCGCCTGACAGATATTATAATGACAAAAACTAGCGTCCTTCGCCCGCTATCGCATAATTTCAGTGAAAGCGCATCATATATAAAATGAGATGCATTCTTCCAGCGGAATTGAAAATATCCCAGTTAGTCCGCATGACAGATATTATTATGACAAAGAATAGCACGCTTCGCCCGCTATCGCATAATTTGTATTTGTTAGATTTGTGTAATTGAAGAGGTAAGGGGCGGGGGAGGGAACTACTTTTGATTAAATATCCCAGTTAGTCCTCATGACAGATATTATTATGACAAAGACTGGCGTGCTTCGCATACTATGGCATAATTTCAGTGCGTGAGCAGCCGATGTAAAATGAGATGCATTCTTCCGGTGAAATTGAAAATTATTAAATAAAAAAATAAATTTTTTGACAACGGGTCTACCTGTATAAACAAACGTTTGTATTTGTTAGATTTGTGTAAATGGGGAGGGGGTCTGGAACTACTTTTGATTAAATATCCCAGTTAGTCCGCCTGACATATATTATTATGACAAAAACTAGCGTCCTTCGCCCGCTATCGCATAATTTCATTGAGTGCGCATCATATATAAAATGAGATGCATTCTTCCAGCGGAATTCAAAATATCCCAGTTAGTCCGCATGACAGATATTATTATGACAAAGACTAGCACGCTTCGCCCGCTATCGCATAATTTGTATTTGTTAGATTTGTGTAATTGAAGAGGTAAGGGGCGGGGGAGGGAACTACTTTTGATTAAATATCCCAGTTAGTCCTCATGACAGATATTATTATGACAAAGACTGGCGTGCTTCGCACACTATGGCATAATTTCAGTGCGTGCGCAGCTGATGTAAAATGAGATGCATTCTTCCAGTGGAATTGAAAATTATTAAATAAAAAAATAAAATTTTTGACAACGGGTCTACCTGTATAAACAAACGTTTGTATTTGTTAGATTTGTGTAAATGGGGAGGGGGTCTGGAACTACTTTTGATTAAATATCCCAGTTAGTCCGCCTGACAGATATTATTATGACAAAAACTAGCGTCCTTCGCCCGCTATCGCATAATTTCAGTGAGTGCGCATCATATATAAAATGAGATGCATTCTTCCAGCGGAATTGAAAATATCCCAGTTAGTCCGCATGACAGATATTATTATGACAAAGACTAGCACGCTTCGCCCGCTATCGCATAATTTGTATTTGTTAGATTTGTGTTATTGAAGAGGTAAGGGGCGGGGGAGGGAACTACTTTTGATTAAATATCCCAGTTAGTCCTCATGACAGATATTATTATGACAAAGACTGGCGTGCTTCGCACACTATGGCGTAATTTCAGTGCGTGCGAAGCTGATGTAAAATGATATGCATTCTTCCAGTGGAATTGAAAATTATTAAATAAAAAAATAAATTTTTTGACAACGGGTCTACCTGTATAAACAAACGTTTGTATTTGTTAGATTTGTGTAAATGGGGAGGGGTCTGGAACTACTTTTGATTAAATATCCCAGTTAGTCCGCCTGACAGATATTATTATGACAAAAACTAGCGTCCTTCGCCCGCTATCGCATAATTTCAGTGAGTGCGCATCATATATAAAATGAGATGCATTCTTCCAGCGGAATTGAAAATATCCCAGTTAGTCCGCATGACAGATATTATTATGACAAAGACTAGCACGCTTCGCCCGCTATCGCATAATTTGTATTTGTTAGATTTGTGTAATTGAAGAGGTAAGGGGTGGGGGAGGGAACTACTTTTGATTAAATATCCCAGTTAGTCCTCATGACAGATATTATTATGACAAAGACTGGCGTGCTTCGCACACTATGGCATAATTTCAGTGCGTGCGCAGCTGATGTAAAATGAGATGCATTCTTCCAGTGGAATTGAAAATTATTAAATAAAAAAATAAATTTTTTGACAACGGGTCTACCTGTATAAACAAACGTTTGTATTTGTTAGATTTGTGTAAATGGGGAGGGGGTCTGGAACTACTTTTGATTAAATATCCCAGTTAGTCCACCTGACAGATATTATAATGACAAAAACTAGCGTCCTTCGCCCGCTATCGCATAATTTCAGTGAAAGCGCATCATATATAAAATGAGATGCATTCTTCCAGCGGAATTGAAAATATCCCAGTTAGTCCGCATGACAGATATTATTATGACAAAGAATAGCACGCTTCGCCCGCTATCGCATAATTTGTATTTGTTAGATTTGTGTAATTGAAGAGGTAAGGGGCGGGGGAGGGAACTACTTTTGATTAAATATCCCAGTTAGTCCTCATGACAGATATTATTATGACAAAGACTGGCGTGCTTCGCATACTATGGCATAATTTCAGTGCGTGAGCAGCTGATGTAAAATGAGATGCATTCTTCCGGTGGAATTGAAAATTATTAAATAAAAAAATAAATTTTTTGACAACGGGTCTACCTGTATAAACAAACGTTTGTATTTGTTAGATTTGTGTAAATGGGGAGGGGGTCTGGAACTACTTTTGATTAAATATCCCAGTTAGTCCGCCTGACATATATTATTATGACAAAAACTAGCGTCCTTCGCCCGCTATCGCATAATTTCATTGAGTGCGCATCATATATAAAATGAGATGCATTCTTCCAGCGGAATTCAAAATATCCCAGTTAGTCCGCATGACAGATATTATTATGACAAAGACTAGCACGCTTCGCCCGCTATCGCATAATTTGTATTTGTTAGATTTGTGTAATTGAAGAGGTAAGGGGCGGGGGAGGGAACTACTTTTGATTAAATATCCCAGTTAGTCCTCATGACAGATATTATTATGACAAAGACTGGCGTGCTTCGCACACTATGGCATAATTTCAGTGCGTGCGCAGCTGATGTAAAATGAGATGCATTCTTCCAGTGGAATTGAAAATTATTAAATAAAAAAATAAAATTTTTGACAACGGGTCTACCTGTATAAACAAACGTTTTTATTTGTTAGATTTGTGTAAATGGGGAGGGGGTGAGGAACTACTTTTTATTAAATATCGCAGTTAGTCCGCCTGACAGATATTATTATGACAAAAACTAGCGTCCTTCGCCCGCTATCGCATAATTTCAGTGAGTGCGCATCATATATAAAATGAGATGCATTCTTCCAGCGGAATTGAAAATATCCCAGTTAGTCCGCATGACAGATATTATTATGACAAAGACTAGCACGCTTCGCCCGCTATCGCATAATTTGTATTTGTTAGATTTGTGTAATTGAAGACGTAAGGGGCGGGGGAGGGAACTACTTTCGATTAAATATCCCAGTTAGTCCTCATGACAGATATTATTATGACTAAGACTGGCGTGCTTCGCACACTATGGCATAATTTCAGTGCGTGCGGAGCTGATGTAAAATGAGATGCATTCTTCCAGTGGAATTGAAAATTATTAAATAAAAAAATAAATTTTTTGACAACGGGTCTACCTGTATAAACAAACGTTTGTATTTGTTAGATTTGTGTAAATGGGGAGGGGGTGAGGAACTACTTTTGATTAAATATACCTGTTAGTCCGCCTGACAGATATTATTATGACAAAAACTAGCGTCCTTCGCCCGCTATCGCATAATTTCAGTGAGTGCGCATCATATATAAAATGAGATGCATTCTTCCAGCGGAATTGAAAATATCCCAGTTAGTCCGCATGACAGATATTATTATGACAAAGACTAGCACGCTTCGTCCGCTATCGCATAATTTGTATTTGTTAGATTTGTGTAATTGAAGAGGTAAGGGGCGGGGTAGGGATAGAGGTCTGCACGGGCCCGGGCTTGGCCCGAGGCCCGTACCCGGCCCGGCCCGCGGGCCGGGCCGGGCCGGCGGAATGAAGGCGAATTTTCAAACGGGCCGGGCCGGGCCGGCAGAATTAGGACAATTTTTTCAACGGGCCGGGCCGGGCCGACAGACAAAATAAACGGGCCGGGCCGGGCCGGCAAAAAAATTAATCGGGCCTGTCGGCCCGATATAAGAATTTTAGCGAAGCAGATAAAATACGAGCTATTTTCAATTAATATGATTTTCTCGAGAAGTATAAATGTGCGTCACGAGCCAATGCGAGTTTAACAACATCAATACAGAAATGTAACGTGTCCATCGTAGAGATAGGCATCGTACAGTTACAAGATGTCTGATTCCGAGTTTAATTTTTTTTCAGCAGACTCGTGCCGGGAAGGAAGTGGTCTTAATCGATCTCAGGATGTGTAGAACATTTATTTTGTTTTGTAATATTAATAGTGATAATGAACTTCTCTTAACAGTATCTTTGGAAATATACCTTAAGGTGGTTCTCATATTCACTGCTCAACAATGCAAAGCTTTCAGACACATGTTTCTGACAAAAACTTTAACTATAAAGGCATAAAATTGACAGGCCTGCCTATAAGGCATTTGGAAACGAATAGCTTTTCCCATATTTAATAAATTACTTACAGAGATAACAGCGATTCCTGTCACGTGACTGTACGTTTTTCTCCTTTCCCGTGCTATCGCTTCCGGAAATTCGATTCAAAACGCTAACTTTGACAGTACTTTCAGAAAGATATATTGCTTTTATCTATGAAAAAAAACGACATTTACATAGCTTTTGAATAAGAATACCTGCCAATCTTACACGTTTCCGAAAAGAAAAGACTTCATAAATGTGTCGAAATGTAGCTCCTTTGGATTTGAGAAAAGTCTTAAAAATGAGAGAAATATTTTCACAAATCTGCTTTTTATTATCCAGCTTCAAATGTTATCTTGTTTTTAATCCTTTATTCTGAACTACATTTATCTTTTAATGAATCCTTATTTCCATTTTGAAATGTCTGTATACATGATGACTGTAAGTAATCGTTAATGTTTACTATTGTGCGTTTTCTGTTTTGCGAACATCATAGTAAAGTAAAATATACTGTAAAATGTTCCCATAAATATGTATGTAGTATTCATTAAAAGAATCTTAATTGTATGTTGAGAAAAAACGGATTTTTTTTTGTAGAAATTGTATCGGGCCGGGCCCGTTTTCACTGATTTTTGTACGGGCCGGGCCGGGCTCGGGCCGAACTTCCAATTTTTACAACGGGCCGGGCCGGGCTCGGGCCGAACTTCCAATTTTTACAACGGGCCGGGCCGGGCTCGGGCCGAACTTCCAATTTTTACACGGGCCGGGCCGGGCCAAGATAGCTTTCGTACGGGCCGGGCCGGGCCCGGGCCTGGAAATTCCGGCCCGTGCAGACCTCTAGGTAGGGAACTACTTTTGATTAAATATCCCAGTTAGTCCTCATGACAGATATTATTATGACAAAGACTGGCGTGCTTCGCACATTATGGCATAATTTCAGTGCGTGCGCAGCTGATGTAAAATGAGATGCATTCTTCCAGTGGAATTGAAAATTATTAAATAAAAAAATAAATTTTTGACAACGGGTCTACCTGTATCAACAAACGTTTGTATTTGTTAGATTTGTGTAAATGGGGAGGGGGTCTGGAACTACTTTTGATTAAATATCCCAGTTAGTCCGCCTGACAGATATTATTATGACAAAAACTAGCGTCCTTCGCCCGCTATCGCATAATTTCAATGAGTGCGCATCATATATAAAATGAGATGCATTCTTCCAGCGGAATTGAAAATATCCCAGTTAGTCCGCATGACAGATATTATTATGACAAAGACTAGCACGCTTCGCCCGCTATCGCATAATTTGTATTTGTTAGATTTGTGTAATTGAAGACGTAAGGGGCGGGGGAGGGAGCTACTTTTGATTAAATATCCCAGTTAGTCCTCATGACAGATATTATTATGACAAAGACTGGCGTGCTTCGCACACTATGGCATAATTTCAGTGCGTGCGCAGCTGATGTAAAATGAGATGCATTCTTCCAGTGGAATTGAAAATTATTAAATAAAAAAATAAATTTTTTGACAACGGGTCTACCTATTTAATCAAACGTTTGTATTTGTTAGATTTGTGTAAATGGGGAGGGGGTGAGGAACTACTTTTGATTAAATATCCCTGTTAGTCCGCCTGACAGATATTATTATGACAAAAACTAGCGTCCTTCGCCCGCTATCGC